>CM048744.1:505144903-505829903 GCA_026315105.1 Locusta migratoria
CACTTTTTGCTGAGCGGTTATGTCAACATGAAAGCACAGCAATTCCTCCTGATCAAAGGCTGGGTCTAATCCAGCCAGAAGACGGGAGAGCGCATTCGCATTTGCATGTTTGGATGTAGGGCAGAAGTGTATCGCATATGTATATCGAGATAGGAACAGCGCTAAACGCTGAAGACGGTGAGCGGTCTTGTCGGGCAATGACGCCGAAGGGCAAAAGAGAGAAACCAGCGGTTTGTGATCAGTTATGAGATGAAATTTTACGCCATACAGAAAGACATTAACGTCTTCAGAGCATAGACAATAGCAAGAGCCACCTTCTTGATTTGCAAATATCTGGTTTGGGCCGGAGTGAGCGTCTTAGAGGCGAAAGCGATCGGTTGCTCAGATCCGTCTGGATATTTATGAGCGAGCACTGCCCCAATCCCATGTTGGGAGGCGTCTGTTGCTAAGACAAGGGGGAGGCCGGGTTGATAGGTGACGAGGCAGGGGGCCGATTGTAGCAGCTCCTTTAATGTGCAAAATGATTTTTCACAGGCCGACGACCAATGGAAGGAAGTCCCTTTGCACAGCAGGTCATGTAAGGGTTTTGCAATAGATGAAGCCCCTGGCAAGAATATAAGATAATAAGCGACCTTCCCTACAAACACTTGCAGGACCTTGACTGATGTCGGCTGAGGGAGGGCCAACAGGGGGGACACATTCTGACAGAGGGGCTTGCTGCCCACACTAGAAACCTCAAACCCCAAAAAAGTGATAGAAGGCTGAAAAAAATGGCATTTCTCCAGGTTGCACGTCAACCCCACCTCCTGCAGTACTGTGAACAGTGCACATAAGTTGGGTAAATGTTCATCGGCTGCGGGCCCGTAAACTACTATATCGTCGAGATAATTGACACAATGGGTACCGACAGTGCGAGTTGTTTGAGGAAAAGCTGAAAAATTGCTGGAGCGCTGGCCACCCTGCTGGGCAACCTCAAGTATTGGTACAAACCAAAGGGCGTGTTCAGGACCAAGAGACGTTGAGAGTCAGCATCGAGAGGGACTTGCAAATATGCATCGGAGAGATCTATCTTGGAGAAGTACTGTCCACCCGCAAGAAGCTCGTCCGGGCGCGGCAATGGATAAGTGTTGATGATAGATTGGGCATTCATAGAACATTTGAAATTGCCATAAAGGCGCAACCGCCCCGACATTTTTTTTACAATAACCATGGGAGTCACCCATTCATTGGATGTGATGCGTTTTACCACCCCAGCTTCCTCTAGGCGGTCCAGCTCCGCTTTGACGTGGTCACGGAGTGTAATCAGAACCTGCCGTGCGCGGTAAAAACAGGTCCTGGTAGAGGGCTTCAAGGTGATGTGGGCTGGGAAATTATTAGCACAGCCCAACCCCGCTGAAAATTCAGCGCATTAAAGAGTGTAGTTGCGGAAAAGGCACCTGGTCAGAGACAATGTTGACTTCGTCAGAAATAGTGAACCCAAACCCCTGAAAGGCGTCAAGACCAAACAAGTTGTCCACGTGAGCATTGTTTACAACAAGAAAAGTGAGCCTATGAGTGACAGATTTGTATGTAACAGGGGCCGAGAACTGTCCCAGGATCGGAATATTTTGTTTACTGTAACTGACCAATTTCCGTGACACAGGTAAGAGAGAGGGAAAACCCAGATCCAAATATGTCTGAGTTTAATAAGGTGATGGCCGCACCTGTGTCCACTTGCATACGCAACTTTTTGTGGAAAACCGTGACCTCAATAAAGAGCTTGTTGGGTGCAACCAAAAACACTGAGCCGCAATTGACGTCCATCTCGGCATCGGAATCTTGGATTTTGGAGGCACAAACAGAAGCAATATGACCTTTCTTGTGGCACTGATGACACGTGGACCACCGCTTAGGGCAGTCAGGTCTATCATGATCGACAAAACAGGAGGGACACGAAGGAAGAAATTTCCGATTGCATGGCTGCACGCCGCCTGGTCCAAGTTTCCGCTGCCGTGCAACGACCCGATCGACCTGGCGACGAGGCCGCGCATGGACTGCCACGACCACGTGATCGCTTTGCGACCCTGCTTGTAACGAGGAAGAAGTGGGTTGGATTTCCGCCACTTCACACCAAGACTAAATTTGGTTGCCCGCCGCCCGCGAAACCTCGAAGGTTTACTCAATGTTAAGGACCTCATAAAGAGAAGGATTTTCGCACAGGAGAGCACGTTCACGAACCTCGCAATCAGGGGCGAGTCAAATAATAGTGTCACGGACCATTTGATCAGCATACAATTCTTTATGCACATCCGTAACAAAATGACAACAATGGCTTAAGCCATGGAGGTCCGCGGCCCATGCCCGATAAGACTGTTGTGGCTGCTTCCTGCAGCAGTAAAACTCAACACGGGCCGCTATCACATGAATCTGTTTGCGGTAATATTGTGAAAAAAGGCTGCACATTTAATCGAAAGACAGCGGCGAAGGATCCTGCAAAGGGGCGAGTTGGCAAAAGAGCTGATACAGACAAGACAACAGCCACGACAGGAATAATGCATGACATAAGGGCCATCATAACAGCCAAAAGCCTGAAAATGTTGTCTTAACCATTTTTATAAGCGTCCCACTCTTCGATGGACTCGTACACCGGAAAGGGTGGCGGATAAGACAGAGGGGATGCAGGGGGCGAAACAACCTGTGGGATGGAGGGGGGTTGACCCACTAGACAAGGCTCTAGCAAGAGATTGTAATACCTGGTTTTGAGTGTGAATTGCCGTTGCAAAAACCTCTTGTTGTTGACGAGACGACGTAGAATCTCATCGGAAGAACCAGTAGACATTGTGTAAGACAAACAACCACTTCAAACGGAAAACGCGGAGAAAAAAATACAGCACTTATCGCCAAATGTTGTAATCACTGACAACAACACTCTCACAACTACTACACTGAACACTGGCATGCACTGGCTGTGCAACCAGCGAAGTGAGCTTCTACCTGGTAAACAACACTATGGGCGCGGAGCACAATTCCGCACTGTTTAGATCATTGACTCGCCCATGGCGTGCTCTGGCATTTGCAGCAGTTTCCCGCGGTGCGCTCTCGCGGCCTACTCCCGACATATGTTATAGACTGTGTCTGTGCCTTACAGCAAATACCACAGACAGCATATACAAAAGAGCAGAAAAATGTGTTTTAAGAGAGGTTAAGCAGGCATTTATCTGTACTTTTCATGAACATTCAGATTCCAGAACCTGATGCTGCCCACATCTGTCGCTAGAACGTGCTTCATGATGAAGCACAAGTTTCACATTCAATAATTCTTCTGAGCACTCGACCGCAGTGACGTGACACACTGAATGTACACATGTACCAGTGAGAAGGAAGAGAGTAAATATCATTCGTACTTGCTTCAGACACAATTTAAACTGCCCTATTAGGTTTCTGCACAACTACACTCTATAACACAACATTTAAAAAGATCAACCCTGCCAAATCGTGTAAAGCATTAATATTATCATCCCAGAATCTGTTTCAAATGTACAAAAGATGAAAAAATAAAATTTAAAAAAAGTTTGCTCTTGCAGGCCTCGAACCTGAAGTTTTCCGTACCATATTCTCTCACCTAATGTCTCTCATCACAAGAACCCAAAAGATTAACATTCACAACTACTAATTTTCTAATTCATGTACATTCTGCTTAGAGCTTTCATCATTATTGCATCATTCATTGATTTTAGCTCTTAACTGACATCTAACCTAAAAAAGTTAAATGTTTGTGATAAATGTTCAATGTACTACTGCTTTAAAGAAAGTATACTGTCATAATTTGCATTTCAACATGTCATCTGAAAAGTTGTTGGAGATACAAGTAGAGCAAAGACTAATAGCAGAAATATACTACTATTGTGAGAGGAATGCATCATCTACTCATATAAGGTTAGTGCTTATCAAATAATTTATGTATTTTCAGTGTGGTTAGAATAATAGTGAAAAGGTATTAAATTGTATTTATTGAATTATTAATTCAATACTGGAATGTCCAGGTTGGAATTAATAATACAGTACTAGGACTGTTTACAACACACCACAAAGACGTGATGACGAGCTCCAACAGGCACATAAAAAAAGAGACATACATACAACTCGTCAGCTATCGGCTATGGCCTTCTTCAGAAAATAGGAACATTCAGGCAATCACACAGGCACACAACAGTGTCACATAGTAGCCATTCGCGTGATTTGAAGTGCGGCAGTCGGAGATGATGGTTATGTGACTGTGTTGTGTGCCAGTGTGATTGCACGAATGTTCCTATTTTCTGAAGGAGGCCATGGTCGCTAGCTGAAGTGTTGTATGTATTTGTCTTTTCTCGTGTGCCTTTCGCAGCTAGTCGTCACATCTTTGCAGTGAGTTGAACACTGTCCTATTACTATAGTGTGAATTATTAATTCCAACATAAAGGGTACATTTCATTTCATTTAAAAAATATTCCATATGTAGTTTCAGGATTTGTCTGAAAAATCATAAACTGGGTGGACAGATATTAAGTGGGTGGATTGGGCAAACTGCAGCTAAACACAATTTCTTACAGTAAACAGTTTCCTGATTAAAATATTACTTAAGTTGTACTCTGATGCCCAGATAACATAGTGAAGTAACCCAAAATGCTTATGGGAACTTATTGTCTGTAGAATGTTTAAAGGAAGGACTACACCGACTCTATATGAAGCTCCAGATCGCCATCCCTTACTCCTAACGGATAACATTGAGTGCCTAAAGTAGTTGCAGCTGATGGTTAGAAAAGCACAAATGCCATTAGAAATTACCAACACAGCTGAAACAGTATTTGAAATTTGTTAAATGGGCATAGGAGCTCAACGTATCTGATACAGATAACTTTTTCAGTAACTGATGATTCAGATACTTTGACTTACTCATTATAAACTTATACGTAAAAAATAGATGAAGTACACTTACCAGGCGAAGGGGCACAGGCAGTAATAGCAACAAATAAACACACACACACACACACACACACACACACACACACACACACACACAAATGCTAGCTTTCGCAGCCTAGCTGCTTCATCAGGCAGAAGGGAAGGAGAGGGAAAAGGAAATGATGAGGGTTTTAAGGAAGGGGGTAAGGAGCCATTCCAATCCCGGGACAGGAAAAGACTTACCTTGGGGGAAAAAATGGAGGGTAAATAAATGCACATACATCCACACATTTACACAGACACAAGTACACTTAGGCAGACATACTGTAGAACTGTAGAAAGCAAAGAAGTTAGCTAACTGCCTGTGCCCCTTCGCCTGGTAAGTGTACTTCATCTATTTCTTACGTATATTTTTCCTGTTAGGAATTTTTCCTCTATAATATTCATTATAAACTTATTATTTTTTAATTCACTGAACTCGGCAAATATTCATATAGTTAATTGGAAACATGATGATTTTCAACTACTGGCACTGAGAAAGAAACTTGTTTATGTGTATTATACACACTTAAGTTAACTGAAAAATGGCATTCATAAAATGTATTTAATGATACAAATTGACACAAGTAATTCGAAATGAGCAATAAAATAAAAATAATTACTATGACTTACTCTAAAAGGTGCTTCATTAGAGACAACACTTGATACACTTGTCACTTTTGGATGGAAGACTGGACTACTTGCATCCATAGGAGGACGACCTCTCCTCCTCTTCAGTGGAGGTTCAACTTCATTATCACTAACTACTGTGTCCATTTGCGATGATCGTGTGTCAGTAGTGTTTACATTCTCCTCTATAGATTGATTTGCTTGGGCTTCTGATCTCCAGGAAACTTCAGCTAAGCCTTTAATTCTCAAGTCTTCAGCAGCTTTTAATAAACTAGCCAAATGGGACTGAAAGATAAATTGGTTATTTACATCTGAAGTCAAGTAAGATGGAAAATTCAAGAGAACATCAAAATTGAAATCAAATATAATGGAAATGAAGTATTTTAAATATGTTAAACATTTAATTTCTTTCAAACTAAAATATATATTCTCTGTACTTATACAAAAAGCACTGGAATAAATAAGGTATGATTCAAATGAAGTCTTACATATTTATAAAAACAATACGTTACAGAAAGTAATTTAAAAGTTGTATTCCTGTAAATTTAAAGTTTTTTATGTGGCTATCACACGAGATGTGTGATGTAGGGAGCATGATTGTCACTTCCTAATACTCGGGCTCCCTGAATTTTGAAAGAAAGACTTCCTATTATTAGCAACTTTCCTGTAGAATACTCTACTTCTGAAGTTTGACAACATAACATCAACCAAACATATCTTCAACAAGTTATACAATTATTATTTGAATGTTCATTGTGTCTTCTTTTGATCAAACTTGGTATAGGTCCTGACCCATTTAACACACAAGAATTGTAGTATCTGTTGGTTTCACCTGGAACTTGAGGTAAGATTTGCATGGATATTTTACATTCACAGCAACTCTTGTTTATACACACTCAACTCAAAAAATTCTCAAAGGGATTCTCCACTGTTTGCTGTATCAGTAGAACATTTTTGACCTTATATAGTTTATTTTATTTCTTGAAAGCTGCTGTTTCTCAGATCTTCAAGGACCTTTAAGTAGTATTGCATCTCACAAGGGAATGGTCAGACTTGTCATGTCAAAACCTGTGTTGCTATTTTTACCACTGTGAGTTAACATTGAAGGAAGTCTGTATGCAGACTGTTAGCTGCTGACATGACCTAGAAGTCTGTAAAAACTTTTATGAACTATGACACTATTGTCGCATGGTTTCTGCGCTTATAACTGCCTGTTGTACAACCCTGATCTCTCTCATTAGGTTATACCAACGCCATCTAGGGACAAGGTGGCGTTAGCTACGCGCCGCTCTCCTGCCACAACAGTGAGAGCCGATTCGCCCAGTGAAAGTGATTGTACGATAATAATAAATTCGTTGACAAATGTAGCTGATATGTTATCTACAACATTCTTTCCAAATAGCTATGAAATAGACACAAATACATATACGATTTATAACACGTCAAACTTTTATTTCTTGAAATTACCACAATAATGCGAAATATTGATACAACATTCAAAACATAGTTTTTTTTGTGCACCACGAACATACAAGCAAAGTTGACATATGACAGCATTGCCAATCACAGACGTTGTTAGACATCTGTAGATAAAACTCTGCTGGTGTTAGGAAGGAATCAGGCCTAATATCAGTATATTTTGAGGCTTGCCACGCATCTTTAATCATATTTTAAAATCGTGGGGAGGAAAACTGATAATGTACGACTGATTGCAACTTGAGAATGTTGTCACGGTGATAAACAGGAAACTGCAGTGATTTGCACACAATAACTTTCTCTGTTTGTTTTCTGTAAAATACCTTCCACTGGTGGAAAAATTCTCTAACAGATAAATTACGTTCGCCGTGCTGGGTGGAAGCTGAAGTATCTCTACTTCTTTGTCAGGGTGAGCTCGAAGTACAGCTTATAATGAATCAGAACTTTTATGACCTGACCACGAATCTAGAAGGAAAAGAGATTTGTTCCCGCAGAACAGAAGAAAAGCATGACGCATGAAAAGTGTAAAGTTATCATTTCCCATTTTTCCAGACTTTGATGCGTCTACCACAAGATTGTCTGCGTAAAACATTGTTTGTTTGACACATGGTCCAAAACGTCCATTTGGTTCTTGAAGACACACATATTGTTAAGGGAGCAACGAACCATCCAGACTAATTATGGACATTATAGTGTATGAATGGGTGAGTGAAGTCATGGACTGCGCAATTGCCTCAATGTTTTTCCCCTTTGAATGACAGTGTTCTTTTCACACGCATTTCTTTTTGAAAACCTGACTGGTCTGCATTGTAAACTTAAGATTCTCTAAAACTGGGGATCTTACTTTTTGCAGTCGTAAGAAAAGCTTCTATCATCTTCATTTTCTGGCATGTTACGCAAAACCAAATTTGTTATTTTTCGTGCCACAATTTTATGTTATCTTTTGAAGCGACTAATCCAACTTTGAGAAGCTGTAAATTCTTTACCGCCCATTGCGCTGGCAATCTCTAACGCCCAATAACGCAAAGTTGTGTTGCTGACACTCAACAACTGTCGTCTAGCATCAGTAAATTGCTCAAAAAGTCACACATTTATCTCCGTTCCAATTTCCAGTCGACTCTTAAGTCATCCAGCGACTTCCTTTTTCCATCTATACAATTCACGTTCATAACAGACAAAGCGATACTTATTTTGAACAATACTGACGTGTAGGTTTTTCTTACAACTTTCGTTCAACCAATACTTCACAGCCTTTTCTTTGTCTGATAATGTCATTTTAGTTGCTGGTGTTGCTTTCGGAGATAATTGATGATGGTACTTGGCACTATCATTCGAAGAGTCTTCATGTGTGCAACTTTCTTCCGTTTCTTCGCCATCTGTAGATTCACAGTCTGCAATATCGAGTGTTTCAGTCGTTTCTAGCCACATGTCTGCACAATTTATATGCTCGTATAGAAGTTTAACTACCATGTCGCACATCACATAGTCTTCACATGTGTTTTCTGTTAATTGCTTCATTAGGCGTCTGTGCTATATCTCCATGGCAAGCAGCAAAACATTTACAGGATTTGCCATCACCTGTGAGGGGAGATTGAACGTTCACCGTAAAGTCGCTTGCGGAGTATAGATGTAAGAAATGAATATTCGTTTCCCGTTTCCACCAAAACCTCGCAACGATATTCCTGTTTAGCTAACGCTGCGATAATATGGCTGCACCTCCCGAACATGCGCACAACGCTCACCATAACAACAGCTCGCGACTCGCCATTTCCAGGGGTGGCCAGCCCTCACCACAAGCGCCAAGCAGGAAAAACAGCCATTTTCGTGATATTTTTAAGGTGACTTCCAGGTCATGTCAGCAGCTAACATTCTGCATACAGACTTCCTTCAGTTTTAACTAACAGTCCTAGAAAAAATCAATACATGTTTTGGCATGAGAAGTCTGACCATTCCCTTGTCAGAAATAAAATCAAGGGCTCAATAAAATACTGTTAAAGCCAACTGACACGAAGCTAACTAGGATGCAACCGGAGAGGACACAACTGTGTCCTAAAAATGAAGAGGAGGAGCCAACTGCTACAGACTGTCAGTGAGAGTGGGCCCAAAATCACTGAGGCAGCACCTGACCACAGTGCAGGGCAGGTACAAAACTATATTAACTACAGCACTACATGTAGTAAATTCACCTAGAATGAATTCAAGAACACCTTTCAAAATGCAAGCTTTGTAGAAATGAGTGCCATGAAATCCCAAAGTTTAACACTTTGTGGTCTGGTTGTGAGATAGGCTTGAGCTTAGTGTTGCTGCCGAGCGACAAGCAATGCTTGCAGTGATGTAAAAAAAAAAAAAAAAAACACACACACACAGAAAAGGAACTATGGGCTATACTCACAGTTTGCATGTTTTGTTATGCAGCTTGATTGTTTAGTTATGTAAACGATCCTCTAGAAGGCAGGACCAGTAAGAGAAATGTTCTGACACATCCATGTGTAAGCTATGCTGCCAAGAAGTCACAGTAGAGACAATCGCTTACAGATCTATTCAATGATTTCGGGGTCTAAAGGATTCTGAAGATGACAGATATTGCAGGTAATTGTAACATATTTTCTATTGATTTTGACTGTGATATGATGAAATTTGTATAAATAGTAGTCTTCTTGTACACATTAGCTGTGTGTATTTCGTGTAATATACTGTAGACTTCTAATGATAATACAGTACATCGAGTTTTACATATATCTCATTTATTTACAGAAGAAGAATTTCATGATGTTATTGACATGTCGTCTGAACGAGTCAAATATATCATAAATTTTGGAATGATAATTACTTATGATTATAAAGAATAGTTGGCCTACTGTAATTTATTGTGTAATGTGATTTTTTGTAAATAAAAACCTTTCAGTGTCTTTTTATAAAACAAAGTGTAATTTTCTTTCTACCTACAATAAATCCTACTGTAAAACTTAATTTATTTTCCTTGTTTCAGCTATAAATTTGTGATAAGAGTATAAACAGACGTGAAGTTGGTAACTCCATTTTAAAGTTTAAAGTACACAAGTAAAGCAGACAAAACTGCTACAATTTACTTGTAACTGTTCCTAAATTATGATATTTTGAAAACTGACAAAAACCTCAAGTCTGGCCTGCTATATTGTCATACTAAGTCCCAGGCCTTAAAGCGTTAAATATTAAAGCCATTAATGTTGACATGCTTAAAAGCAGGTAAACTTATGGAAAGAATCGGCTACTATAAAGTCCTTGACGTCCAGTCACTAAATCTCAGAGTCTGGTCACTCCAACTGCAATGTACATACCAATGGAAGACCAGATCTGCTAAGTTACAGCAGCTTTGGTGAATACAACAAAGTACAATAACCACAAACTTGCAGGCTGCTGCTATGGGGCCACAGACAACTGCCTGTGGCAGAGACTACAATTCTAAGTTACATCCCTGCTTTGGTGAAGAGCTAATATGTCCATCTGCAAGCTGTTCAACGTTTGCAGATGACAACTGCATTGGAAGTCTCAACTAAGCAAAGTACTGTGCTACTGAAAGTACACAGGGAATGCCTTTCATCTGTCTGTGTTGTCGGCCTTCATGGCTACATGCTTGCACTATTTCAACAACAAGGGTATGGAAACACATTTGAGAGCAGCTATAATCATAAGAGAAAACTGTTTAACATCATAAGAGAGAACTGTTTAACATCATAAGAGAGTGTTGATATCACAAGGGTCGACTGCATACATGTTAAGCTACCTGGTGCATTGCACTTTCCTATGGTGTTTGGTGTATTGGTGCTGATCACTGATACTTGGGGCCGTACCAGCAGATTCCTCGTTGGATAATGCATGCACTCAACTCTCCTGGATCCATGTATGAGATAATATCAAATGGGCTCTTACAATAAGCCAAGCCCACTTACTATTTGATGGCAGAATAATACTTTGGAACTGCTAATAGTATGGGAACTGATCACATTGATCAGCTAGGAAGATTAGATTAATGGTTTAACATCCCATTGACAATTAGGCCATTAGCACTCCAATCATAGGAAATTTTCTGATTTTTTCCTGTACAAAATTGCAGGACATTTGATAATATGAGTAACTGTGAGAACAACAATAATGACTGTAACCAAAACACCAAAACGAGTTCCAACTCCTATAATGCATATAATGTAAAAATTATATTCAGAGATAGAAACAAAAGAGAAACATTAATATTCTTGGAACTGCTGTTGTCACTAACCAAATTTATGAACGATCACTGTATTTGCTGTATTTAGTATCATTAGTCTCAACACATGAATACTTCGATTAATGATGAAAATTCTCCTCAGAGATGATAAATATTGTTGAAACGAGATAGAATGGCTGGTCAGTACTACCTTTGTGCTGTACCGCCGATAGTAACACAAATGAAGAAACAGAAAAAAGGGGACAAAAAGGACAAGCTTTCGGAACACAGTTCCTTCATCAGGTGGGAGAGAAGGGAAGAAGAAAGGATGGGATCAGAAGGGAAAGGTAGTTCCTACCTTTTCTCCTTCCCTTCTCTCCCACCTGATGAAGGAACTGTGTTCCGAAAGCTTGTCCTTTTTGTCCCCTTTTTTCTGTTTCTTCATTTGTGTTACTATCGGCGGTACAGCACAAAGGTAAGTACTGGACAGCCACATGAATACTTCGAGACACAAAGTACTAGTGTATAGATTTACCCTCAACATTGCTGTCACACAGCTGAATGGAAATTCAAATTACACTATATGATTCAGAGACTTCCTCATCCCAAAATATCTACCATGTATTCATGCAAACTGAAACAATAAGCTCCTAAGCCAGGGTTTCAGGCAGCATATCTTTTGTTCTATGTATAGGTGCTGTTGTAATAAACTTGGAATGCCTTTGCAACACTGTTCGAGTTTGAGAGGAAATGGTTACTGTCTCTCCATTTTTTATATTCTGAGCTGAACATGAACATTCTGTTAAGCCATTCTTGTACAGAACAACAATTGAAGAATGCAACAAAGTGTTTATGAAAACAATGGTACTTATGCTTTAAATATATTCTTATACAGCAAAACCAAGAACATTGCCGAGGTGGGGTGGCTTGCGTGCCTCAACGATGCAGATAGCCGTATCGTTGGTGCAACCACAACGGAGGGGTACCTGTGGAGAGGCCAGACAAACATGTGGTTCCTGAAGAGGGGGCAGCAGCCTTTTCAGTAGTTACAGGGGCAACAGTCTGGATGACTGACTGAGCTGGCCTTGTAACATCAGCTAATGTGGCTTTGCCACACAGTTACTGCGAACGGCGGAAAGCAAGGGGAAACTACAACCGTTACTTTCCCCGAGGACATGCAGCTCTACTGTATGGAAATATGATGATGACATCGTCTCGTTAAAATAGTCCTCCATTCGGATCTCCGGGCGGGGACTACTCAGGAGGATGTTGTCATCAGGAAAGACAATACTGGCATTCTACGGATTGGAGTGTGGAATGTTAGATCCCTTAATCGGGTAGGAAAATTAGAAAATTTAAAAAGGGAAATGGATAGGTTGAAGTGAGATATAGTGGGGATTAGTGAAGTTCAGTGGCAGGATGAACAGGATTTCTGGTCAGGTGAGTACAGGATTATAAATACAAAATCAGTTGGGGTATCACAGGAGTAGGACTGATAATGAATAAGAAAATAGGAATGCGGGTAAACTACTATGAGCAGCACAGTGATTGGATTATCATTGTCAAGATAGATACGAAGCCAACACCAACCACAGTAGTACAGGTTTATATGCCAACTAGCTGTGCCAATGATGAGGAGATAGAAGAAATATATGAGGAGCTAAAGGAAATTATTCAGACAGTTAAGGGAGAGGAAAACTTAATTGCGACGGGAGACTGAAATTCGGTAGTAGGAAAAGGAAGAAAAGGAAAAATAGTAGGTGAATATGGACTGGACAGGAGGAATGAAAGAGGAAGTCGCCTGGTAGAATTTTGCACGGAACATGATTTAATCGTAACAAACATGTGGTTTAAGAATCATCCAGGCCGGCCAATTGTGGCCGGTTACCAAGCCCCCACAGAACGAATCTCTGCCTACATAGACCAACACCTTCAACCCATCATGTGCAGTCTCCCATCCTTCATCAAAGACACCAACCACTTCCTCGATCGCCTGAAATCCTTACCCAGCCTGTTACCTCCTGAAACCATCCTTGTAACCATTGATGCCACTTCCTTATACACAAATATCCCGCATGCCCATGGCCTCGCGGCGATGGAGTATTTCCTTTCACGCCGACCACCCACTTCCCTACCTAAAACCTCTTTCCTTAATACCCTAGGCAGCTTCATCCTAACCACAACTTCTTCACCTTTGAGGGCCAGACATACCAACAACTAAAGGGAACAGCCATGGGAACCAGGATGGCCCCCTCGTACGCAAACTTATTTATGGGACGCTTAGAGGAAGCCTTCCTGGATACCCAAGCCTGTCAACCCAAAGTTTGGTACAGATTCATTGATGACATCTTCATGATCTGGACCAACAGTGAAGAAGAACTCCAGAATTTCCTCTCCAACCTCAACTCCTTTGGTCCCATCAAATTCACCTGGTCCTATTCCAAATCCCATGCCACGTTCCTCGATGTTGACCTCCATCTGTCCAACGGCCAACTTCACACATCCGTCCACATCAAACCTACCAACAAACAACAGTACCTCCATTATGACAGCTGCCATCCATTCCATATCAAACGTTCCCTTCCCTACAGCTTAGGTCTTCGTGTCAAACGAGTCTGCTCCAGTCCCGAATCCCTGAACCAGTACACCAATAACCTAATAACAGCTTTCACATCCCGCAGCTATCCTCCTGATCTGGTTCAGAAGCAAATTACCAGAGCCACCTCCTCATTCCTCCAAATCCAGAACCTTCCACCGAAGAATCCCAGAAGTGCCCCTTTTGTCACCGGATACTTTCCGGGACTGGAGCGGACTCTGAATGTGGCTCTCCAGCAGGGATACGACTTCCTTAAATTCTGCCCCGAAATGAGATCCATCCTTAATGACATCCTTCACACTCCACCAAGAGTGTCTTTCCGCCGCCCACCTAACCTTCGTAACCTCCTAGTCCATCCCTATGAAACCCCCAAACCACCTTCCCTACCCTCTGGCTCCTACCCACGCAACCGCCCCCGCTGTAAAACCTGCCCTATGCACCCTTCCACCACCACTTACTCCAGTCCAGTAACCCGGAAGGTGTACACGATCAAGGGCAGAGCCACTTGCGATAGCACCCACGTGATTTACCAACTGACATGCCTGCACTGTGAAGCGTTCTATGTGGGAATGACCAGCAACAAACTGTCCATTCGCATGAACGGTCACAGGCAGACAGTGTTTGTTGGTAATGAGGATCACCCTGTGGCTAAACATGCCTTGGTGCACGGCCAGCACATCTTGGCGCAGTGTTACACCGTCCGGGTTATCTGGATACTTCCCACCGACACCAACCTTTCAGAACTCCGGAGATGGGAACTTGCCCTTCAGCTTATTCTCTCCTCCCGTTGCCCACCTGGTCTCAATCTCCGTTAATTCAAATTCCCGCCCACCATCTTTAGCATCTTTGCCTTGGTTCTGTGGACAGAGCCTCTGCCTCAATGGGTATCTCTGTCCAACTTCTTTGGTTTTTACAAATGTCTGTAGGTGTGTTTGCGTTTCGATATGTCTGAGTGTGTTTGTATTTATTTACCTTCCTTTTTTTCCCCTAGGGTAAGTCCTTCCACTCCTGGGATTGGAATGACTCCTTTTCCACTTCCTTAAAACCCATATCCTTCCCTTTTTCCTACCCTTTTTTCCTCTTTTTTCCTGAAGAAGCTGCCAGTGGTGGCGAAAGCTTGTATGTGTGTTTGTGTGTGATTTTATTTATTTATTTATTTGTTTCTATCGACGAGCCGTTCCTTTTGGTAAGTCATCTCTTTTCTATTTTTTATTTTTGAAATATTAAATTTAATTGATGAAAGGAGAACATATAAAAATGCAGTAAATGAAACAGGCAAAATGGAGTACAGACGACTAAAAAATGAGATTGACAGGAAATGCAAAATGGCTAAGCAGGAGTGGCTAGAAGACAAATGCAAATCTGTAGAAGAATGTATAAGAAGGGGAAAAGTAGATACCGCCTACAGGAAAATAAAAGAGACATTTGGGGACAAGAAAAGCAACTCTACGAATATCAAGAACTCAGATGGGAAACCAGTTATCAACAAAGAAGAGAAAGCTGAAAGAAGGAAAGAGTACATAGAGCAGCTCTACAAAGGAAATGAACTTCGAGACGATGTTGTAGGAAGGGAAGAGGAAGTAGATCAATATGAAATAGGAGATATTATACTGAGAGATGAATTTGACAGAGCCTTGAAAGTCCTAGGTCGGAACAAGGCCCCAGGAGTAGATGACATACCCTCAGAGCTACTAAAGTCTCTGGGAGAGCCAGCCATGACAAGACTATTTGAACTGGTGTGTAGGATGTATGAGACAGGCGACATACCCTCAGACTTTAAGAAAAATGTAATAATCCTATTCCAAAGAAATCAGGCGCATATAGGTGTGAAAATTACAGAACCATCAGTCTGATAAGTCATGGTTGCAAAATTTTAACACGAATTATCTACAGGGGAATGGAAAAGCTGGTAGAAGCTGACCTCGAGGAAGATCAGTTTGCATTCAGGAGAAATGTAGGAACCCGGGAGGCAATACTCACTTTACGTCTTATCTTAGAAGATAGATTAAGGAAAAGCAAACCTACTTTTTTAGCTTTTGTAGATTTGGAGAAAGCATTTGACAATGTTGACTGGAATACACTCTTTCAGATTCTGAAGTCAGTAGGGGTAAAATTTAGGGAAAGGAGAGTTATTTACAACTTGTACAAAAGCCAGACCGCAGTTATTAGACTCGAAGGGCATGAAAGGGAAGCATCGGTTGGGAAGGGAGTAAGACAGGGTTGTAGCCTTTCCCCGATGTTATTCAGTTTGTACATCGAGCAGGCGGCGAAGGAAAGCAAGGAAAAATCTGGAATAGGGATTAAAGTTCAGGGGGAAGAAATAAAAACATTGCGTTTTGCTGATGACATTGTAATTCTGTCAGAGACAGCAAAGGATCTGGAAGGGCAGTTGAATGGAATGGAGTGTGGTGAAGAGAGCGTATAAAATGAACATTAACAAGAGCAAAACAAAAATAATGGAATGCGGTCTTAGAAAATCGGGCGATGCTGAAGGAATGAGATTAGGTAACGAAACAATGAAGGTGGTAGATGAGTTTTGTTACTTGGGTAGTAAAATAATAAATGATGGTTGCAGTAAAGAGGATATAAAATGCAGAATGGCAATGGGAAGAAAAGCATTTTCGAAAAAGAGAAATTTGCTAACATCAAATATTAATTTAAGTGTAAGGAAGTCTTTTCTGAAGGCATTGGTGTGGAGTGTTGCCTTGTACGGGAGTGAAACATGGACGATAAGCAGTGCGGACAGGAAGAGAATAGAGGCTTTTGTAATGTGGTGCTACAGAAGAATGCTGAAGATTAGGTGGGTAGATCACGTAACTAATGAAGAGGTATTGAACAGAATTGGTGAGAAAAGGAATTTTTGTCATACCCTGACTAAAAGAAGGGATTGCTTGGTAGGACACATTCTTAGACATCGAGGAATCGTAAATTTAGCACTGGAGGGAAGTGTGTGGGGTAAAAATCGCAGAGGTAGACCAAGAGACGCGTATAGTAAGCAGATTCAAGTGGATGTCGGTTGCCGTCCTTATGAGGAGATGAAAAGGCTTGCTCAGGATAGAGTAGGGTGGAGAGCTGCATCAAACCAGTCTCTGGACTGAATACCATAACAACAACAACAGCAGCAGCAGCAGCAAAACATATAGAAAAAAGGTTAGTGTAGTGTTACCATCAAATAACTGAAAGAAACTTTTAATACATTTGTTATTAATACAATCGTCTACAGCAAATCGTATGAAATGAAAATAAAAGTCTGCTTTTGTGATATAACAACACGAGTTTGTGTAGCTGATGATATATTTGTTGTTAATAGCACTACATTATTCTGCAATAAAGCGAATGAAATTAAAATAGAAATTTTTGTGTATGATCTAATAGTTGGTGAAGTGCTTCTTTATGAGTTATTGCCGAAAAACAATTTCGTAATTGCACTTTATGCTCTGCGGCTTTAAAACAGCACGAATGTTACCCCTTGCTATAGCATAGTGGACAGTGTATTAGTTCCTTGTGGAAAGAGTTATAGGTTCAAACTTCATCACCTACTGTATTAATTTTTCATTTCCAAACCTTTATCGAAATAAATTTCATTACTGTTTTTATTCAGTTAAATGGTTTAAATATCTTTTTTTATTAATAGTATTTTTGAAAAGGATACACACACACACACACACACACACACACACACACACACACACACACACACACACACACACACACACACACACGACCATCTTCTTTGACCACTGTGGCCATTTTTGTTAATAATAGTAACAACAAAATTGAAGTAATTAAAGTGATATTAAATAGATAAAAGTAAATAAAATTATACAAACAAGGATTTCAAATACAGTAAAACTACACTTTTACATTTTCCTGCAATTTACAGCATTTTATCTTGGTCCCATCAAATTTCCTGTTCTCGACGTCAATTCACCCCTGTTTTTGTGTTAACATATTTGCACTTTTCCAGGGTTTTACGTTTTTCAAACCATGTTCATTAAGAAAAAAGGGTGTAATTCACATTAATTGATGCCAGCATGTCTTTCGCCTTCAAGTATAGTGTTTATAAATGTTATGCAGTCAAGTTTCAAGTGACTTTGCATTTATTAAAACTTATATTTCATGTTTCATTGTTTGTAGTACGTGCCTAGGTCACTCACGGCACTTCCCTCAGCCACCGCGCCGATAGTCAGCTTATAGCATTGATCTCTGGCTTATAGCTTTGTTTATGCAACTGGTAGTTTTTCATGCTTTGCGTGGCGTGTTTCAAGAATTTATTCTTATTGTGAAATGGAATATTTATCTAAGTATTTTTTGTGAAGTTTTATAAACTGCGAGACTGATGGTTTGATTGTTTATGTTTTTCTGCACATTGAAGAGGGTGCGGTATAGCATAATCTCAAAAACGTGATTATTCATTATAGTGCGAGATGCGGACAATATGCAGATGTAGCAAAAATACTTATGCATATATTTGCACTCTAAAATGTGAATGAATTCTCAGATAACGTTGTGTGAAATATCAAAAAATGGAAAAAAACGGGACTTGTGCTGTTTCACTACATAAATAATGAATGGCAGTTAAAGGCTTGCTGACAAAACCGATATTGATGAATGAAATCACATCAAAAATTTTTTCTTCCTATAAATTTAAGAGCTCCATTTCCACCTCGTGCTTAAAATAATCCAAAATTACATAATAAATAAACATCCTTGCCCGTATTTTGTGTCCATTATATATATGTGTCCCAAATGAACTACGAAAATGCAAGAGTAATCCAGTTAGCATATTTTACTGTTTAAAACATTGTTTTTTTTTTTTTTTTTTTTTTTTTTGTTAAGATTATGGGACTTAACTACGGGGTCATCAGTCCCTAGTTTAAAACATTATTTCCCACATTTTACGTTTTCCTACATTTTACACCATTTTCCTTCAGTCCCTTGAAAATTGTAAAAACAGGGTTTTACTGTAAATAAATAAATAAATGATGACAGGAATAAAAAATGTAACCTAATGACAGACAAGTTTATACAATGTTTACAATAGTCTGAAGAAGGATTATAATTAAAAATCACATTTAAACCAATTAATCCATAAGAATTGTGATCAAAGTCTTTTCTATAACGATATGAAAATAATAATAATAAAATGTTGAACACATAAGATCTGGGCCTCTTGCTCATTAGGCAGACAAAATAACCACTTTTCTATGCTAGCTAACATCACAAGTGCACACACACACACACACACACACACACACACACACACACACACACACACACACACAAGTGTGTGTGTGTGTGTGTGTGTGTGTGTGTGTGTGTGTGTGTGTAAGGAAGTAAATCTCCCAATAATGCAAAGATACAGCAGAGGAGGAATTTATTGCAGCACTAGCATATAATCAATTAAAATTTCCAAACAAAATGTCCCAAAGCACTGATACTCACATGATCAATGTTTATTTCTCCACGATACATAAATTCAACAAGTGCTCTTATGTCTGCGAACTTAACATCTTTCAAAATCACAATAGGATTTTTCTCCTCGTACTGAGAAAATATTGTATCAAAGTAGGTACTACATGCTGACAACACAACCTGTAAGGATAAAAAGACAGTGTTACACACTTTAAAATTTCAAATTTTCTCACACTATCAAAACTTTTTCCTTGGAATCCTTGATTAAAATGCAGCAATTCATCATATTGTGTATGGCAATGCACAATATCAATATGTTCCAAAATTCTGTGTGCAAATTTTCAACTTTCAAGGACTCGTACCTTGGGTTCTATTGAATGCAGAAATAAGGGGTGAAGTGTTTTGGATAGCCTTTGGCCATGGACTGCAAATATCTAAATAATGAAGCCAAGCAAATGGCTCAAATTTGAACTATACATTTATCTAGAAACTATTAACAGGCAAACAGAACACACTGTAATGGACAGCTGAACTTTAAATACACCAGTTTAATAACTTTCAGAACTCGAGTACGAAAAGGTATCAATTCAATGTTTTTGTAGTTTTGTGTGTGTGTGTGTGTGTGTGTGTGTGTGTGTGTGTGTGTGTGCGAGCGCGCGTGTGCTATTTGATAATGTTTGGTGTTTCATAAGTAAGTCATGTCATCTTAGTTAATAAAGTCAAGGTAAAAAGCGACTCGTGGCTATGAATCTGAGGGGAAAATGTCAGATGTCTCACTAATTTATATAAGTAAAAATACCAGATAAATTAAATATAGCTGAACTAATCAAAGCAATAAATTAGGTAGAAGAAAGCACGAGTACAGAAGACTCGAATCAGCATTCAAAGCAAACTACAATAATGCGGATGAGAATACAATCTAACAACCCATGTGGATTGTGAAACCAAGAACTAGTTGTTTGGAGGTTTAGGGAGAATAATTTAGAAACTTCATACAAACCTTATGAGCACGCAGAGTCCGGCCCTCACAAGCAAGAGTCACATCACAAAAACTTTCACGCTCCAAAAGTTGGCTAAACATAGCTTGCAAATTGTTGTGGTGGTACTTCCATCGCAAACAATACTGCTGTGGTAGCATTCTCTGATGTGTGTTCATTTTGCTTTAAAATTTCTAGTCACCTCTGTATATGAAATTCTTCCACTATCTAGTAATCTGAAAAATCAGATTAATCGAGAGGTATCCAATTGGTTCCTCACCTTCCTCATTCAATGTCTTGCTAGTATAATCATTAATTTCTTCTAGCTCTTCTGTCCATGAAAAAGTAAAGAAATATCAGAAACTTTTTCTTTAAATGAACATGTAGTCAAAATATTAGTGACTTACACACACACACACACACACACACACACACACACACACACACACACACATTTGTCATTTTAAATATTAACCTGAATAATACTAAGAAAAAAAATTGTGTAAGTATTTCTGCATGCAAGTAACTTGAGGAGCACTATCACTTTTGTTACTGTATGTCACACCTCTTCTATTGCCAAATTATTTGCTCATAGAAATGACATACAAGATGCAGTAAACAAATAAAACATATCAGTCTGTTATTGTGAAACAGCAGTTTTGAATGTAAATACTTTCTATTACAATCTACCCCTATGAGTTGTCACTACAGGAGGTGCTCAACATGGTATAAAATCATAGCAACACAGGATGGTAAGGGCAAAAATAAAGTGTAAAAATGTAAAAGGATTTCACAAGATTATCAACAAAAATCAATTCCACTCAAAAGGGTATGCACTGCACTTACCCAGAATTGTGTGTACAGTTTACAAATTCTAACACTAACAGAAGTTATGGAATATGTCCTTAGTTGATTAAACTGGATTCCATAGGTTGTCCATGAAATGTTACAGCTTATAGTGAAAGATGTTTCAGATTAGTGAAAATAAATAATTTCTCACAGCTGTTCATGATATACTTTCAAAGTACTATATGCACACTTCGGTGAAATTTCAACCTACAAACATTCATAAATTGAGCTACCATATTCCAGTTTATGTCCTTGTACCTCATAAATTTCTATGACACAATGATTGGTTATGTTGTCTTGTTTCATTATTTCTCTCTTACAAGGTACACTATGTAATCAGAAGTATCCAGACGCCTCTAAAATCATTATTCTTCCCTTCATATCAGGTGCAGTGTGCTGCCACCTACTGCCAGGTACTCCATATCAGTGACCTCAGTAGTCATTCAGACATTGTATGAACAGAATGGAGCACTCAGCAGAACACACAGACTTCAAACATGGTCAGGTGATTGGGCGTCACTTGTGTCAGAAGTCTGTGCGTGAGATTTCCACACTCCTTAACATCCATAGGTCCACTATTCCTGATGTGATGGTGAAGTGAAACGTGAAAGGACACGTACAGCACAAAAGCATACCGGTCAACCTCGTCTGTTGACTGACAGAGGGTCGTACAGTGTAATAGGCAGGCATCTATCCAGACCATCACACAGGAATTCCAAACTGCATCAGAATCCACCCCAAGTACTATGACACTTGGGTGGGAGGTGAGAAAACCTGGATTTCACAGTCAAATGGCTGCCCATAAGCCACACATCACATCAATGCCTAATGATGCCTCACTCGGTGTAAGGAGCGTAACCTTTAGACGATTGAACAGTGAAAAATGTTGAGTGGAGTGACGAATCACGGTACACGATGTGGCAATCAGATGGCAGGGTGTGGGTACGATGAATGCCCGCTGAATGTCATCTGCCAGCATGTTTAGGGGCAACAGTATTCACAGAGGCGGTGGTGTTAGGTGTGGTCGTGTTTTTCATGGAGGGAGTTTGCACCTCTTGTTTTGCATAGCACTATCAAAGCAAAGGCCAGCATTGATGTTTTAACCACATTGCTTCCCATTGTTGAAGAGCAATTCGGGGATGAAATTGCAACTTTCAATACAATCTAGGACCTGTTCATAATGCACGGCCTATGGCAGTGTGGTAAAAAGCTTCCCTTTAATGGACTGGCCTGCTCAGAATCCTGACTTGAATCCTACAGAACACCTTTGGGATGCTGACTTCATGCCAGGCCTCACCGACCTTCATCAATGCCTCTTTTCATTTCAGCACTTCGAGAAGCATGGGCTGCCATTCCCCTAGAAACCTTCCAGCACCTGAATGAGCATATGTCTGCAGAAATGGAAGCTGTCATCAAGGCTGAGATTGGGTTAACATCATACTGAATTCCAGCATTATCAATGAAGAGTGACACAAACTTTTAAGACATTTTTCCAAGCCAGGTGGCCAAATACTTTTCATCACATAGTATTATTATACTACAATGTTCACAGTTACTCCCTGTATGTACTGGGGAACAAAGATTACCCAGCCCGAATAATTTGAAGTCCAAGAACAAAGCACTGCACATGCCCATGTTCATAAGCGCGAGTGTTGCCAACTCCAGCAGCCTGTGCAGCTTCACAGCTTGCTGTTTACATCAACAAACAGAAGCAATACAATAGTTAAGCTATACAGTATATGTAGGGATTCAATGCACTTAATGACACAGGCACACAACAGTCACACAACCATCACCCCCGGCTTCGAAGTGTGACAGCCAGAGGTGATGGTTGTATGACTGTTGTGTGCCTGTATGAGTGTGTGAATGTTTTATTTTCTGAATAAGGCCATGGCCGATAGCTGAAAGTGTTGTATGTGTGTGTCTTATCTATGTGCCTATCACAGCTCATCACCACGTCTTTACACCGAGTTGTAAACTGTCCTTATTACTAATATTATTAATTCCAAGCTGAACTTTCCATTATTAGATTTTTCAATGATAATTAAGTTACTGAAGGGACAAGAGTACATACAGGAACCTGCCATCATAGAGCAGGAACAGCATCAATTATTTAGGCCTACTTCACAGTCAACAGAAAGAATTATGTGCCCCCTCATTCTATGATGTATTTATATATGAAGGAAATAATTATTTATGTTGATGCTGAAGCAAATAATTAATGCTGTTCCTGCTTTTTGGTTGAGAGGTTCTTGTATGTACCCTTGTCTGGTTACTAGATTCTCATGATAAAGCAAAAATTTTGTTATCAACATTATCTCTTTTTGTAACCAAACAAAACATTGAATGTTGAACAACAAAACGCATTAGTTTATTGATGTAAGAAACCAGCAAATCTCATTAAGTACTGCATACTATCATGTGAATGGCTAACAACATCATTACATAACTCCTGCCATTTTCATCTGTTCCCTATACCAGCACACTAGGCCGCCAACATCGTAAGTAAAATGTAAATATGGTTCAGGAGAGCCCATGGTATACTGTATACAGCAGCTCATTTTTTAGATACTCTGACAGCTGCTTTCATAGTTTCCATTTCAGCTCATCAGTAATATCATCAGTATCATATTAGTACAATTCTGAGATCAATACTAATACAGTAGGATTATTGATTATCATCAATAATATTGAAAAATCTAATGGATTCTGCTTCCTTCACCCACAAAGCATCCACCCCAATATTCACATCCACATCCTTCTTTTTGTTTCTAATATTACATACATTGTCCTACTTAGGTTTATAACCAGTTTATTTTCCGAGAGCCGTTGAGTTGTCACTTTTGCAGAAATGTATATTCTTCTATAAGAAAGTGTGGCAGCCGGAGATGATGGTTATGTGACTGTGTTGTGTGACTGTGTGATTGCGTCAATGTCCCTATTTCTGAAGAACGCCAAGGCCAATAGCCGAAAGCATTGTATGTGTATGGCTTTTATGTGCACCTTTTGCTGCTCGTCACATCTTTGCAGTGAGTTGTAAACTGTCGTAATACATATTATTACTTAATTTGGCCACTTTCGATATTTTTCTTTCATTGTCTTCCAAACATATCTCATTAATGAACAGATTAAATAGCACTGGTGCCATTTCTATGCCTTCCAGTACTCCATATTTCATGGCTTTGATTTTTGATGAATATTAATTCCCTATTTATTCATTTTCCTGTGTGTTAATACAATTGTATCCATTCTCCTTATTGACTTTGAATTTCACAGTTTTCCAATTTCATTATCAGTATTTCATGCTTCGATGGTACAAGAATGTTAGTTTTGTGCAGGTAATCAACTAATCTATTACATATCAGCATTTTTAAGATTCTTGACAAAGCTGATATCAGTGAAACTAGCATGTAATTGTTGTGCTTGGAAAAACTTCCTTTCTGAAAGAGAGGTTTGCTATGTCCAGCAATTATGTGATTACTTTCACGCTAACTTTATTATATGATTTGAAATTTCATTACTGTCAACTAATTTCTTGGACTTCAGTTCCTGTACAGTTGTTTTTCTTAGTTCACCATCTGTGACTCGTTTTCAAGAACATGCTCCTGCAAGACATATTTTTACTTTCATGATTTTCTGTTTTGGATTATTTCTTTCAAATTACAAATTCTTACAAACTTCTATATTGTTATCAGTGAGAATTTATACTATTTTTCTACTACTTTTAACCACTTTGTCTATTCTCATTGACGTGATTTACCCCCAGGGGGCCCAATGCTCTTTTGTGGGTACGTACTTGTGTAAGGCACACAGATCCCCGAGCCATTGCAGCCTTTCTTCCTATTTTCCCAGGCTGCATTACCCCTCCCAGTTCCCCTCCTCCCCTTCCTAATTCCTCCCCATCCCTACTCATCTCCCATCTCTAGGTGTTTCCCTTTAAAACGGCCCAGTTATTAATGTAGTTGCGATGATGGTTTAGCAATTTTGGTCTCCATGCTGTATACCCACATTTTTGGCCCAGTTTGGTCCCCCCCCCCCCCCTCAGGGTTTGACTTCCACCAAAAATTCACAGTTAATAGTGTGAGCCATTTGGAGAACGACTCTTGACTTATTTCGCACAATGAAACCTGTGAAATTGGAAAATGGTCATACTATGGCTATCTCTGAAGACAGGAATAGTGAATTTAATGCAGCTTCCTATGGCAAGAGGACATTCCCTTCCCTGTCTACCCCCTGGGAGGAAGGCCAGGCTCGATAGTTACCTGGTCTGTATCAAGACAGGTGGAGGGACATTCACCACCAACAAGCTGCTGTTTTTTGTAAAAACAAAAAAACAAAAAAATCAAAGACAAGTTTGGGGAAGTCTAATCAATGAACAACATGCATTCTGGATCCCTGCTCACTAAAACGGTCTCTGCTACCCAATCAGCAGATCTGTGTTCCTGCGATCATCATGGTGATGTCAGTGTCCATAACCCCCTTGTAAGTCGTTTAACACTGTTCATGGAGTTGTTTCCATCATGATCTCCTTCTCCAAACTGATGAGGAACCCCATGCCAATCTTGAATGGCAAGGTGTTCATTTTGTTTACCACATGCAGAAGGACCCTAAGGACAATACCTTTGCACCGCATCCAAAGCTTTATGATGCTTTTAATTGTCAAATGCCAAAGCTCAGAGAGGTCTACTAAGATCTTAAGCTAAGCTTAGTTCAAGCTACTTAAATTTTTCGTGCCCCCATTGGTATGATGTAGAATATCATGATGAATATGTCATTGACAGCTCTGGAATAACTGCAATAATGTACAGTTCTGGAATCAAAACTTTTCGCTCCATGATGACCAGTAAAATGAATCTGCTAAGTTGAGTAGATGCATAAAGCATATAAAAGCATTCCTATGCTTAGTGGAGGTCTCTTATATAATTACAACCCACCATTCTTTTTCATAAAAGGAAGCAGCTTATTATTCTGGTAGCAGTTTGATGTTGAGACATCTCATGTCCCTCTACAGTGAAATTAATGCAAGATATATTTTTAAAGTAGCTTGAACTAACCTTAGTTTCCTCCTACATGAATGAACTTTAAATTCTTCAACTCACAAAATTCATTGAAACACACACTTTTTAAAGTGGCCTATGTACACCAAGAGGCAAAAAGATTGCCTAGGCATAATAATTTAGAGACCAAGAACAGAGCACTGCTCTTGCATAAGTTCCAAAGTGCCAGTGTTCCCAACTTGGGCAGTCAATGAAGCTTCAGCTTGGTGTTTACATAGTAGAATAATAATACAAATAGAAGCAATATAATAGTCAAGATTCTGTATAAGTCGAGATTCATTGCAATATAATTCATTCCCCATTTAAATATTGGTACGGATTACAGTAAAATCAGGTATCATTTTACCTTATTTTGATTTAGGAACTGAAGAATATTTATTCCTGTTTTCAGTTTCCTTGACCAAGATGGAGGAGCTTAGGTTAAAACTTTGATTTTTTCGGTTTGCCTGCATTTTTTCAATAAAGTATCAGGCTTTTATAAAACAATTTTGTCATCTGTTTTATCCCCCTACTGTCAAATTCAGTACTAACCTAAATCCCAGGACATTTTATTATTTCAAAAATTGGTTAACTTTTTCTAAATCTCTCTTATTTCCATGACAATTTTTTTGTTCACAAATCTTACATGTTATGCACAT
This sequence comes from Locusta migratoria, assembly GCA_026315105.1. Classification (NCBI taxonomy): domain Eukaryota; kingdom Metazoa; phylum Arthropoda; class Insecta; order Orthoptera; family Acrididae; genus Locusta; species Locusta migratoria. Next base: position 505,171,684 of record CM048744.1, read on the forward strand.
TTACTTGCTTTTTTCCTCTTAAATTCACTGAGCCTCAATGATTTTTGACTAAACCAAGCTTAATGACCTCTATGATTTAGTACCTGTTTGTATTTTGAAAAGATCACAACAACAAAAAAGTGTTAATGTATGATATTACAAATATGGTTCCATGTCCTTAACCATTTTTCAATGATCAGTGTGATAATATGAATAGTGTATTCTATAATCCATTTCAGTTACCACAAGCAGGAAAAGAATGTGCTAACCCCCTCCCCCCTCTCTCTCTCCCTCCAATGTTGTGTATTAAGTTTTAGATTCTTTGTGGAAAGATAAACACTATTAAAACAGAAAACTTATGTATTGTTGGCACAGCATTTTTGCTTTAGTTTCAGACATTCTGTTTAGCAAAACAGATGATGTAAGTGACTGATTTCAGTTTTAATAGTTTTTTTTTAATTTAATACTGAATGACAAGTATTTCATTGGAGGATGAAAGATATCTTCAGATTCAAACTGTGCTAGGAAAAGGCAAATATAAGAGTGAATGAGAACACTCATGAAAAAATTAAGCATTCAACTGCCCAAAGTAGGAGAAGACTGCAACTGTGTTTTGAAGTAGTGAGTGCTGAAGAAAGATAAAATAAGAAAAATTACTGATATTACAGATTGGAATGAACAAACATTGCATTTCAAAGGCCTCATTAGGATACTTTCACTTCACAGGCCATCAAGGAACACAGCTTCGAGAGTGTAATATCAACTACTGAATGAGAGTGAAACATGGCAACATTTTACATTAAATTCCTATATGCAGAAAAGCCTTCATGGCAGTAAGTGGAATAACAAGGTGACAGTTGATGACATTTCACAAATTCATTTAACTGGGAAAGTCTCCTCATGATGGAAGGGTTAAGTATGACAGTAGCCCATGAAAAATTAAAGTAGTAGGTAATGTAGCTCATGATTACAGCATGAAATGCTCCAGGAAAAATACTGTAATTCTGACATTCAACACCAAATTCAGTATAAAGCTTTTGGGTATCCAGGAGGTGTATATCAATGAGATGAAAGTGCTGAATGGAACACAAAAGTTAGATGACATATACTTTCTATATTGCAGAGTATATAATAAGGTTCTTGGGCAGGTAATAATGGAAACCCCTCTGGATAATAGTCTGTGGTCTCAACAATGAGTAGGGAGTTGCAACAAGCAGTAGGGTCAGTTAGCGGCTGGCTGCAGAAGATAGCGTATGGAAGTTTAAAGTAGAGGTGGCGGATTAAGGTTGTTAAGACTCAGTTTTTTCTTGCACACAGTCATTTTTATCATGATTGTAAATTTTATGTCAATATTCTCTCTCTCTCTCTCTCTCTCTCTCTCTCTCTCTCTCTCTCTCTCTCTCTCTCTCTCTCTCTGTGTGTGTGTGTGTGTGTGTGTGTGTGTGTGTGTGTGTTATTACGAAAATAAATTGTAGGTATAACCCATGTAGTGGGTTTGTGGATCTTACAATGCACCCAGTGATAATCATAATTGAATGACAATTATGTACAAGAGTCATAACTTTAATATTACCTAAATATACAATAAACTGCAAGGAATGAAAACCATGGGAAAAGAGAAGGGGTGGTTATAATGATGACATGAAGAAACAAGTCTTGGAAGATATTGAAATCACCACTGACAACTAGATACACAAAGTCAAAGTAAAAACATTTTCCCCAAGAAAATGCCTGTTTAAGAACCAGAAAGCCCAATGAAAAGGAAGCAATCTGCATGGACCATCAATAAAATTTATACTTACCAAACATAAGTGCTGGTGATGTCTATTACATAAAGCAGTTGTCCTTTTACTCTTTCAATATTCATCAGCTTTCAAATTCAACTTCAGTGTTCAATACTTCCACTGAATACATTGGAAGAAAAGAGCCAATGAAGCAGTTTCCTTTTTTAACAATGGAAAATCCAATTGGAATGCCAATAATGGAGGACAGATAACAATTTACCATAAAGAGGCTCACGGAGCTACTGACAGGCATGAAAAATAGACTATCACATTCACAAGACTTACATTTTCAACCATGGCATTCATCAGAAAAAGAAACACATACATTCACACAATCACTCGGACAACTATACAACACAAACACCATGTCCGGCCACTCCAGCACCACAAGCATCTAGATAGTGAGTGGTGAGGAGTGGAGCTGGAAGGATGCCGGGTAAGGGTGGAGATGGATAGTTCCGCATTGCATGACAAGATTTTAAAGACTTTAATAAGTGTGAATTTGATTTGCAGCATTAAATACCGTGAAGGTTAGGGGGAGGGAAAGGATAAAAGGAAGGTGTAGGGAGGGAGTGGGGGGGAATTTGAAACAATAAAAATAATGAAGAAAAAATAATAAAATAGAGAAAAATAGGAAATATATATAAATAAAAAAGTAATTAATAATGGGTGACATGTAGATGCAAGGAAGACTGAGTGCAGAAGGAAGGGATAGGGGAGATGTTAGACATAGGGTGTAGGGAGGGAAGTTCTGTAGAGGCCAGGATGGTTGTAGGACCTTAGAACTCCCATCTGCACAATTCAGAAGATCTGGTAGTGGAGGGAAGAATCCAGATGGCTTTGGTAGTGAAGCAGTCCTTGAAATCGAGTGCTGTGCTCAGCTGTACGCTGTAGCACAAGGTGGTCCATCTTGTCTTTCACCCACCACAGTTTGGCGGTGGCCATTCATCCTGATCGACAACTGGTTTGTCATCACACTAATATAAAATGCTGCGCAATGATTGCAGCAGAGTTGGTAAATCACATAACTGCTTTCACAGTTGGCCCAAGCTCTGATGGGTTAAGATACGCATGTGACGGGACTGGAATAGGAAGTACTGGTTTGGTGGATTGGGCAGCTTTAATATCGGGGTCTTATACAGGGATATGATCCCTGTGATAAGGTATGGACTAGAATGTTGTGGAGGTTGAGTGGGTGACAGAACACCAATTGGAAGGGGTCAGAATGATCTTGGGTAGTAAGTATCTCATTTCAGGGCACGATGACAGATAATAAAAGCACTGACAAGAGGATTTTCCAGTCCGGGGTGGTATTGGGTGACGAGAAGGACACTCCTTTGTGACTGGTTATTGGGGTTGGAGGGAGGATTGGTGTGTGTGGAGATACGACATGGGAAATCTGTTTGCGGATTAGGTCAGGAGGGTAATATCTGTCTGTGATGGCCTTTGTGAGGCCTTCAGCATATTCAGTAAGGGACTTCTCATCACTGCAAATTCACCGTAAACAAGTGGAAAGGATGCATGGGTTAGATTTTTTGATGTGGAGTGGATGGCAGCTATCAAAGTGGAAGTACTGTTGGTAATTAGTAGGTTTAATGCAGACTGAGATGTCAGTGAGGTGGAGTTTAAGATGCAGGAAGGTGACTTGCCAGGTTGAGAAGGAGGAGGAACTATGGTTTGGAAGGAACGAGGATACGGTGTCCTGGCCCAGAGTCCAAATCATGAAAAAATCATCAATAAATCTGAACCAGACCACAGGTTCGGGTTTTAGGGGGCTAGGAAGATTTCCCCTAGACAGCCCATAAATAGGTTGGCTCAGGAGGGTGCCATACAGGTGCCCATGGTTGCCCTGCAAGTTTGAATTTTCCTTCAAAGGAAAAGAAATTGATTGTTAGGATGTAATTGGTAAGGGTTATAAGGAATGAGATATTGGGCTTGGAGTCTGTGGAACAATGAGAAAGGTAGTGTTTGAGAGCAGCAAGACCTTGGGCATATGGGTTATAGGTGTATGGCATATGGGTTATAGGTGTATAGCAAACTGGCATCAACAGTGAAACTTAAGGATCCAGGAGGTAATGGGGTGGGGATGGTGGAGAGTCTATGAAGGAAGTTGTTGGTATCTTGGATGTGGGAGGCTAGATTTTGAACAATTGGTTGGAGGTGCTGGTCAACAAGGGCTGATATCATTCTGAGGGAGCACAAATTTTCATTTATTCATTTATTATTAATATTCTTTTCTTTTTCCTATTTTTAGCATTTTGTTTTTTGTTTTAGTGCGCACAACTTCTAAGGTCATTAGCGCCCAGATCGGAACAGAGATTCAGTAGATCTTGAAAAAATTGATAACTACCAGATAGAGTATCAAGAGAAGGCTAAAAACGAAAGATAAAAACAATTAAAAGGGTTAAATATCCTTTGATGAATTGGTCATGTAGATAAAATGCAAAACTCTAGCAGCTGCTCGTGTGTCATCAGCTTAAAGTTCCTCCAGAGTAGATGGAAACTGAAGGGCTACACGGAGATGATTAAAATAAACACAAGACACTAAAACATGTCGCACCGTCAGCAATTCACCGCAGGAGCACAGCGGTGAAGGGTCGGCGGTTAGCAGATGACGGTGACTGAAACAGCAGTAACCGATCCGCAACCGGGCCAGGATGACCTCCTCTCACCGAGAGGGGCGTGAGGAGGTCCTCCAAGCGGTCGGGATCGGTTTTACAGTTCTCGATTTATTGTTGTGGAGTGAGAATCTCGCACTGTGCCAGGACGACAAAATACTCCGGCAAGGAGCCCATTGAACATCGTCTGATGGGACGCAGAAAGTAGCCATGTGAGGCAAAAGAGCTGCTGCCTTGGCTGCTATGTCGGCGGTCTCATTCCCGGGCACACCCAGGTGGCCAGGGACCCACAGAAAAGAAACGTGACAGCTGTTATCTGCTAGCAACTGGAGCCTTGGATCCGATACATGAGAGGATGGGTCGAGAATGGGTCCTTAAGACTCTGCAGGGCACTAAGGAAGTCCGAACAGATGGCATAAAAAGGATGGCGGCGGCGGCGGCAGGTATATAAAACAGCCTGGTGGAGGGCAAAAAGCTCAGCCGTGAAAATCTAGCACCGGTCAGGGAGCTTGTATTGGAAACGGTTGTCCCCGACGACGAAGGCAGATCCGAGACCGTCAGTGCTCTTGGATCCATCAGTGTAGATAAATATGGCATTATCGAACAGCAAACGGAGTTTAACAAGCCTCATGCGATATACCAAATACGAGGTGCTCTCCTTGGGCAGCGAACTAAGTTCAAGGTGAGTGTGAACCTGGGCTTGATGCCACAGTGGCAATGGGCACTCGCTTAACCTAAAGGTGCAAGGAAGGGTAAATCGAGCCGCTGAAGCAGGTGGCAAAACCGAACTCCAGGTAGAAGCAAGGCTATCGCAGACAACTGATATTGGCGATGGAGTGAGTCGTCAAAAAAAACGGTAAGATGGATGGTTGTGCAACGACCGCAGACGGCATGCGTACCGACACAAGAGTATGTCACGCCGAGTGGTCAAGGGTAGTACAGCAGCTTCGACTTACAAACTTTCAACAGGGCTGGTATAAAATGCACCAGTCGCCAGGCGAATGGAGTTGAGACGGCGGAGAATTGACGGCCGTGCAGAAGAGTATACAAGGCTTCCGTAGTCGAGCTTCGACAGAACAATGGCCTGGTAAAGGTGAAGCCGGACGGTACGATCCGCTCCCCATGATGTGCCACTCAGGACACAGAGAACATTAAGGGATCGGGCACAAAGGGCAGCCAGGTAAGACATGTGTGGGGACCAGCAAAGTTTACGATCCAACATGAGTCCCAGGAATTTCGTTGTCTCCAGGAAAGGGAGAGCAACGGGGCCGAGATGTAGAGAAGGTGGAAGAAATTCCTTGTATCTCCAGAAGTTTATACACACCGTTTTCTCAGTGGAGAAGCGGAAGCCGTTCGCAATGCACAAGGAATATAGGCGGTCAAGACAGTGTTGAAGACAACGCTCCAGAAGACACATCCACTGGGCACTGCAATAAATTGCAAAATCATCTACAAAAAGGGATCCAGAAACGTTGGCTGAAAGGCAGTCTACGATCGGATTGATTGCAATGGCAAAAAGAGCCACGCTCAAGACAGAGCCTTGTGGCACCCCATTCTCCTGGCTAAAAGTATCTGACAAAACAGAGCCCACCCGTACCCGGAACTTGCGATCCGCCAAAATCGCTTGAATAAAGAGAGGGAGGCAGCCACGAAGGCCCCATGTGTGCAATGTGCAGAGAATGCCCGCCCTCCAACAGGTATCGTAAGCCTTCTCTAAGTCGAAGAACACTGCTACCGTTTGACGCTTCCTTAAAAAGTTATTCATAATAAAGGTCGACAAGGTGACGAGGTGATGGGCAGCAGAGCAGTGTCTACGAAAACCACACTGAATATTAGTCAGGAGGCGTTGAGACTCGAGGAGCCAGACCAACCACGCGTTAACAAGGTGTTCCATCACCTTACAGACACAGCTAGTAACAGAAATGGGGCGATAACCTTCCCTGGTTTGGGGATGGGGACAACAATGGCTTCACGCCAACTTGTGGGAACCTGACCTTCAGTCCATATACGATTATAGGTGCGAAGTAGGAAACACTTGCCCACAGGAGAAAGATTCTTCAGCATCTCAATATGGATAGAATCGGGCCCAGGTGCAGAAGATGGGGACAGGGCGAGAGCACGGTCTAGCTCCTGCATGGTGAAGGAGACATTATAACTTTCAGTGGAAAAAAGGCGGCCGTGCCTCCTCTACCTGTTTGCGAGGGAGGAAGGCAGGGTGGTAATGGGCAGAGCTCGAAACCGCCGCAAAGAAACGGCCCAATGCGTTGGAAACATCAGTGGGTCCACAAGGACTGCGTTATCGACGATCAGGCCAGAAATCGGGGAGTGGACCTCGATGCCGGATAAACAGTGTAGGCCACCCCAGACAGCTGAGGAGGCAGTAAAGCGGTTAAAAGAACTGGTAAAAGCAATCCAGCAAGCTGTTTTGCTGTCGTTTATAACACGACGACATTGCGCTCGCAGTCGTTTATAGTTGATACTATTCTCCAACGTTGTGTGGCGGCGGAAGGTGCGTAAAGCACGGCGCCGGGCTCTAAGAGCGTCACGGCAGGCTGCAGTCCACCAGAGGACCGGAACACGACCTGGAGAAGAGGATGTACGAGGTATGGAATGTTCGGCAGCTGTGAGGAGAACCTCTGTGAGGTATTCGACCTGACTTTCACAGGTGGAAAAATTCTGATCGTGAAAAATGGCCATAGAAGAATAAAGCCCCCAGTCGGCTTTAGAGATGTTCCAACTGGTGGGACACGGAGATGGGGAATGATGCAGGAAGTGGATGACACAAGGGAAATGGCCAGTCGAGTATGTGTCAGAAAGGTGCATACCACTCATAGCGACCGACAAGCTGAGGAGTGCATACCGCAAGGTCTATGTGGGAATAAGTATGTGTTGTGTCGGAAAAGAAGGTCGGTGCACCGGTGTTGAGGCAGACAAGATTGAGGTGTTGGAAAAGGTCCACCAAAAGGGAGCGCCTCTGACAACGTGCTGAGGAGCCCCATAGGGGGTGGTGGGCATTAAAGTTGCCTACCAACACAAAGAGTGAAGGGAGCTGGTCAATGAGGTATAGCAGATCTGCCCTAGTAAGGGCAGATGACAATGGCGAATCAATATTACAGAGGGAAAAGGAAAATGGATAGGGTGATGTGGACGGCAACTGCCTGTAGGTGAGTATGCAATGAAATGGGATGGTGATAGACGTTGTCCCGAATGAGCATCAGAACCCCTCCATGGGCTGGTGTACCTTCCACAGATGGCAGGTCGAAACACACAGAGGTGTAGTGGGGGAAGTCTGCACGATCACCTGGACGTAACTTAAGTTTCTTGGAGACAGACTAGAAGCGGGCAGTGCAATCAAAGGAGTAGTTTTAATTCCTCCCGATTGCAACGAAAGCCGCGAATATTCCATTGAAGGAGCGCCATGATAAAAAATGAGAAGAAGAAAAGAAGATAAAAAGGAACAAGCAGGTGGGGTCACCTCGACGGCCGCTGAGGACCGGACTTCGAGAGACCACTACTGTCGCCATCTAGAGGCAGAGAATCATGTTCCATATTCAACTGATGCATCTGCCACCTTCCCGAGTTTATCAGGAGGGACAGCTTCCGACGCTGGTAAAATGCCGGTTGCCCGGCTAACAGTAGTGCGTCCCAGGGAGACAGAAGATGATCGGGGCCAACTACTGTTGGGCGGCGTGACAGATGGGTCACACCTCGGCGGGGAACTCTCTTCTTGTTGGCTCTTCTGGAAGAGTGACGGTGAGAGGAGGCAGTTGGCGATTGAGAAGCCTGAGTACGTAGAAAATCATCACGGACGGGTTCATTTTTCAAAGTCCGGGCATCTTCTTTAGGTGCCTGTGGTTTATTAGAGGTTGACGAAGACTGAACTTTAGAAGCAGCAGGAGTAAGCGGGGACGTGGAATGGGCAATCTTCGTGCTGGCCGATCGCACAACTGTGTCAGCGAAAGTGAAGTCACAGGTCTGTGTACCTGAATCCTTAGTAGGTCGAGTGGAGGTGACGACCTTACTGTATGTGCCCACTGGAAGGACAGTGGGCTTTCGACTCGCCAACAACTTTCGAGCGGCAGATGTTGATACCTTTTCCGTAACCCGAATTTCCTGGATGACCTTTTCACCCTTATATACAGGGCAGTCCCGAGAGGAAGCTGCATGGTCACCGTTGCAATTAAGGCAGTGAGAGGACGAAGGTGGGCAATCCCCCTCATGGGCGTCCCTACCACAAGTGACACATTTTGCTGTATTAGGGTGAGATTGACAGGTGTGGTTGTATCTGTGGCATTGGAAACAGCACATTGTGTTTGGTACATAAGGGCGGACGGAGATAACTTCATACCCTGCTTTGACCTTTGACGGGAGTTCAACTCTGTCTAAGATCAAAAACAGTAAGAGTTGGTGTCAGCTGGTTATCGACCTTTTTCAACACCGTATGCGCGGCTGTTTCACCCTGATGGGACAAGTAGGTTTGAATTTCTTCGTCAGACAACCCGTCAAGGGATCTCGTGAAAACTACCCCCCCCCCCCCGCCCCCCGTGACGAGTTGAATGTGCGATGCACTTCTACCTGGACAGAAAACGTGTGTAGCAACGTAGTCCGTATTAGTTTTGCGCCTGGAAGGCACTGTCCGCTTTCAGCAACAATGTTCCATTGCGCTGACGCAATGCATCAACACCTTTCTGAATGACGAAAGGATTTACAGAGGTGAAATCTTTACCGTCGGTTCGAGACAACTAGGAATTTTGGGAGATTGGGCAAAGTTCTCTTATGCTGAGGTGAATCGATCTTTCTTATTTGGCTCAAAGTCACAGAAGAAGAGAAAGAAGTCATTGCGGAAGTGCTCCCGTGATTACCGGCGTCTCCGATGGTGCGCTCCTACCTAGTGGGGGCCCTCTCTGAGGGCTTACCCGCCTTAGGTGATTGTTCGCACCTCAGGGTACACCTCCCGAGAACTGACTGAGGGACCAATCGGCATGTTCGGAACGTACCAGCTCGGGTAGTCACCCCTCCCTGGGCCTGGCCTTTACCAGGGGGTACGTACGTGCCCTACTTGTCTACCCGGGGCGGGGAATTATGCGTTACCCCATCACCTGCTACGCATGATAACGCGTGGGTCGGCCTTCAGACACACACAGGGAGGAAAGAAGAAGAATAGAGGAAGTGAAGAGAAAGAAGTGTCTCAAACGCCAAAGCAGAGACTAATGAGGAGGAGAGGAAGGCTAGGAAAGTATAGCAAGGAGAGAAAGACAGAAGCAAAGGTTAGGAAAGGGAGAAACCAAGGAAAAAGAGAAACTGGGACAGGAAACCTTGATTCGCAAAGGACGCCCATCTCCGGGCGAAGGCATGAACCGGAAGAGAAAGTGAGGCAGCCTGGGGCGGAAAAAAGGCTGCTTCGGCTCGGGGCCCGTGCGCACCACACACGTACCCACAAAAGAGCTGTGGGCCCCCTGGGGAGGGGCTATTTTTATTGTTTCAACCCCCCCCCCACTCCTCTACACATCCCTTTTATCCTTTCCCAACCCTTCTCTTCACTATATTCAATGCCACAATTCAAATTTCCAGCTTTCAGAACCTTTACAACCCACCATGCAACGCACAACTTTCCATCTCCACCCTAACCTGACATCCTTCCTTCTCCACTCCCCACCTCACTCACAGTCTGGATGCTTGTGGCACTGGAGTTGCCATGACATGGTGGTTATGTGTGTATAGTTGTCTGCATGATTGGGTGCACTTATATGTTTCTGATTATGGCCATGGCCGAAAATGTAAGTTGTGTGAATGTGATAGTATATTTTTCATGCCTGTCAGCTGTTTAGTGAGCCTCTTTACAGTGAGCTGTTTCCTTTCTAAATAATTGTGATAATTATTGGACAAGAAAGTCAAACTCCTTCAAGTTTTTGGGATTCATATTCAGACCAGAACAAGAATTACACGTTACATATCTTAATTATCTTGTGAATGACATTTTTGGAGACAATGGAAGTAACTTCCCTAATTAGAACACTTATCGAGTGTGATAAGAAATGGGACTAATTAACAAAAAAACAGTAGCAGAAATTGCAATGAATTGGGTACAGATCATAGTTTAAGTGATGTAAACCAAAGCCTTTTTAAATTGTGGTGGTCTATCAATATGGAGAAGAAATATTTGACCAAAGATCTGTTCTCAACAAGACCCATTGGAGAAGTAGCCATTACAGGAAGACATTCCCACCTCATTCAGTACTGAGAAACTTATAATGGTGATTGGTTTTCATTGGTGGTGAAAGCTTCACAGCAGTCTGAAGAATGCCCATCTCCTGCTAAGAGAGTTGATATATAAAAATGTAATAAAACAATATTTTAGAATGATTTATATAATAATTTCTTAATACAGGCCCTCTGACAATATCAAAAGGAAACTATCAGGACCTCTAGGTTTTGAAGGAATATTATAAACAAAAAGCTGGAGTGTTTGACACAAGCTATTCCCATTAGAATGTGAAGTGCATGTTGGAACAAAGTGATACTGTGATTTGTTAATAACGATGGAAATTTCAGCTTGGTGGTTATAAAATATTTATTTAAAAATATAGCATAGTCCTTTTGATTTTGTTCATTGAATGAACATCGTCAGTCCAGTTTCAAGTCCAGGGGACTCCTGTATACAGCTTAAAAAATTGCAGTTAAATACATAAATGACATGTCAAGTGTGCAGTACATATTCAAATGTTGAATGTGTGATCTCCACCTGACATGTAATTTTATGTATTGTAAACGTATAAAAATTTTAAAGTGGTGTACATGAGTCCTGTAGACTTGAATCTGTGCCGAGGATGTTAATTCAATAAATGAAATTGATATTATTATTAATAATATTGAGGGCATTTGGGCACAACTCACAATGGGGTCTGTATACAAGAACGTTGTATTTTGTTCTTATTACTAATTTATCACTAGAAGTTAAAAATTACAGAAAAAAATTATTTAACAAGTATTTTATTGCTTCATACAGTGTTTTTCCATTACAAAATATTCTGACACAACATTTCATAAAAATTACATTAAATTTAATGTTTATAACATGTCCTTCCAAATGACATCAGTACTAATTATTTTTACCCCTTAGCTCCTATTCTTGATCTCCTAGAATTCAACCATATTAACAATATTAAATATTTAAAGTGTTCACCCAGCACTGAAAAATTTTGAAAGTGTCAATGAGGCAGGTACCCAATCTAAACCACCCTAGAGCCGTAACCAAGGCATTTCAGTGGAAGACATGTTTGAACACAAATGTGATGAACATATTGTCTTTGTAGCACATAAGGGTCAGTTAATGAGAAATCAACCAATGGTCCGGTTCTTTGTGTATCAAATTATGATAATTTTTTGCGTATTGGTAGTAGCAGCTGGTTGCATGAAGAATCACACATTTAAATTGTTTTTGGGTGATTTGCTTTTGAGTTATTAGTTTTTTATTTTCCAAATATCTGCAATTTTTGTCATGTTTCGTATTTCAACAACTATTTGAATTACATACCTTAAAATTGTACAATCTAACTTGGTTTCTTACAAATTTTAAATTATGTACTACGTTTCTATATTCATAAATATGGAGATTTTTTCAAAACAATTTTCTTCTCTAATTCTAATAAGTTAATTAGGAAATCAGATTTTTTTTCTTTTGAAAATATATATGTTGCTTATAAATTACTTTTCACTGTGTGTGCCAAATTTGATGTTATGTTCCAGTGGGAACATATTACAATAAATTTTGTTTTACTGACAAGTACAAGCATCCAGCATGTAATCTGTAGGACTTCGTACTTATTACTAAGTTATAATGGTAACCTCAAATGGCGATATCCATATATAACCCTGTCAAATCAATGTTATTTTTCACTTAATGATAACTTATTGTGTTATTAGAATTTAATGTCTATTTGCATTCCTGTGTTGACAGAAAATTTAAACACACATAGGCTTACCCCTCACCATCTTTTCTGACTGAAATGTAATACTTTTGGCTAGAATTTTGGCTGTTAGTATCATTATTACAATATAACTCTTTAGATTAGTAAGAGTAGTTTTGGAAGACAACACTTTCCAGTCTTCTTATCAGGAGCAGGATGTATGCCCTTTTCCTTCTCTCTCTCTCTCTCTCTCTCTCCCCCTCCTTTTTTCTTTGCAAATTAGTAGCTTACTACATATTTTTTCGGAAGAATTTTTTTTTTATTATTATACACTGAAAGTAATTTCTGCTAGGTTGCAAAATTGAAAAAAAAAAAAAGTTATATAAAATAAAAGGACAAAAATCCTTTGCATTGTTTAATTATTGTGTTGTATTGTTTACTATATTCTTAAAGCCATATATCGAAGTTTGATTAGTTATTAAACAATAATTTTATTTTAAATTATATTTTGTGAACCAACCAGGAAAAGTTGTAATGTAGGACTAGTTAGAAAAGCGAACTGTAATAAAATACAATTTATTTCAATGTCTTCCCATTAAAACACTATCATGAAATTTGGCACACCCATTAACATATAGTGTAGGGCCTATTTCTTTCTCTTTAAATCAATTTTTGAATTGAGGTTTTGGAAAATGTAACGATTTTATGAGCACTGTGAAGTAACATGTAGTTTTAAACCTTATAAGAAAAGATGTAAAATTATACAAATTCCAAGCCCATAAGTAAAATAGCTTTTGAGATACAGCCATTTTAAGGCTTCAAAAGATTACAAAAATCTGACTTGTGATCACTTTAAAAAGCAATAACTTTGAAAGGCAACGCCAAAAAATTGCAGAATTTGCCTTATTTAGATAGGTAGAATAAAATTACAAAAAATTATAAAATTCTGGTCCCCCCCCCCCCCCATTGGTTGATTTTGCACGGACTGATCCATAATTGGTAGCTGTGAACAAACCAAAATGGACAATTAAAAATTACTTTTTCTGAGGATGGTTCACATCTTCTCAGGTTACGGTCTGTGGATGGGTCAAGAGAAAGTGAAAATTTGTTTTTAGACCGCTTTTAATTATACCATCCAGCACTGTACATGCATGAAGTGGGTAATGCGCATGGGTTGGTTAGGAGACAGAGCTGTGCTGGATTTTCAGTGCTAGGCAAATACTTCTTGCATTCTTCTGAAACATGGGGCAGTAGAGAAAAAAAAGGCTGCTGGGAGAAGGTATTCAGCCTGTGGTGTGCAAGAGGGACCAGCAGGACACTGTCTTCGAGTGTTCATCAATGGTGTCGCCCAAAGTCAAGATCTGGACCAATGCCCAGAAAGCAGGGATAGGCTGCTATCATGGAATTGGCTGTTTGGGCTGGGGAGACAAGTAAGAGTCCACATTTCTGGATCACAGATTGGTAGTCATAACTGACACACTGCTTGGTAATGAATGGCTTTGCCATTTAGTCGACATCCTTAGCTTGTCTTGTGTTGTGTTTAAATGCCCCTTCACAGTGCTTATGGCTGCGGAAAAGATGGCATTGTGGTATCAACAGAAACCACATGGAATGTGTCAGAACTGTCATGGAATCAGCAACCAGTCAGGCAGCTATGATGACTGTGTGACGGGCTTCGCACCCTTGGTTGGACTACATGAGGTAGGTAAACAATTCAATGAGCAGCAGTCTCGGCGCAGAGTACTGTTGCAAAGAATTATTTTTGTGTATAACGGAAAGTTAACTTTTTGTGTATTGGAATGTTTCTTCATGTGTCAAAGCTGATGGGTGGTTTGCTGGTCTTCAATTATACCATAACCTATTGCTGGTATGCATATAACCTTATATTAATACATCAATTATCAATGAAATATAACACCTTTTAACCTAACCTAGATCTCTCACACTACAAATCAGTCATCAGCACAACAAATAAAAGAAATAAAATAAAAAGGTACACGGATACTTTACTGACCGGATATGGGCACATACACAAACCACTCAAACACATAACAGAGAGAGCATTATTAATTTCAGTCATAAAAAAATAAAAATGATTCCGTCTCATAGTATGTAACTGAATTTTAAAAGAGCATTCAAAGGTAATTTCCGACATTGCACAGTACATTGACAACACTGTATGTAAAATTTTACCTAAATAAACATGTGCCTTTAGGTGAAACTTAATGACTTACCACCAAATGTGTCTAATATGTATGGTATTGTTTATACTAAGTGTCTAAAAATACGTACACTATAATGTGCTTTTGGAAGTCTGAACTCACACTCCAAATCCATACATCATTCACTTTTTGTGTATGGTCTGACATGTCTTTAGGATACAACTCATAATGGAAGTCGAAGAAGCAAAGTGTTACACTATGACAATAGCTCATATGTACGGTATTAACTATCACAAAACTATGTTATTAAATGTAATATTTATCATATTGGTTCGTCTGGTACACATTTCTGTCCTGTGCTGAATGTGGAATTGGTTTTCAAAATAAGAAATGCAGCAGAGCTACAAATGGAGCAGGCCCCACACTAAAACTCAGTGAATCATTTTTCGAAAAATCAAACATCACAAATAAGATGAAATTCCTTTTTCCGTAATGTTTATAGATGATTACATAGCAAATAAACATACAACTGTCTTTGCAGCTCTTTACTGATCATGCAACCTGGTGGAATCGAGAAGAAACTTACTTGTCATTTTGGTGATACAATATTGGAATGTTCATACTAATTTACCGCTTATTATTTATAATTTTAAAGGCCTTATGCTTCGCTTAAATGGTTGGGGATTACTTAAAATATTCTACCTTTCAAATTTACGTGTAAAGATAGAGCGTCTAGCCAAGAATACATTTGCCATCCCCACAGCCCCCCCCCCCCGCAATGACTTTATGATCGCTGCAACTAATTAAGAATGGCATTGAAAGCACTGCTTCCCGTAATAAAACGTAATCACAAAATTTTACTATACAGTATAAGCAACTGAATTCGATTAGAAGTGCATTCCACTCCACGCAATTTTAGCTGAAGCTAAATCCAATCTAGAAATTAAGGAGTACCTAGCAACGGTCATAATTAGGTAGAAAATCACTTACATATCTATTTAAGTGACCTCAGTTACATTCACACATGTTAACACTCCCAACAAGAACAATACTGTTTTCTGAAAACATTCGTGACCTGAAATTTGCGGAACAAGCCTGCCAATGGCCCGTTATGTTTTTCACGGAATCTGCCTTCCGTTCTATCGGCACAACTAGGAAATAATAACCGTTTAATCATGCGCTTTTTTAACTATACCATAATTAGTAGTTCATGCATTTGTTTATTTAAGTAACTTACCAAATACTTACGAAGATTCTGGGTTGACATTCCAGCATTAATACTAAATCCTTTACCGAACTACTAGTACTAGTAGGCACGATGTACGTACTAGGGTAGGCAACGCAGACAAGAACATTGCAAAAATTATTAATACTCATAAATCGGTGGCTTCTCTCAAGGCTCCGTTTATGAATATCTTACATTTAGGAACTGCTAAGTACAACAGTACAACTATTAATTTACAACGAAGTAGGTGCGCTATGTTTTATTAGACATCTTGACATTTTATTTATAATTAATCCTCCTCCTTTTGTCGATACAAACTCACTTAGAACATAAATTAAAAATCCTGGGATATA
Source organism: Locusta migratoria (assembly GCA_026315105.1). Lineage (NCBI taxonomy): Eukaryota > Metazoa > Arthropoda > Insecta > Orthoptera > Acrididae > Locusta > Locusta migratoria. The sequence goes on from CM048744.1 coordinate 505,187,712, forward strand.
CAATTACTACTTTAAAAAATAGACTTACACCAGTGCTTCGATATAGGCCTAATTAATAATGAAAACCTATTTAAGTCTTTAGACTTTATCCGAGCGTCGCATCACTATAGTCAACAGCAGTGACATGTTAGTTATTTAGCGCATGACTTCGGTAACACAAATTTCTAAAATCTGTTTAATTTTCATCAAAAACTGAAAATGGCGCACGTGTTGTCCTATCAGTTCACAGCGGCATCCATGTGTATTGACGCTGTCTTTAGGATTTACATCTCGGAGTACACAATTAAATATTCTATCCAGAATAGGAACTTACCTCTTTACTAGATACAAAAACAACTGGACAGTGGTCAACTTCGCTCTAGTTTACACACCTCTCACTAGTCTCTAATGTTCTTCCCCCTTAATTCATCTACAAAATATTGAAACCTCCGTGATTCAGGTTTTTTTTTTATTTGTTCCACAATACGTAAAAAAAAATTGTACGGCTCAGCTTTAATTGGAGTTAACCAATAAACAAACTACGGAAACATTCAACAGGGTGAAATTCATCTGCCTACGCGCGCACTCTCGTTCATGCCACTTTTTATGAAATATGGCAATTACGCTCCAACTTTTCAAAATAATATGTTTTAGGGCATTTTAGGTGGTATCTAATTATTTTGAATCGTTTACAATTGGACTACATTTATATATTCTATTTAGGCTTGTATCAGTTCTATAACTACAGACCAATCACCATTCTAAAGGCAACAACGTATACGCACCTATGTTGCACGTTTTCTATTGTGTATAATTTTTCGAAGTGTGTTTGGTATTGACTTCTGACATACGATGTGATTTTCAGCCGAGAGCCATAACAGAATAAGTTTCCGTTTCTATAGGTCATTCACCTGAAGTCAGAACCGCTACACTACGATCATACTGCAAACAAAATTCATAACACTTTTTCTCTTGCTGAATCACAAGTAGTAGTTAGCAAATAACGGTTTCAGTAGTTAATATTACAATTTTTCTCATTCTGCGAGGACACTCGGGGCAAACCACGAATAAGGAAGCATGAATAGCGTACTCATACAATGCCCACTAAAAACTTTTCTCGCTTCGAAAAACATGAAACTAGTATCAACTATGCAAGCACTCTCTGCACGTAACAAACCACACTTTAAGAACATGGAGAGTATTGTTCCTCATGCGCAATGTGTGAAGCATTTGTTATGAATTTGTCAACAGCAGTGTGAAGTTCAGAACGAGATAAAATCTTTTAATGTCAACAACACAAGAAACTACTTTTTTGTTTTAACTCTATCTGCTCTCAGTGAATAGGTTTAACGACATAACTTGTGACCATTTTATAGCATGTACAAATATTTACTATACCAAATAAGTTATACGTTTCCAGCATGTGCAATACGAAGTTAAAACTGCATAAAATCAGGTCGACACACTCCTCGATCCCAATAAGGGCTGTGAATGTTTGTACCCCTGATGTGTTTATCTACGATTTCAGCAGGTAGCATGGCTTGAATGGGATAATGAATGTACTGCTGTGAGTACTGTAAAAAAAAGTTTGAGCAATTTTTTTCATAACACTGACTCAAAAGTGGTTTATTTAATGGATCCTAATAAAAGTGCTTGAAAAACTGGTGTGCCTACCCATTTATGCACCGGTTTCGTGTTTGAAAATGGTAAGGTACTTCGAACAAAGTTCGGTGTTCCATTATACATGGGAACAAGTTGCTCAAGGCTTTTGGAGAAGATATCCCAACCCTCACAGGTATGTTAAATTATTATTGATCGTGGTATATATTTTGTTAATCATAATTGTGTTTTCATGGGTAAGGTGTGAACTAGATACGAGTAAAACTCCACGACGAATTTCACTCTTGTTGCGATATTAGTAAAGTTTCTAAGTAGACCCACATACTGAACAACATATTTATCTGATAATCATTGCACAGTCGTTTTAAAGTCGTTGTATTCCATATCGCAATATTAAAAGGCAATCGAGATAAAGGAAAAAGAAATAATCATGTACGTTCATTTTGTCAAGACAACTGCAGTGTATTTTCGCAAATAATTTCGCTTAACATCCGGGATTATATGACCCCAAGCAAAAATATTACTGCTTACATATAGTTAGTGTAAAAGGCATAAACGGCTACCGGTACACTTTAATGCAGAGTCATTCAAGAACCATGCACAAGTTAACGTAATTACTAGTAAAATTTACATTACATTAATGTACAATGTAGTCCCATTTAACAGACCGTCTTGGAAAAATCTGAACCTTCAAAACAGCTAGTAGGCTTTATAAGAAGGGTATGCAGACTTCACTGGGGAGCCACTTTTTGTGGACTTCATTGATTGAATAAAACAGTGGGCTACTGACCGTGGAATGTCCAGTTTCATATACCAATGTACTGTAATAATCTTCACTACGAGTCACAATTTGTGTTAGATGAAACAACCACCTCCAGTGATTCATATGTAAACCAACAACTAATAGAAATTTATCAGTTAGATACAAAACATGATAGGTAATTACTAATAGAAATGCATCATTTAGGTAGTTCCAGAACATGATGGGTAATTTTAACAATAACAACATACATTGATCAATGGAGTGGTGGCCAAAGATCACAAAATAAAACCATGATATTTCAGACTCTTAATCACTTGATTAAATTGTTAAGAAGGAAATTACAGACCAAGGAAAGGCGGTGAAAATTGTAGCATAACTTTCTTAGCGGTTATTGAATTACATCAAGTACTGCTGTATGCTGCAGACTCCTCCAATATACCTTCCACAATTACAATTTATTTTAAACATGTCCACACACTACAGTTATGTCACGGGTCAAAGTCGAGGGGCATAATCGTAGCCATGAGTTGACATTTTGATCTGGGAGTGACTGACTAATGTTTTACATTAATTGTAGTTTGAACAATTTTCGTCTAGGCTTCTCCAGATACTCAGACTTGTTTTAGACCTGACTAACCTCCAATTTTACATTTCAGTTTGTTTTTCTTACCATTTTAGTTAGGCATCCTGGTTGTACTAAGGTGTATATTGATGGTTCCAAACAAAGGGACTCCATCAGCTATCCCATAGTGTTAACCAGCTATCAGGATTCGCATTCACAAAGAATATACCATTTCTTTCAGCAGAGGTTTACTCAATCCTTGAAGGCATTGGAGCAGATACAGTGTGTTCATAGTAAATAGTTTCTTCTCTGCTCAGATTGCTTCAGTGTGTCGCAATTGTCACAGATTCTGTAACCAGCAGAGACATTGCTGATACATATACAAGACAAACTGTCGTTTCACCAAAGTGGGGAAAGCAGGCATTGTTTTGCTGGGTGCCAGGACATGGAATTTGGGAAAAATTAAGAGGCCTGTTGGCTTCCAAAGAGTGCCACAGTGAACATGAAATGGCACAGCGCTCTAATCTCACTTATTTGTTGCAGCTGTAGTTCTTGCAGTTCTGGAAGAAGGAATGTCCGTCACTGACAAATAATAATTTATGGTTTCTGAAGACTTGAACTATCTGACCACTGGGGTCCTCCACCCAATTCTGTGATGCCTATGACATGCAGATAAGTGTATGCCATATTTTAACTGAGTGTATTTTACATCACACTTATAGGACAGAGGAGAATCTTGGTGGTGATCTGCCCTCTGTTTTAGCTGATGACGGCCAGTGTGACCAAACATTTAAAATTTGTGATTTTTGTCTGGATCTGATCTAAGCATTCTGGCTGGTGGTTCATAGAAAAGTGAGCTGTGCTCATGTTCCAGTGCTTGTAACTTAAAAACGGCTACTCCATAAGAAACTGTTGGTGACAGGTCCTTTGTGTTTGTTACTATGAGCTACGTGTTCAGTCAGCAGGACCAGTAAATCGGTATCTCCACAACAGTGAAGAACTTCACCAGTATTCCACACAATATGGTCTAATAGGAATCTACCATAGACTGTGTTGCTTGTAATTGATTTAAACAGCTTAAAGAGGTCTGCTTTCCTTGTCTTGCACATTATTCCGCTGTCATCAAAAAGAGGTAATGAATGTTGGGCTAACTCGTATGACTTGAGCTATTGTGGTGACTTCATATGGAAAAAGGATTCAACGGAAAATTTATCAGGACTGACAGGCACAAGGGTGGTCTATAGAGTGGTGATACATGCTCCCCGCCTCCTCCAAAATGTCCTTAATAAGAACTGGGTCAGCTGATATCTTGTGAGAAGTTGTTTTGTATCATCCACTGGTCTAGCCTACTGAAATCTACAGAATTGTGGTTGCCACTTCTTGTCTGGTCAGCCAGTAAATGAAACACCCTGTACAAAATTCCTTGTGGTTGGGTTAGATAGGTTAAGCTGTAGTCAACACATACAAAAAGCAATAAAGTTCAGTGATTTTTCCCTATGCTGTAAAATAGAGGGTGATTTTTTTTATTTTTTATCAAGTATGGTATATAACCAGTAGAAACATTGTGTACAGAATGTGTTATGGCTCATGGAATTCTTACATGGCATACGATCCGTATATATTTATTCCTCTTTCTCTTTTTTGTTGGCAAGAGGGGGGGGGGGGGAGATCAGTATCTGTGCTATAGAGTTGAACACTTACAGTAAAAGACATGAAAATAATTTTCATATAGGCACTGCTTCCTTGTCTGGAGCTTAAAATAGAATTAGCTACCCTGGCACAAAAGTGTTCAAGAAGCTCCCATTTAACACAATAAATTATTCTTAAAATTTGTATGGAAAGGGATTTCCTGGAAATTGTATCAGGACTGACTGGGGGGGAGGGGGGAGGATGTGGTTAGTTAACTCTGTACAATAAATTAATTATTGATGTAAGTAATTTATATATATTTTTTTGTGTTAATGGTCAATGTACTCAGCCAGAGAGTGTATAGCGTGTCAGCATTGGACTTTAAATAATTCACGAAGTAGTACAGAATATCCTGAAGGACGACATCATTCAGCCATCTCCGAGGTCTTGGTCATCACTAGTTCTCCTTATCAAAATGAAGAATCCTAGCTGGTGGTTCTGTATCAGCTACATGTCCATAATACGGTAACCAAAAAAGAGAGCCAAGTTTTTCTCAACCATCAACCTTTACTTGGGATATTGGCAAATAGAAGTAGATGGAGCTGATTGTGAAAATCTTATTTTGTTGTCCCAGAGCATCTGTATAAGTTTAAAGTACTGTCATTCAGCCTGTGCAATGCCCCAGCAACTTTCGAACAGATGATGAATACTCTTCTACATTACCTCAAGTGGACATTGTGTCTTTGTCACTTGATGACATTATTGTATTCTCCGAAACTATTGAAGAACACATAAAAAGACTAAACGGTTCTCAGGCAAGGTGGCCTGATGGAATCCAAGTATGTGTCTGATTGGAACACAGGAAGTTGCTATACTTGGATATCTTGTGTCAAGTGAAGGTGTGCAACCTAATCCAGTGAAGGCGGGATCCATAATGGAATTTCCTATTCCTAAAATTACTAATGATGTGAGAAGCTTTCTGGGATTATGTCCTTATTACCAGTGTTCTATTGATTACTTCTATATGAAAGCCAGGAGCTGTTAAAGGCTTATGCTATTTTTAATTGGGCAAATTTCAAGAGGATTCTTTTGTTATCCTGCAAATAACTCGGATGACTGACCATGTCCTTTGTATGACAAGAGTGCACCTACAGAATTGCATACAAATGGTAATAGATATGTATTTAGAGCTATTTTAGTACAAATCTGAGACAGAAAAGGTAATTGTAGTACACAACACACAATAGCTTGTAGCACTGCGCATGGCTTAGCTGAGTCTGTTGCTGGGCACAGCTGACTATGCACCGACTCGGCCAGGCCATGCTGATGGAGATGATGATGATCCACCGGTAAAGCACGCTGCCGAGAATCCGTGTGTGCGCTCTGGTGGGCGGGGCGTACTTGCTATCCGTGGTGCACCATGCCTGTGTGCTCCTCACATGAGGTTAATGCACTCCTCCTCCTTCGGGAGGGGGGGGGGGGTAGAAACAGTGGTTCCCGAAGTTGCAAGGTGGAGCACCAAGATGGATAGTGACTTCCATGTTCATTGCGGTGCTGGAGGTGAGGGGATCAGCCAACCCTCGAGACAGAACCTTCAAGTACTGGTGGAAATGACCTGTGCCAAGAGGCCCCCACCATCCCCCCACCAGTGCCTGGGACAGAACCGGTGATAAGCTATCAAACTCAGGATCCATGACCACGTCCGGAGGTGGTGTGGATAGAGGCGTAGGTCGTACAGCAGAGGCTCCTTCCTCCAGACAAATAGGGCCAGGAAGGGGGTTAGCTCTTGATGGGGTGTCTCCACTGACGGTGGTGCTGTTGTTGCCACAGGGGAGTGCAGCAAGCGAGGTTCCTTGAAGTGGGGCAGAGTCTCCGATGGAGAGGGCCAGGAAGGGGGTTAGCTCTTGATGGGGTGTCTCCACTGACGGTGGTGCTGTTGTTGCCACAGGGGAGTGCAGCAAGCGAGGTTCCTTGAAGTGGGGCAGAGTCTCCGATGGAAGGGGGATGAGATTCCCTTGAGGAACCGCAACACCGTACAGGTGTATTACCCATTGAGAAGCCGGTGCCAGTGGGGACAGGAAGGGTGTCAGTTTTGCGACAGGGCTAATTTTGGTGATGATGTACCTCCCAGTCCCCCACCTGTAAGTTGTAGAGCCTGCGCCCATTGTGGCGCAGAACAAATGCTGGTATCCAGTGAGGAGTGCGACTAAACCCCCATGCCCAGACTGATGTACCTGGCGGAAAACCTGGCACTCCCTGGAGCTCGAAGCTTGGTAAAGGTCAGGAAGGAGGAGGTGCAGCAGAGTCTGTGTTTGGCACCCGTGGAGGAGCATCGCAGGGCTGTGTTCCTCCACGGGCGTAGTTCGGTATGCCGTCAAGAAAAACGTCACTGCCTCTCAGTGGGAAATTTGTGTAGACACTTCTTAGAGGCAGTCTTACAGAACAAAGTAACTGCGAATAGGGTCAGAGGCATGGCCTGGAGGCTGGGAAAACCACTCCTATTGAACGAGACGCATGACTTGCCTAAGCACAGGGTCTGTCTCTGTTGCCTTTGTGACTCTGGAAATAGTTATTGGGAAGCCATCCGCCACTTGGTGGGAAGTAATATCCAAATGAAAACACATTATCTCTTCCCGATTGAACTTCACGAAAAATGAATGTCATACTGATACTTAGGAACAGGGCCCATTGCAGCAGTCGGTGGTCAGCCCTATCAGGAATCTTGGAGGAGGGACTAAACAATGATATTGTTAACAGCTAATGGTCCATGATTAACTGAAACTATGCCATACAAGAAGGGGTGAAACTTGGTCAAGGCCTCTTTCTCCACCTGCGAGTAATGGGCCTGTGTTGGAGTAAGAATTTTGATTGCAAATGCCAGCAGCTTCTCGGAGCCATCCTTGTTGCAATGGGCAAGGACCACCCTCACTGTGAAGCATCTGTAGCCAGGACCAACAGCTTTGAGTAGCCAAACATGGTGCCGACGAGAGGCGATCCTTCTAAGATGCAAAAGCCCACTTGAATGTGAGAGAAAAAGAGAGACCCTTGCACAGGAGGCAGTACGGGGGTGAGCTTAGTTGGAAGTCCCAGGGATGAACCAGTGGTAATAGGCAATTTTGTATAATAATAATAAAACTTATATAATAATGGAAAGTCCAGGTTGGAATAAATAATATAGTGAGGACAGTTTACAACTCACCGCAAAGACGTGGCGACGAGCTGCGACAGGCACATACAAAAGACACACACATACAAATCATTCAGCTATCGGCCATGGCCTTCTTCAGAAATAGAGCACTCACACAATCACACAGGCACACAACACAGTCATACAATAATAAAACTTAGATTTACTATGATTGCACCACAAGCCCAAGGACCGGAATTTGAGGAAGAAGGTTCGGAGGTTGTGCAAGTGTTCCTTCGTGGAGCGTCCTATGACTATTATGTCATCAAGGTAATTAATGTAATGAGGGATTGCCAACGTGACCTGCTCGAGATAACGTTAAAATATCGCCGGCGCACCAAACATCCTGAAGGCCAGGCACTGGTATTGAAAAATACCAAAAGGGGTATTGATCACCACCACATGTTTGGAGTCCTCATTGAAGTATCTGGTGGTATGCCTCAGTAAGATAGAGTAAAATTGTACTCCTGTTAACTGGGCGAACAATTCTTCTGAACGAGGCAATGGGTAGGTATCCACCACAGATTGGGAATTTATGATGGCCTTAAAGTTGCCACAAACGCACAGTTTGCAGGAAGGTTTCCTGATAACAACTAAGAATGGCCCACTCGCTAGAAGATGTGGGAAGAACCACCCCGAGGGTTGTCATCCGGTCTAGTTCTGCCTTTACCTGAGGACGAAGTGTCAAGGGAATCTGCCTAGCATGGAAAAAATGCGGGCATGCTGCTGGCTTCAATGTTAAGAAGGCTTCAAAGTTGGAAGCACGCCCTATGCCTTCCTCAAAGACGTCTCAAAATTCTGCGGTCAGAGATTCCAATTAATGATATTGAATTCCTTCTGAGACCAACTGAATGGTGTCAGTAAGAACAAAACCGAAAGCCTGAAAGGTATCCAATCCAAAAAGGTTAGTGGAACTTGCATCACTGACGACAATAAAGGGAAGAGACCGCGGGACTGATTTGTAAGTGACTTATTCATGAATTAGGGCCAACAAGGGAGACCCGTGGTCTGAGTACATTTGTGCATTTAACACACACTGCTACGCCTGGGTCTACTTGCAGGTGGAGTCAGAACAATGGAATCAAAACCTTGATAAAGAGCCTGTTTGTAGTATTTTTGGGAGTCAAGCCTGTTGAAACTTCCTGAATATCATGTCCATGTCCTCCGACCGTGCATCCTGTGTCCGTGAATGACAAACTCGAGTCATGTCCTTTTTTGTTACATTTGCAACAAACGGCCCAACGCTGGGGACACACTGATGGGTTATGTTTTGTATAGTACAACAGGCAGGGCGCTAACAGTTACCAGTGGTCAGACCTCTGTTTACATGCCTTGTGTAAGTGGCTGGAATGGCTGGCATGTACTACCAGCACATCGACCTCCCCGGACGCAGCAGACGAGTCCGCTCCATTCTGAAACGTCGCCATGTAGCATCATGCTGCCAACTGTTGACTTGTGGCATGTGAGGCTTCATAGTATTGAGTAATAGAAAGGATTTCTTCAAGGGAAGGGTCTTCCAGCTGCAGGACCCTGTGCCGAACCTCCCTATCCGGGGCCGAACAAACAATGATGTGATGACCAATAATGTGAGCGTAAGACAATTTCGATTTCTCTGTCATAAAATGGCACTTGCGACTGAAGCCATGCAACATAGCTGCCCAGGCACGGTATGACTGATGGTACTGGTTTTTACACTGATAGAATTCAAGCCGTGCAGCCACGACAAGAATGTGACAGTGATAAGAGGATGACAATGAGCATAAAGAGTCAAAAGACAAGGATGAGGGTTCTTGCAATGGTACTAATTGTCGCAACACTTGATAAAGTGAAGGAGATATCCACGACAAGAACAGAGCATGACATACCTCTGCATCGTTGACATGAAAGGCCTGGAAGTGCTGCTGCAGACAATGTTCATAGGCATCCCAATCTTCCGCTGTCTCATCATATGGGTGGAAGGGAGATGGGAATGGCGCCGAAGAGCAACACCGGAATTGCCTGCTGCATGGTTGCTGTGAGCTCCCTCTACTGCTCAACCAAAACCTGAACTAAAGCTCCCGTGCCATGACTAAGGTACAAGAACAGAGGAATAACACAACACATTAAAGGACATTGCTACTCATTGCCAATTGTGATTCCACAACACACGATCATTTGCAGCACTGTACATGGCTAAGCAGAATCTGCCGCTGGGCACAGACGACTTTGCATTGACTCGGCGCGGGCTGTGCTGATGCAGATGATGGTGTTAAAAGCTGAGAGAAACTTCATAACTACAATTGATTTGTGGTAATTATTTCAGCAATCAGTCGTAAAAAATATAAATTTTTATTTGTTTGCAAATCTAGATTATCAATACTAAAATAAATACAAAAGAGCCAGTTAGAATAACATACATGTCACATTATAAGCCAATTGTCCGCAAGGGGAGTGGCGGGTTGTACGGCGTTCGCGTCGCTCGAGGCGGAAGGCCAATGTGGAGGCTGGACGTCCGTCCGCGCCCGTTCGTCCTGTGAGTGAAAGTGTGGCCACTCCTTCAGCAGGGTCCGAGCAGGTGCACGGGGGGAGGGGATTATTAGTTATTGGGAGCTCCAATGTCAGGCGCGTGATGGAGCCCCTTAGGCAGATAGCGTCCAGATCTGGAAGGAATTCCAACGTGCACTCGGTGTGTTTGCCGGGGGGCCTCATCCGAGATGTGGAGGCGGCCTTGCCGGCGGCTATCGAGGGTGCGGGGTGCAGTCGACTGCAAGTCGTAGCTCACGTCGGCACCAATGACGCTTGTCGCTTGGGTTCTGAGGACATCCTCAGGTCCTACGAGCGGCTGGCGGAATTGGTGAAGGCTGCTGCCTTCGCACGCGGGGTGCATGCAGAGCTGTCGATTTGCAGCATTGTTCCCAGGGTTGATCGGGGTCCTTTGGTTTGGAGCCGAGTGGAGGGTCTGAACCAGAGGCTTCGCCGACTCTGTGACAGTCATGGCTGCAGATTTCTGGATCTGCGTTATCGGGTGGGGAATTGTAGGGTGCCCCTAGATAGATCAGGGGTGCACTACACTAAGGAAGCGGCTACTCGGGTAGCAGAGTACTTGTGGAGTGCACATGGGGGTTTTTTAGGCTAGGCGCTAACTCTGATGAGCACTCGACTGTCAGCATTCAAACAGCGAATTCAGGCCACGTTCGGAATAAAAATTCGAACATAAAAATATTAGCCGCGAACTTACAAAGTATTAGAAACAAAGTTCCCGAATTTGCAGCGCTGCATGGAAGTTATTGCGCTCAGATAGTTTTAGGCACCGAAAGCTGGCTAACTGATGATGTGGCAAGTTCAGAAATATTTAGCGAAGCGTGGAATATATATCGGAAAGATAGATCTGATACAACTGGAGGAGGAGTGTTCATCGCTGTGGATAAAGATATTGTTTCTACTGAGATCGAGGTTGAAAGTAACTGTGAAGTTATCTGGGCACGCGTAACAGGTCTAAAAGAAGTAAAGTTAATAGTTGGGTGTTTTTACCGGCCCCCCAGTGCTGCTGTAGCAGTTTTAGAATCATTCAAGGAAAGTCTACACCAGGTAGTGCATAGGTATCCGGGCCATGCAATATTAGTCGGAGGTGACTTCAACCTTAAGAGTATAGATTGGGACCTCGCTAGTTACATTTCAGGCGGTACAGACAAGCAGTCTTGCGAGCTACTTTTGGACACATTCTCCGAAAACTGTCTTGAGCAGTTAAACCGGCAACCCACGCGCAATGGAAATATTCTAGACCTTATAGCCACAAACAGGCCTGACCTTATTAACGATGTCTGTGTAGAGACAGGAATTAGTGATCATGACATCGTCATAGCGTCGATGGTGACCAAAGTTCATAAACCAGTCAAGAAGGCTAGGAGCGTGTTTTTGTTGGGAAAAGCCGACAAGCAAATGTTACGATCGCACTTAGAAAATGAATGGGCATCGTTTAATTCTGGGACTATGGATGTAGAGGAATTGTGGACTAAATTTAAATGCATTGTTAATGAAGGGTTAGAGAAATATGTGCCAGTAAAGACGATTAAGGATGGAAAAGATCCACCGTGGTATAATAATAATGTTAGAAAGCTGCTGAGAAAGCAAAGGCTGTTGCACTCTCGATTCAAAAAAGAACACGCAAATGATGACAGGCAAAAGTTAGTAGAGATTCGTGTGTCTATAAAAAGATCGATGCGTGAAGCATACAATAATTATCACAGCCATACCTTAGCAAAAGATCTTTCCGAGAACCCGAAAAAATTCTGGTCCTATGTAAAATCGATAAGTGGGTCAAAGCCCACTGTCCAGTCACTAGTTGATCATTCCGGGGCAGTAATAGAAGAAAGCAAACGGAAAGCTGAAGTTCTAAATTTAACCTTTAAGAAATCTTTCATGCAGGAGGACCGCACAAATATACCATCATTTGATCAACGTACTAATTCCGAAATGGGGGACATAGCAATAGGTATTTCCGGTGTAGAGAAGCAGCTGAGAGAGCTAAATACGAAAAAGTCTGCTGGTCCGGATGGAATACCAGTTCGGTTTTACAAAGACTATTCTGCGACATTGGCCCCCTACTTAGCTTGCATTTACAGCGAATCTTTAATTCAGCGCAAAGTTCCTAGTGATTGGAAAAAAGCGCAGGTGACTCCCGTGTATAAGAAAGGAAAGAGAACTGACCCATACAATTACAGGCCAATATCGTTGACATCGGTTTCATGTAGAATTTTGGAGCATATTCTCAGTTCGAATATAGTGAATTTCCTTGAAACGGAAAAGCTTCTTTCCATGAATCAGCACGGGTTTAGGAAACATCGTTCATGTGAAACTCAGCTTGCCCTTTTCTCACATGACATCTTGCGAGCCATGGACGAAGGGCAACAGGCGGATTGTGTTTTTCTCGACTTCAAAAAGGCGTTCGACACGGTGCCACACTGCAGACTGCTAACGAAAATGCGAGCTTATGGAATAGGTTCACAGATTTGTGACTGGCTGGAAGACTTCCTAAGTAATAGAACGCAGTACGTTGTTCTCGACGGCGAGTGTTCATCAGAGACGAGTGTATCGTCAGGCGTGCCCCAGGGGAGTGTGATAGGACCGCTATTATTTTCTATCTATATAAATGATCTGATGGACAGAGTATGTTGTAATTTGCGGCTGTTTGCTGATGATGCTGTGGTGTATGGGAGGGTGTCGTCTGTAACTGACTGTAATAGCATACAGGTTGACTTAGACAAAATTTCTAGTTGGTGCGAAGAATGGCAGCTAGCTCTCAATGTAGAAAAATGTAAGGTGATGCGCATGAGTAGAAAAAACAATCCTATAATTTTCGAATACAGCATCAGTAGTGAGCTTCTTGATGCGGTCGCGTCGTTCAAATATCTAGGCGTAACATTGCAGAGCGATATGAAATGGAACGAGCATGTAAGGACAGTTGTGAGTAAGGCAGACAGCCGACTTCGGTTTATTGGGAGAATTTTGGGAAGATGTACTTCACCTGTAAAAGAGACCGCGTATAAAACACTTGTACGGCCACGTCTTGAGTATTGCTCAAGTATTTGGGACCCGCAGCAGATCGGTTTGAAAGAAGACATAGAGGCGGTTCAGAGGCGAGCAGCTAGATTTGTTACCGGTAGGTTCGACCAATGCGCGAGTGTCACGGAAATGCTCCGGCAACTCAATTGGGGATCGCTGGAAGAAAGACGACATTCTTTTCGTGAATTTCTGTTAAGTAAATTTAGAGGGCCGGAATTTGAAGCTGAGTGTAGTACGATCTTGCTGCCGCCTACTTACATTTCGCGTAAAGATCACAAAGACAAGATAAGAGAAATTAGGGCTCGTACGGAGGCATATAGGCATTCTTTTTTTTCCTCGTTCAATTTGGGAGTGGAATAGGAAAGGAAATGCCTAGTAGTGGTACAGTGTACCCTCCGCCACGCACCTTACGGTGAATTGCGGAGTATGTATGTAGATGTAGATGTAGAAGTTTCAGTTAAAGTCAATGATAAAAATAATACCTTAAAACCAATTAAAATACTTAAAATATCTCGACCTCCATGTTGGAGGTTGCGTTTGTACTGACGCAGCTGTTACAATCCTTACACAGTTGATGTCAGCATGAGTCATTTGCGACTATGGCACCCTCTTCGAAGTTTCATATAAATAACAAAATTATATGATGTATTTTTTGGTGGAAAAAGTTACATTTTATTGTAATTTTAGTAGGCATTTTAACTTTAAACTGTTCTTTATTAATGAGTCTCGTTTACTGTTTATATATAATTGGTAGTAAAAATGTGTGCTAATTGGTGTGGGCCGGCCGCAGTGGCCAAGCTGACTGAGGCGCTTCAGTCTCGGTCAGCACGGCCACTACGGTCGGGGGTTCGAATTCCCCCCCTCGGGCATGGATATTTGTGCCGTCCTAGTTCGTAAGTAGTTTGTAAGTTTAGGGACTGATGACCCCGTAGTTAAGTCCCATAAGCTTAACAAACATTTGAACATTTGAATTGGTGTGTTACAATATGTATATATATAAATTATAGAGGGAAACTTTGCTGGTGGGATAAACAAAAATAAAAATAGAAGAGAGATGACTTACCAAAGGGACCAGCTCGTCGATAGATACAAATAAAATCACATACAGACACACATACAAGCTTTCGCCACCACTGGCAGCTTCTTCAGGAAAAAGAGGAAAAAAGGGGAGGAGAAAGGAAAGGATATGGGTTTTAAGGAAGTGGAAAAGGAGTCATTCCAATCCCAGGAGTGGAAGGACTTACCTTAGGGGACATAAAAGAAGGTAAACACACACACACACACACACACACACACACACACACACACACACACACACACATATCCAAACGCACACACACCTAGACAGATGTCTGTCGCTTTTTACAGTATGTCTGCCTAAGTGTACTTGCGTCTGTGTAAATGTGTGGGTGTGTGTCTATTTGTTTACCCTCCTTTATTCCCCCCAAGGTAAGTCTTTCCTGTCCTGGGATTGGAATGACTCCTTACCCACTCCCTTAAAACCCTTATCATTTCCTTTTCCTTTCCTTCCCTTCTGCCTGACGAAGCAGCTAGGCTGCGAAAGCTAGTGTTTGTGTGTGTGTGTGTGTGTGTGTGTGTGTGTGTGTGTGTGTGTGTGTGTGTGTGTGTGTGTGTGTCTGTGTGTTTAATTGTTGCTATCACTGCCTGTGCTCCTTCGCCTGGTAAGTGGACTTCATCTATTTTTTATGTATATTTTTCCTTTTAGGATATATATAAACTTTTAAAATATTTGTTTATAAAACTGATGAACTATTAATAATTTTGTTCACAGTCAAAATCATAAAATCAAATGATGTCAATTTTAAAAATAGCTGTAGTAGTAAGTACAGTCGTCAGATGGTGCTAGCCAACGTCTATCCCAAAACTGGCTTAGAGCGTTTATATTATAAAACATGCTTGTCTCTTAGGGTTTTCATTAAAACATGTAACAGATGTTGTAGTCTAGTGCTAAAAGTACTGTACATTCATATTGTATACATAAAAATACTTGATGGGTACAATATTTGTCACTGTATCAGAGGTACTCGCATGTGACAGGTGGGAAGTTTAGATGTAAATATCGGCTGACCAGTGCATGTGTTGGTTTCAGCTTTTTTATATCGTTTGCTCATTGAGCAGTGTCACTTTAGTAGAGATTACATTTAGAATTATCCACAATTATAAGTCCTTTAATGTTTGATCAAGTGTCTGTTTTTGTGCTAGATACAGTAGAGAAAGTTGCAAATAAAACTAGACTTAGACACAATAAGAAAATTGATAACCTAGTAGGCCATACTGTAAGCGTTCACAGTAAAAAAAAAAGGGGGGAAAAAACCTCTGCGACAGTCAGGAGCGGGTAGTAAGGGCAGTAGCGGATTCTTTGCTAACTGTGATAGTTCTTGCAAGGGTAGGTTATGTTAGTAGCGGGTATCGTGCATCGATTACCGTGTCACAGCTAGGGTCGTCATAAAGACATCAGTCCGGTAGTGCTGCAGCAGAACCTGCTGCGTTGGCCAGCACTGCTACACTCGACCAGCTGGCCAAGTGCGGGAGCCTGCCGCGATGTTTCTTGCGCCCTCTCTCCGGCAGTGGCGTCCTTCGTCGCAGTATCTCTATGCGCAAATGACTGCGCGGAGAGGTTCCTGCCGCCAGTTGTCGGGGCCGCAACTTCACTGGGTGGCGCATGACTCCTTCAGCGCCTTCTCCAGTGATTGCCCCTCCAGTTTGGCCTTCAGTTCTTCAATCGCCCACTCCTGGGCAGGCGTAACCTGCTGGGCAGCTGTCGACTGCGGTCGTCATAGCAGTGGTCGCCCCAGAGCTCTGCGCCACCGGGGCAGGCTCTGAAGCGTCCTTAGCATCATCTTCGTAGAGGTCGCGTGCCAGTTCGGCGTGCAGCTGCCGGATCTGTCGGCATACCTCATCCTTCTCCGCAGCAAGTTGGGCCTGGAAGGCCACCGTCTCTGCTGCCATGACGGCTTTGAATGCCGCTGTTGCCTCTTCCGCGGCAGCGCGCAAGTTGTCTCTGGGCCGCATCGTCTTCTTTGGGGCGGATGGTGCCGACCCCCTTTCCCCTCTCGGCTGGTCTGCGCCACCGTTGGCGGGGTTTTCCGGCCGGGCCGGCAGCCGCGCCGTCCCCTCGTTGTCGTCGTTTCCGCCGACGTTGCGGCGCCGCCGCAGCGGCCACCACGCCACCACCGGTTTGGCTTCGGCTTGAAAAAGCCGGACAGCCTCGCCAGTTGGCAACATGAGGACCGCCACAACAGGCGCAAGTCGGCATCTCTTCTCTGCCGCGCACGCAGTCTCGTGAGTCATGCTCGCCAGAGCATTTGACACACCGCGCTGCGTTGCGGCAGTACTTGGCCACATGGCCCACCCCCTGGCACTTGAAGCACTGGGGGGGAGGGTTCATGTCGGCGGGGAGAGCTTCCACCGTCACAGGAAAGCCCAAGAGGTTCAGCAGGGCGAAGACGTCGCCCCCATCATCAACAGTTTGCACGGCGACAACGTAGAGCAGCGGTCTCGTCCTGTTGGTCCGGTTGTGCAACTTAACAGTTGCACCACTGAACCCTGCTTGCCGCAGCCCTTCCC
Source organism: Locusta migratoria (assembly GCA_026315105.1). Taxonomy (NCBI): domain Eukaryota; kingdom Metazoa; phylum Arthropoda; class Insecta; order Orthoptera; family Acrididae; genus Locusta; species Locusta migratoria. Next base: position 505,204,581 of record CM048744.1, read on the forward strand.
GGACTGCTGCCTCATCGCAGCACCATGGCAGGCCCTTCAGGAGCTCCCTGGTGTACTTCTCGTGCTTCCCTTCCGACGTCGTCGTCAAGGGAGGAGCATTGACAATGAAGGCGGCCACAGCTCTCTTGAGTGCCCTGTGGTCCGCCTTCGTTGCTGCCTGTAGCGAAACGGTGGTATTAGAGTCGACCGCCTCGATGCCGACCTCTTTCTTGCAGCAGCCGACTATAATATCGTACACCTCTGCCCACGCATCATTGCACGAGGTCAGCAGACTTGATGAGTTGCGTGATCGACGGCCCCTTCACTGCAGGTTTCTTCTGCTGCACTGATTTCTTCACCATGCTGTGGTGTGGGAGGACACGACAATTTCCACTGTTGTTAAAACAACGCAACGACAATTTGCTTCAATCCCGCCACAGCACGGACTTCCTCTCAGCTCTCCGGCAACTGGTACGGAGCGTGCTGCACTGACGATGCGCACGTCTCCGCTGCTCAGCTCCTACACAGTCTGAAAAAGAGGAACATACAGCAGTCTCTTCTGCTACTGTTCTAGAAATATCACCTAAACACGCTAAAAGATGAAGATTTGATATCGATTTTAATAAAGAAACTGTCAACAACTCAATCCTCGCTAATAATAATACTTCTTCCAGTGAGTACCAGATCAAAAATCTGGCAAATGAAAATGAGCTAATGGAAACAAATTACTTAAATAAAATTAGTGTGACATTACCTGATGAATCTGCTTCATGTCCAGCTACTCCCGAAGGGCACGTAGCTGCAGACGCAACAGCTGTTGCTGACATATTAACTGTGTCTGGTGTGCAGATTTAAACAGTAAATGACAGATACGGGATCCGAATGTGGTTTGTCAGTATCAGATTCCTCAATGAGCACTGCTCTGCTGGCAGTAAAGACCCCTCAAGGCACTGTCATATCTTCAGAAGGATTTAACGTCTTTTTTGAAAGCGACAAGAAATGAGAAAACAATACTTCTGATAGCAAAAGAATACACCAAAGATTTTGCAGCTCTCTACCAATTAATTGATAAAAAAACTGACAAAAACCAAAGCGATTGATGAACGCCGTCACCTACAGCGTTTGCTAAGTGCGCTTAAACAGGAAATGGCAGCTAAATGAGATAAGAGTTCATCATGCCTATACTAGGAGAATCACAATGTAATTGCCTCAACACTCTGAAATAAACAACACACACCATTAAGAGAATACATTATTGTTTATGACTACAACAAACAGCCCTATAATTCCAGCTACTCGGACTTTTCGAAATCAAATCAGGTGCATACAAATAAATCTGCAGCACTCCAGAGCTGCAACTGCTAACCTAATGCAGCTTATTGTGTAATACCACATTGATATTGCTTTCATCCAAGAACCCTATTGTTACAAACAAGCCGGCCGCGGTGGCCGAGGGGACTGAGGCGCTACAGTCACGGTCTGCACGGTCACTACGGTCGGGGGTTCGAATCCCCCCTCTGGCATGGATATTTGTGCCGTCCTTAGTATTAGTTCATAAGTAGTTTGTAAGTTTAGGGACTAATGACCCCGTAGTTAAGTCCCTTAAGCTATACAAACATTTCATTTGTTACAAACAAAATGTAGGTGGAATCACCAGAGACTACAAGATATTTAGTGCAGGTAGCACAAGAAAAAGGGCAGCAATGCTAATAATCAACAAAGATATTGATTCTGTATTGATCAGTTACTTGTCTGATCAAGATTAGTTTTTGCAGAAATAGTAAAAGGTAAACTGTGATTTTTCATATCAAGCATGATCCATCACAGATGATCTGAGGATAATTGAGGACATGATAGCCTACAATAGGGGACTGATGACATCCATAGTTTTGTCCCCCTAAAACATCCAAACAACAACAACAACTACTGCCTACAATACAGGAGTTGGTTTGGTAAGTGCTATGGACAGCAATGCAAGATCTAGCATGTGGCATGACACTGTAACGAACTCTAGAGGAAAGGATATGGAAGAATTTCTGGCTTCGAATAACCTTTACTTAATTAGGGCGAATCAGGGACCAACCTTTGAAAACAGTCAAGGAAAGATCAGAGTTGATTTAACAATTATGACTTCTCATTTACTACCAATTCTAAGCCAATGGAACTGTGGCAAAGAAGAGAGCTGTTCCAACCACAAGGTTATAACTTTCAATATAGGAACTCCCCCCCCCTCCCCAACATATGCTGAGAGCACATTTCAGACCAAAAAATATGTTATTAAAGACGACAAACTGAAAGATTTTGAAGCCTATCTGGTGGAAGAGCTTACACACTAATACTGGTATTTACAGCAGACAAACATAGACGACTTAAGGGAAATAGACCAGAACCTTGCTGAAAAAGTTCAGACTGAAAAAAATACTGAAACACTTATTACAGAATTTGACGATGTTTTCAAAACTTCTTGCAATAAAGTATTCAAGGCTCAAAGCCACCTGAATTACAAAAACAAAAAAAAATCTGTTCCCTGGTGGACATCTGCACATACTGCAATGCGAAAGAGAACAAAAGCTTTAATCCAGCGCAGCTATTCAGAAAGCTAAAACACAGTCCTGGAAACAATATTGCTGCCTGACACCAGCCAACAATCCTTGGAACGCAGTCTACAGAATTGCACCTGGGAAAATTAGAAATAATATTCCCCTGACAACCCTAAAGAAAAGCGATAACACGACAACAAAAGACTTAATGGAAACTGCCACCTACATGCTTGATTACTTTGTGCCTGAGGATGACCACTCACAAGACTCGGAATACCATAAGCTAATAAGATCTCAAATGATGTGACCCAGCGGAACAGTAGATGATGTACAGTAGCTTTTACAGAGACAGAACATAATAAAGAACTTGCCCACAGATAAGACTCCTGGTGAAAATGGTGTTACTGGCAAGCTTCTTCGTCGAGTCCATAGCATTTTTCCCAACTATCTCACTGCTTTATACAATAGTTGTCTAAAGAATGCTTGTTTTCCGAGATTGTGGAAAAGAGCGAAAATAGTACCCATTGTTAAGCCTGGTAGGGAAAACAGCGTGGATGTATCGAAGTTCTGTCCCATCAGCCTTCTGAATACGGAAGGAAAAGTATTGGAAAAGCTGTTAATCAACAAAATTATGCATCGCGTCTTCTCGAATAATCTTCAAAGCAACAATCAGTACGGATTTATTCCACAGAAGGGGCAATTAATGCATTGTTGGCTGTTAAGAATTTCATAGAGGAAAGCATATCACAAAGACAGTATGTAATAATGGTCAGTCTCGACGTTCATGGAGCTTTTGATGCAGCTTGGTGGCCCAGCATCCTAAATGCATTAAAAGATTTTCATTGCCCTAGAAACTTATATAACTTAGCTAAAACTTATTTCAGTGACAGAATGGCGGTATTGGCATTTAACAACATCAGACTAGAAAAGAAAGTGACAAAAGGGTGTCCACATCGGTCTTGCTGTGGACCAGGTTTTTGAAATATTCAGTATAACACTCTGCTGAATTTGAATTACACTACTAACACAAATGTCATAGCATTTGCAGATGATTTGATTGTGATGACTAAAGCTAAGACAGCCGCATTTGCTGAGTAGAACTGCAACAGAGAAATGGAAATAATCAGGCATGGGCTCAAAACAACAAAATCCAATTTAATGACCAAAAATTGAAATCAATATTGATAACGAGGAGAAGACAAAAAGGCAAAGCAGCAATTAATATATCTCTAAATAATGTTCTGCAATAAGTGGAATGATTAAAATATTTGGGCATAATTATTGATACTAAATTTACCTTTAATGAACACATACAATACCTGACCAACAAATGCATGAAATTAATTCATTCTGTATCTAACTTGGCGAAGCTCAACTGGGGACTTGGTTCAGGAGCAATGAAAATAATTTACAAAGGATCTATACTACCAACTTTGGCATATATAGTTTCCGTTTGGATTGACACACTAAACAGAAAATATAACTGTACGAAGATTCAAAGAATCCAACACCTGATCAACATAAAGATTGCTAAGGCTTATAGAACTATGTCTACTGAAGCGTTGTGCATTTTAACAGGCGTTACACCGATAATTATTAAACTGCAAGAAATTGCTGAAGAATATAAAATTGAACACACGGCTCATTCTATAGATACTCAGATTACAAAGAGTGGCCCCATCTGGCATTATGGTAACTTTGAAAGGAAATTACGAACACAAGGAATATCCAATAGAGATTTATACTGATGGTAGTTATATGGAGAATGGAACAGGTTCTGGACTGGCAATAATTATTAATGGCACACCTGCTTATCAGTTAAAGTATATATTAAAGAAAGGGTGCACCATTAATCAAGCAGAATAATTAGCAACTTGCGAGCCTTACAGAAACTGGATAACATACGAGAAACAAATATTGAAAAGGCAGCTGTAATAAAGATAGCCGAATTACACTGGATTCGCTAAACAATTCCAGGAATCAAAAATTTTTAATAGAACAGATAAGAAACAAAATTAGAGACTTGAGATACAGGAAATGGTAGTGGACAAGAGCCCATGTGGGAACTCCTGGAAACGGACTGGCAGACAAGCTAGCCAAAAATGCAGCTCAAGAAGATGCAACAACAAGCTACACTTGCTTTCTTTGGAATTGGAATTACTATATTCTTCTTGAAGTCGGGGGTATATCTCCTATCGATATCGTCTACTCCAGGGGCCTTGTTTCGACTCAAGTCCTTCAGTGCCCTGTCAAATTCTTCTTGCAGTATCATATCACCTATCTCATCTTCCTCCACTTTGTCTTGTAACACACTGGAGTCTCATTCAGGAGGAAGGCAGTTCAAACCTACCTTGGGCTATCCTGATTTAGAGTTTCCATGATTTTCCTAAATCTCTCCAGGCAAATGCTGGAATGGGTCCTTTCAAAGGGCATGGCCTATTTCCTTTCCCACAAAAACTATACAAGCTTGTGCTCTGTCTCTAAAGACCATGACATCGACAGCATGTTAAACACAGCCTTCCTTCCTTTTTAATTTTGTCCAATAAATGTTTGAAATTAATCACGTTCTTGTTTCCTTTCCTATCTTTAATCTGTGACGCCCCTTACTCCTAATGTTTGTGGCCAGGTATTGCAGTGCAGTTCATATGGTATACCGTGTCCCATAGGCCTTTGTCACATTATTTCTGGGATTCCTCAAACATTATTTTCATTAAAACTTTATTGCAAACTGTATGGACTACTAATGATACTTTTGTAAATGGAAGCTGGCAGTAAACATTTCTATTCAGTGCTTTACCGTTAAGTCGTTGGGTCCCTGTTGCCCCCCCCCCTCCTCCATTTCCTTTCTTACTTATACTGATGATTATGATTTTGTGTCATTTATGTCCTTAGACCCCAACTGGGTTACTGGGTTAGTGTTCGGTCTGCCTGGGAAAGTCTTTTAAACTGACGCCACCACATCAGTGACTTGTGTGTCAATTATGACGAAATGATGATGACGACAACACAACACCCAGTGCCTAAGCAAAGAATATCTCCGACCCGAATGGGAATTGAACCTGAGGCCCCTATGTGGTAACCCACCACACTGTCCACTAGACAGAGACTTATCCTGATGAAAGTACATAGATATTTCTCCGGTAATTGTAACATAATGGTGTAATTTAATTCTGTTTGTTTATTTGTGTGTGTGTGGGGGGGGGGGCATGTATATTCTGATTGCTCCTGTTTTGGCATCTTACTTAGATGCTGCTATGATGTAAAACTGCTGCAAAATTAATATTACATGTCTTGTGTTTACAGCAATCATGTTTTGAGTGAAGATACAGTATTCAGAGAAGTTCGGGACCAGAAGCTTTATACAAAACGACTGCTTACAAAAACTAACAGAGTTCCTAAATGGGGTGAAAGATTCATTAGTGGACGGACAGTGAAAGTTGTTGAAGAATCTGTTGTTGACCCTAAACAGAAGTTGTTGGTTACCTACACGAGAAACATTGGATATGTAAGAGTCATGGTAAGACTGCACAGGTCGCATTTTGTTTATTTATTTTTAATTTAAGTGAGTATAAATGATTTTTACTTAATATAAGTGATTTTTTAGGGTAGTTGCTTGTGATGGTGGCCTTTCAAGCTAGTTTTTGCTGTGCAACTCTTTTTATCTCTGCATAACTACTATAACCTACATCAATTTGAAGCTGCTTACTTATAAGCCTTAACCTCTTTGTACATTTTTGTCCTCCTAGACTCCATACATTCCTCCATTACCAAATTGGCTATTGGTTGACACTTCCAGATGTGTTCTATGAATCAATCTCCCCGCTTAATCAAGTGTACCACACATTTCTATTGTCATCTTTAATAACTGGATCCACAGCAGTTGTTAATTTTAAAATATTTTTCTTTGTATGCACTACCAGAGTTTTGAGACCAATATCTCATCATCAGGTGCATTTGCAAATTACAGTCAGATAAAATAGTGAAGTTTGTCATGTAATAAAATGGCTACCCTACATCTTACAAAAATTATTCAATACAAAGGGAGTATACATACTTAGTGAGTCCGTAAAACTGTCACATGTTGGAAGAGATTAAAATAGTGACCCTCTGATACATGCAACAAGGTGGGAGATAAGTGCGCGTACATGTGAGAGAGAGAGAGAGAGAGAGAGAGAGAGAGAGAGAGAAATTGTAGTTTCCCCTACCCCCTCGCCTCTCAATCTGTTATCAGGCACAGTTAATAACTATTTCAATAACTTGTAAGTTTCTTTTTAATGTAAAATTCAGATTATTTAAAACTCAAATTTAATTTTGTATTGTTTGTTTCAGAGTGTTATAGAAAAAGTGACATACAGAGTTAGCAAAGAAAATCCTAACTGGACTGTAGCAGAAAGATCTGCTTGGATAGATTCTCAAGTATTTGGATTTGGGCGTGCCATACAAGCATTTGGTGTAGAAAGATTTCGCAAAAATTGTCAGAAAATGGTCTCAGGCTTCAATTATGTGTTATCTTCGTTATTCCCAGCTACATCAGTATCATTAAGAGAGGAGACAATGAACCAGGGCTTAGGATCAACCAAGAAAGATGCCCTGAAGGATGCAGCTAAAAAGGCTACTGATCTTGCAAAATCAAAAGCTGGGACCATTTATGCTTCCTGCCATGCAAACCAAACGTAGATTCTAAGGCCATGGTTTATTTTGCTGATGTGCACAGGGAAGTTGCTTTTTTTATAGACCATCCATTGACATAGCTTGTAAGCTAACGAAGTTGTCTTTGTAGCCTAGTTCATTGAAACTGTAGAAAAATGTTAAAGTAATTATGTCACAGAGAGAGGATGAAATATACTTGTTAATTGGTTCAGAGTAATTGCATTTGAACAAAGCTTTCTATGTTATGAATGCGGACATTTTATAGCCACTCTTGAATAGTGGACATGATTGCTTCCGTGCATTTATTAAACACTATTGGTGTAAATAAGGCTACTTCTTGATTCACAAAGAAGAAGTGTAGGTGTAAGTATCAAGACTTGTATTTATGTAATATTTCAGAAAACTTTCCAAGATCTTGCAGGCACAAATGCGTACTATATTTTGCATTTTTTATTGTCACGTTAATTGTGCATTCCTGCAGATTTGTTAGTAAATTGTATCCTTTCATGTTAGAAGTATGTCTTCATTCTAGGCATTATTGGCTTAAGAGATTTCTCATAGGCTGACATGAAATTCTGTTTGCCTTGTTTTGAGCTTTTAAGTAAATTTTATAGTTGAGAGCAAGGAAATTTTGACTACGCTTTATTGTTGTGAAGACTGTATTTCTTGATTGATTCTCTGCAGATGAAAAATTAAAACTTAACAGATATATATTTTATTTCCTTTTAGCAAATAACAATATTAATCACAGGGAGTGGAATCTTTGAGCATACTTAGAAAAAGAATGCAACTAAAGTCTGTAAAAATGGTACAAACTGTTAGTTACCATGTTTCGTCACATATGACAATACTTTGTGTTCTTGTTCTGTCTTGCATAAAATGATGCAGTTTAGATTTCTTACTTTTAAAACTTTGAAGAAGCCTACTATTCTTTGATCTATAATGTTACAGAATATGAATTTATTACGATCTCATACCTTCTCATTGATTTGATCAGGTGCTTTCATAATCTTTGTTATTGTTTTATTTGTTATGAAAATAACAACTTTGTTGAGGAGTAAATGTTTTGTACTTTGTAACCAGTACTAATGGTATATGTCAACTATAAATCTGGTGGACAATGTAGAAGCAATGAAATAAATTTTTTTCATTATGTATGTACAAATTATGGTAATTTAATGGAAAGCTAATGTCCACATGTGACAGAAGACTATTGCAGAAGTACCACATCCTATATTATGTTCACATTAACATCATTTTAAACTGTAGAAAGAGTCACTTCACAAACATGAAGAGTTAATCCAGCAACTAATGTGATTGTGAATATCAAGTTGTTATCAAAAATATTAACCTATTCCATTAATACAATTCTGGCAGCACTTGGTCTCAGTTCTCACACGACACCTGCAATTGTTAACTGTACCAAAAATATCATTGAAACTATTAGGACCAACCATCTTGGGCATTTTAAAATTATAGCTTAAGGGTGGCCTCCTACCTTACCTTTGGGAGCCACAAACTTACGGAGCTGTATCGAATTGAGCCAAGCGTTTTATCAGAGTATAACCCTATACTACAAAGTCCTATTTTCTGGAGTGGGGGAGACAAATTCACGTGTGTGTGTGTGTGTGTGTGTGTGTGTGTGTGTGTGTTTTCCTTAACCAACAAAGGCTGTAACAACCAAAAGCTATTAAGTTGTATTCAATTATTTGCGCATTTCCGTGGCTCATTGGACATCTTGTGATGAGTAGCAACCTATCCTCAAAAATATTGTTGGTTTTATTTTAATGCATGATGCTTGAAGCCATTGCTATGGTAGACAGTCATACTTCCTTGTATTGGTGAAAGGAATGGGGTATTAGTGTTGTGAAGTTTGAGCAGTTCTTTTTTCTTTAATTAGGCATATTTTTATGATTTAATGTCAACAATAAAGAAGCTTGACCTCAATAAAGTAAAAAGACTTCAGTGCAAATTATCCTTTAAATACAAGCAGCAAAACTGATACAGAATATCAAGGGGTGTCTACTTAAAATTATTTAACTTATATTAGTCTTGACTCCCCCCCCCCCCACCCTCCAAAAAAAAAAACAAATAAGGCATAGTCACAGCTAAAATAGAAACAACTTTTGTAGTATTGTTCTTTACAAGTTCCTCCTATGTATAAGGTTTATTAGATTGTGCAATATTAAAAGCCAAGAGAAAGCCAGCTTCGGTTGTTAAATCTGCATCCCTAGTAACATGGTCACAATTAGGGTTGTGTCTGAGTAGTTCGGCCGAATCCAGCACACTGGCTTTGGATTTGAGATTCGGTGCATAATGGCCGAATACTACTGAATCCCGAATCCAAAGTGTTATATGGAAACCTTCAGTTCCAAATGTTGCATTGCACTTTCGTCTCCATTAGTCAGCTTATTTCACATAGATCCATTGAAAGATGTGATGTCATGAAACAAAACAAATGATCTTACTCTTAATTTATTCAAGTGAAATCACTACGAAATTTATGCAGTTGCATGGTTATTGTGCAAATAATCTAGCGTATTTACCCGAATCTGAGCCCCATTTTTTTTTTTTGGGGGGGGGGGGGGCGTCCATAAACTGCCTGTGATTAAAATTGAGTACAAAGCGAACAAAGTTCTGAAAAATGGCGCCACAAGTAACTTTTCCTGTTTGATATAAGCAGTGCTACACAGGCTTGCTTTGCAGGTGCAAATATAAAATGTAGCAGCTTGTGAAATATTAGAAGCAACAAACATAAATTTCTTTATGTAAATACCAACAATAGGATTCTTCCACGAGTTGCCTCATTCTGATTTCACATATTGTTTCGTGTAATTTTGTAAAGTGCTGGGGTATGTGAACTGTAATGAAGCACTAGGATTTCAAGAAGAAAGTTATTTATTAAGTGGAGAAAAAAGTTCTAATTGTGTGCCATACATGCGGGATGACGTCAATTCATCAACCTCTTGACTTCTGTTTCAATAAATCGTTTAAATCAAGCCTAAACACGTGTACACCAACTGTCTTTCGAAAAGTGACAGACAACTGACACCAACAGGTCGTGTAAAACATGCAAGTTTGCCAATGGAATGATACATGGATGTGAATTCCAAATCAGATTGCGTAGCAGGCATTTAAAAATGTTCAATATCGAATACACTACATTGTACATTGTACGCGGGATTTTGCTCTGTACTACGAAGGAACTGAATAACAAAGAATCAAGTGATTCAGAATCAACGTACCTGATTTTTCCATTCGTTTCGGCCTTCTAGGGATCACGTAGCTCGTCTTAACTCCCAGCTAGGGTGTTCTGCTTTTTCTTGGCCCAGTACACCTTCATCTTCTTGGCCCAGTACACCCTCATCTTCTGCTTTCTCTCATCCGTCCATTTAGGTCTGGTGGTGCCTGTACATTTCTTGCTTGTGAGAGATAGTGAGAAGACTCCATGTAGGATGGTCTCACAGTTTTACATTCGGTTCACCGTTATATGTAATGGGATCTGCAGTTCCTCTAAGTCTGATCTAACAGAGGTGAACCACTTGGCTTTGGACGCCTTACCCCTGATTGTCACTGTGAGGATCTTCTTGGTTAGCCTTGAGTGATGCAGACGAGTCATGTGCCCGTAGAATGTCAGTTGCCTTTTCCTCATACATGTGACTGTCTTCCTGGTGTTCATACAGTTTGTTATTGTGCCTGATTCTGTAAGTACTGTCTTCCTCTCTCATATGTTCTAATATTCTCCTCAGGATCTTCATTTAAGTTCTAGTTTTCTGAGTGGGCTTGAATGGTGGTGGCTTGATTACCACCTGGGGTATTATTTCTGTTAATGTTTCTCTTCAGGTTGAGTCCAAGGAGTGTATATATGGGGTCACCCTAGTGGGTGACGAACGTAATGCTCAAGGTTGTTAGCCCTGAGGTATATTTTATCAGCCGCCACTAAAGTGTGGAATAGACGTTGTTGGGGTACCGCCACTGACATGTGGAACTGCCGTGCCCTTGGTACTAGTTTTGGTCCACCCCAGGTATTTTATTTCCCTGGTACCCACCATATCTGGTGAGCATCGCCCTATCCGCCACCTGGGGGGAGGCACTCAGTAGGAGACTAGCAATTCCCCCAAGACCGTACCTGTATATAATTGCTATTATAAACATTTCATAAAATTAGTATCATAAGTAATAAAATTATTTTATATTTCCGCATTTAGATTACAGTATATTTGAAGGCTCATCTAAAAGCTGACTGGCAAGCCTGTGTTGCATAAATATGCCTGATGCTACAACCAATGCCTTCGTGCTATAACTTAGATGTTTTTCTCTTAGTAATCTTCCATGTTAGCTGTTACCACATTTAGGCCTAAACTCCATCTGCCTAACATAATCAAAAGAAAACGGCGAACACGGGAGAATATACATATCACGTTAATGTTTACATTTTTATTATTCTTATGCTGAACAGGAATAGTTAGAAATGAAGCACGGCAACTGACTTCTAGTACTGATTTTTAAATCTTCTACGAATATAAATTCTGGACAGACAAGTTACGTGATCTTAAATCTTAGAAATAATAATTAAAGCCACAAAATACCCTTGGCTTAACCTCCAGAACCGTGGCAATAACAAGCACACACACGTCAAATAAATCCAGATTTCTTTGTCTGAGTATCCAGTCTGGCACTTATGGAATGCCTGATATGTCACTATCAAATTATTTAACATTTACACGTCCTATTTTTTCAGAATCTATTTTTCCAGCTTCCAAAATATCTACTAATCTTTTCAGGTTTTATTTTTGATTCTTCCCCTCTGGGAAAAAAAAGAAAGTAATCCTTTACTTTCTACTAGAACTTCATAATGCAATTATTTTTTATTTCATCAAAATGAAACAGTTTGTAATAGAGTGAGGAAAGTTTATTATCTTTCAGAGCATCTAAGCAACATTTATCTCTAAATGTTTGGTAGCCTACAAATTTCTTTTAAGCAGAGGGAGGAGTATTAAAAAATCCTTTAGATTTTTATTTTAACTCTAAATGAAATTTTACCATAATACCGTCATTTGGGATCCATCCCAGAAGGCTTTATCTTCATCACTGGCTGTGATAGAGTAGTAATTCTTTTTAAATACATGTACTTGAGTTGACAGATTATTTGGGTTCAAGATTTGGAAGATTCGATTCGGGTTTGGAATTCGGCACATGTGCTATTTAAGATTCGGTATTCAGATTCGATTTGGTAAAATTGGTGTTCGACCCATCCCTAGTCACAACCCTACTCTGTGCTTGAAATTATTTCCTCCCCCCCCCCCCTTTAATGACAACTATTTAGTTTCCCTCAACTGAGAAGCAAAAGGAAATTCTTCCCTGAAATCACTATTACAGTAAAAGAAACACGTTTTAACCTTGTTTCACAAACTTTATCGACCTAGGTTTTGGGTTTAAGCCCATTATTAAGTACTTACCTCATTACTGATCCCAAAGATGATAAACAACCAAAGGTAAACATGTCAGACTCTATCAATTCTTGACATAAACATAAAGATTATCTTTGTGACAATTTTGACAAAGTTACAATGGATTACCAAATACAACAGCACAGCACTTACAACAACATGGATAAATATACATTGGAATTAAATTATGCCTAAGAGTAGCATTTGAAGTCATGTCACCCATAATCCAACCGGGGGGGGGGGGGGGGGAATAATTGAATTGAGTATGCTCGTTCAATAATAGCTGTGGGGATACATACATCTGTCTTTTAATTTACACTAATAATAAATCTGTAGATGTAGGCCTGGCACTGTTCCCTTCGATCTTCAAAACTACGGGACGGAACATCATGCGGTTTTCACAGGAAACATGAGAAAAGATTGGGTCAATATCTAGGCATAATTTTATCAAAATTGAATCATGGAAAAAAAGATATCGTAATTTTAAGCGTTTTCAGTAACTGTCATGTCTGTTTTTTCAACTATTAAAAACCTTTTATCTCCAAAACTAATTCACGAATTTGCATGGGGTTTTCACAGGTAATTTAATATTTTTTTTTATCGAAGACAGTTATGTTTGTCTGTCTGTCCCTTTGAACACATGTATCTCCAAAACTGTTTGACGAATTTTCATGGGGTTTTTACACATAACTTTGGAACATCCTGCAGTTACATAAAGGCTTCAATAATTAAAATCGAATCACAGAAAATAAAGATATCATAATTTAATCATTTGCTTAAAAGCCATCGTTTATGTCTATTTGTTGAGGGAAATCTCCAAAAGTACTACACGAACTTTCATGGGATTTCATAGGTCAACTGAGAGTACCTTGGTGCAATATATAAGCTTCATTTCATCAAAATCGGATCAGGGAAAGAAAAGATATCGTAATTTGTAGTTTCTGGTGTATGCTATGCTTTAATTGCAGCATAGTATAAGCAACGATCTGATAGAGGCACTGTTACTGACATAGTACACCAAATAACTAATAGATGGTAATGCTGTGTTGTTTATCCTCATAGCTGAAGTGTAATACACTGAAACAAGGGCTATCATTTTCCTTACGGCAGCAGTGTAGTGTATTTGGTAACGGCTGTTGAATCCTTTTTGAAAAATCAGTCGCATACAATGAAAGGAATAATTTTTTTGTTGATAATGAAACAAATAATTAATGTTGTTCTGATCAGTAAATTAATGATCCTCCTAAAGCTAATATTTCGTTGCCAACGTTAACATACTATACCGCTGCCACTGCAAGTAAAATTTAAACCAGGTATGGCACAAAAAATATTATTTTTTTACTAGCTGTATCCCGCATGCCTTGCAATGCCATGGAAAGAAAAAAAAAGTGCTTCTTTCTTTGGGTATCATTTCAATTTAAAACATAACAACATTCCTTCACATCTATCAATGTTATAAATTAAATAAGAATTCTTTGCAAGGAAAATGGAATTTATGTAGTTCCCCTTCTGATTCTGGTGTATCCTCATTACATTTTGAGTGTGTTATGTTTAGGAATGCCTCAAAAACACCATAGTACAGACAAGGACTAAGAATGCCTTGAAAACACCATAATACAGACAAGGACAAAGTGAGGCGACATTAGTTACATAGTACACTAAATAACTAATTATGGTGTTGCTGCATTTTTTTTTCATTTCCATAACTATGGTGTAATACACTACTACAAGAAGCGGTACAATTTTACTTATAACGGCAGCATTGTGCACTGATGTTGGCAACGTCCGTTGAATGCTTTTTCAAAAATCAGTCACGTAGAATAAGAGGAATAATTCTTTATGTTCATGATGAAATAAATAATTTATACTGTTCTGGTCAGTAAATTAACCATCCTCCTAAAGCCAAAGGTAGCAAACTAAACCGGTGCCACTGCAAGTAAAGTTTATCCCGTAGGTAGGACACAAAATAAATAAATAAAATAAACAAATCTTTTTTTTCTTCCTAGTTGTATCCCATATACTTTGCAATGTCATAGAAAGAAAAGAAGTGCAACTTTCGCCGTGTATAACCACTAAATTATACATAGATTAGTAATATCTGTGGAGTGAGTATTGGCTTCTGTGCATCTTCTCAACATTAAGCTGGAATTACCAAGTGATACTGAAATAAATCCACTCTTTCCATTTATTTGCTCTTGGTTTGTACCGCATTGGCGGCAAAGAAGCCCCACCTCCTTTTCGCAGAGCAACCACATAACATGAAATAATACTACATCCATACTCCACAAGCCACCTGGCGGAGGGTACCACTATCGGTTCTTCCCCCTATTCCAGTCAAGTATTGTTCACGGAGAGAAAGATTGTCGATATGCTTCTGTGTGGGCTCTAATCTCTGATTTTATATTTATTATCTCTTCACAAGATATACATAAGAGGGAGCAATATACTGCTAGACTCCTCTGTAAAGGTATGTTCTCAAAACTTCAACAAAAGCCTACACCGAGTGACAAAACGTCTCTCCTGCAGAGTCTTTCACTGGAGTTTATCGATCATCACCGTAACGCTTTCACGATTACCAAATGATCCGGTAATGAAGCGCGCTGCTCTCCGTTGGATCTTTTCTACTTCCTGTATCAACCTCACCTGGTACAGATTAAACACCGGTGAGCAGTATTCAAGCAGTGGACGAAAAAGTGTACTGTAACCTACTTCCTTTGTTTTTGGTCTGCATTTCCTTAGGATTCTTCCAATGAATCTAAGTCTGTCTGCTTTACTGATGATTGAATTTTTTATGGTCGTTGCATTTTAAATCACTCCTAATGCCCACTCCCAGATAATTTATGGAATTATCTGCTGACTGCCTATAGTGTAGCTAAATGATAATGGATCTTTCTATGTATTCGCAGCACACTACACTTAAATAAATTTGTCACAGAAGCAACAAGAAAGTTGAGGGAGCATCACTAAAAGGGCCATTTACACATAGTCATCTGTCTTAACTGAACCAAAAAGGATGAAAATGAGGTAATCGATTAGTAGATTTTTGCCAATATCAGGTGATATTTCCACCTTTGTTGAGAACAGAAAATCTGTTCTGCGCATCTGAATGCTCATTCCAGAGATATTTCTGCCCTGTACCTGCCACACGCAAGCAACAAACTCATCAGAAACCTCCCTGCTTTCATAATTGTTCGGTGCAATATTGTGATTAAAATTTGTAATTACTTACTTTTGGTGCGGTCTACATTAAGAGAGAGAAATAATCTTCTTTTGCAGAGACAATTGTACTTAGAGTTATAATCCGACTTCTGAATATATAGTTCTATTACACAAGATCACTTTGAACTTCATGCTTTACGAAGTAATCACTGCAGGATGTGAGGACATGTATTAGCTGAAAGAGTGGCTGATGCTGTTAACACAGTCAAGACAATTCACTGGAAATTGTACTATATTTAATGGAAAGTTCTGACGCCATTCCTTCAACTATTATCCAGGCTTACTTTATCGAACATTGACACCACCATGATGGCTTATTTAAAAAGACATGAACTGCTGTGTTGATTGAATTACCAGACTTTCGGTATTCGTTGACTTTTCGATAATATGGAGCACTGCATATAGAATAACTACATCGTCCCCAGTACAACACCACAACATTCTAATGCTTCGGTGTATGATTATCGTGAGAGGTAAACAGTATAGTACTACGCCATAGAACCAATACATGGGGCTTTTATTATTATTATTATTATTATTACTATTACTATTTGTCATCTCAACAATGGAAGTGTTTTCAAACGTTTATGCCAGACAGACAATTAATTGCACACCCAGTCTTAACTTTATGAACACAAACTAACAATGAATTTACTTTGTTCCGGAGTATGGGCTTAATTCATCATTTTCGACAATGACTTCTACTTAAATTTGACATCTTGGCTAGGAGAACTGAGTTTATTGACAGAGTGATCAAACAAGGATTCTGTTTTTGCTGACCTAGGTCCGGAATCCTAAAAAACCATGATTACACAGGTCCCTCTTTAACAACTATTGCAAAGCACGGGCATATAACCTAGTTTCTAATATTTCTAACTGAGTCAGCTTTGCACCCTTTTTTTGTGTGTGTAGTATCTATGGTTTGCATTTAAGCAGTGTTCTGCAAAAGACGAATCTGGCATCCTCAATCTCATGCTTCTGTGGTGTTCTTTTAGTCTAGTGCAGATTGACCTCCCAGTCTGTCCAATATAGCATGACTACTGACACTCTTATATATGATCTTATACACTCCACTTTTCATGAGGGCTGGTTGTTTAACTTGAGAATTAGAGGCTACTTAATGTCCATGGGATGATAAAACCCTACTCTTAGGCATAATTTCATTCCAATGTACTGGGTGATCAAACTCGGTATAAATTTGAAAACTTAATAAATAACGGAATAATGTAGATAGAGAGGTTAAAATTGACACACGTGGTTGGAATGAGATGGGGTTTATTAGAACAAAAGAAGAAGAAGAAAAAAAAAAGACAGATGACTCTTGACAGCAAAACGTCAGTGACTGCGCACAAAAGGAGCTGTAATGTGAGAGAGAATCAGATGCATCAGCAGTCGCAGCATGTTATCTGAAAAGGTGCTTTTAGTGAAGCTGTATAAACAGAATGGGGAATGTACTACGATCCTATTGCCTTAGGAAGGGGATTCAAACAGATAAAGGTCTGCTGACAAATGCAGCTGTGGCGAGAATGATTTCGCAGTTCGAAGCCACGGGTTGTTTAGACGATAGGTGCTGTAGTGGCTGACCGAGCACAAGGCGTAATGCTGCTGAGACAGTTCAGGAAGAAATGGAGATTATAGTGGGTTTGTCTACGCACTGGGAAGTCAGAACTCGTGCAGTCGCACGTTGCACCGGCATTCCATACACTACTGTTTGGTTCGCACTTAGGCGTACCTTCCGATGCTATCCTTACAAAATCTATCGGCATCACGAACTGTTACCTGCAGATTTAGTGAAGTGAAGGGCATTTGTGATGTGGGTGTTTCAAAAGATGGCGGAAGATGACAATTGGTTGAGTAATGTGTTGTGAACCGACAAAGCTCATTTCACACTCCGAGGGTCTCTAAATGCCTACAACTGCAGAATTTCGGCTACCGAAAATCTTAGAACTGTCGTGGAAACTCCATTGCACGATGAGAAACTCACGGTGTGGGTTGGATCTACCACATCTACCATTATCGTGCCTTTTTTCTTTGAGGAACTGCGTAATTCTGGTTTTGTAACTGCTACAGTGACGGGTGAAAGGTACGCTGGTATGTTACAGGATCACATCATCCCCAGCCTGGCTGATAAACACCTGCTGGAACATACGATTTTTATGCAGGAAGGCGCTCCACCCCATACTGCTAAATGCATGAAAGATCTCTTGTGTGGATAATTTGGAGGTGATCGTGTGCTCAGCCCCCACTTTCGTCATGCTTGGACTCCCAGGTCCCCAGACCTCAGTCCGTGTGAATATTGGCTTTGGGTTTACCTGACGTCACAAGTGTATCACGATCGACCAACATCTCTAGGGATGCTGAAAGACATCCCACGCCAATGCCTCACCATAACTCCAGACGTGCTTTACAGTACTGTTCACAACATTATTTCTCGACTACAGCTATTGTTGAGGAATGATGGTGAAGATATTGAGCATTTCCTGTAAAGAACATTGTCCTTGCTTTTTATTTGTTATGCTAATTATTGCTTTTCTGATCAGATGAAGTGCCATCTGTCGGACATTCTTGACCCTTTTTTTTTTTTTTTTCTAATAAAACCCCATGTCATTCCAAGAATGTGTGTAAATTTTTACCTCTCTATCTACATTATTCCGTTTATTATAATTTTTTCATATTTATACTGACTATTTGATCACCTGGTATATTTATCCATGTTGTAAGTGCTGTGCTGTTGTATTTAGTAATCCATTATAAATTTGTCAAAATTGTCACAAAGATAATCTGTATGTTTAAGTCAAGAATCGATAGTCAGAGTTTGACATGTTTACCTTTGGTTGTTTATCGTCTTTGGAATCAGTAATGAGTTAAGTACTTGAAAATGGGCTTATAACCCGAAACCTAGGTCGTACATTCCAATAACATTTGTGAAACAAGGTTAAAAAGTGTTTCTTTTAGTGTAATTCAGTGTTTCACCGAGAACCAACAATTGAATCAATTAAAATGCTACAGAAACATGTGTAAAGCAAAATTACTTCCAGTTTGAAAATAAGTATTACTATCAGTCTGATGGCCTAGCTATGGGTCCTCCACTTATTCCCATTCTATCTGAGATCTTCATAAATCATTTTGAGCAGATTTTCTTACTGAAGAAACAGGTATGTGTCTGATGTGCTGTTTTTATGGACTGGTACCACCAAACAATTGGATATCTTTTTACAACATTTAAAATCCCTACACAAGAAAATTATGTTCACTATGGAACTAGGAGGACCTTCTATAAACATTTTGGACCTTACTACTGATATCAACACAAAGAAACACTTATTCAATTGTAATAACACACCTATGCACACTGTGTAAGCCACAACCAATATAGAAGTCTATTTGTCTCAGTCAGGTCTGAGGACATACAATACGAACTATATTACTAAAAATTTCCAGGTTATTATGGCATGGTCTTATGGATTTATTATTTAAACCCAATGTTTCGTCCCCAACTGCGGAGGATATTTTCGAGGGGGATCGTGGCACTATTGTATGTCCGATGCACACCCTGGCAGTCAGTAGCGAGCCAGGGTGTGCATTGGACATACAAAAGTGCCACGTGTCCTCTGCAGTTGGGGATGAAATGTTGGGTTTAAATAATAAATCCATAAGACCACAGCATAGGGGCCTGGAAATTTTTAGGAATATTGACCTTTCTGGTCATGAAAGTTTACATTTTACAACAATACGAACTGTTACCACTCCCATCCCTGCTAACCACACAGTCTTTAAGCACACACTCATTCATATACACTGGTGAAAATCATACTGGAGAGAAGCGGCCGCAGCTGGGCCGGCAGGATGCAGTGTGATAGCTAAGCCAGCGCCACACGTCAACCAGTCGTGGTAACGGGCGGCGCGCCATTCAAACATACGTGTTGCGCGTTACCACAGTCCTCCCCTTCATGTGAAATCTCCAGGGTTGCTGAGTGCACCCACGCTACGTCCATGGGGGATGCCTTGTCCACATCTGTCAGCTTTGGGCTGGCACTAACCCATAAGGCTGATAGTGTCCTGACCTTACTTACCAGGAGTGTCTGGTACCTCTTTGCATTTTGCTCGTGATCACCAGAATGAGGGTGCACCATCCGTTCCCATCCCAGCACTGGAGATAAAAAAAAAAAAGGAACGGTTGCAGTACTCACGTCCATTTCAGGTGTCGGGGTGTCCATGACTTCAGGCCCCACCCTCCGTCGGGCGCCGAAGGTGCAGACAAAGTGCTGGAGATGGCGTTGCCCATGAGCCCAAGGGTGTGACCGCTGGAACTGGGGTCGGTGCAGAAGGAGAGGGCACCTGCTCAGCCAATGGTGCTAGGGAGGTTGCAGCACTCAATGCAGAAGTTGGCGCAAACAAAGATGTCAGCACGGAGCATGTTGGTGGAACAGGCCCTGGAGCCCGCGCTTGCAGATTTGCCGGGAGTTGCGGGTGCAACTGATCCCAGTGATGACAAAGAGTGCCCACAGTAGTATCCACAGTGCAGAGGCGTCGGCCGGTCCATGTCTTCTCCTTACCCAGCAGCCAGGATAACAGCCAAACCCTCACGTCCTCATAAGAGAACCGGAAACATTGCAACCTGGTAGTCATGCTAGAGCACTCGACGGCTGGGGCAACAACAAATGTAAGAGGATGCGAGGTTGCCTGCCATGAAGTAATTCCACCGGGCTGCATTCCCCCGCTGCTGTGAATCGATAGGACATCAAGAAATGGATAATGGCATCATCCAAAGAGCAGGAAGTCACATATTTACGCATTTGAACTAAAAAAGCACCACAAGCCGTTCCACTTCACCATTAGACTGAGGATGAAACGGAGGAGCCATAATGGTGAATGTCCAGACAAGTACAAAAATCTTGAAAAACAGAAGAAGTGAATTGAGTGCCATTATTCGAAACAATTGCATGTGGAAAACCCTTCAAGGTGGAAACTTTATAATAGGAGTTAACGAAGAGTCACATGTAATCCATATGCACTCATTCTCATGGTTGTTGGGGTTGTGGCCAAGAAGAGAGAGGCGCCACCTGTTGTGAAGCACACAACGAGCACTTAGCCACCAGCCTTGTAATGTCACCATCAATACCGGGTCAAAACACAGGTCAGTAAGCCAATGTTTTCGTGTGGGGAAACTCTCCAGTTCTTCATGAAGCATCTTAAGTACTTTTGAATGAAGTTCCGCCCAGATCA
Organism: Locusta migratoria; assembly: GCA_026315105.1. Classification (NCBI taxonomy): domain Eukaryota; kingdom Metazoa; phylum Arthropoda; class Insecta; order Orthoptera; family Acrididae; genus Locusta; species Locusta migratoria. The sequence goes on from CM048744.1 coordinate 505,225,645, forward strand.
GTACCCGTGAAGATTGTCTGTCTGTAGCCAAAAGAACCCCGTCCCACTCAGACAGACGAAAATGGAAAGAATAATAGTTGCGGAGGGGATATGAAGCAGAGAAGCGTCTGGCCAGGTCACACAATTGTAGTGAAGAACGCGCCGCAGCACCGGATCAGATGTCACTGCCCTAGCCAAGACCGGTGCAGTAATATAGGAAAACCATCAACAGTAGTCTGAGCTTCCTCATCCAGATAAAAGCACAAAAGTTCTTCTCTATCAAAGTCAGGGTCAAGACCTGCCAGGAGGCAAGATAATGCAGCCACGTTAGCTGGTTGCACTGTCAGACGGAAATGGATCTCATAATTATAACGAGAAAAAAGAGAGCCCGGCACTGCAATCTATGATCTGCTTTGTCAGGAAGTTCCGCTGTAGGGTGAAATAGGGAGACCAAGGGCTTATCATCATTAATGAGATGGAATTTGACCCCATACAAGTAAACGTAAAATTTCTTAAAGCGTACACAATGGCTAAGGCCTCTTTTTCAATTTGATCATTGCTAAGTAGCCGTCAATGTTTTAGATGCGTACGTAATGGGACGCTCTGACCCGTTGGAATACTTATGAGCCAAAACAGCACGAATGGCATGTTGAGAAGCGTCTGTAGCCACAACCAGAAGTTGCCCAGGATTATATGCAATCAAACAAGGGGCAGAAATCAATAAGTGCTTTAAGGTAGGAGCACGTTCATACTCACCCTGTTTACATGGGCTCCCAAAACTGGACTTCGTAAACCTATTTCCCAATTCCGCTTTTGGTTGGTCATGTAAACACTCCAAAATCAATTCTGGAAATCCCCTTCAACCGCTTGTGGATCTGGAAAACCGCTTTAGAGAAGCGGATTTCCAGATCCACAATCAATTTTCGTGCCCATGTAAATGCAACCGTTTTTGAAGCATTCTTGGCTTGTCAGATTGTGTTTTCTTGTTACGAATTTTCGGCACATATTGAAAGAGTGATATTTTCTAATGTGAAATATAAGTATACATATTAGAGTGAACATGAATCTGTGTATTTAAATAAAGAAAAATATCTATTTTGCTTACTAAATCAGGAACTGAATCAGCTGTTTTTCAGTGGCCATATTAAGTGGGTAAGTGGGCTAGGAAGTCCGATTCACGCTATGCCATGTAAACACGACAGCGAAAAATGGTTTACGAAAATCGGTTATCGTCTATCGGAAGATGTGTTCCATGTAAATGTAGTGACTCAGAAGACCAGACAAAGGTAACACCTCTGTGAACCAGCAGTTTAAGGGGTGCGCCACTGAGGCAGCCCCTGGTAAGAAGCAATGGTAATAGGCAATGTTGCCCAAGAAAGCCTCTACATTTTTGACAGACGTGGGACGCGGCAGAGACGATACAGCGGCAACACGGTCCGGCAAAGGGCGGGTGTCTGCTGAAGACACTTCAAACCACAAATAAGGAACAGAAGGTTGGAAAAAGCAAGACTTGGCCAGGTTGCAGCAGAGGCTGGCTACTTGGCGAACAGAGAAAAGTATCAGCAGGTTTTGTAAATTTTTGCGGGGTGAAACACTGGTCACAACAATATCACCTAAGTAGTTAACACAGCCCGGAACCGGGCAGAGGAGCTGCTCTAAGTAACGCTGAAAAATAGAAGGGGCACTAGTGACCCTGAAAGGAAACGGTTGTTATTTGTATAAACCAAAAGGTGTGTTTATGACCAGATGTTTTTTATCGTCAAATGGAGGATGAAGATAGGCTTCCGCCAGATCTATACGAGAAAAACAATGTGAACTAGAAAGTAAAGCTAGGAGTTCATCTGTACCAGGCATGGGGTATGAATCAATCACAGACTGTGCACTGATTGTAACTTTAAAATCTCCACAGATACATAAAGACTCCACAGGTTTCTTTACAATAACCAGCGGCGTAGCCCATTCACACCGGCACCTGGCGTGCATGTGAAAACTGTAGGTGTGTCATTGGTTTCATAGTAATGTGGGCACTATAGCCCATTGCATACCCCAGCCCACCAGAAAACAAAGAAGAGAATTCTTGGCAAAGGGCATCGAACTATGGGAAAGGCACCAAATCATCAATAGTAAAGCCAAAAATAATTAAAGGCATCATGGCCAAAAATGTTAGCAGCCAGTGTCATCAACAACAAGAAAGGTGACTGGCCTGACGACAGATTTATACACCATGGAGGCCGTAAATTGTCCCAAGATAGGGATGTGCTGGCGGCTATAGCCACATAAAGAACGGGTGATTGCTGCCAAGGGGGGCAAGCCCAGCCGTACATATGTAAGATAATTTAAGAAGAGAAACAGAAGCTCCCGTATCGACAAGTAAGGTGACCGCCTTGTCAATAATCTGAACTTAAACAAAAAGTTTGGGAGACGGGAAGTGAACATTCTGGACAAGAATTAACATCCATCTCATCGTCCTGCTCAGTCAGACTGGAACGGCAAACAGAAGCCGTGTGGCCTTTCTTCTTGCACAAGTGACATACAAGCCAACGCTTGGGGCAGCCTGCCCTGTCATGCTGTACAAAACAAAGGGAGCAAAATGGTAAAGGTCGCTGCGTACGAGCAAGATTGCTTGATGCAGCCCGCTGCTGCTGCGAAGCTGCGGCCTGTTTACGACTGCACGTGCGGTGAGGTGGGCGCTCCCATACAACAGCGACGTCCCCACAATGCAAAGTCGTCAAGCCAGACTGAGAAACTTCAGCTACATCACCCCAAGTCACAATTTAGTCCCCTGCAGCCCATGAGACCTAAAAAGATTGCACAATGGTTAGAACATCCGTCAAGGTTGGATTTTTCAGTTTTAAGGCACATTCGTGAACTTCCCTATCTGGATCAAGCCTGAAAATTGCATCATGGTCGGCCGCGGTGGCCGAGGGGACTGAGGCGCTCCAGTCACGGTCTGCATGGTGCACGGCCACTACGGTTGGGGGTTCGAATCCCCCCTCAGGCATGGATATTTGTGCCATCCTTAGTCTTAGCTAGTTCATAAGTAGTTTGTAAGCTTAGGGACTGATGACCCCGTAGTTAAGTCCCATAAGTTCTACAAACATTTGAACATTTTTGCATCATGAACCATACGATTCGTTGTGGGGTCAGAGTAATGAACATACAATGACGGCTAAGACTGTGCAGCTCTGCGGCCCATAACCGATAGGACTGAATCGGTTTCTTATGAAACTGGTAAAATTCAACCCATGCCGCAATAACATGTGTACGCGGGCAGTAACAGAGGTTCCACCATTACGATTTAATCGTAATTATTATGGATTTTCTTTAAAATTACGAGATTACGATTCGAGTGGTTCAAATTCTGATTTTCAGGTTTAAATAAAAAATCAGTCATTTGTTTTTCGTTGGCAAAACTCGATTCCTTTTGAGTTAGTTCGTGTGATGTCGTCGAGAAAAATAAACTGGTTATGGGCAACATCTAGCATGTTCTTGTGTATATCAGTAGTATTGACTGTAACTTCTACGAATTCGAAAACATACGGTATGCTGGGTGAATCCAAAATAGGCGCGCTGTTGTATCTAGCAGCAACCAATGAAAATACGGCGTAGCACTTGACTCGCACTTGACTCGGGATAAATCATGAACTGTTCTTGTTCATCAGTTGTTTCAGTTCTAGTTCGTTTTGTGTTTGGAAGTTGTGTTGGTTTTGTTTGTTGCTGCGTCGTATGTATTTACTGATTCAGCAATTTCGTGTGTGTGGTGTGCTGCGCTGAAGTGTTTGAACATTTCTTGAAAGTAAAAGAGTGTTCTACAATAAAATCACCAACGGAATAAATATTATCTCGTTTCATCATTTTTTCGTGAAATGAATAAGTTTTTGTTGCTAAGAAAAACTAATCCTCGAGAAGGTGACGATTATGAATCATTGCGAAAGAAAACTCGTATCCAGCAAAAATATCGCAAGGAATACAATGAAGCATATCCTTGTTTGAGGGCTTCTGCGAAATCTCAAAGTCGTGCTTTTTGTGTTGTGTGTTCCAGAGATATTTCAGTATCACATGGCGGCCTAGATGACTGCCGAAAACACGTCAATACAGTAGTTCATTTAGAAAATGTTAAATCAAGATCCTCAAATAAAATGATAACGAGTTCCGTCAAGACGATGAAACTAGCGTGATGAAAGCAGAATTATGCTTCATGTCTTTTATTGTGGAACATAACCTGCCACTTTCATGTTCTGACCACGCCGGACCTCTGTTTAGGAACATGTTTCCTGACTCCAAGATTGCAGCAAAATATGGGTGTGCACATACTAAAACTGCAGCTGTCATAAATAGCTTAGCTCTGTTTACACTGTCACAAATAGAGGATGTTTTAAAAGTAAGCCCTTTTTCCATTTATACAGATGGAAGTACAGATGCAAATGATGTGAAGTTGTATCCAATTGTAGTTTCATATTTTGACATGAGTATAAGTACGGTTATCTTGTCAGTGTGTGAATCCACCGATAATACTGATGAGGGCTGAATTTAGAATAGGAGAAAAGAAACATACCATGGAGAAATTGTGTGTCATTTGCATGCCACAGCAATGATAGGACATGTAAAAGGTGTAGTGTCGTTTTTGAAAACAAGAATCCAAACATTCACCTTCAAGGCTGTGCATGCCACCCTTTGCACTTAGCAGCTCAAAAAGGTTGCAAGTGTTTGACTTTAATAGATTGTGAGCAGTTTCTGATTGATATTTTTTATTATTTGAACAAAAGCTCAAAAAGGCAGAATGCATTCAATCTTTGTCAGAAAGTTTTTGGGGATGCTCCACATAAAATTTTAAAATATGTGTCTACAAGATGGCTCTCTTTCTTGCAATGTGTTGATCGACCTTTAAGTCTTTGGGATCCCATAAGAATGTCCTTCTGTGAAAGTGAATCAGATGTGAATCCAAAAGTTGTAAAAATTAAAAAGCAATTTGAAAGTCCTGTTACCAAGCTATACTTGTTGTTTCTGAGCTCAGTTCTGCCCATTTTTACAAAAGTGAATGAGTACTTGCAGTCAGACAAACCACAAATTCACATGCTTCGCAGCATATTAAACACACTCTTCTCAGATCTGATTGTTAGATTTGTCACACCAGCTTCTTTACCTGAGTCTGGAAGAGTTTTGGACATTTTGGAAATCAGAAATTTCAAAAAGAAAATGTAGACATTGTTATTGGTGCAAAGACACGAGCTTATATGAAAAATGCATCATTGAATAAAGAAGATACATAGGTGTTTTATTCAGAAGTTTGGAACTTTTATGTTAGGAGCTGTCAGTATATAAAACAAAAGTTTCCATTAGAAGACCCTTTCTTATTACATGCTGAAATAGCTGATATAACCAAAAGGAAGATGAAGAGCTTTGCATCTGTGGAATACTTATTAGCTCAGTTTACAAATGCCTTATCTTCCAGTGAAATTGAAGGACTAGAAGAAGAATTCTGTAATTATCAATTTCATCCTTTGGAAGATGTTCTTCATGAACGAGCAGATACCACATGGTATAACATTTCACAGTTGGAGGATTCCTCGGGCAAAAGACATTTTGCAGGATTGTGCAAATTAATTATGACAACTCTGTTGGTGCCCCAAAGTAATGCAGCCACTGAAAGAGTTTTTAGCATTTTGTGTAAAAATAAAACAGAATTCCGACTAACTCTTAGCATGTCAACGTTGAGTTCATTATTAGTGGGAAAAATGAAAATGATCTCTTCAAACAAAGTATGCCATCAGGTAACATTTACTGAAAAGCAGTTGAGTGATGGCAAGAAAGCAACGAGGTTGTACAATTCAGGTTCTAAGAGCTCCAATGTCACTTCAGGTTCTCTCTCTCCCAGTGCTGGAATTTCCATAAATATTTCTGAAAATAGGGAAAATGATTTCATTATGCCTAGTGACATGCTGCAAGAACAGGATGTAGATGGAGACCTCAAAATTTGACTGCTTTTTGTGACTTTCTTAACCTGCATGCTCACCAAAACAACCTGCTCTCTTGTTGTAACTTATGATTTTACATTAACTTGTGTTTGTGAGTCTTTTAGATATGTGTATATATAAATCTGTAAATAACAAAATACATGTTTGCACTGCACACTTTTGAATGATGTATAGTAATATGCTGCCCCTATCTTATCTGCAATTCAGCCCCCCCTCCCCTGCTTATTCATAATAGGTTGCATTACTATTTGCCTTGTTCAAAAGTTGGAACCTCTGCAGTAATGAGCTGACAACAAACGACACATCTCATCGAAACCAAAGTTGATGCAAAACTCGATATATGTGAGGGGAGACCCAGGAAAGAAATAAAGCCTTACACAAAGCCGGGTCTGACACTCCGAATGCAAGGAAATGCTGGCGCAGCCTGTTTTCATAAGAGTCCCCATCTTCTAAGGAGTCATCAAAACCAGAGGAAGGGGGTGGGAATGCCGAGGCAGTAGGCACAGAACTTGAATCAATTGCTGGCAGAGAAGCTGACGGCAACCGTGAAAAGGGAATCAAAACTTTCCACCTGACCCAACACAATCATAGTTAACCATTGGACAGACAACTACAGTCTATAGAGATTGCTGGAGAATTTGGCCCCACGGGAGAAGCTGAAAGTCCGCCAAATCCAGTCCCTCGTTTTGCACCATGTCCACGACGGAGCACACAACAAGTCAAATACCACACTCGTCACCAATAGTGTTATAACTAATAACACACCTATGCATCCTATGTAAGCCACGACCAATACAAAAATCTAGAGTTGTCTCATTCGGGTCTGAGGACATACAATACAAACTGTTACCACTACCGTCCCTGCTAACCGCACAGTCTTTAAGCACACACTTATTGGTATACACTTGCGAAAATCTTACGGGATAGAAGTTGCTGCAGCTGGGCCAGCACCTCTCTTAAACGCCCGGCAGGGTGCAGCGCAATAGCTCAGCCAACGCCACATGACTGCCAGTCCTGGTAACGGGCGGCGCCATTCAAACATATGTGCTGTGTTTAACCACATCAGTACTTTCAGAAAAACCATAGTAACAAATACAGTTATCCCTGTTAGTTCCCAGCATCCACACAGCCTTAAACATGCTGCTTTCCGCTTCATGGTCCATCACCTCACATCTAGTCCATTATCTAATTCTATATTTCAAACAGAATTACAAACAATCAAACATATAGCTTCCAGTAATGGCTATAACCCTGCCTTAAATTACAAGTAAATGAGAAAAATTACAACACTTTTATATGCTGGCCAGCAAGAACAAGTCAGTAGTCAGAAAAACTGGTGTGTCATAGAATATTTAAACAAAAGTTCAGATAATATTAGTAAAAAGTTAAAATATCAAAATTATAGGCCTGCATTTTACAATACAAACAACATTTCAAAGTAATTATTCAATGGGAAGGACAAAATTCAACCCATAATCACATAGTGGTGTGTAGTGTGTACAAGATCACGTGCAAACATTGTGGGAAAGTGTATATTGGTCAGTCTGGCAGGGCTGTAGCTATTAGATTGTCAGAACACGAGAGAAGCTGGAGGTTAAAAAAGACAGATTCAACCTTGCTGAACATCTGCTCAGAGAAAACCATGATTATGATGTACACTGAAATTCTTACATGCCCTGAAGAAAACCAGAAAGATAACACTACTGGAAAGATTGGAAATCAATAAACATTTGGCTCAGGATGCCAGTTTAGTATTAAATGATCAGATCCAGTTCCCCTTTACACTTCTACTGAAATTAGTTTTATTTTCCTACTTTCCTTTTCAACAAAAATAATCATGTCAGTTTTGATACTGTGATAACATCTTTGTAAATTGTAACATCTTTGAAAACATGTATACTACAGTTTGTTGTCACCTGATGATGGCCCTAGAACCCGAAAGCCGGTTTGTGACAATTATATAAGTTTTGCAGAACATCACGAAGTTGTTCCTTTTCAATATTAAAATGAAATCACTATGGTTAGTGCCGTAATGGCATTTGAGGTTACTGGCTTTTACTGTGACAATGTCATCCAACACAAAAGACACAGTGTTTTACTGTTCCTCTCTACAAAAGGGAATTGTTCCTCCCATTCTTTATTAAACACACTGTTATCTTCTTCATATTTATGCTTCTTAGATAATTTGTGGATCTGAAGAAAGCTTTGACAATGCTGACTGGAATACACTCTTTCAAATTCTGAAGGTAGAAGGGGTAAGCTATAGAGAGCAAAAAGTTATATTCAACCCGTACATAAACCAGACAGCAATTATTAGTATTGAAGGGCATGAAAGGGTCACAGTGTTTGGGAAGGGAGTAAGACAGGGTTCTAGCCTTGCCCCAATGTTGTTCAGTCTGTACATTGAACAAGCTGCGAAGGAATGCAAGGAGAAATTTGGAGAGTCAATTAAAGTCCAGCGAGGGGGAATAAAAACCTTGCGGTTTGCTGATGACATAGTAATTCTGTCGAGGACAGCAAAGGACCTGGAAGAGAAATTAATTGGAATGGACAGTGTCTTGAAAGGAAGATAAAAAATGAACATTAACAAGAATGAATGAGGGTAATGGAATGTAGTGTCATAAAATCAGGTGATGCAAAAGGAATTAGATTAGGTAATGAGATAATAAAAGTAGTAGTTGAGTTGTTATTTCGGTATCAAAATAACTTCTGATGGTTAAAAGTAAAGAAGATATAAAATGCAGAATGGCTATGGGGAGAAAAGCATTTCCGAGGAAGCGAAAATTTGTTGACATCCAATATTACTTTAAATGTTATGTAGTCCTTTCTGAAAGCATTTGTCTGGAGCATAGCATTGTATGGGAGTGAAACGTGGGCAATAAGCAACTCAGAGAAAAAGATTATAGAAGCTTTTGATATGTGGTGCTAGAGACAAATGATGAAGATTAGATGGGTAGATCACGTAACTAATGAGGAGGTGCTCAACAGAAGTGGGGAGAAATGGGGTTTCTGGCATATCCTGACTAAGAGATGGGATAGATGGATGGTTGGTTTGAGGGTTTTAGGCGGACTAGACTACTATGGCCATCAGCCACAGAGGCATCATCACCGAGCACCAAAGGGAGCGTGTTTGGGAGGTTGAAAGAATGTCGTAGGGGAGCTAAAATAGGACAGCCAAGCAGAAGATGGGCCACTGTCAATGGAGCACCACATTGGCACACGGGTGCGGAGGAGGTGACCATGCGTCAGCCAATGCGGAGACGGCAGAGGGTCGTGGAGACCCTACGGGACCCCAGCTGTGAGGACTTCCAGCCAGATGTTGTCTCCATGATCATTTGCAGCTTAGTAGATTATTGGGCATGCCCAGAGCAGACCATTCGGCATTCTCTTATTTTACGACGCAGGAGCAGGCGGATGTCTGGTTCCGGGAGGCTAATCACTAGAGGTTGGCGAGTGGTAGCCTGCTTGGCTAGCTGGTCAACGCACTCATTACCTGGAATGCAAACATGGCCTGGGGTCCAAATTAACATCACCGAGCGACCAGTCATGAATAGCCAGCGCCGACTTCTGGATGGCCCTGACCAATGGATGATGGGCTTAATACTGATCAAGGGTCTGCAAGCCACTCAGTGAGTCACTGCTTATCAGGAAAGAGTTCCCGGGACAGGTGTGGATGTGTTTGAGGGCGCGATATATAGCTACCGGTTCAGCGGTGAAGACACTGCTGTCAGGTGGTAAAGAGCTTTGCTCAACATAATCCACATACCTGTAAGCGTATCCAGTGTAGCCATCATCCAAAGAGCCGTCAGTGTAAATGAGTTCAGAGTCGCTGAACTCGCTAAGTAGAGCAAAAAACTATTGCTGGAGGACCATAGGAGAAGCGGAGGTCTTCGGGTAGTGGAAGAGATCCAGCCGTATCTGCAGTTGAGAAATAATCCAGGTTGGGGTAGAGGGGAAGTGTAGTGGACAGAGGGAGTAAGAGGGAAGGAGTCGAGGGTTGAAAGGAGTGATTGGACCCATGTCCCTATCGGGAGTCCTGACCAGTGTTGGCACTATGGCAAATGGATGACTTCTCTTGGGAAGAGTAGCTTGCGAGTTGGATGATAAGGGGAACAGTGGACTATGGCAGCATAAAGGGCGACCAATTGTTGACATCAGAATCGCAACGGGGCAAATTCAGCCACTGCGAGAAGACTAGTGACAGGGTTCGTATGAAAGGCTCCCATGGCTAGATAGCTGCTGGTATGGTAGACTGGGTCGAGAACTCCCAGTGCAGAGGGGGAGGCTGAGCCATAGACCAGGCTCACTTGACTGCACCAGAGTGTTATACAGCCATGAGGAGGAGGATAGGGCGTGCTGCCCCCCAGACTGTATGTCTGAGGCAACAAAGGATGTCAAGATGTCGTGAGCACTGTTGCTTAAGCTGGTGCAGATGAGGAAGCTATGTCAAATGAGAGTCAAAAAGGAGACCCAGGAAGCGGTGAGTGTCTACTACCTGAAGGAGCTTGCCATCTAGGTAGAGCTCCTGATGCGGATGAGCCGTCCCCCAGCAACAAAAATGCATCACCCTAGTTTTGGCAGGGGAAAATTGAAAACCATGGGCAGAAGCCCAAATCTGCCCCCGACAAATGGCTGCCTGCAGTCGTCGTTCAGCTACACTTGTAGTAGCTGTGTTATAGTACTGGCAAAAATTTCCGCTTAGAGAGAGCAAGAAACTCACGGCCCCACTGCAGCAACTAGGCCATTTATGGTCACCAGGAAGAGGGTACGCTTAGAACTGACCCTTGTGGTACCCTGTTCTCTTGGATATGGGGGGAACTGGAGGAGGTGCCAACTCGAACTTGGAAACAGCGCAAAAGTTAAAACTTCTGAATAAAAAGTGGGAGGGAGCCATGGAGACCCATCAGTGTAGCATTGCAAGGATGTGATGACACCATGCAGTGTCATATGCTTTCCGGAGGTCACAAAAGATGGCAAAGAGGTATGGACGTCAGTGTGGATCACCGACTCCAAAGAGAGGAGGTCGTCAATGGCAGAGCAACCCTGCCGGAAAGCACCTTGTGGGGTGAGCAGACCCTGAGATTTGAGAACCCATAGCAGCTGCCAACTCACCAAGCATTCAAAAAGCTTATATAGAACATTGGTGAGACTTATAGGGTGGTAGCTATCAACGTTTAGTGGAACTGCTCCTGACTTCAATAGAGGGATAATGATACTATCCTGCCATTGGGACTGGTATGCCCCCTCAATCCAAAGGTGATTGAAGAAATCCAAAAAATGGCGTTGGGAGTTTAGAGAAAGATATCTTATTTGACAGTGAATTTGGTCTGGTCCCGGAGATGTATTGGGGCAACTTCGTCAGGAAAAGAGGGAGAAAGGAGAGGAGAAAGGGAAGAATATGGGTTTTAAGGAAGTGGAAAAGGAGTCGTTCCAATCCCAGGAGTGGAAGAACTTATCTTAGGGTAAAAAAAGGAAGGTACACAAATACACACACACTACTCACACATATCCAAACGCAAACACACCTACACAGACACACACACACACACATATATATATATATATATATATATATATATATATATATATATATATATGTGTGTGTGTGTGTGTGTGTGTGTGTGTGTGTGTGTGTGTGTGTGCAGTTCAGAAAAGCTGGTGGTGGATGGGAGGATCCAGATGGCCCGGGTTGTGAAGCAGCCATTGAAATCAAGCATGTTCTCCGCTGCATGCTGTGTCACAGGGTGGTTCACCTTGTTTTTGGCCACAGTCTGGCGGTGGCCATTCATCCTAATGGATAGCTGGTTGGTGGTTATTGAAATATAGAAAGCTGCACAGTGTTTGCAGCACAGTTGGCAAATTACATGGCTGCTTTCACAGGCGGCCCGGCCTCTGATAGGGTAGGATAAGCCTATGACAGGACTGGAATAGAAAGTGCTGGGTGAGTGGATTGGACAGGTCTTGCAGCGGGATCTTCCACAAGGATATGATCCCTGTGGCAGTGAGCTGGATTTCAGGGTGGCATAAGGATGAACTAGGATGTTGTGGAGGTTGGGAGGGCGACGGAACACCACTTTAGGAGGGGTGGGAAGGATCTTGGGCAGGATGTCTCTCAGTTCTGGGCACGAGGAAAGAAAATCAAAACCTTGGCGAAGGATGGAATTTAGTTGTTCGATACCAGGGTAATACTGGGTGACAAGGGGAGCGCTCTTTTGTGGATGGTTACTGGTATTAGGAGCAGTATTTGAGATGTGTGATGATATGGCATGGGAAATGTTTGCGGACTAGGTCTGTGGGGTAGTTTCTGTCTGTGAAGGCCTTTGTGAGACCTTCAGCATATTCAGAAAGGGAGTTCTTGTCACTGCAGATATGCCGTCCATGGGTGGCCAGCCTGTAAGGCAGGTATTTTTTTATGTGGAAGGGATGGCAACTGTCAAAGTGTAGTTACTGTTGGTGGTTGGTAGGTTTAATATGGACAGAAGTGTGGATGGAGAAATCAGTGAGGTGGAGGTTGACATCCAGAAATGTGGCATGGTAGGTTGACGAAGACCAGGTGAAGTGGATGGGAGAGAACGAATTGAGGTTCTGAAGAAAGGTGGATAGGGTGTCCTGGCCCTGAGTCCAGATCATGAAAATATGAAAATATTATTTTTTCCTCCATACCTTACAGTTCCTACCTCTCTATCCCAAACCTCACCTATTTTGAGTGGTGTGTGAATGAGCAATTTGTGTGTGTGTGTGTGTGTGTGTGTGTGTGTGTGTGTGTGTGAGTGAGTGAGTGTGCGTGTGTGTGTGTGTGTGTGTGTGTGTGTGTGTGTGTGTGTATCTATGCAGTCTTGTGTACTTGCAGTGTGCACCCATTTTGTATATATATCTATTTTACTTTATTTTCTCCCCTCACCCGCCTCCTCACTCCATTCCTAAGCTGCATCTCGTTATTACCATCTAACCCGCCCCCACCACCGTGACGTAACCTTCCTATCCCCTCTCCCCTCCTTTCTGCTCCCCTCCCTTCCATGATTCGCTGCATAGCGTGATTCGAAGTGCGGCAGCCGGAGGTGATGGTTGTATGACTGTGTTGTGTGCCTGTGTGATTACGTGAGTGTTCTATTTTCTGAAGAAGGCCATGGCCGACACCTGAAAGTGTTGTATGTGTGTGTCTTTTGTATGTGCCTGTCGCAGCTCGGCGCCATGTCTTTGCGGTTAGTTGTAAACTGTCCTTACTATGTTATTAAAGTTTTAGTATAGGTGTTTCAGCTGAATTTTTTTTTTTTTTTTTTTTTTTTTTTTGTTTTTTTTTTTTTTTTTTGTTTTAGTTATGTTTTCATGGATGAAATGTTCTTTTATACTGATGGTATAGTTTTCTGGGGCTGAATAGTAAAGGAATGGTACTGATCTATTAAGAAAAGGGTTTTAAGGTATGCACATCTGGAAATGTTCGATTGAAATGTAATGAAAATTGAAAACATCATCATAACATTTCCAAACTAAGTTCAAGAGAAAGTATTTTACATTAATTTGTCTGTTTTTGATTGTACTATCATCATTGTCATAATGTTTCACTAGATTTATATTCAAATAATTGTAGTAAGTTTGCATTTCCATTTGCACTAAAGTAGTTGGTGTTAACCCTAGGACACCTATGGGGAGGGTTCATTGAACCCACAATTTTTATGTTCCCTGCTATTGCCCAAGTAACTGTCATACAACATATTCCCTTTGAGTTATTGTTTGTTGGCTATTTTATGGGTCCAACCCTCCCCCCCTTTTTAGGCTTCACTGCTACAGAAAATTTTTCTAAGTAGGATTTTGTATTTCTCACCTCTCCAACAATGCAAGTTTGTTTCTTGTTGATTGGTATTCTTGATATTCACAACAATCAGTTTATTTTCAGAGGAAGTTTGATGTCAGTCAGCTGTTATTTATCCTGTATACTTCCAGTGGGTTACTGCTTGGAATGGTCATTAGATCTAGTTTTGAAAATAAAGGTTTACAGTGTTTCTTTGGTTTAGCTCCCACCATTGCTCGAAGGATCTTTTTTTGTAGTCTGAAAGCTCTAAGTAAATTTGTTTTTTCAGACCCCCAGAAAATTATACTATACCTAATAACTGAAACAAAATATGCATTGTATACAGTTTCCCCTACAGCTAAATCAGTGACACTATACAAAATATTCATAATATATACAAGACTATTCAGTCGACTTAGTATGCTGTCCACATGGTGACTCCACAACATGTTTTTGTTTAATAATATGCTGAGGAATTTGACACTGTCTGCAGTGTCTATTTTTTTCTCCATATATGTTATTTCACTTATAGACTGTGCAGATTGTTTTGTGGTGAAATGAACAATTTCTGTTTTAGTAAGATTTAATTTCAGGTTATTATTTTTGACCAATCCCTCTACTTCCCCAAGTGTTTTTTCAATATGACGAATTAGGTCCACCTCATTTTTACAACAGACTATAGCTGTTGAGTCATCTGCATAGAGGATGGTATCAGACTGGACCTGGCTTGGCATATCGTTCATGTAATACAGGAACAGTAGTGGCCCTAATACCGAACCTTGTGGAACTCCTAATTGAGTGTGTTTCCACCCAGAGACAAATTTATTGCCGTTGCTGTTAACAATTACTCTTTGCTTTCTGTTTTCCAAGTATGATGACATCCAGCTAAGAGATTTGCCTTGAAAACCATGGAGTGCCAGTTTTTGTAGGAGGAGGTCGTGATTTACTGTGTAAAAGGCTTTGGACAGGTCACAAAAGATGCCTGACACACACATTCTATCATCAAGACATCTGCTAACTTTTGTGACCAATTCATTAATTGCATGGATTGTGCTGCGGCCTTTTCTGAAACCATACTGATTGCATAATGTTATGTTCTTAGAGGAATTGTAATTTTCGATCTGATCACATACAGCTCTTTCAAATATTTTTGAGAGAACTGGTAACAGTGAGATTGGCCTATAATTACCCAATTCATCTTGTTTGCCCTTTTTATGAACTGGCAGAACTTCTGCATATTTTAATCGATCTGGGAAACATCCCTCATCAAATGATTGGTTGATTATGAGGGAGAGTCGATGTGCAATAATGTGCCGAACTGTTTTTATTATTTCGCTGGGGATCTCATCCCACCCCACGGATTTTGAATTTTTTAGGGACAAATGACATCTGAGATAGAAACATGAGCAAACTTAAAAGCTGGGTCCTTTTTGTGCATCACAATAGACTTTGTTTTCAGTGTTGAACATTTACCAATTTTGTTACAGTTTATGTAAAAGTCATTAAAAGATTCACAAATGGCACTGGGGTCTGTAACAGTTCTATCATTTATCACTATTTTAGAGGGACATTTTCTCTCTGGCTCACAGTGATGTGGATGTTAGAGAAGATTAAGATAATGAAGCTTCAGGAAGTGACAATCAGGATGTCATTTTGGCCAGTTCTGGAGGAAGCTATGTAACCACACAGCCTAGAATTCCTAGGTCTGTTGCTAATAGAGTGAGAGAGCAGGCAGGAGTAACTCCAGTTGGTGTTTGCCATTCTCCTGAAGAAGCCTTGAAGTTACTTTTTACTCCTGACATCATGGAGGCTGTAGTAAAACATTCAAATGAAGAGGAAGTTAGGCTAATTGTTACTTTGACTAATGAGAAAGAATTGTATGCATTTATAGGAATCCTGATATTTATGGGGGGAAATAAGGATAATTATGTCAGTGTACATGATCTCTGGTCATACCTAATGGGTCGTCCTGTTTACTAGGGTATTATGGCAACAGAAACTATCAAGGAACTTCTTGCAATCATAAGGTTTGATGACAAAACTATTCACCAGCTAAGAAGCAGACAAGTTCACAGCAATTTCAACAAAGTGTGATGATAGGTTTCTACTACTGTTAAAACCAGGAGTCCACCTCACCATTGATAAGATGCCCAGCTTGTTTAGAGGGCACTGCCCCTTCAAAGTATTTATGAAGGATATCCATGCAAGTATGCCATCCTTATACGAATGATGTCCGATGCAATAGACAGACATGTAATGAATATGGAACCCTACGCAGGTGAAAGCCAGAATTTGTCAAAGAAGAACAGCGTTCAGCAGCTATCATGAAACGTCTGGCAGCACTGTGAAAAATACTTGTCAAATATTACTACAGACCGATACTACACTTCGGTGGATTTGGCGGAAGAGTTATTCCAAGACTACAAACTTACTCCAGGAGGAACTCTCCAGTCAAACAGGGAGCATATGCCATACATAATGAACACGTCAAATCGAGAGCTACATTCCTCAATGATCTTGTTCACAGACCCATCAACAGGTAGGTCTCCAGTAACTTTGGTGTCCTACATAGTAAAAACGAAACCAAGTAAAAACTTACTTATGTTGTCAAAAATGCACCAAGATAAAGGCACTGTTGGAGGAGAGAAGAATAAAACCAAGATAAATTGATATTATGATTCCTCTGAAGGTGGAATTGAGACCATTGATCAAATGGCACATATGTACACCTGCAAGAGAAGACATGGCTTCTTATCTGCATTTTACTCTCTCATCGACATTTGTGCTATGAATGTGACCACCATATTCATCCAGCAACATCCAAGATGGAATGAAAAGAAACACAATAAAAGTGAACTTTTCTTCTGCAAGCTTGGATATAGCTAGTGACCCCACACATAGCAGAAAGAAGTACCAATGCAAGAGGGTTATCAGTAAACTGTGGGCTCACCAAATCTCCCCCCACCTCTTCATCATCCAAGTTAAAAAAGCATTAGGCGTCCTAGGGTTAAGATATAAAGGCTAAAGCTATCTTACAACTATACACATTTGTTATATGGAGGAAGTGCATATGGTCAAGAGATATTCATTTGGTAGTAGGTTGATTTGTGTTCAATAGATGTTCAAATTAATAACAATAATGATAATAATAAATAACGGAAAATAATATAAGTTGTCCCGACTAGTGTAGTCCCACCTAGTGGTAATACACTTTCTCTCACTTCATCTGTCTCATAGTCTGTATTGTTACTTTTACAATTTGTGGTAACTGTGTAACTTCTGTTCACATCTGTACATTATATTTATATTGATCATACGTTTGGTCCTATTGCCATAGTAGCTTAGTCTCATCTGTTGTATGCAAGGTTATGTAGTCAACTAACAGTTTTGTGACAATAGCAGTTTGGTCTCTATCTTTCCAACAACACAATATATAAATAAAATATTCCAGTGTGATTGTGGATACTTGTTGGAAAAATACTTATAAACAAAACATATTTGCTGGTGTAATAGTGTTTGTGTCCCTCTTGTTTAGTGAACTTTGCACTTTCTAAAAGCAAGTCCCCTTTGACATGACATGATAGTAAATATTTTTCATAAACATTGACATTATATGAGTGACCTTGTGTGACAGGTAAATTAAAAGACTCTTCATAACTAGAATTAGAATGTACTGCTGGTTTGATTTAAGGGTTGAAGTAAACAGCACATGATAGAGTACCAGAGTTGTTGTGAGTGACTTGACTGTCAAAGGCTGCACTGTTCCTCTGAGGTATAATATTGCCTTCTCCATCTGATATCCAAAGACACTCTTCATAAAATGTATATACAAAAGTTCAGGTAAGTCCCATTATGGGTTTAATAAAAAAAAGCAATAAAAATATTTCATATCCCTTTGTGGGATTGTGTAACAGGTAAACATTATTAGCCTCAGTTCCCGTTTTGGGTTCATAAAGAAGGTAAAAAAAATAAATGTTTTGTGTAGTCTTTCGTATGTAAGGTTTTAATTTTTCTTAAACCATGTAGCTTTTTGGATTTGGGTAAACTAATGTATATCTATTTGAGTACAGTATTCTCAGTATCTTAAAATTTGTCTGTTTTAATGGGAAGGAATTTGTTTCCAATAAGTTTTGGTACTTACTGTGTGTGACAAAACAGCTTCTAATACCGTAATAAATATTCTCAAAGTTTTGGTATGACTGGGAAACCATGGTTGATGGTACCACCCATCATCACCTAATGGACCAGCCATGAATAACCTTTCCCTTCTCTTCCCTGTTCTGTTTTTCTTTCCTCCTCTCCTACCTGATGAAAAAACACAGTTCCAAAAGCTTGTCTCTCCCCCCCCCCCTTCTTCATTTTTGTTTTTATATTTTGTGTGACTATAGGTGGTACAGAACTAAGGTAAGTGCTGGCTAGACAATCTTTCAATCTTTTGAAGAATATTTTAGCACCTCTGTGGAGAATTTCCATCAGTAATTTACAACAAGTTCATTAAACATGAAAATTTAAATAAATTATGCACCAATATAATGTGTGTTTTTCTTATTTATTATTATTATCTTTAATTATGATCAGAATTATTGTATGATAGAGGGTAGGGAATGTTCTAGAAGTGTCACATCTACATAGGATGCAAGTTCATCACTCATGCTGTCTGACCCAGTTGTCCAATTGCCTACTGAAAGTCAGACAGCCAAAAGTATGAGAGTTATGAAAACAGGGAGGACGATCCTCGTTTGGGGTTTGGGGTAAATACATTATTTTGTAGTAACCATGCCTAACCCAAGGGTATTCCTCCTTTGAAGGTAGCATTTACAGACAAGTATATATATTTTCATTAGACATTGTTGCAGCTTGTAGTGTTGCAGTTTTTCTGTTTATTTGTCATTATACTACTCTATGAACCACAGACATTTGAAACTAGCAACCTGGGCTCCTATCTACATCTACATCTACATGGGATACTCTGCAAATCACATTTAAGTGCCTGGCAGAGGGTTCATCGAACCACAATTATACTATTTATCTCCCATTCCATTCTCGAATAGCGCGCGGGAAGAAAGAACACCTGAATCTCTCTGTTCGAGCTCTGATTTCTCGTATTTTATTCTGATGATCATTTCTACCTATGTAAGTGGGAGTCAACAATATATTTTCGCATTCGGAGGAGAATGTTGGCGATTGGAGTTTCGCAAGTAGCCCACACCACAGCGATAAGCGCCGTTGTTGTAATGATTACCATCCCAGATCCTGTATCATTTCCGTAACGCTGTCTCCCCTGTATCGTGACAATACGAAACGAGCTACCCTTCTTTGGACTCTTTCGATGTCCTCCGTCAAACCCACCTGATAAGGATCCCACACTGGGCTGCAATACTCCAAAAACGGACGGACAAGCGTAGTGTATGCAGTTTCTTTTGTAGTTCTGTTGCATGTTTTAAGGGTTCTGCCAATTAAACGCAGTCTCTGGTTCGCCTTTCCCACGATATTATCTACGTGTTCTTTCCAATTTAAGTCTGAAGTAATAGTAATTCCTAAGTATTTTGTGAAGTTTACGGGCTTTACATTTGATTGATTTATGTTGTAAACAAAGTTTAACGGATTTCTTTTCGTACTCATGTGGACGACTTCACACTTCTCATTATTTAGAGTCAATTGCCAATTTTTACACCATACTGATATCTTATTCAGATCGTTCTGCAGTTGGTTTTGATCTTCAGATGATTTTACTAGACGGTAAATGACGGCGTCATCTGCAAACAACCTAAGAGAGCTACTTACATTTTCCCCTAAATCGTTTATGTAAATAAGGAACAGCAGAGGACCGTTTGTGAGGTACGGTGTCAAAAGCTTTCTGGAAATCAAGAAGTACTGAATCGATTTGCGAACCTTTGTCGATAGCAACCATCACTTCGTGTGAATAAAGAGCTAGTTGTGTTTCGCATGAACGATATTTTCTAAATCCGTGTTGATCTTGGGTCAATAGATCGTTCTGTTCGAGATAATTCATAATATTTGAATACAGGATATGTTCCAAAACCATGCTGCAAATTGACGTCAATGAAATAGGCCTGTAGTTTAGTGGGTTACTCCTACTGCCTTTCTTGAATATAGGTGTGACCTGGGCAACTTTCCAATCTTTTGGTAGAGATCCTTCTATGAGAGAGCGGTTGTATATGACTGTTAAGTAAGGAGCTATCGCTTCAGCATAATCAGATAGAAATCTAATGGGTATACAATCCGGACCAGAAGACTTGTTCTTGTTAAGTGATTTTAGTTGCTACACTACTCCGATGATATCTACTTCTACGTTACTCATTACGGCATCTGTTCGTAATTCGAAATCTGGAATATTGGTTTCGTCTTCTTTGGTGAATGAGATTCTGAAAGCTATGTTTAGCAACTCTGCTTTAGTAGCGCTGTCATCGCCAGAATCGCCATAACTATCACGTAGTGAAGGTATTGTTTGTGATTTGCCCCGAGTATATTTAACATATGACCAAAATCTCTTTGGGTTTTAGAGTTTCCTTGTGATAAATATTGTAGGCATCTCGCATTGAAATCCTCGCTAAATCATGGGGATTTTGTGTTCGTTTAAATTTAGTATGTCTTTTCCTTTGTGTACCAAGGGGGATCGCCTCCTTCTTTTATTAATTTATTTGGTATAAAACTGTCAATTGCTGTCGATATCACTTCTCTGAATTTGAGCCACATCTGGTCTACACCTACGTTTAGTGTTAGAAACGAGTGGAAGCTGTCTTTCAAGAAGCAGCTTACACAAAATCCATTACAAGATATTAGATCCGGCTTGAATGATGTCAAGCTTATAAAAAAATATACTGATGCACAGTCCTTTGAGATATAGTTGCGCCGGCCGCGGTGGCCGAGGGTACTGAGGCGCATCAGTCACGGTCTGCACGGCCACTACGGTCGGGGGTTCGAATCCCCCCTCGGGCATGGATATTTGTGCCGTCCTTAGGATAAGCTAGTAGATAAGTAGTTTGCAAGCTATACAAACATTTGAACATTTTTGATATCGTTGCGCCGGCCACAGTAGCCGAGCGGTTTGCGGCGCGCCAGTCACGTTCTGCACGGCCACTACGGTCGGGGGTTCGAATGCACCCTCGGGCATGGATATTTGTGCCGTCTTTAGTATTAGCTAGTTTATAAGTAGTTTAGGGACTGATGACCCCGTAGTTAAGTCCCATAAGTTCTACGAACATTTGATATCGTTGCAGCTGGAAACTTTTTATTGCAGAAAATTTTGGGCAAAGACATTCAGTTAATAGTGTGGGTAGATGTAACATAAGTTAATGTTGGTGAAGCTGTCACTAAGTGCTGGTTGGATGACACTCCCAAGAAGCTGTGATCAGCTTACGGAAAGAGGAGCTAGATGTATTGTGGTCCATGCAGCAATGATGGTGGTTTAAGACTGTTGGGGTGGTAAAACAAAATGAAGTGCTTGGTCTGTTGAAATTTATTTATTTATAGCATACATTTTGTGTAAAAATAAATGAAATAAAAAGTATTGAGCTAATGGCTGACAAAAAAAGCAATATTTATAATTTTCATACTCTACGCTCTAGTAATTAAGATGCGCCTGTGCTTAAGTTGAGGCACATGTTTACAGAGATACTCTTTGACATAAAACCTGGCTGGTTGCGCTGATTGGGACATGAGACAATTAACTGGCAACGCTGAATTTTGGTCCCGCTATCACAATCTGAAAACACTGCAGGTAGTGGAAGTTCATGAAAAAAATATAGGACAGCGACAACTGTCGTGTAGTGGTCAAGCTTGTGGTTTGTAGGCGTTAGGTCTGACGGGAAAAAAAGTTTGCTTCCAAAATTTTATACCACTTTCCGTCTGAGAATTGAAGCCATGCATGAAATGAAAGCATATCTGAAATAAACTTCGGTTTGTGATATACCGTGCCCATAACAGTTCAGGACAATAACCTTCCCCAGCAGACAGCCTGTATTGTTGCATACTTTTTTTTTTTTTTTTTTTTTTTTTTTTTTTTTTTTTTTTTTGCTGGGCGTATTTCACGTGAAATGCTCTGAAGTCGTAACTTGAGCTCGGGGCGGTAGTAGCGCTACACTACCTCGTCGTTTGCCGAAATTATCTGCTACCACTCAGCAACGTGGATAGTGTAGTTTAGGGATCCACTAAAATGGGTACAATTTGCATTTCATGCTTGATATCAACTGAGGCAGACCATCACGTTTTTGTACGACAAGGATTATATTCCATCAGTTTATAACGCACTAGCTGACCCAACGAACTTCATACCGCCAAACAGTCTGAGTATCATGGTAATTTTTAACTAAAAGTAATTAAGGTTTTTACTAATGCAAAAAAAATGTTTTAAGTTATATAGTTTAGTCTGAAAATACATATATAAAATTAGTCAATAAAAGTACAACGATCAGGCATTTCAGAAGCATGTCAGAACATTTGCTTTAATAAAGCAGTGGCATAGCATGAAGTTCTGCCACCTGGTGCCAAATCTAAACCTGTCGCTCCCCCCCCCCCCCCCCCCCCATCTATCTTTGAAACTAATCCGAAAATTATAGACATTTCGCAATGTGTACAAATATTGTGTTAGTGCTTATCAAAGAAGATAGGGACGGTGCAGTTTATCTTTCACAAGGTGTGACATAGTCGCGAATTTATATCAGTGACCCTTGTTGTAATATTTATTTACGCCAAAGAACAGAAAATTTCTCGTCGTTTTGACGACCGGTTTCGGTCAGTAATAACCATTTTCAAATCTACAGCAAATCAGAAACAGGAGGACACGTCATTTAGTAATAGACTACCTTATAAAACATAAATAATGCATTACAATGATCAGTATATAAAACGTGTTTAAAAATATTATACAGCATATCTTTTGTTACATTCCTTAATGGAATATAGCCATAATGGCATCAAAACAGCATAAGTCTATTTTCATCAATGTGTAGTGATGTAAGTTTAAAATAAACATCGAAATGGGCCACAGAGTTGGTGACAACAAGTGTGCTACGCTACTGAGCAGAACAAACTGTAACTGTAGTTCACTAGCTGTTTACTAGTACTTTCGTCGTACGACCGCTAGGTGTCTGTCGTTACTGTGGTCCTTAAAATATTCAGCTTTAATTTAATTATACCAAAGATAAAAATATTTGGCGAGAAAGGATCTCTTAGTAGTGGCAGTGCTTCTGCTTGCTGATTGGCCGAAAAAGCCGATTAATGACGTCATATTTTGATGACGTCTAAGGCCGTGGCCTGAGTGCAGCGGGGCGTAAAGCGGAGCGTACAGCGGGCAACACAAACCCATGTGGCGCTACGGAGGTGTCCTGGCGACTAGCGTTTGGAGCGGGCGGGAGCAGCGGAGAGCGGAGCATGCGCGGCCACCGCAAACATGCTTGTGTTTCTGGAGCGTGCAGCGGGCGGAGAGACATCTCTTTTGAGGAAATTATCTCTGCGGTGCAAGAAAGGCCAGAAATTTGGCAATCTAGTTACACTCAGTATAAAAATAGGTCAGTTGGGAAGAAAATATGGCGTTAAATAGCAACGAGGCTGAATACTGATGGTAAGTAACAGAACAAGGAGACTGATGGACAGTCGCGACCCATGACTCACTCATTACCTAGAAGGAAAAGAAAGAGAAACGCAAATGCTTTGCGAGAGGACATACTGGTATTAGAGAAGCAGAAACTGTTGCTGATACTGAATCTGAAGCAAGATTATTTGTTTCTGATGAGTATTCTGCCTGCGACGAAGTAGTTGTCTGACCTACAGAAATTCCGTTTTCGGGGAAAGTCGAATGATTGATTGCTCGAAGCCATGACTGAAAATAAGACTGGTTTTCCGTATCCCCCAGGACAATATCAAATCAACTAAATACTTATTGTTAATTAATACTTCACAAGTAACTAACATTACGCTACCTGTTATGGTCACCTTTAAATTACGCGGGATCAAATGTAATTTTTCAAGTAGTATAATGCTAACTTCAGATGTTTGTAAAGCTTTTGGGACTTAACTGCGGGGTCATTAGTCCCTAAACTTACAAACTACTTAGGGTTCGATCCCCGCCTGATCCTAGGATTTTTATCTGTCACTTTCCACTTCTTTCACCTCTGGCAGTATTGCTCATGTGAAAAATACCGAGTAGCGCCGTGGTTCGGAACCCACGTTAAACTGTAGGTCCCCCTATAACTGGCTGGGTAAGTCAGTTCGAAGGTCGGAGGAAGGAAACGGCATACCACCTCCAAACTAGACCATGCCTAGTAAAGCACTGTGGTGTTCAAACCAATCTTCGGATTGTTGACTGCTTTACCTTTTTAGGAACTGTCTTATACTAAAGACGTCACAAACATCCATGCCCGTGGGGGGTTTCGAACCCCCGATGGGGAACGGCCTCGCACATCGTAGCATAGCGCCTCAATGCGCTTGCTCATTCAGCCGCCGCGCCGCCAGAATTTGATCGTAAAATTTCATACAGTATACTGAATACTCCAAATAAGTCGGGCGCGGTGGTCTTGGGGTAGAGCGCTCGACTGGAAACCGAAGGGTCGCGGGTTCGATTCCCGGTCGGAGCTCGGATTTTTTTCAGTCTGCGTTTTAACCCATCCTTCACCTCTCAACGATGTGAGGAGTCGCCAGAAACGACACGTGGTTCGGATTCCACGACTCGACTGGAAACCGAAGGGTCGCGGGTTCGATTCCCGGTCGGAGCTCGGATTTTTTTCAGTCTGCGTTTTAAAGGTATGACCGCACTGAGCGGAACTGCACTGCAGCGGAGCGGCGCGGCACGACGCGGCCAAATATTCTTTACATGGAATTGAATGGGGCAGCACGCACTACGCGGCTGCGGGACTGCGCAGCGCTGCACTGCGCGCCAAAGTTGATCAACTGGCCGACCCTGCCGCGCCGTGTCGCGTTGCGTAGTTCCGCTGCCGCTAGTGCGGTCTAGGAAGCGTCGCGGCACTGCACGTCATTCGCGTCCTAACTCTGTTGCGAGAAAAATTAAATTTGTTTACAACAATGGCATTAGACGAGGAAAAGTTAATTGTATGTGTAAGTGAATACCCAGAGTTATATGACCTTCAAAATGAACATTATATGAATAGCACAAGAAAAAGCAACATTTGGAAAGAAATTGCCAAGGAATTGGGAGTACAGGGTAAGTGAATTTCATATTTTTTTATGTTGGTGCAAGACATTTATTTTTGGTCAAACATTACGTACAATTAACGACAAGTTATTTTAATTTTGTGAAAGTGACAAATAGGTACTTATTTATGACTACACATGTGTTATAACATTTTTTTACTATTCGTTGTCTCTTCGACGACATCCCCTGTTAACCATGTTGTTTTGCCAGACCAAACTACCTTGAGGGGAATTGAAATAATCTTTGAAAGTATCCCGTATCTGAATAGCATTATTTACGAAGTTGCCTCCTATATGTGGAAGGTCTCGTAATTGTATCTCGTCAGTCTCCTCGGTATCCAACATCACCGCATCATGTCTGAGAAAATTGTGCAAGACACAAGTGGCAAGAATCACGTTGTCTACGTGTTCTGGACTCAGACAGATCTTGCGATAATAAATCCTAAATTTTTGACACAATATTCCAAAAGCATTTTCTGAAACTCTTCGAGCTCTATTATGTCTATAACAGTATACTTTTTTCAGTGGGTCGTCTAATTGTACAGCAGGGTAAGGTCTCATTAAATAGGTTTTTAATGGAAATGCTTCGTCCCCAACAATCACGTGAGGCACCCGAACTCTCATTCCTGGTAATTCTTTTGGGCCTGGTACATTCAAAGTATTTGTTTCTAGTTTTGCTGCTAAATCGGACCGTGAAAAAATCCCTGCATCGCTATTCTTTCCGAGGTCACCAACGTTTACATATATAAATTTATAATCTGCATCTACTAAGGCAAGTAACACTATAGAGAAAAACTTCTTGTAATTAAAATATAGCGAGCCACTTTTTGGCGGTGAGAAAATTTGTATGTGCTTTCCATCTAGTGCACCAATACAGTTGGGATAATGCCATTTTTCAGAAAATTCTTTTTCAATCTTCTTCCATTTTTCTTCATCTGGTATGGGCATTACTGTCTTGGATAACACTTCCCACAATGCTGCGCATGTAGTGTGTACGATTTCTTGTACGGTTGTATATCCCAGACGAAAAGATTCTGCTATAGTCTTGAATGAATCTCCAGTAGCAAGAAATCTAAAACAAATAAAATAACATTTTTATTTGCAGATATTCACTGCAAGGAGAAATGGAAAACTTTGAGGGACGGCTATCATAGAAGTATAAAGAAACGTAAATGCAAGAGTGGAGATGGTGCTACCAAAAGTAAAAAATGGAAATACGAGAGTCAAATGGAGTTCTTACGGCCGTATCTTCAGGAGAGAGCTACAAAGACTAACATCGAAAACGCTGAGTCAGCTTTTAGTGACGATGAAACTACTAACGACAAGTCTGTTCCAGATGCATTGGCAGTATCTCCTGAGCCAGTAGACTCACCGTTATCTTCCTCATCGGCAACATCACAAATGTTAAAAAATATTACAGCGAGGAAAAAGAACCGAACGCATCAGCTATCAGTAGCCAGTGTTCTACAGAATTATTTGAATTCACGGCCATCTACAAGTACACCGGCAACAACGGAAAGTGGAGACCCTATATATTCCTTTTTCAGAGCTATGGCTGACTCTGTCAAAGCCTTGTCTCCAGATCTACAACTAAAAGCAAAAAATAAAATTTATACTATAGTATCAGATTTAGAATACGAGAATCTACTTAGGAACTTTATAGGACAAGCCAAACCAGTAACAAAGGAAACAGCTCCACCTACATCTTATGATTTAAATAATCAATTTGCCGAATCAGTTCCATCTACATCTGACTTAAATAAGCAGTTCCTCAAAACGCAGACTACATCAGGACCTCAGAATATTCAGATCCAGAAAGTTCCGACTGCTTCTAGTACTGTTCAACAGAATACTTCTAATACAGCCAACTGTGACTATCCCAGGGGAATGAACAACGACTCGCAAAGCATTCATGAGAGAAATCCCAGCAAACAAATCACATATATCATAACTTCAGATGGCTTTCTACAGCCACAAAATGTTACATATGATTAAAAAAGCCTGTATTTATGGAAGTATGTCATAAATAAAAAAATACTTACCTAATAGTCACCATGAGTTTTTCTTCTACGCCTATCGCTTTTCGGAATAGTGTATCTGCTTTTGCTATATGGGGCTCCATAGTTTGTACTAACACGCTGAATTTTTCTTGAGACATTCTAAAGTACGTATGAAATCTCTTTGGAGCCTTTTTAAGCCGTGGCAAAAGTGTGTGATATTCTCCTTCTTCGCATCGCGAATCCGAAATGTTATGCAGCCATATTCTTCGCCTTTTTGTTGACTGCTTTTGCTTCAACCTTTCTTCTTCCTCACATAACAAAGAAATTATTACTACATCCATTTCACTGTCGTCCATTGTACTCGGAAGTTGCCCAACGACTGGCATACAAAATTTGCCGCGTGCTGTCGCGCCGTTGCAGTTCAGATGCGGTATACCAAACAGAGCCGCGTCGTGCCGCGCCGCTCC
Source organism: Locusta migratoria (assembly GCA_026315105.1). NCBI lineage: Eukaryota > Metazoa > Arthropoda > Insecta > Orthoptera > Acrididae > Locusta > Locusta migratoria. Next base: position 505,253,024 of record CM048744.1, read on the forward strand.
GCTGCAGTGCAGTTCCGCTCAGTGCGGTCATACCCTAACCCATCCTTCACCTCTCAACGATGTGAGGAGTCGTCAGAAACGACACGTGGTTCGGATTCCACGTTAAGTTGTAGGTTCCCTTTCCCCGGTTGGATAACTGGGTTAGGCTAGGGACACACAAGTCGCCGAAGTGGCGTCCGATTGAAAGACTTGCACCAGGCCAATGAGCCACACGAAATTATTATTATAATTCCCTCTCTGCTTCATTAGAAAAATTGGATCTTTCGTTACACTGAATAAATCGACTTTTTTAAAAGTACTTATTTTCTATTTTCTCGCAATAAGAAATCAGTCAACACTGCATCCGACTCCATTGTTTGACCTCTGCCGAACGCAAAACGCTCTGTTGTCAGCTGGCTGTGGCCTGCCGCGTCGGCTGGGTTGTGACGTCATGAGCGTGCTGCCCGCTCCGCGCCACGCCGCAGTCAGGCCGTGTGTCGCCCGCTGTACCCCGCCTCACGTTCCTCTTTACGCCCCGCTGCACTCACGCCACGGCCTAAGACTTTACTCCCCCTAGCCGCTCCCCGGCGTAGGCAGCTGGAGAGCTGCGATAACTGCAAGATGGCGGCTTGCTGACCGGAGCTTGAATGTTCCCCAATCGGACCCTGACTGTACTCCAGTCAGACCCAAGCTGGGCCTGGTTGGAACTCGGCTAGACCCCAGCTGGAACCTCGGCTGGCTGGCGAGCATCATGATGGAGCCTGGAATCAACCACAAATTGGTATACAATACAGATTTATGGTTGTGCTTGGACAAAATGACAAAATAACCAACACGAAAACTTAGGTAACAAATTTTTCTTTTTATCAAGGAAAAACTGTGAAAAAGTAAGTCGATAAAACAATGTGGTATAATATTATCGCGTTGAAATGGAAGCAGGCTTGACTTCGAAGGCAGGGTTGTCGACTGAACACAGCACTTATACTGAAAGCAGGTTTATTGCTAACTGGAACGTACACGCAGATCTGCCTCTCAGGCAGAGTGCTCTGCTATTTATACACAGACAGAATGTACCAGAAATTAGAAGAATATTTAACATTAAAAAAACAACAAGTCAACATAAAAAACGTGTAGAACATTCTGGAAATGTTAATTACAAAGGAATAAATTTTTGCCGGTGGACGGGATTGAACAGGCAAAATTTAGCACCGCAGGCGGTGACGCTATCCCTTGCGCCATGCCGGCAGTCGGTTGACGTGCGGTCTCGCGGCATTATATACCGACGAGTATTTTTAAAATATGATAATTGTAGACATAAATTTCTTCTTTTTCTCAAAGTAGGCAATCTGCTCGAAACGGCACGAGAAAAATCGAATGCAAATCTTCCCATTGTATTAAAAGACTACAGTGACATCTGCCGAACTGTCACGGTACTTAGCTACATTGAAGTCATGATGCAGATCCGTTTTGACTTTCTCTCTGTGATATTCTCACCTGAACCTTATTACGCATTGCAAAAAATAACAAAAGTTTCCAAATATTTGCAATTATGTTGCTAGTTCTTAGATCTTCTGGGGAGAGCTCTGTAGTGATAAGCGATACAAAACCTGTGCTCGTATCATATGGGCTCTCAGATGGGAGTCGTGGGTTTGGTCAATATGCAGTGCTACCTCATAATAGTCCCCAACTTCTGTCTTAGGATGTCATGTCGAAATTTCACTCATTCAGGATTAATTCGACGATCCAATTTTTTTAAGCTGTGTAGCGGTGTCGTAGATTGAGTCATAAGCTTGTTATCATCCAATTAAAAGTTACTGCAAATCATACAAATAGAATTTAAGGACAATGTAGAAATAGGGTGGTGCAGTTGGAAGTAAGAAGAAACACAGTAAACAAATCATTTGCTGTCACATAGTAATCAATTCAGTTTAGAATTCAGAACAGAAGATACAAAAAAATGTCCAATAACACAAATACTATTGATAAGTTGAAATTGGGGGTGGTTGGATGGAAGGCTGGTTTCAGAGGTAATTATTTGTTATTTAAACAAATCAAGCACCAATTTATTAAAAAAAACGTGCACTTAACTAATGCCCCATAAATATGGCACCTAAAATGACAACAGATGCGGCAAGCCCACGACAACAGTTAAATCGGTTGTCAAACTCCTCAAGACACCACAGATACACAATATAAAATAAGACAATTAAAAGGATTTTGAGACGGAGTAAGGCTCCAACTAATGAGATAACATTAACAAGTTAATTTGGGCAAGCAGCCAAGAACCAGCAGAAATAAGCTTGATCGATAATGCCCTGATTCTATACTTAACAAATTCAACAAGGTATCAGAGCACTTGGCTGATGTAGCCTGAGGCGGTAATGGCGCCAACGAACCAACCACACTTAACGTTAAATTTCAACAAACATCAGGTTCTATTACAAAATTCAATTCATCATAAGGTTATTAACAATAACATGCTCTTAGACAAACCCATGAATATAACGGATAAACTCAAATGAACAAACTTATTAACTAACAGTTCACGACAACTGTTAAACCAGAATGAAACTTTCACTCTGCAGCGGGCGGAATGTGCGCTGATATGAAACTTCCTGGCGAATTAAAGTTGTGTGCCGGAACTGAGACTCGAGCCTGGGACCTTTGCCTTTCGCAGGCTAGCGATAGCCTTACGGGACAGTGATCTAGGTAATCCTGCACAAGTGCTCTTCTGCTGGCAAGTTCACTTCGTTGAATGGAATTAGGCAATTTCGAGTGGGACTACATAAGCAGATACCCTTTTGCACTAGTATTTGCGGCTATCGTGTAATAGCTAAAGACTAATGCGTCATGTGGTGCTACAGGACATGTCCGCTCGTGATGTATACAGAACAGAGTAGCTCAGTTACCAGCCAGCCAAGTTGTGCGACCTCCGAACACGTCGACGCCGCCTTTAACGTAGGCACCAGTAGCCAGTTGACTATGCCCTGTGCATCATGCCTCTGAAATTGCTCAGAATGACGCAGTTCACCACATTGAATTGCCAATGAAAAGCGCCGACCCGATGCTGACACCACAATCCAGAAGCCAAGAGTAAAAACAATGACAGCTGTTCACACAGAACAGCTCTCACAATCGAATACAATTCTTCAAACAGAACTGACCGTGGAAAATAACAAAGAAGCAGCTGTTCCACATGCTGCACAACAGGATCGTACACCAGAGATAAATGTGACTGCAGGAAATGTTAAAGTGTTAGAATACATACAAAGAAGTTGGTTGGTTGGTTGATGGGTGGATGGGACCAAACAGCTAGGTCATCAGTCCCATGACCTCTGTACGGAGTACAAGCCAGGGTGTGGTCGGCTACGACCGTGATGACAGTAAAATAGAGGAGCTAAAAGGGGGGTCAAAATCAAGTAGAACAGGACTAAAACCAATAGAAAAAGCGGGAGTCTGCAAGGAACGTCGCGACAAAACGAGAATCCCCGTTAATTAATGGCAGATACAAGAGAACAGTGTATGCTCCTAAATGAGAAGCCTAAAAATGTAAAAAGGGAAACAACATGACATAAGAAGAAGAGACTGGCTCATAAAGGTGCGGAAGACTTAGCGCTACCTTTACGAGGAAAAGCGAACAAATTAGTAAAACACAACTGGAAGCCTTCGAGCATCCCAGCACCTGCTCCATCAAATTAAAATTTTTGTAATTCTATGGGACCAAAATACGGAGGCCGTCAGTCCCTAGTCTTACAAGCTACTTACACTAACTTAAACTTACACACACACACACACACACACACACACACACACACACACACGAACACACATGCCCGAAGGAGGACTCGATCCTCCGGCGGGAGCTGCCGTGCAGTTCCTGATGTGGTTCTAGAACCGTGCAGCTATTCCCGCACAGCACTTGCTCCATTCCAAAACAAAACAATTCCAGCATGCTGCATATCATTGGATCGTGTATGTCCCAAAAGATCGCGGCCGATTACAACAGAGACTGTGCATCTAGACAAACACATCGGAGGTTACTCAACAAACTGGACAGACGGATTAGATGAAAAATAGACTTAAATTGAGGGAACGGGGCATGTTCTTGCTCAACAAGAAGATCAATTAAACAAGATAGAAACAATTAGCTGGAAAACGTCTCTGACATCCCATCCAATGATGAATGTTGCAAGCAATAATGATCAAGACAATATAAGCCAGCATAAGCGTACAAGATCATCACGTTGAACTTTAATAAGATACGATCGTTTTGGCGTTTACAGCATCTGCATGACTTCTTATATGCAGCTGTTGACATAATTCTGCTACAAGATTCGTGGGTTCAAAGCCATAACCAGCACTGGTATCGGTGCCGAACTGGGAACCGCTATTCTCGTAAAAGACTGCAAAATTGTTGAGCAAATAGAAAAACTGGCGAGCATTACAAGTATTGCTACAACTGTTAATAATGCTTGCATCATCAACGTTTATGCACCCTCTGGAAATAATAACAGGCGCACCAGAGTGGATTTTTTAAAAGTGACTTTGTGCCTTTTTTCGGTAATCGTCAAGATAATCTAATCTTAGCTAGTGACTTTGATTGTGTCCTCAGCCCAAAAGAACAGACACCGCATTTTAATAAGTCTATAAAAAGACCACCAATAACAGTTAACTGGCACATGGGAACATAATCATGAAGTAGGGCCCGGATTTACGTGTTTCACCAACTACTCATCAAGTAGGTTACACAGGATCTAAGTATCGTCCAACATAAAGAACAATGTACTTCATTCTGAGATGTGGCCCACTATTATTTCCGATCACGAGGAATACATCAGCACTATAAATATGAAATAAAGAATAGACTTACCGAGCAAGAGGCATAAGGAAACTCAACATCACTCATTTACACGATGATGAATGTCGCGTGACGTTTACTGACAAATGGAAAGAATGCGCAAGCAGACTTCCGCGATATGTCTGCAGTGTGAGAATCAAAAAATCAGAAGAATGTTTATCGAATACTCACGACGGAGTTTCTGGTTCAAAAAGACGGTTGAATTTTATTTTAGTCGCCTTAAAGATTTGTGCACCATGGCTGAGAGAGTAATTGGAAACTATAAAAATAATAATAATAATAATAATAATAATAATAATAATAATAATAGAAAATCAAAGCATAACTCTTAGTACTAAAAAGGCAGCAGTAAAATACAAGAGAGGATTCAAAACATGTTAGAAAAAAAAGTTCAAATGTTTGTTAAGCGTATGGGACTTAACTACGTGGTCATCAGTCCCTAAACTTACAAACTACTTATGAACTACTTACGAACTAGGACGGCACAAATATCCATGCCCGAGGGGGGATTCGAACTCCCGACCGTAGTGACCGTGCAGACCGTGCCTGGAGCGCCTCAGTCCCCTCGGCCAACATGTTAGAGGACGAAGAAACGTAGTGATCTCTACACAACCTGGATGTATAACTATGTCTGAGCATGTAACTGCAGCGTGTCGGCAAATTCACATGTTTTGCTCTTGATTTCGCGTTGTCCGCCAAGTCTGAATCTGGCAAATGAATTTCCATTGAGAAGAATTTCTTGCTTACCTCTTGTTTTGAACTTTATGTCAATACACGATGTAATAGGCTGGTATGGCAGTGAAATTTAAGCGTATTTTCATTTATTGTTCTAGTAACATTTCGTAGCAAACATATTTGAATTTGGCAAGAAAATAAATATGAACATCTATGACAGACACGCTCAGATAACTGAAGTTCAACTTCCAGTAACACGTGATACGTGATAAAAAGGAAGGAAATGGAACAATATTGACAGAAGTTACCTACATCATGTATAAAAGAAAATAAAATCAAGGATGCGATTCACAAACACATTTGAGTAATATTGTCCAACAAACCTAACAACGAAAATGCGCGGCAAGATCTCATTAGGAATATGGCAGACAGACTCAACGCAGAACAAGCAGAAACAGACGAGATAGAAGACGACGAACTGAAGGAAGCAATATTACAGAGTCCTAAATATAAATTTCCAGGACCTAACGGAATTCCTGTAGAATTATGGGCACAAATTAAAAACAAGATGCTGTGTTTATGCAATGAAATCATGAAAGGAAATGTCGGCGTTCCTAAAGAATTTCCTGAAGGGGTAATGGTTCTAATTCCAACAAATCTTGTAAGTAAAGGAACTGGAAACCTGTGACCAATAACACTAATCAACAGCGATTATAAGATTATAACATATTTTTTGCAAAAAGAATGAAAAGTGCTGTGAACTGTATAATCGGGTGCCCATGGAGACATTATTGAGATTTTCAAACGGTATTAAACACAGAATTTGTGCGCATAATTAAGCAAAATGTTGAAAAAGAAATTGTTTTGCTGGTGCAGTCTGTTGAATAGATCATCTGTAACAAGAAGCCCAGAACGCCGAAAATCGGATTTTATAATTTAGGGTCGTAGTTGAAATAGTCAGATCCGAAAGATATCTAAAAGCAGCAGCACCATCACATCAAGACAAGCGAACAGATGGAAGATTGTTTCTTTGACATGTAAATAGAATCTATAAGTCATCAAGGTGAGGTTATCGATCAGTGTGAAGTACTTTAAGCCGATGGCGTAAAGAGTAGAAATGAAAAGGTGAAACTCATTACTCGAACGTAACACATTTATTTTTATGAATGTCAATGGAGATGGGACTCTGGCCATAAAAATGTCTGATGCCTTCCTTTCAGACATTGTAGACAGCTTTGCTAGTAAGTTCAGGTCGTCGGGCAATATTGTAAGTCTTAGGTCTTATAAAACGCCATTTCTCCTCTAAGAACATCAGCTCCCTGAAATAAGAATTATTCTTATCCTTTCTTGCGAACCGTCCGGTAACCGATCATTGTTACATTCCGAGATGGCCGGGTTATGACTTTTAACCTAAATTAGCTACACATCCGGATTTTACTATGTTATTGAGCACTTAAAAGCAACAGCACAAAAGCTCATCAATATGTCGCGTGACTAGCATGAGATGCTACAGAAACAGACAAACTCCATCAGTTTCCTAAAGTTCAAATGTTCAAATGTTTGTATATCTATCGGACCAAAATGCGTGGTCGTCAGTCCGTAGCTTACAAACTACGTATTAAGTTAAACTAACCCAAGGACAAACACACACACCCATGCCCCAGGGAGGACTCGAACCTTCGACGGCGAGCAACCGTGCGCTCCGCAGCGAGTCGCCTTAAGACCACTCGGCTACTCCACCGCGGCGTTTTCTAAAGTTCGGAGAAAATTTAGCGAGATGTTGCATACTTTTAAGAGACTGGTTGTGTTGAGGACTACAATAACGTTCTGCCGACAAGTCTCTATGCGTATAAATACAGAGCACAACGTACAGAGCACAATGACATCCCTGATTTGGCCCTACAGCTGGTGTCTGACTTCCGATTACTTGTCTACTGGAGTCTACAGTACCACCAGGACCAACGATGCAGGATCTGAACTACGGCATTTCTTATAAGCATCTTTCAACAGCATTGTAAATTGTTTAGTGGTGACTAAACAAATCTGTTATTGCTCTATCAACACTTTCCCTCCGTCTCTCTCTTGGAGGAATGGGCTGAGTCATCTATCTATATTTCAGGCATTTTAATTAGTAATGACGCTACTCTCGTGTGCAGCTGTAAAGAACAGAGCACGCAAGAACTTTAATAGAGATCAGTTTCGCAGTTAATCTACGTTTTCTTACAATGCTATTAGCGAAGCACAGTCTAGTTTGCTTTTCTCACTACTCGTTAAATCGAACCGGTAGTGAATCACAATAGAGGTTGTAGGGCAGGTCATTCCCGTATTCAAGAGGGGTTAACGAACGGATGCACAAGACCACAGTGCTACCTTATCACTGATTTCGCTCTGTTGCCGAATTTTGGAATATGTTTTACGCTCGTGTATCGTGACCGAAATTCTCCTCTGTGGGAACCAATATGGCTTCAGAAAGCAACGATCCTGTTAAGCCTAGAGATCAGTAGTTACACGTTTGGTTCAGGGAATTAACCCTCGAGATAAACACATGCAACGTATTGTGAATACAAATGATAGTTAAAGGAAGGGAAGGAAGAAGGATAGGAAAGAAAGGATTGACAGTGACCGCATTTGGCCATTGATATTAAGCAATGGGGCGACAAGTGAAAACGTGAGCCGGACCGGGATTCGAACCCGGGTCTCCCGCTTCGGGCCAACGGTCGCCTTAACCACTGGGCCACCCGTGCTCGCCTCCCGTCCGTCTCAAATTCACACAAGTCTCACGCTATGTTTGCAGCGCCCCTATTATCCATGCGCTCTTACACTCGCCATTTAGGTGAAATAACCAAAGCTAGCCGGCCGCGGTGGCCGAGGGGACTGAGGCGCTTCAGTCACGGTCTGCTCGGCCACTACGGTGGGGGGTTCGAATCCCCCCTCAGGCATGGATATTTGTGCCGTCCTTAGTTGTAGGTAGTTCATAAGTAGTTTGTAAGTTTAGGCACTGATGACCCTGTAGTTAAGTCCCTTAAGCTTAACAAACATTTGAACATTTTTTAACCGAAGCTAACGCCGTCGTCGCGTGTAAATACTTATTGTATTGGTGTGGTATCTGTTCTTTCGGGCCGAAAGAATGTAATAGGAAAAGTGGCAGTGCTGTACAAAGTACCTTCCACCTCGAGTCGTGGGGGCATGGGGCGGCGCTACATGTAGAGATACATATTATGTAGGAAAATTTTATGGATTTAGCAGTATGCACATCACAGTCTGTCCAAGGTGAATCAAGAAGAGTGGTTGAATGGATACGCAAAACTACAGGCCTGTATCTCTGACGTTTAATGCTCGATTATTATGACCTAAAATCTCCTCTGTAGAAATGAAAATGTGTTCCGGAAGCAAGAATGTGTGAAACCCAACTAATGATTCATTTATGTCCCAGAAAGCAATAGATACATACTCCAAGGTAGACGTATTCCTTGTGTAATATCGTCAATGCCCTCGCCGTGGGCTGCAGAGGGCGCCTCTTCCGCCGGCACATGCGCCGCTCTGTAGAGACGGACAGCGCCGGCACAAAGAGTGCTTCCGCGACTCCATGGCAAATTGGCAACCACGGTAGGCGTCGCCTCCGCATTATAGCTCCCCGCTGAGGCCGCTCCCATCGCAAGCAGACACGCCACAGCTGACTCGGTTATGGCGGGCGTATTCCTACCCCACCCGGCTTTTGTAAGCCCCCACGCACGACCGCATCGGGCAGTCTCATACTGGACTTCGCCTTCCACGCCATCAGAAAGTCTCGCTACACTTCGACATACGCGGTTCGGACTCAATTACGGACTTCGCTCTTGCTGTCTGCCAGCGACAAACCTTTGTGTAACGGAATGTGTCACAACACTTATTGTAATAAACCGTATTTTGGTTAAGTCCACGCCTAATGTTAACTTTTGTGTGCCACTTTGGATACAACACCTTGCCTTTCAGAAAGCTCCACGAACAAAACACCGTCTCCAATGAACATGTTAGTAATATGTAACACCAGTACAGGAACAGTATCTCGGTCATATAAGGAACTCATATTTAAATGGGGCGATCTATAATTGTTTAATAATGATTATTCAGCCAAGATCGCATTTTTCATTTATTATGTGACCGGTTTCGGCGTACTCTACGCCATCTTCAGACCTGTCATAACTTACATAATTTCACGACATTTTATATACTAAAAGAGTACATCTAGGTTGAGACATCGTTAAATATAAAATTAGTAGTATGTTTAGCAATGTCTCAACCTGGATGTACTCTTTTAGTATATAAAAATGTCGTGAAATTATGTAAGTTACGACAGGTCTGAAGATGGCGTCGAGTACGCCGAAACCAGTCACATAATAAATGAAAAATGCGATCTTGGCTGCATAATCATTATTAAAGTATCTCGGTCATTGACAACTATTACGTCATCTGCTTTCGCCACATTACCGGTGCAAGATGGCCGCCAGGGGAAAACTCAACGCACTCCTCTTCTCCTGGCCAACTGCGCCCTTCCTTGAAGGATACTGCCATGGGTGATTGACATAGAACATGAAACTGCACTTACGGAAAATAGACAACCAACACCCCCATATAAGGGCAATTCACAGTTCCCTGTCCCCCACAGCCATCCACTTGGGAGACCACAGCTGCCACTCACTTCTCACTTGGGAGAGCACCGCTCCTGCCCCGCCGCCGATGCCCTCCCCCAGGCTAGTCACATTCTTATATGACCACCTTCAATTAGATACCGCTAAAACTAGTATGCAGAACTGACTGCTAGCTGCTTTACATTTCTGAATCACCTCTGTTATTCCTTGAATATTACTGGGCTCACACATCTCTTGTCAGGGCCGGCGCGAGGCACGTGCGAAACGTGCGGCCGCACGGGGCGGCACTTTCCGAGGAGCGGCAAATCTGCCGCCGTCCCGCCCCTTTTTTTTTTTTTATTTTTTTTTTTTTTTACAACAACTCAACATTAATGCCCAAAAGGGGATTCAAAACCAAATCTCGGAAGGGGCGTCTTCGGAAACTGTGGCATGGCGCTCCGGCTATCAGTGGCCGAGTGGTCTGCGGCGCGCCAGTCACAGTCTGCACGGCCGCTACGGTCGGGGGTACGAATCCCCCCTCGGGCATGGATATTTGTGTCGTCTTTAAGACAGTTCATAAGTAGTTTGAACGTTTAGGGACTGATGACCCCGCAGTTGAGTCCCTTAAGCTTAACAAACATTTGTAAAATTTTCTGCCGGCCGTCCCTGTCGAACAAGGACAGGGCGGGGGACTAATTTCTTGCTCGCCACTGTGGCAGCGCCGTCGTGTTCACGCCGGAGGAACAGAGAGGAGAAGTCTGGCGTACACGCCAGTCGTCTTATAAGTGGAGCGCCGCCAGCCTGTTTAGTTCCGTGCGTTTTCTCACAACTAATTTTGTAGAACACGAAATCTAATTTGGAAATTCGAATGCGATGTTCGATACTGCGGATACATGTGAAGCCTGAAGCAATTTTGCTAAGCCCTTCAATAGTGTTTTACTCTTCCCGCATTATGAAAAAAATGGTTGAACATTCCTACAGTAAAACATGTCCAACACCTCAATGGCTAGAAGTATTCCGAATGGGTAAAGACGGTGCGAGTAATTACAAGGAATAAAGACATTGGTAATAAGCATGGCATAAGTTGGGTTTGGACATATTTTTGAAAATATTTGCTATCCGTTTCTGAGTGATAGTCGGACGTTTTGGATTTTGAGCCATGAAACATCTGTCTCCGCCTCTATGAACAGCAATTACTCTGACCGGCACTTTTGTTTGACAATACTACTCTCACACTATCACTTCGCCAACATTTATTTACTGTATAATGCGTGTCAATCCATATTTCATCTAAGTAAACTACTGATCGCTTTGATTCTAATGATAAACTGAGAAAGTATGGTCTTTTACCAACAATGTCCTATCGACCGCACAAAAAAAAAAAAAAAAAAAAAAAAAAAAAACGTTAACTTTGACACCTGTTAAAACGAAAATCCATAGACAGAACATTACTTCTAAGGGATTTCTTACTAGCTCTGAAGCTCATTTCTATTTGACAGCCGGCCGCGGTGGCCGAGGTGACTGAGGCGCTTCAGTCACGGTCAGCACGGCCACTACGGTCGGGGGTTCGAATCCCCCCTCGGGCATGGATATTTGTGCCGTCTTTAGTCTTAGCTAGTTCATAAGTAGTTTGTAAGCTTAGGGACTGATGACCCCATAGTTAAGTCCCATAAGTTGTACAAACATTTTCTTTCTATTTGACAATAGTTGTGCAGATTTCGCAAAATTCGTATTTCTATTCTTGGTAATGACTTATAAATTACTGCCTGATAATACACTTCTCCATATCATCGATCACATAGTTATAGTGAGCTTTTTCTTCTTCTTAGACTACTAGTTTAACCGTAGCCTCGCTGTACCTCGTCACGTGACCTACTGTAGTTCCCGTCACCACTTTGCCTTTCCAGACAATAGGTATTGTTGCGTTATCTACAACGAAACGTGCAGAATTCGTTGCATTGGAGTCAAGATTGTCAGAAGCACTGTCATTGCGTTTCGTAAAGACAGAAGAATTGGTGCGTCCGAATTTCTTGGAACTTGGGTTGTAGTAGGTAAGTGTTCTTCATATAACGTATAATCAGTATTGCGTATGCACGTTATTCATAAGTTAGAATTTTTCTCCTTCAAGACTGCAGAATAGGAACATTTATTTTTCTTATGATCTATTACTTCAAAAATTGGCAAGTCGGCAAATAACCACGCGTCGTCCCAATAGCTAGAATGAAAATAAAGTGAAGTCATACGGCGATGACTAATTCGTTACCCCTTATTCCATAATCAAACACGAAAGAACTGACAGATGGAAATTACGACAGATGTCGAGTGTCAGTTCTCTGAAATGAACAACCGCAGTGCAGTGAGTTAATGTATTTCGACTAGCGTCAGTGCCCGTCGATGTCCGGGTGTGTATTTACTGCATTATTGTGTTACTCCGTCCTTATTCCTCCACTCTCCATTGTCTTCCGCCCCACTCTTTGACAGTTTCACCTGCGTCTGTAGTGAAATTCTGTCTGAAATTCAATTTCACGCGGCTCAATTCTGATAACTGCATCTCCTGAACAGTGTACCCTACAATAATATAACATTTCACAGACGTTTGAACATTCTTTTGTAAATTCCCGAGGCTTATGTTTGACTCCATTTTTGAGCTGGGGCCCGGCGACTGTTTTGTACAAATCTGTAGAGAATGTCAGCAGTCAATCGCAATGTTTATTTTCCAGATCTACATACATTTAGGGCACAGTGTGGCTATTCTGCATGCTTTCAGTTATGTTTACATATATACTATCATGCTGAACGTAACTGTCAACGTGACGGTTTAGATGTAAGCACATATTAAAGGCTTTGAGACTGGCCACTCAGTGGCCGATACCTAGGTAGTTCTGGAAAGTAAAAACAAAAATTGTTATTGATTGCTGACACTTCTTACAGATTTGCTTAAATAAAATTCCACAAACGTTTTATATTTTAAAATATCGGGGGGGGGGGGGGGGGGGGGGGGGGTCGTCTATTTAGGAGCTCGCACGGGGCGGCACTTCTACATCTACATACATACTCCGCAATTCACCGTAAGGTGCGTGGCGGAGGGTACACTGTACCACTACTAGGCATTTCCTTTCCTATTCCACTCCCAAATTGAACGAGGAAAGAAAGAATGCCTCCGTACGAGCCCTAATTTCTCTTATCTTGTCTTTGTGATCTTTACGCGAAATGTATGTAGGCGGCAGCAAGATCGTACTACACTCAGCTTCAAATGCCGACCCTCTAAATTTACTTAACAGAAATTCACGAAAAGAACGTCGTCTTTCTTCCAGCGATCCCCAATTGAGTTGCCGGAGCATTTCCGTGACACTCGCGCATTGGTCGAACCTACCGGTAACAAATCTAGCTGCTCGCCTCTGAACCGCCTCTATGTCTTCCTTCAAACCGATCTGCTGCGGGTCCCAAATACTTGAGCAATACTCAAGACGTGGTCGTACAAGCGTTTTATACGCGGTCTCCTTTGCAGGTGAAGTACATCTTCCCAAAATTCTCCCAATAAACCGAAGTCGGCTGTCTGCCTTACTCACAACTGTCCTTACATGCTCGTTCCATTTCATATCGCTCTGCAATGTTACGCCTAGATATTTGAATGACGCGACAGCATCAAGAAGCCCACTACTAATGCTGTATTCGAACATTATAGGATTGTTTTTTCTACTCATGCGCATCACCTTACATTTTTCTACATTGAGAGCTAGCTGCCATTCTTCGCACCAACTAGAAATTTTGTCTAAGTCAACCTATATGCTATTACAGTCAGTTACAGACGACACCCTCCCATACGCCACAGCATCATCAGCAAACAGCCGCAAATTACAACTTACTCTGTCCATCAGATCATTTATATAGATAGAAAATTATAGCGGTCCTATCACACTCCCCTGGGGCACGCCTGACGATACACTCGTCTCTGATGAACACTCGCCGTCGAGAACAACGTACTGCGTTCTATTACATAGGAAGTCTTCCAGCCAGTCACAAATCTGTGAACCTATTCCATAAGCTCGTATCTTCGTTAGCAGTCTGCAGTGTGGCACCGCGTCGAACGCCTTTTTGAAATCGAGAAAAACACAATCCGCCTGTTGCACTTCGTCCATGGCTCGCAAGATGTCATGTGAGAAAAGGGCAAGCTGAGTTTCACATGAACGATGTTTCCTAAACCCGTGCTGATTCATGGAAAGAAGCTTTTCCGTTTCAAGGAAATTTACTATATTCGAACTGAGAATATGCTCCAAAATTCTACATGAAACCGATGTCAACGATATTGGCCTGTAATTGTATGGGTCAGTTCTTTCCTTTCTTATACACGGGAGTCACCTGCGCCTTTTTCCAATCACTAGGAACTTTGCGCTGAATTAAAGATTCGTTATAAATGCAAGCTAAGTAGGGGGCCAATGCCGCAGAATAGTCTTTGTAAAACCGAACTGGTATTCCATCCGGACCAGCAGACTTTTTCGTATTTAGCTCTCTCAGCTGCTTCTCTACACCGGAAATACCTATTGCTATGTCCCCCATTTGGGCTGGCGCCGGCCCTATCTCCTGTCCCCAAGGCCCAATACATCGATTATCTAAGCAATTTTTTCAATACCCTATACAGAAAACGAACTTGCTACATGGTTTTCAAAACAAATTATGTAACCATTAAACTCTCTGCACTGTATTTGAAACTTTGTTTACTGTTGCTGTACGTGTGAATACGACAGCTGAACCAATCTATATATACCAATTGCTCGTCTACACTTGACATAGTAACATGGCAGGGTGTGTGAAACGTCACAATGTTTTCGTAGCAGAGTGGTCCGGTGAGTGGCAGGGAGATCATCAAAATAAGATGAAGAACGAATCATTACTTCTTGATAATATACGTGCAATGATTGTAGGACCTTTCAACTGTAGCAAAACACATACTCTAATGCCCCTGAGTACACATATAGCTGGAGATCGCTTAGAAGATGTTTGTGTATTTTCAAAAAACGCTCTCACAGCCCAAATATCAATGAGTGATAATTCCTCCCCCTGAACAAGTAAAGCCCAACACAGTGTTCGTATTTGACGTTGTTGCAATGGAGAACCAAGACTAAATACGCCCTTATTTCTGCTTCAGCAATTCAAGCTCTTAACACTGCAGAGGTACTTCAATTAGCAAAAATATTGTATATTTCAACTAAACACTAAAACTATTGAAATTCCAGCCATAAATCACACGACAATTACGCAACTGCTCCAGACGATAATTATAATATACACTGCTCAAAACAGTGAGGAGATCAGGTGAAATATCATACACAATATTCATATGGTAACGTTTTATTTCGTAAATTGGTTACAACTGTAATTTGTGTGTTGATATTGCGTGTGCTGTTGCTGTCTGGAGGACGTGTTGTACCTGAGTTGCATTCAGTCTCCTGTCTTGATGGGCTGTTAACCAGAGATAATGGTCATCTCTTGCTGATGTTACAGTCCTGTGAAGTTGGCACCCCTTTTTTGGAAAATGTAAATTTTTTTCAAAGTTCTAGACTGATATGCAATAGTTCTGGAGTTCTCTGTACAAAATTTAAATACTTCTGCAAAATTTCGCCGAAAAAATACGAAAAATTATCGCAAAATTTAGTTTTTTCAAAATAATTGTACAAACATAGTTCTGATCACAGTTCTAAATAGCTCTCAAAGAGTTCTACAGGAAATCCTAATGACATTTTACTGTGCAGATTATACTTCACGAGATAATTGCAATAATGGGGAATCCATTTACACGCTACTGTGAAGTTGGCACCCCTTTTCTCAAAAATGTGCATTTTTTCAGAGTTCTAGGCAGATATGCAATAGTTCTGGAGTTCTCTGTACAAAATTTAAATAGTTCTGCACTAATTCGCGAAAAAATTACAAAAAATTATAACAAATTTTAGTTTTTTCCAAATAATTATTTGCCTATAAGCGTAAACATAGTTCTGATCACAGTTCTAAATAGCTCTCAAAGAGTTCTGCAGAAAACCCTAATGATATTTTTTGTCCAGATAATAGTTCATGAGCTAATTGCGTAAATGAGGGACATAAACTACGCAAAATTGCGCCAGAGTCGTGTGAAGTTGGCACCCCTTTTTTCAAAAATGAAATTTTTTTCAGAGTTCTAGACAGATATGCAATAGTTCTAGAGTTATCTGTACAACATTTAAATAGTTCTGCAGAATTTCGCCGAAAAAATAGTAAAAATTACCACAAACTTGAGTTTTTTTAGTTTTTTTAAAATAATTATTTGCCTATTAGCACAAACATAGTTCTAATCACAGTTCTAAATAGCTCTCAAAGAGTTCTACAGGAAATCCTAACAACATTTTTCTGTGCAGATTATACTTTATCAGATAAATGCAGAAATGTGGAAATCATTTTCACGTTACCGTAAATTGGCACCATTTTTTTTTTTTTTTTTTTCCGAGAAATGCACATTGTTTTTTGGGGTTCTGTGTACATATACTATAGTTCTAGAGTTCATGTGAATATTTCTATGTAAATGCTCGAAAAAAAATTATGTTCACAATTTTGAATATCTAATAAGCTGTCTTATTTGTGCCCCTTATTCGAGAAATATACAGTTTTCTTAGGTCTTGACAGATATTCTATCCGCTGCACATTCAATTTGTTTTTACGTCTGAGTGATTACTGCTTATCGTAAACAAGAACTATTGCACATGTCCCTAGAACTCTGAAAAAAGTCTAACTTTTTGAAAAAAAAAAAAACCTGGTGCAAATTGCACAGTTGCATGTAAATGCATACGCCATTATTGTAATTATCTCATAAAGTATAATCTGCACAGAAAAATGCTATTAGGATTTCCTGTAGAACTCTTTGAGAGCTATTTAGAATTGTGATCAGAACTATGTTTGCGCTAATAGGCAAATAATTATTTTTAAAAAACTAAAAAAACTCAAGTTTGTGGTAATTTTTACTATTTTTTCGGCGAAATTCTACAGAACTATTTAAATTTTGGACAGAGAACTCCAGAACTATTGCATATCTGTCTAGAACTCTGAAAAAAATTTACATTTTTGAAAAAAAGGGGTGCCAACTTCACAGCTCTCCCACTATTCAGAATTGCGATATTTCACGAAATTCTGCAGAACTATTTAAATTTTGTACAGAGAAGTCTAGAATTATTGCATATCTGTCTAGAACTCTGAAAAAAATTTACATTTTTGAAAAAAGGGGTGCCAACTTCACAGCTCTCCCACTATTCAGAATTGCGATATTTCACGAAATTCTGCAGAACTATTTAAATTTTGTACAGAGAAGTCTAGAATTATTGCATATCTGTCTAGAACTCTGAAAAAATTTACATTTTTGAAAAAAGGGGTGCCAACTTCACAGCTCTTCCACTATTCAGAATTGCGATATTTCACGAAATTCTGCAGAACTATTTAAATTTTGTACAGAGAAGTCTAGAATTATTGCATATCTGTCTAGAACTCTGAAAAAAATTTACATTTTTGAAAAAAGGGGTGCCAACTTCACACGACTCTGGCGCAATTTTGTGTAGTTTATGTCCCTCATTTACGCAATTAGCTCATGAACTATTATCTGGGCAAAAAAATATCATTAGGATTTTCTGCAGAACTCTTTGAGAGCTATTTAGAACTGTGATCAGAACTACGTTTACGCTTATAGGCAAATAATTATTTGGAAAAAACTAAAATTTGTTATAATTTTTTGTAATTTTTTCGCTAATTAGTTCAGAACTATTTAAATTTTGTACAGAGAACTCCAGAACTATTGCATATCTGCCTAGAACTCTGAAAAAATGCACATTTTTGAGAAAAGGGGTGCCAACTTCACAGTAGCGTGTAAATAGATTCCCCATTATTGCAATTATCTCATGAAGTATAATCTGCACAGAAAAATGTCATTAGGATTTCCTGTAGAACTCTTTGAGAGCTATTTAGAACTGTGATCAGAACTATGTTTGTACAATTAGGCAAAAATTATTTTGAAAAAACTAAATTTTGTGGTAATTTTTCGTATTTTTCGGCGAAATTTTGCAGAACTATTTAAATTTTGTACAGAGAACTCCAGAACTATTGTATATCTGTCTGGAACTCTGAAAAAAATTTACATTTTCCAAAAAAGGGGTGCCAACTTCACAGGACTTGATGTTACCCATGGACGCCGTTGGCCTTGCCTTCTTTTAACGGTTTCTGTTGCCTGAATTCATGTCCAGGTGCTGGGAATTGCACTTTGGGACACTCACAATAGCTGCAGCCATCTTTCTCTGTATCTGTCCCACTTCCAACGTTCCTATGGCTCTTCATGCCACAGCTCCGGGTCAGTCATTGTTGTATTGCACTACCTGCTCTCTGCACTATCTGAACCCAACCGCTTAATATTTTGGTAAACACGAGTCAATACTAACCTCCCCCCCCCCTCCTGCAGCAACTTTCTGTTATTACCACTATCTTGGTTGCCGTAATGTTCTTGTCTCATGACATCGAACCATTTTAGTTTATTCTGCCGGTGACAATACTTCATAACCTAGATATTTCAGCTTATCTCCACCACCATCATCAATAGAGACTGATTATGCCTTTCAGCGTTCAGTCTGGAGCATAGTACCTCTAATAAAATTCCTCCATGATCCCATATTCAATGCTAACTTTTGTGTCCCGACTTCGTCGCCGCTTTTGTGTCCCAGCCTCGTCGTAGGTGTCGGTGGCCGAGTGGAATGAGACCGACACGCTGGTGCAGGTACGGAGGGGAGCAGCCAGAAACTATAAACACTCGAGTAAATTAGAAAGAGATATATTGCACAGAATGTAACAATACTTAACTTTTACATAGTACTGCAGAATGTTGATACATAGTTGTTAGAGGCCTGCCTAGTGCCTGTACAAATAGCAAAGTCTTCCCTCGTGCCTATCTGATTACGAAGGTCCTAACTCGTTGCTATCTCAGTCCGAAGTGCGAAGTGCCGATATCCTTCAGTGGTGGCCACGAGCGGCGTTGTCGCAGAGGGCGCTCGTGGCTGTCGTCGTGAGAACGCCGCGCCGTGCGTGCATGACGGCGCGCGGCGAAAGTAAGTGGCGCGCACTTTGTACTTGTGCGACACCACACCCCTCCCCCCCAAACCGCCGCGCCGTCGTGGCGTAGGGCTGAGGGCCACGGCGACGGCACTGGGAGGAGGGCCTGGGCGGGGGCGTTACTGGTGGGACGGGCGTCGTAGCTGAGGCCGGGATCGAGACGCCGTCCGCGCCCCGGCATCCGCCTTGCGATCCTCCAGGGAACCCGCCGAAACCTGGGGAAGGGCGCCCGCCCCCGCCCAGAGGGAGCAGGTCATCTTCTTCTGAGGTGCGTGGCCCAAGCTGGGGGGGCCCGCACGGTCCCGGAGTCCCTCTCGGTGACGCTGTCATCTGCGGCGGCGACAGCGGCGGCGACGACTGCGTCGGATGTACGTCGACGTCCATAGGGATCTCGTAGTCCGGGGACGAACGATGTGGTTGTGCTCCCTGGCGCAGAACTGGGTCTGGAATCAAGAAACCAGAGACAGGATCGCGCGGTCTGTGCAGGCGCAATTGGTTTGCGTGGCGCCGCAGCTCCGACCCTGTGGAAGAACGTACAATAAACATATTGCGACCAAGCACGCGCTGAATGGTGCCCGGCAACCATGTCTTCTTGTTTCCAGCAAACACCCTGTACAGCACCGGCGTGGAAACCTGAAAACGCGTAGCGCCATACGAACCGACTCGGTGCGTGGGAGGCTGCAGCAGGTGAAGGAGAGTGCGGTGACGGCGGCCGTGTAGCAGCTCGGCAGGAGACGGGCCGTCACGTGGCATGCACCGATACGTAGACAGGAAAATTTGAAGAGCTTGCTGCCTGGAGTGCTGACCTTTCATCTTCTCCAAGTGAGACTTGAATGTTCGAACGAAACGTTCTGCTTCACCATTGGACTGAGGGTGAAAAGGTGCGGTGGTGATATGCTGAATGCCATTCACACGACAAAACTGTTGAAATTCCGCACTAACAAACTGAGGTCCATTGTCACTGACGATAGTTTCAGGCAAGCCTTCGATGCAAAACACTGATGTTAAGGCACTGATTGTACTAGAAGCTGTCGTTGAGTTCATGGCAATCACAAAAGGAAACTTGCTGAAAGCGTCTACAACAATTAACCAGCGCGTATTCCAGAAAGGTCCGGCAAAGTCAATATGTAAACGTTGCCATGGTCCCTTGGGGCGCGGCCAGTCTGAGAAACGCTGTGGAGGAGCCGCCTGATGCTCCGCACAAACAGTACACTGTGACGTCATGTTCTCTATCTGAGCGTCCATACCAACCCAGGTACTTTGTCCTAACAATACCCCAATGTCCTTGATGCAAGAGGCGTAACACTTCTCGTTGCAGGGAACGAGGAACAATCACTCTTGCTTGGTCGTTGTCGGTATGCAACAACAGTACACCCTGACTTAAAGATAATGCATGACGTTGTGCAAAATAACGTCGAACCAGAGGCCGATCAATGTCTTTGGCTCTGGCAGGCCACCCAAAGCGAACAAAACGTGCTACCACACTTAAGTCTGCATCCGCAGCTGTTTCCTGTGCAACCCGACGAGAGTTTAAAGGAAAGTCTGCGACAGCGGAAGCATCTCTGGAGTCTATCTGACAACATGCCATTTCTGAAGAATCAAATGATACATCCTGGCCAACCGGAAGTCGGGAAAGTGTGTCCGCGTTAGCATGTTTAGTGGTAGGTCGGTACAAAATCTCATACTGATAATTAGACAGTATTAAGGACCATCTCTGAAGCTTTTGTGCCGTACGTGGCGGAATCGGCTTTGTGGGTGAGAACAGCGACGTGAGAGGCTTGTGGTCTGTCAACAAATAGAATTTTCTGCCATAGAGATAATGATGAAACTTTGTGACGCCGTAAATGATTGCTAAGGCCTCCTTTTCTATCTGACTGTAATTCTGTTGCGTCGGCGTCAGTAGCTTGGATGCAAAGGCAATAGGACGATCGTGACATCCAATGCGATGCGACAGAACAACACCCAGACCGTACGACGAGGCGTCAACTGCTAACACTACAGGCTTCTGTGGGTCAAAGGGAATCAAACATGCATCACTGAGTAGTGCAGACTTTAATTTGTCAAAGGCAACCTGACAATCTTTAGACCATACAAAAGGAACATTCTTCCTACGTAAGTGATGCAGTGGAGCTGCAATCTGAGAGGCATTGGGAATAAATCTGAAATAATAGTTCAGCTTCCCCATTACTGCTTGCAATTCGTGCACATTCTTAGGAGGAGGCAAGTCTTTGATTGCTCGAAGATGTGACTGTAAGGGATGGATTCCTTGGGCATTAATCACATGGCCTAGGTACTCTATTTCAGTCTGGAAAAACGAACACTTTGCTTTATTGCAACGTAGACCTGCTGCAGTCAAAACTTTGAAAAGGCACTCCAGGTTTGCTAAATGTTCTTCAACTGTACGTCCGGATACCACAATATCATCTAAATAGTTCGAGCAACACGGTACAGAAACTGTCAGCTGTTCCAAAAAACGCTGAAAAATAGCGGGAGCGGAAGAACTACCAAAGGGTAGGCGTTGAAATTGAAAAAGGCCCATGTGAGTATTAATGACGAAAAACTTTTTTGACTCGTCATCAAGTGGAATCTGTAAGTATGCCTCTGCTAAATCAATCTTGGAAAAGAAGCGAGACTGTCCTAATTTGTCCATCAGTTCCTCAGGTCTGGGCAGAGGATAAGTGTCGACAATTGTTTGACTGTTGACAGTTGATTTGAAGTCCGCACAGAGACGAAGTTTTCCTGACGGCTTAGGTATAATTACTATAGGCGAGGCCCACTGACTCGCAGAAACAGGAGAAATCACCCCACTATCTTGCCAACGTTTAAGTTCTTCGGCAACTGTATCACGCAAGGCGATAGGCACTGGTCTAGCTTTACGAAACTTTGGAACTGCAGCTTTTTTTTTTTAAAGTCACATGTGCCACGAAGTCTTTTGCACAACCTAGTTCCGGCGAAAACAAGTCACTATATTTGTCACACAATGCATTGATTTTATCCTGAGGCACTATTGACGAAATTTGAAGCACATCTCTTTGAATTGATAAACCAAACAAGTCAAAAGCATCTAGTCCAAAAATGTTCTGTGTCGATTTGGCCTGAAGAACTACAAAAGCAACTGTTTTCGTGACACCTTGAAAGGAGGCAGGCAGGCTACACGTTCCTAGCACGGGAATATTTTCACCTGTATAAGCTGTTAACACTTGCTGTGACGGCGACAATTTTGGCGAACCCAGAAGTTCATAAGTATCTTTATTAATTAAGGTAACAGCGGAACCAGTGTCGAGCTGAAATTGCACAGTCTTATTTTCTATAGAGAGAGTAACAAACAGCTTGTGCTTCTGGCGCACGACCGGTGCGCGAATGTGGGCAACGTCTAATACATATTGTTTTCTGCGCTTGCGCGGGTTGCGTGCGGTAGGAAGCGGCGCATACTCGGCACACAGCGGATTAACCACACTGTCACTAGATGACACTACCGCCGGATCGGCGTCCGCGCAATGCGAGGCTACTGCACTAAAATTACTTTGAGTAGCTACACCAATTCTACTGTCACTAGCTACACAGTACTGGGCACTATTACAATTAGAAGTTGCAGAAGGCACTATTTTCACTACAGGAATGCACTGTTCATAGTCATTTTGCGTGTCCCGAACCCTTTTCCGTTACACTGTTTTACGCGCTCGTCGGCGCTTGCTACGTGGTGCACTATATAGTTTTGCCATAGGCGCAGAACTACTTTCTTGCAATTGAGAACCAAGGAAAGCACTGTTCAATTCTACAGCCCGTATAACATTTACAGAATGAACTGTTCTCGCACTTTGCGAAGCACTGTTTCTAACGTTACTGTTCGTTGAGTTTTTAATTTGCATACACACAGACTGTACATGTCCTAATTTGCCACATTGATAACAGGTTGCGTTGCGACTAGGGCAATGAGCACGCTTGTGGCGAGACACACACTGGGGGCAAGATTTACGTACATTTTTCTGAATTGAGCGTTGGCGCCCGTTATTCAAATTACTGTGTCTAACACTACGGGGCGACCTTTGCGTCGCACTTTTACACTGGCCACTGTTCACTGTCTGCTCAGCACGGCCGGTAGAAAAATAAGAATCACTAGTGCTACACTGAGAACCACGGCTAGGAAAGCGTCCGTTGCGGCGCACTGAATTTACACTGTGGCTTTGCATTTCTACATCTGCTAAGTCAAAAGTATCATGAGCTTCAATAAGCTGCAGTACACTGTCTAATGAGGGGTCAGACTGTTTCAGAATTGCTGCTCTAATTCTGGGGTCCTGAATGTTCTGCGTAATCGCATCCCTCAACATCACGTCACTATACGAAAGTCCACAAGAGCAAGTAAATTTACATTGGCGGGTTAAGCCCTTCAATTCCGTAATCCACTCTTGGTGTGACTGCTGCGGTAATTTTTTAAGTCTGAAAAATCGGTATCGTGCAGCGGCTACAAGAACTTTTCTCTCATAATGAGCATTCAGTGCATCTACAATTTGTTCAAAGTCTACATCACGAGGAGATGCGTGTGGGAATAGTTTTTGCAGTAACACGAAAGTTTTGGGGCCCACCACAGACAATAAAAGATGCTTAACAGTCTGACCTGTAAGTTGATGAGCCGCGACGAGTTCTTGAAACTGCGCCAGATAATCACTCCATTCTTCCTCACGTTCGTTGTATTGGCGAAACGTAGGAAGTGTTGCGGCGGCAGGTGTGGGCTGCTGAAGCGGCGGCTGTTGTTGGTTAGCTGCCCGCGCTGTCAGCTCGGCCACCGCCTGGAGCAACTGGGTGATTTGCGCCGTCTGTAACTGAATAATTTCCATTAAGTTTGGGTTCGGGGTAGTGGCCATGCTGACCGATTAGGCGCCGCGCATACAAGTAAATTATAACAAAACACAAATGCAATACGAAAGAGGACTCGCTCTGCAACAAAAAAGTCCACAAAATACGTAACAGAATATGTTCCCCCAAAAATCTTATAATAAGGGTGGGTGGGCGGGAGCAATTTTTGCGTGCTCCGACTGCTGCTGTCTGGCTGCTGTAAGCGGGCTGGTCCAAGGTTCTATCACTCCTCGTCGCCACTTTTGTGTCCCGACTTCGTCGCCGCTTTTGTGTCCCAGCCTCGTCGTAGGTGTCGGTGGCCGAGTGGAATGAGACCGACACGCTGGTGCAGGTACGGAGGGGAGCAGCCAGAAACTATAAACACTCGAGTAAATTAGAAAGAGATATATTGCACAGAATGTAACAATACTTAACTTTTACATAGTACTGCAGAATGTTGATACATAGTTGTTAGAGGCCTGCCTAGTGCCTGTACAAATAGCAAAGTCTTCCCTCGTGCCTATCTGATTACGAAGGTCCTAACTCGTTGCTATCTCAGTCCGAAGTGCGAAGTGCCGATATCCTTCAGTGGTGGCCACGAGCGGCGTTGTCGCAGAGGGCGCTCGTGGCTGTCGTCGTGAGAACGCCGCGCCGTGCGTGCATGACGGCGCGCGGCGAAAGTAAGTGGCGCGCACTTTGTACTTGTGCGACACCACACTAACATTGATGCTTCGTCTGACGTTATGCCTTTTACTTAAAAATCCTTCTGCGCCGAATCTAAGTACTTTCTTCTTGGTCTACCTCGACTCTTCTTACCCTCCACTGCCGAGCTCATGAGTCTCTTAGGTAACCTTGCTTCTACCATGCGTGTAACATGACCTCACCATCTCAGTCTGTTCGCTCATCTGTGGTGTTCATTCCCAGTTTTTCTTTGATTTCCTCATTATGGGCACCCTCCTGCCATTGTTCCCATCTATTAGTACCTGCAATCATTCTTGCCACTTTCATATCTGTAACGTCTACCTTATGAATAAGCTAACCTGTATCCACCCAACTTTCACTCCCATACAACAAAGTTGGTCGAAAGATAGAGCGGTGCACTGCTAACTTAGTCTTGGTACTTACTTCCTTCTTGCAGAAGAGAGTAAATCTTAGCTGAGCACTCACTGCATTATCTTTGCTGCACCTCGATTCTAGTTCTTTCACTATGTTACCATCCTGTGAGAAAATACATCCCAGGTACTTGAAACTGTCTACCTGTTCTAACTTTGTTCCTCCTATTTGGCACTCAATCTGTTGCTCTCTCTTTCCTACAGACATTACTTCCGTTTTGGAGATGCTGATCTTCATATCATAATCCTTTCACCTCTGATCGAGCTCTGAAATATTAGTTTGCAACCTTTCAATAGAATCGGCCATTACAACTAAGTCATCCGCATATGCGAGACTGCGTATTTTGTTTTCACCCATTTTAATCCGCCCTGCCAGTCTAATGTTTTCAACATATGATCCATGAATAGTATGAACAACAGTGGCGACAGGTTACAGCCTTGTCTTACCCCTGAAACTACCCTGAACCATGAGCTTAATTTGCCATCTACTCTAACTGCTTCCTGACAGTCTACGTAAAGCCCTTTAATTGCCTGCAGAAGTTTGCCTCATATACCATAATCTTGAAGAACTGACAGTAGCTTCCTCCCACGAACACGGTCATAAGCGTTTTCCATATCTATTAAACATAGATACAATTCCCTGTTCCACTCATAGCACTTTTCCATTACCTGCCGTAAGCTAAAGATCTGGTCCTGGCAGCCTCTAAGAGGCCTAAACCCACACTGATTTTCATCTAACTTGTGCTCAATTAATACTCGCACCCTCCTTTCAAGAATACCTGAGAATATTTTGCCTACAACGCTAATTAAAGAGATACCTCGATAGTTGTTACAATATTTACTGTTTCCATGTTTGAAAATTGGCGTGATTGCCGCTTTCGTCCAGTCAGACGGAACCTGTCCCGATTCCCACGCCTTTTCAATTATCCTGTGTAACAATTAGAGACTTGATATTCCACTGCATTTGACGAGTTTCCCCTTAATTTCATCCACCCCAGCCGCTTTATTGCACTGTAATCTACTGACCGTTTTCCCCAATTCCTCAAATGAGATCCTACTTCCATCGTCGTTCCTATCCCATTCTAACTGAAAATCTGACACATCATTGAACGTTTCACCTACATTGAGCAATTCTTCAAAATATTCCCTCCGTTTGCTCAAGGTACCCACAGGACTGACTAACAGCTTTCCTGATCTATCCAAAACACTTGTTAATTGCTTCTTCCCTCCCTTTCGAAGATTGCTAATTACGCTCCAAAATGGTTTTCCCGCGGCTTGGCCCAAAGTTTCTAGCTTATTTCCCAAGTCTTCCCATGATTTCTGCTTGGAGTCTGCAATTATCCGTTTGGCTTTGTTTCTTTCTTCAACATAACTTTGTCTGTCTGCCTGATTTCTAGTATGGAGCCCGTTTTGAAATGCCTTCTTTATCTTTTTACAGGCTGCCTTGACTGTGTCATTCCACCAAACTGTCTGCTTCTTCCTGCCTACTGTTCCAAGACATTCTCTAGCTGCTTCCAGTAGTGTGTCCCTGTACCTTGACCATTCCTCTTTCAGTGACTGTAAATCAGTACATTCAACTAACTGGTACCTTTGCGACATCATTGTTATGTATTTGTGCCTAATTTCCTTGTCTTGAAGCTTTTCCACTCTTATCCTTCTGTACATGGACCTGACTTTCTGCTCTTTTGGTCTCACAAAAACAATTTCACTGCAGATTAAATAATGATCAATATAATCAAAGAACCCCCGGAAAACACGTGTGTCCATGACTGTCTTCCTGAATTCCTGGTCTGTTATTATATAGTCAGTGACAGATCTGGTTCCCCTTGATTCCCAAGTATAGCGGTGAATGTTCTTATGCTTAAAGGAGTTTGTGATAACTAAGCCCATACTGGAACAGAAATCCAAGAGCTCTCCAAACTTACCCATAACCTTTTCATAACCTTCTGTTCGATTTCCTATCCAGGCGTTGAAATCACCCATGAGTAAAATACTATCCTTATCCTTCACGCTAACAACTACATCACTAAATGCGTTGTAATATCTGTCCATATCATCTTGATCCGTCCTTTCACAGGGTGAATACACTGCCACAAACCTAATAATCTTGCTGGAGATGGCCAAATCTATCCACATCAGTGGTTCATATACATACCTTATTGCAATTATGCTGGGTTTGATTGCTTTCCTGATGCAAAACTTCTTGACTCCTGACAGGTATACTTTGTATTCTCCGACTTCTTCCTCTTTCTCTTCACTTACTCTAACGTCACTAACAGCTAAAATATCTAACCCCATCTTACTTGAAGCCTCCGCCAACTCTACCTTCTTCCCAGTGTAATCCTTATTGATATTAATAGCTCCCCATCTCATTACAGTTCGTTTGCCAAGTCGTATCGAAGGAGTCCCTGGTCTGTCAATTATAGGTGGGACTATCACCTCCAAAGGTCCGAGGCATTTTGCTCTGATTGTTGCCAGTATGATATTGAAGTATCGAGGAAGCAGGTTGCTAGCTTTACTTCCCCACGGCCCCACTGGGTTTTACCCCTAACGGTTGAGGGACTAACCGGTAGTCTTTGCCGTCTGAGCACAAAGGTGCCCACGACTCAGAATATGTCCGAGATGCCCAACCTTATTCCAAAGTAACTGGTATCCCAACTGTCAGGACCACTTACTTGGCCACTCATACGTTGCCCGTGGTTCATGAACTAGGACATGACTACAAGAGCCCACACAATGAACCACGATGATTCCCTAATTTTGTTGACCATTGTAATACAGAGATTTTGAATGCTTGTTTCATACGAATTACCGACGATGAGCTGACATGCTTATTTCAGAGCTGGATTGACTGAATGTTCCTGACTAAAAAAGTTGTTGATCTGAGATGTTTGTCATCATCATCATCATCATCATTAATAATAATAATAAATTATTCAGTGAACTGGTGCTGCCTTTATATACAATGACTAGAACAAAAATGGGCGGAACTCACATAATCGATGATTAGTAGTAGGAGAAACTTATTAAAACTACTGTACTCATTCACCCAAACGGTTTGAAACTATAGAAGTACAGCACATAGTACTTTTGCAATCGTATTGTTTTCTGAATTTTCATAAGTTTATGAAACTATATACAGTACATCGTGCTTACAAAGACATAATTATTTTTACGGGATTTTATGTACAGGGTGATTATAATTAAAGATAAACTTACAAAATGTTGTAAACATAACACCACTGGTTAGAATGATGTCAAATTTGCAAAGGAATATTATCGGAGAAGGGCAGGAGAAAAATAAATAGTGTGAAAATTGGTCAATAGATGGCGAGGTAAACATCAGAATTTACTAGTGGTCGACTACAAATGAAATGTTCAAATGTTTGTTAAGCTTATGGGACTTAACTACGGGGTCATCAGTCCCTAAACTTACAAACTACGTATGAACTAGCTAACCCTAAGGACGGCACAAATATCCATGCCCGAGGGGGATTCGAACCCCCGACCGTAGTGGCCGTGCAGACCGTGACTGGAGCGCCTCAGTCCCCTCGGCCACCGCGGCCGGCAACTACAAATGACAAAGG
This sequence comes from Locusta migratoria, assembly GCA_026315105.1. Lineage (NCBI taxonomy): Eukaryota > Metazoa > Arthropoda > Insecta > Orthoptera > Acrididae > Locusta > Locusta migratoria. Next base: position 505,281,783 of record CM048744.1, read on the forward strand.
GATCATACAACAATGCCTAAGGTTTAAGTTAGAGTTTAAATGAACTGTACTACTCAGTGTGAATTGATGTACAGGTTTGATACTGTTAGTTATATAAGGTCAGGAGCGTAGATAACTCTTTCCTCTGGGGGAGGGGGGGGGGGAGGTTCAGAGCCAAAGCTATACTGAGGTGCCCTCACACAGTTCACACGTGGCAAAGCTATGACGCCGCCGCCACTCCCCCCCCCCCCCCCCCCAAACTTAAGATATTTTCTATGAAGTTGGAAAATTTTGTGAGTAGTTGATAAAAGAATGAAGCGTTATTGAAAAAGATTGTAGACATGAAGAGTAGTATTTTCTGTTACACCTTGAAAATGACGGGCGTTAACTTCCCGAAATACTGGCTTTGTCGAAGACGTTGCCCAACTATATTCCCGTAAATTATTAAACCTACTTTATGAATGAATAGTAGTAAATATGACAGCTGTTCTAATTTATACTTACCATGGCCTTCGTTACACGCTAGGCAAGCCTCGCGCGGTACATTAAACAGTATGTGGAGCGTGTTTCTGGCTGGAATTCAACAATACTTGTTCATTGTTACTGGAGGTTAGGTGGGGGTTACCTGAGTAATTTTTGTGTTTTATTGGCAAGATTTACAGTCGTGAAAGTTGTGCGCAACGCTTGCCGCTTGCCTAGGCCTCACGAAGACCATCAATAAGACATTCAAGACTAAGTGTCCCGACAACAAGTAAGAAGCCAAAGCTCAACTAAGCATCGATTACAACTTACAGACGCCCTGGTACCGCTCTTTGCTGGCAAAGTTTTCAGTCTAACTCTCATATTCATTACACAAATTATTGACAGCTTTTAATTTTAGCACAAGTGACAAAAAAAAATGTTCTGGGGGGGGGGGGGGAGTTGACCCCCTCGTCACCCCCTCCCCCTCCCCTGTGTCTACGCCTCTGTATAAGGCCATCATCATCCGATACCTGTTCGATTCTGGCGAGAAGTCAGTACTCAAATATTGGAACTTTCTCAGTGAACGACACTGCGTCCTAACCCGTAACCCAGAGTACCAGCAATATTTCTCTAACTTCTTAGGGAGTGCCTTTCATGACCTGCCTCGCGGCCGGAACGTCCAAGCCATAAGAAGATAAATCTTAACACAAACAACCTGAACTGAAAATAACCCACAACGTAACATACGCCCAATCAACGATAAGACACGTTTGGACGTTTCTACCTATGCCTGCGGCAACAATACGGCGCTCGTCTTATTATATAATTAAAAATATATGTAAAAAAAGAATAAAAAAAGAGTAAAAAAAGAAGATTCCGTTATTTTTCAAAGCTCTTCTGAGTTTTATTTTATTTTTTAATTATTATTTTTCAGCTTTCTTGCCCAGTATTAGAATTAGATTAGTTGGACTGGGACTAGGATAAGGTAGGAGTCAAAAAATGTTCAAATGTTTGTAAATCTATCGGACCAAACTGCGTGCTCATCAGTCCATAGCTTACAAACTACTTAAACCTAGGTAAACTAACCTAAGGTCAACACACACACCCATGCCCCAGGGAGGACTCGAACCTCCACGGCGAGCAACCGCGCGCTCCGCAACGAGACGCTTTAGACCAAGATAGGAGCCAACGCCTGATGTGGTAAAGTGTTCTTTTTTTCTTTTTTCTTTTTTAAGATCAAAAGTGGCGTTGGCAAGTCCCTTTTCTTTTCAGAAAACAAAAAACATCGAAGATAAAAAAGAGAAAAAAGCGCTAAAAGATCAGATTCGTATTGAGAAGCTCGCGGGTTCGATTCCGTCCGGCGGCAAATAGTTTTTTGCTCCTTGCTAATGCGTTCACCTACATATGGTTCCCGTACAGATCGTGAAGACAAGATTAGATTAATTACAGCACGCACGGTGGCATATAAACAATCATGCTTTCCACGCTCAATACCTGAATGGAATGTAAAAAAAAAAAAAACCTAATAACTGGTACTGTCGCGCACTTTACAGTAGTTTGCAAAGTATTGATGTAGATGTAGACTGACGTCACAATTAACCGTAACATGATATAGGTTATTTTATTAATTTATATAAGCAATTAATTTATATAAGCAAAAACCACTCCCATGAACCACAGACATTGCCGAGGTGGGGTGGCTTGCGTGCCTCAATGATACAGATAGCCGTACCGTAGGTGCAACCACAGCGGAGGGGTATCTGTGGAGAGGCCAGACAAACGTGTGGTTCCCGAAGAGGGGCAGCAGCCTTTTCAGTAGTTACAGGGGCAACAGTATGGATGATTGACTGAGCTGGCCTTGTAACATCAGCTAATGTGGCTTTGCCACACAGCTACTGCGAACGGCTGAAAGCAAAGGGAAACTACAGCCGTTACCTTCCCGAGGAGATGCAGCTCTACTGTATGAACATATGATGATGGCATCCTCTCGAGTAAAATAGTCCCCCACTCGGATCTCCGGGCGGGGACTACTCAGGAGGATGTGATCATCAGGGAAGACAATACTGGCATTCTACGGGTCGGAGCGTGGAATGTTAGAGCCCTTAATCGAGTAGGAAAATTAGAAAATTTAAAAAGGGAAATGCATAGGTTGAAGTTTGATATAGTGGGGATTAGTGAAGTTCGGTGGCAGGATGAACAGGATTTCTGGTCAGGTGAGTACAGGATTATAAATACAAAATCAATTGGGGGTATCACAGGAGTAGGATTGATAATGAATAAGAAAATAGGAATGTGGGTAAACTACTATGACCAGCACAGTGATCGCATTATCATTGTCAAGATAGATACGAAGCCAACACCAACAACAGTAGTACAGGTTTATATGCCAACTAGCTCTGCTGATGATGAGGAAATCGAAGAAATATATGAGGAGCTAAAGGAAATTATTCAGACAATTAAGGGAGAGGAAAACGTAATTGTTATGGGAGACTGGAATTCGGAAGTAGGACAAGGAAGGGAAGGGAAGATAGTAGGTGAATATGGTCTGGGCAAAAGGAACGAAAGAGGAAGCTGCCTGGTAGAATTTTGCACAGAACATAATTTAGTTATAACAAACACCTGGTTCAAGAATCACAAAAGAAGGTTGTATACGTGGAAGAGACCAGGAGACACCGGAAGGTATCAGATAGATTTTATAATGGTAAGACATAGATTCCGGAACCATGTTTTAAACTGTAAAACATACCCAGGGGCAGATATAGACTCTGACCATAACTTGTTGGTTATGAACTGTAGGCTGAAACTAAAGAAACTACAAAAAGGTAGGAAAATAAGGAGTTGGGACCTGGATTAATTGAAGGAACGTGAGGTTCTTAAGAATTTCAGAGGGAGCTTTAGGCAACAATTGACAGAAACAGGGAAAAATGAAACAGTAGAGGAGGAATGGGTAAAATTGAGAGAAGAAATAGTGAAGGTTGCAAGCATGAAGGTCAGGGTGAGAGTTTAAAATAGGGAGAGATTAATTTTTAAAACTCACAACCACCAACTGCGAACCAAATTCCTAAACATGCAAAACCACTGGAACTGTGATTGCGACTCGTTTTCTAGGGGATGATATCACACGTTCGCAGCTTTCCATCCCTGCATATGATTAACAAAACAAATTCATAATAAAATCAAGTTCATGAGAGAAAAGGATGTACTAACTACTATTTTTGAAAACACGTGAAAGTTCACTTTATGTTGCTTATTTCACAATATTTGAACCCTGTGGCTGATACGTCTGTACGTCGACACATTTACCAAATAAAGTTATAGCTCGTGAGCCCCCAGGCAAAATGAATATTTATCGCGAATTGTTTTCACACCACGTGGCTGTCTCAAACACCGTTTATATTCATGCCTATGCGACGACACGTGTTACATTAACAAATCACAGTCACTTTAATTCAATACGATGCACACCTTGTTCTACCGGCTAAATATTCACAAACACACAGTAGCACTGGATTTAACTTGGTACAGTCTACGACGAGCAACCACACGTGGCGATTGCCACAGACAAATCTAAAGTCACCACCTCGAGATCCACATGCCGACTGATGCAGAGCGACGCCGCCCGGCTAGCCACCCCACGTGCTCTCCCGTCTCGTCACTTGCTGCCCTCGCGCGCGCGCACGCGCCAGAAGCTCAACTGCCGGGGTTTTTTCCCCTACGTCATCAACTTCCCCATGTGAGCTGTTCTAACCGATTTGCCAACGTACAGCGCTCAGCCAATAAATTTCTAAAACTTTCCTTAAAATCAAAATAATTACACTACACATTAAACAAATTTCTTCTTAGGTTTTTATATTGGTATAAACATCCTTTGTACTGTTTATCATAATCGTGCAATTTCTTATATTACAGATATGTGATTTAACTGAATACTTCAAGATAAAATACAAAAGATTGGCCGGCCGCGGTGGCCGAGGAGACTAAGGCGCTCCAGTCACGGTCTGCACTGCCACTAAGGTCGGGGGTTCGAATCCCCCCTCGGGCATGGATATTTGTGCCGTCCTAGTTCGTAAGTAGTTCATAAGTAGTTTGTAAGTTTAGGGACTGATGAACCCGTAGTTAAGTCCCATAGACTATACAAACATTTTTTTTTGGAACAAAAGATTGATTGAAAATAAAATGAAAAATAGTTAATATATTATTTTTATAAACAAACATTGCCGTGATAGTTGTGTAACTGTCTTGTATTTATTGGTAATTTATTACTTTTCACTGTCAATTAAACATATTACGTCAGATGTGACTGTATCAGCTAATGTATTGTTTATTTATCAACAGGCTATTTTGTAATGAGGGCGTTAAAGATTCCTAACTGCATCGTATTACTTCAAATGCCAGTAGTATTAGAATATTTGTGCATTGCACTGTGCCTGGCACTCGCCATTGTCCCTCTCTCCCCTCACCGGAAACGAACTGGAAAATCCGAAAATCCTAAGTTGGAACAAGCTACCAACGTCGGCCTGCTCGCTGGCCTCCCGTCAGCTACAAGCACACAGCAAATCTCAACGTGGAGAATTTCTACCTATGGCCTAACTATAAATGTTGTCACCCAACTGTGTACATACGTTGCTACCATAATTAATAAGATTAAAATTGTGTAACATTTAGTGCATTGGCATGGTCAATGTTTGCAGTGAACTCCATACTGTTTAATTATCAAATGTTATTAATTACCAGTATTTCTATTGGGCAGTAATCTTACAATACCCCCACTTGCGGCATCAAAACCATGTGCAGGATGGTGCAAGTAGCACCAAAATTAATACATTCAAATGAGCAAAATTTAAAATTACAAAAGTATTGAATCGGATTGACTCAAACACTATGCCAATTATTACCTTAACTAATGCAAAAAATAAATAGATAAATAAAAATAAACAGGGCAGTGAGAAAATTTCCCAATATTTGTACCATTAAGACCACTTATAGTGTGTGCATATTTTTAAGAAAAGAATCCTTATAACTAATTACATCCATGAAATTTAAGTGTGCCTGTTGTTTATATACAGAATTGGCACCAAATTTATAATATTATTAAACTTTAGTCTTTAGAGAACCTTGTCCTACATGGAAAAAAAAACTAGAATTCTCACTATAAAAACTTTTGACGGTGTACACTCCACTTGTTTAAAGGAAATCTCTCACCACTTTGACACTGAGAACCCCAGAGTCATCGTTGCAGCAACTCTGGTCCATGGTGTACGGTCCTATGTCTCCGTCATTTCAACCATCATGCTGTGGCAGCTTAGATTCATGGTACTGGATCTAGCGTTCTTGTTCACACACGCCATATGCACCCTACATGGAACAGGAAGAGCAGAAGGCACTCATGAGTCGACATAGACAAAAGTTTGTCTGGACACCAGGATTCGGTTGGATTAGTATCCCACCCCTCTGCCATCCAACAGAATTAACAACTCAAAGTGGCTGGTGTTAGTCATTATCAGATCAACCCAAACCACCATAAAAAAAAAACACCCTGCCTGTGTCAAAAATATATCTTAAAGGTCAAATGATACTACCAAAAGAATGTTGTCATAGAGAATTTTCTCTACTATCATAATGACACCTACAAACATAAATACAAATCCTTCCCCCTCGCACCAAAGAAAATAATTTTGCTGGTGTGAGATTTAAATTTGGATCCCTGTCATCAGCCTCATGTGCTTTCCACAAGTATTCCCCACAATAAAATATCTAAGGTTAAAGTCCCATTTCAAAATTAGTTTCTCACAAAACATCTACATTTTTTTAAAAATAAAATATCACCAAACCCTATTGATACTCAGGCTAGACAGAAAAATAGTTCCCGTCAACTGTTGTTGCAGAAAATGTTCAGTCAACAGTTGAGCACCATTAAAGAAACCAAAATGTGTTATCAGAATCAGTTTAATATAACAATACTGAGCATTCCCCATTAGACACGTTACCTACCAAACACTCAAAAGAGACAGACATTAAAGAGCAAACACTTTCTCTCATTGAAACATTTCTCAATCCAACCCACCTTTAGCCAAAAGAGCCACAACAAACATACATTCCTCACTTCTGACCCATATGGTCAGTCACACCCACATATGCAACACTGTCAGCTGACATTTTCATCACAATTTATCTGAGCCACAGGCCCCACTGCCTGCATCAATGTCCGCCACTTTTTCATTCTCCGAGTCACCCCACAACTCACACCACATATCCAGCCCTGCTCACATATACACACACATAAACAGTACACTCCCACTTCCTCCATCCTTTAGTGCTGGCATACATACATACGTATTTACCTCATATACCACTGTTGAACTGCAAATCTGATACAAGCACATGTTTTAACACAAACAACAAAAGAAAAACATTTACAAAGAATATCCTTTACTGCTGGCATACATACATACATATTTACCTCATATACCACTGTTGAACTGCAAATCTGATACAAGCACATGTTTTAACACAAACAACAAAAGAAAAACATTTACAAAGAACACTTGTAAACTTGACCCCAATGCTTAAATCTAAACACACAAGTAGATACTAACACAGACCACAGAATAAATATACCCAAATTGTTAACCTACTATTTACAATGCATTGAATCTCATACTTCATGACAGTTACATATATAAACATGCCATTAAATCTTTATCACTTATAAAATTTTTGAATTTCACCCTCTTCATGCATTCCTCCAGACTCAATTCTAACACTTTATCTTTATACTTCAATGGAGCCTCATATTTGCACGGGAAATCACTTCCTAACATTAGATTTAAACAAAGTCCCTTTATGACTAATAAATCTTGAATAAACAGCTCCTTAATGATTACTTCAAATTCTGGGTTCCCTTTCATATAATTTGGTTCGTTCAAGAATTCATTTTGTATCTTAGCTTGCTTGGCCTCCCCCCAATACTTATTTAAAAACAACTTTTCAAACGCCTCAAAGGTTACAAATTTATCAGCACACTGATTTGCCCAAGTTTGAGCAGAACAGTCAAGCATTCTCTTAGCTATCTTCATTTTACACTGGTCTGACATACCAGGCACAAATTGGTCCTTGCATGCAGCCAAAAAATCTACTGGATGATAATTACCCACTCCTGAAAACTTTCTTCCATTACGTGTCTGCACCATGGACCAATTAGTGTTTCCTGATGCAGTACACAATTCTAGACTATTTATTCTAGTGTTCACCTTCTCAATCTCAGTATAGTTTACTGTCACTACTTGTTCTATCTTTTTCCTAAAGTTACATTCTGTATTCTCTAATTTTCCTGACAACAAAGTTTTTGTTTCCTCAATACCTGCCACCATCCTCTTGTCAACCTCAGCCAACGCCTGCATAGTGCCCTCATTCCTGTGATCACATATTTGTTTCACAGCATCTAACTTGCCTCCTACCTCAATCTCAATAGCACCAATTCTGGCATGTATCTCCTTTTCCCTATTTTCAAACCGTTCTGTTAGACTTCCTATCTGTCTATGTCTGTGATTATTTCTGCCTTTAATGCAAACATTGAATTCTGTAGTGCCCCAATGTCTGCCTTAAAGTCTGCTTTCAATTCTGATTTTACAGTTCCTATTTCTGTTCTTAAATTTGATTCTAAATGTAAGTTTGAATTTTCTATTTTTGATTCTAAATGTGAGTTTGAATTTTCTATTTTTGATTCTAAATGTGAGTTTGAACTTTCTATTTTCGATGTTATTTTTATTCTAAATTTGAGTATGATTTTTCTATTTTTGATTCTAAACTTGAGCTAAAACTCGCTAACATGGCTGCGAATATCTCCGGTGTCAACAACATTCTCCCAGTATTTACCCTCTCTGGACTTTCTGGTATGCTACTCTCTGAAATTACGTCGCTTGGCGACTTTTTAAAAACCCTATCCATTATCGGTATCACAAGAAAGCTTGATTAACACACAAGAATTTATAGCGCCAGCTGCTTTACTCATCTTTTAATCCAGAAGTTGCTGCAACAAGCTGCGACGTCCCCAACGCTCGCTGCCGTCTGTTGTAGAAGCTGTGGCTGGAATATGTCCTCACTGCATCCCTTATCCTTTGTAGAATCGAAGCTGCTGGGCCCCGACGCTTCGTTGGCGACTTGCGAAGTCCCCACGATCACTGCCGACCGTTGCAGAAGATGAAATTTGAGTACGTGGATCACTCGCGCCGCCACTCAATGCTGCCGGGCCGATGCGCCGTGGATCGCCTGTTACGGATGCCCGCGCCCGAACTCTGCCAGTCACCAACCGTTGTTAACCGCGCGACGCGTTTACGTACTTGTTTGCAACTGTTCGTTACTGTTCAATGGCTTATACACACCCTAATCTCTCCGTCCGAGCAAGTCCAACGTGAACTTATCCCGCCACGAGCCTCCAAATGCGAGCGTGAAGGTCGGGGTGAGAGTTTAAAATAGGAAAAGATTAATTTTTAAAACTCACAACCACCAACTGGGAACCAAATTCCTAAACATGCAAAACCACTGGAACTGTGATTGCGACTCGTTTTCTAGGGGATGATATCACACGTTCGCAGCTTTCCATCCCTGCATATGATTAACAAAACAAATTCATAATAAAATCAAGTTCATGAGAGAAAAGGATGTACTAACTACTATTTTTGAAAACACGTGAAAGTTCACTTTATGTTGCTTATTTCACAATATTTGAACCCTGTGGCTGATACGTCTGTACGTCGACACATTTACCAAATAAAGTTATAGCTCGTGAGCCCCCAGGCAAAATGAATATTTATCGCGAATTGTTTTCACACCACGTGGCTGTCTCAAACACCGTTTATATTCATGCCTATGCGACGACACGTGTTACATTAACAAATCACAGTCACTTTAATTCAATACGATGCACACCTTGTTCTACCGGCTAAATATTCACAAACACACAGTAGCACTGGATTTAACTTGGTACAGTCTACGACGAGCAACCACACGTGGCGATTGCCACAGACAAATCTAAAGTCACCACCTCGAGATCCACATGCCGACTGATGCAGAGCGACGCCGCCCGGCTAGCCACCCCACGTGCTCTCCCGTCTCGTCACTTGCTGCCCTCGCGCGCGCGCACGCGCCAGAAGCTCAACTGCCGGGGTTTTTTCCCCTACGTCATCAACTTCCCCATGTGAGCTGTTCTAACCGATTTGCCAACGTACAGCGCTCAGCCAATAAATTTCTAAAACTTTCCTTAAAATCAAAATAATTACACTACACATTAAACAAATTTCTTCTTAGGTTTTTATATTGGTATAAACATCCTTTGTACTGTTTATCATAATCGTGCAATTTCTTATATTACAGATATGTGATTTAACTGAATACTTCAAGATAAAATACAAAAGATTGGCCGGCCGCGGTGGCCGAGGAGACTAAGGCGCTCCAGTCACGGTCTGCACTGCCACTAAGGTCGGGGGTTCGAATCCCCCCTCGGGCATGGATATTTGTGCCGTCCTAGTTCGTAAGTAGTTCATAAGTAGTTTGTAAGTTTAGGGACTGATGAACCCGTAGTTAAGTCCCATAGACTATACAAACATTTTTTTTTGGAACAAAAGATTGATTGAAAATAAAATGAAAAATAGTTAATATATTATTTTTATAAACAAACATTGCCGTGATAGTTGTGTAACTGTCTTGTATTTATTGGTAATTTATTACTTTTCACTGTCAATTAAACATATTACGTCAGATGTGACTGTATCAGCTAATGTATTGTTTATTTATCAACAGGCTATTTTGTAATGAGGGCGTTAAAGATTCCTAACTGCATCGTATTACTTCAAATGCCAGTAGTATTAGAATATTTGTGCATTGCACTGTGCCTGGCACTCGCCATTGTCCCTCTCTCCCCTCACCGGAAACGAACTGGAAAATCCGAAAATCCTAAGTTGGAACAAGCTACCAACGTCGGCCTGCTCGCTGGCCTCCCGTCAGCTACAAGCACACAGCAAATCTCAACGTGGAGAATTTCTACCTATGGCCTAACTATAAATGTTGTCACCCAACTGTGTACATACGTTGCTACCATAATTAATAAGATTAAAATTGTGTAACATTTAGTGCATTGGCATGGTCAATGTTTGCAGTGAACTCCATACTGTTTAATTATCAAATGTTATTAATTACCAGTATTTCTATTGGGCAGTAATCTTACAATACCCCCACTTGCGGCATCAAAACCATGTGCAGGATGGTGCAAGTAGCACCAAAATTAATACATTCAAATGAGCAAAATTTAAAATTACAAAAGTATTGAATCGGATTGACTCAAACACTATGCCAATTATTACCTTAACTAATGCAAAAAATAAATAGATAAATAAAAATAAACAGGGCAGTGAGAAAATTTCCCAATATTTGTACCATTAAGACCACTTATAGTGTGTGCATATTTTTAAGAAAAGAATCCTTATAACTAATTACATCCATGAAATTTAAGTGTGCCTGTTGTTTATATACAGAATTGGCACCAAATTTATAATATTATTAAACTTTAGTCTTTAGAGAACCTTGTCCTACATGGAAAAAAAAACTAGAATTCTCACTATAAAAACTTTTGACGGTGTACACTCCACTTGTTTAAAGGAAATCTCTCACCACTTTGACACTGAGAACCCCAGAGTCATCGTTGCAGCAACTCTGGTCCATGGTGTACGGTCCTATGTCTCCGTCATTTCAACCATCATGCTGTGGCAGCTTAGATTCATGGTACTGGATCTAGCGTTCTTGTTCACACACGCCATATGCACCCTACATGGAACAGGAAGAGCAGAAGGCACTCATGAGTCGACATAGACAAAAGTTTGTCTGGACACCAGGATTCGGTTGGATTAGTATCCCACCCCTCTGCCATCCAACAGAATTAACAACTCAAAGTGGCTGGTGTTAGTCATTATCAGATCAACCCAAACCACCATAAAAAAAAAACACCCTGCCTGTGTCAAAAATATATCTTAAAGGTCAAATGATACTACCAAAAGAATGTTGTCATAGAGAATTTTCTCTACTATCATAATGACACCTACAAACATAAATACAAATCCTTCCCCCTCGCACCAAAGAAAATAATTTTGCTGGTGTGAGATTTAAATTTGGATCCCTGTCATCAGCCTCATGTGCTTTCCACAAGTATTCCCCACAATAAAATATCTAAGGTTAAAGTCCCATTTCAAAATTAGTTTCTCACAAAACATCTACATTTTTTTAAAAATAAAATATCACCAAACCCTATTGATACTCAGGCTAGACAGAAAAATAGTTCCCGTCAACTGTTGTTGCAGAAAATGTTCAGTCAACAGTTGAGCACCATTAAAGAAACCAAAATGTGTTATCAGAATCAGTTTAATATAACAATACTGAGCATTCCCCATTAGACACGTTACCTACCAAACACTCAAAAGAGACAGACATTAAAGAGCAAACACTTTCTCTCATTGAAACATTTCTCAATCCAACCCACCTTTAGCCAAAAGAGCCACAACAAACATACATTCCTCACTTCTGACCCATATGGTCAGTCACACCCACATATGCAACACTGTCAGCTGACATTTTCATCACAATTTATCTGAGCCACAGGCCCCACTGCCTGCATCAATGTCCGCCACTTTTTCATTCTCCGAGTCACCCCACAACTCACACCACATATCCAGCCCTGCTCACATATACACACACATAAACAGTACACTCCCACTTCCTCCATCCTTTAGTGCTGGCATACATACATACGTATTTACCTCATATACCACTGTTGAACTGCAAATCTGATACAAGCACATGTTTTAACACAAACAACAAAAGAAAAACATTTACAAAGAATATCCTTTACTGCTGGCATACATACATACATATTTACCTCATATACCACTGTTGAACTGCAAATCTGATACAAGCACATGTTTTAACACAAACAACAAAAGAAAAACATTTACAAAGAACACTTGTAAACTTGACCCCAATGCTTAAATCTAAACACACAAGTAGATACTAACACAGACCACAGAATAAATATACCCAAATTGTTAACCTACTATTTACAATGCATTGAATCTCATACTTCATGACAGTTACATATATAAACATGCCATTAAATCTTTATCACTTATAAAATTTTTGAATTTCACCCTCTTCATGCATTCCTCCAGACTCAATTCTAACACTTTATCTTTATACTTCAATGGAGCCTCATATTTGCACGGGAAATCACTTCCTAACATTAGATTTAAACAAAGTCCCTTTATGACTAATAAATCTTGAATAAACAGCTCCTTAATGATTACTTCAAATTCTGGGTTCCCTTTCATATAATTTGGTTCGTTCAAGAATTCATTTTGTATCTTAGCTTGCTTGGCCTCCCCCCAATACTTATTTAAAAACAACTTTTCAAACGCCTCAAAGGTTACAAATTTATCAGCACACTGATTTGCCCAAGTTTGAGCAGAACAGTCAAGCATTCTCTTAGCTATCTTCATTTTACACTGGTCTGACATACCAGGCACAAATTGGTCCTTGCATGCAGCCAAAAAATCTACTGGATGATAATTACCCACTCCTGAAAACTTTCTTCCATTACGTGTCTGCACCATGGACCAATTAGTGTTTCCTGATGCAGTACACAATTCTAGACTATTTATTCTAGTGTTCACCTTCTCAATCTCAGTATAGTTTACTGTCACTACTTGTTCTATCTTTTTCCTAAAGTTACATTCTGTATTCTCTAATTTTCCTGACAACAAAGTTTTTGTTTCCTCAATACCTGCCACCATCCTCTTGTCAACCTCAGCCAACGCCTGCATAGTGCCCTCATTCCTGTGATCACATATTTGTTTCACAGCATCTAACTTGCCTCCTACCTCAATCTCAATAGCACCAATTCTGGCATGTATCTCCTTTTCCCTATTTTCAAACCGTTCTGTTAGACTTCCTATCTGTCTATGTCTGTGATTATTTCTGCCTTTAATGCAAACATTGAATTCTGTAGTGCCCCAATGTCTGCCTTAAAGTCTGCTTTCAATTCTGATTTTACAGTTCCTATTTCTGTTCTTAAATTTGATTCTAAATGTAAGTTTGAATTTTCTATTTTTGATTCTAAATGTGAGTTTGAATTTTCTATTTTTGATTCTAAATGTGAGTTTGAACTTTCTATTTTCGATGTTATTTTTATTCTAAATTTGAGTATGATTTTTCTATTTTTGATTCTAAACTTGAGCTAAAACTCGCTAACATGGCTGCGAATATCTCCGGTGTCAACAACATTCTCCCAGTATTTACCCTCTCTGGACTTTCTGGTATGCTACTCTCTGAAATTACGTCGCTTGGCGACTTTTTAAAAACCCTATCCATTATCGGTATCACAAGAAAGCTTGATTAACACACAAGAATTTATAGCGCCAGCTGCTTTACTCATCTTTTAATCCAGAAGTTGCTGCAACGAGCTGCGACGTCCCCAACGCTCGCTGCCGTCTGTTGTAGAAGCTGTGGCTGGAATATGTCCTCACTGCATCCCTTATCCTTTGTAGAATCGAAGCTGCTGGGCCCCGACGCTTCGTTGGCGACTTGCGAAGTCCCCACGATCACTGCCGACCGTTGCAGAAGATGAAATTTGAGTACGTGGATCACTCGCGCCGCCACTCAATGCTGCCGGGCCGATGCGCCGTGGATCGCCTGTTACGGATGCCCGCGCCCGAACTCTGCCAGTCACCAACCGTTGTTAACCGCGCGACGCGTTTACGTACTTGTTTGCAACTGTTCGTTACTGTTCAATGGCTTATACACACCCTAATCTCTCCGTCCGAGCAAGTCCAACGTGAACTTATCCCGCCACGAGCCTCCAAATGCGAGCGTGAAGGTCGGGGTGAGAGTTTAAAATAGGAAAAGATTAATTTTTAAAACTCACAACCACCAACTGGGAACCAAATTCCTAAACATGCAAAACCACTGGAACTGTGATTGCGACTCGTTTTCTAGGGGATGATATCACACGTTCGCAGCTTTCCATCCCTGCATATGATTAACAAAACAAATTCATAATAAAATCAAGTTCATGAGGGAAAAGGCTGTACTAACTACTATTTTTGAAAACACGTGAAAGTTCACTTTATGTTGTTTATTTCACAATATTTGAACCCTGTGGCTGATACATCTGTACGTCGACACATTTACCAAATAAAGTTATAGCTCGTGAGCCCCCAGACAAAATGAATATTTATCGCGAATTGTTTTAACACCACGTGGCTGTCTCAAACACCGTTTATGTTCATGCCTATGCGATGACACGTGTTACATTAACAAATCACAGTCACTTTAATTCAATGCGATGCACACCTTGTTCTACCGGCTAAATATTCACAAACACACAGTAGCATTCGATTTAACTTGGCACAGTCTACGACGAGCAACCACGTGTGGCGATTGCCACAGACAAATCTAAAGTCACCACCTCGAGATCCACATGCCGACTGATGCAGAGCGACGCCGCCCGGCCAGCCACCCACGTGCTCTCCCGTCTCGTCACTTGCTGCAATCACGCGCGCGCGCGCACGCGCCAAAAGCTCAACTGCCGGGGTTTTTTCCCCTACGTCATCAACTTCCCCATGTGAGCTGTTCTAACCGATTTGCCAACGTACAACGCTCAGCCAATACATTTCTTAAACTTTCCTTAAAATCAAAATAATTACACTACACATTAAACAAATTTCTTCTTAGGTTTTTATATTGGTATAAACATCCTTTGTAATGTTTATCATAATCGTGCAATTTCTTATATAACAGATAAGTGATTTAACTGAATACTTCAAGATAAAATACGAAAGATTGATTGAAAATAAAATGAAAAATAGTTAATATCTTATTTTTATAAACAAACATTGAATGCTAGTTGTGTAACTGTCTCGTATTTATTGGTAATCTATTACTTTTCATTGTCAATTAAACATATTACGTCAGATGTGACTATATCAGCTAATGTATTGTTTATTTATCAACAGGCTATTTTGTAATGAGGGCCTTAAAGGTTCCTAACTGCATCGTATTACTTCAAATGCCAGTAGTATTAGAATATTTGTGCATTGCACTGTGCCTGGCACTCGCCATTGTCCCTCTCTCCCCTCACCGGAAACGAACTGGAAAATCCTAAGTTGGAACAAGCCACCAACGTCGGCCTGCTCGCTGGCCTCCCGTCAGCTACAAGCACAGAGCAAATCTCAACGTGGAGAATTTCTACCTATGGCCTAACTATAAATGTTGTCACCCAACTGTGTACATACATTGCTACCATAATTAATAAGATTAAAATTGTGTAACATTTAGTGCATTGGCATGGTCAATGTTTGCAGTGAACTCCATACTGTTTAATTATCAAATGTTATTAATTACCAGTATTTCTATTGGGCAGTAATCTTACAAGGTAGCAGAGGACAAAATAGGTAGGAAGGCAAGACCTACACAAAATCCTTGGATATCAGAGGAGATACTAAATTTAATCGATGAAAGGAGAAAATATAAAAATGCTGTAAATGAAACAGGCAAAATGGAGTACAGACGACTAAGAAATGAGATTGACAGGAAGTGCAAAATGGCTAAGCAGGAGTGGCTAGAAGGCAAATGCAAGGATGGAGAAGAATGTATAAATAGGGGAAAATAGATACAGCCTACAGGAAAATAAAAGAAACATTTCGAGATAAGAAAAACAGATCAATGAATATCAAGGACACTGATGGAAAACCAGATCTCAGCAAAGAAGGGAAAGCTGAAAGGTGGAAAGAGTATATAGAGGGGCTCTACAAAGGAAATGAACTCCGAGACAATATTGTAGGAAGGGAGGAGGATGTAGATGAAGATGAAATAGGAGATACTGTATTGAGAGAAGAATTTGACAGAGCCCTGAAAGACCTAAGTCGAAACAAGGCCCCTGGAGTAGATGATATTCCCTCAGAGCTACTGAAGTCTCTGGGAGAACCAGCCATGACGAAACCTGTTTCACCTGGTGCGTAAGATGTATGAGACAGGAGAAGTACCCTCAGACTTTAAGAAAAATGTTATAATCCCCATTCCAAAGAAAGCGGGTGCAGACAGGTGTGAAAACTAAAGAACCATCAGTCTAATAAGTCATGGTTGCAAAATATTAACACGAATTATATACAGAAGGATGGAAAAGGTGGTAGAAGCCGACCTCGGGGAAGATCAGTTTGGGTTCAGGAGAAATGTAGGAACACGGGAGGCAATACTCACTTTACGGGTTATCCTAGAAGATAGATTAAGAAAAGGCAAACCTACATTTCTAGCTTTTGTAGATTTGGAGAAGGCTTTTGACAATGTTGATTGGAATAAACTCTTTCAAGTTCTGAAGCAAGCAGGAGTAAAATATAGGGAACGTAAGGTTATTTGTAACTTGTACAAAAACCAGACAGCGGTTATCAGAGTTGAAGGGCATGAAAGGGATTCAGTGGTTGGAAAGGGAGTAAGACAGGATTGTAGTCTTTCTCCATTGTTATTCAATTTGTACATTGAGCAAGCTATAAAGGTAAGCAAGGAGAAATTTGGAGAAGGAATTAAAGTTCAGGGTGAAGAATTAAAAACATTGCGTTTTGCCGACGACATTGTAATAATCTCAGAGACAGCAAAAGACCTGGAAGAGCAGTTGAAGGAAATGGACAGTGTGCTGAAAGGTGCATATAAGATGAACATTAACAAGAGCAAAACTAGGGTAATGGAGTACAGTGTAAGGAAATCAGGCGATGCTGAAGGAATTAGATTGGGAAACGAAGCAATAAAGGAGGTAGATGAGTTTTGTTATTTGGGCAGTAAAATAACAAATGATTGTCTCAGTACAGAGGATATAAAATGCAGAATGGCAATGGGTAGAAAGGTGTTCGTGAAAAAGAGAAATTTGTTAACATCGAATATTGATTTAAGCCTAAGGAAGTCTTTTCTGAAGGCATTTGTATGGAGTGTTTCCCTGTATGGGAGTGAGACATGGACGATAAACAGTGCGGACAGGAAGAGGATTGAGGCTTTTGAAATTTGGTGCTACAGGAGAATGCTGAAGATTAGGTGGGTGGATCGCGTAACTAATGAGGAGGTACTGAACAGAATTGGGGAGAAAAGGAATTTCTGGCATACCTTGACTAAAAGAAGGGATAGATTGGTAGGACATATTCTTAGACATCAAGGAATTGTGAATTTAGCGTTGGAGGGAAGTGTGTGGGGTAAAAACCGCAGAGGAAGACCAAGAGATGGATACAGTAAGCAGATTCAGACAGATGTAGGTTGCCGTTCTTATGTGGAGATGAAGAGGCTTGCTCAGGATAGGGTATTGTAGAGAGCTGCATCAAACCAGTCTCCGGACTGAAGACCACAACAACAACATAAGCAAAAAAAGAAAATGCATTGGATGAAATTCGGGACTACAAACATTTAAAAAGGGACTGTAGTTAACGCGTACTTAGGGACGTCGTGTATGTAAATCGATACTTCCATTCTTTTGCAGTTGATTAATTGATCAAACATGTACCGGGGTAATATTTATCGGACAAACAGGGGAAGCAATAATTTTGATCGCATCTTGCGCACCTTATGAACGCCGCCCTTTTGCAGGTTACATGTTTTTTTTTTTTTTTTTTTTTTTTTTTTTTTTTTTTTTTTTTTTTTTTTTAATGTCTCCGCGAATCTTTCAGTAAAAATCCGATCTATTACCGCTGAGCCGAACACCGCTTTCTAAATAGATTCTCTCAGGGGCAATTGATAAGGTGCATATGGTGATAGATCCGTATCAACATTCCTTTTATTTCCTAAACTCTTAGCCATCTAGACTATCCACTTGGTGCACTTTCATATCTCACCACGCCCTACATGTACCAATAGCCGTAAGTATGTGGCTTTGTCCGGGTTTAAAATAAGGATTTCTGTATAGAGATTGCAATCGAATTCTATAAGTAAAGTACTCTCCCCCATGCACCGAAAGAAATTTTATGTAGACAGTAACCTTCATCTTGTTTTCAAGGTCAAGTGTACAAAATTTCATCGAGATCGGAGCGAAATCCTCCACCATGCACTAAACAAAATTTTATGCATACAGTGCCCTTCCTCTTGTTTTGAAGGTCAATTGTGCAATATTTCATCAAGATCACTGCGAAGATATAGATTTACACGGACACATTGAAATCGCATTTTCACTTTTTCTGAAATTTTCCGGTTGGTTTACCAAACAATGGAACGAAACCTGTTTAAGAACCATCCCCATGTAATTTTGTGTACATGCACAAAATTTCACGTTATTTGTTTGTCTGGATCTTGAGTTATAAGAGAACAGACAGACAGACAACAAATGCGTCATATAAGTATAGAGATAAATTTGGACGATTTCGGCGATGACGAGTAGGCGTCCTCTCCTTGTCAGTCAGTTAGCGCTTGGAGTTCCAATCTTAAGGTCCCGGATTCGATTCGCACTGTCCCCCATTTTTTAAAATTCTTCGTAATGTTCAGTTCCTTACTTTTAAATACAATTAACATCGCAAGTACAAATCTGAATGAAGACTTAACCCTTGAGCGGGCGTGCTGGGTTATTGAGTACCCCATAGCCTTAGGTAATTTCGTAGTGCTGCAGCATTGCAATGTTACTACAAAATACAAATTCGTAAAATAAAATTCGTAAGGGAATTGTGATTTACGATAGAAGGTGGTGTATTGAGTACACCACGCGCCTTTTTCGTGAAAGGGGGAAAAATAAATAAAAAATAAAAATGTAAACAAATTTTTTATGGGTTCTTTCCAATTTAAGTCGTTCGTAATTGTTATTCCTACGTATTTAGTTGAATTGACGGCCTGTAGATTTGACTGATGTATGGAGTAAATAAAGTTTAAAGGATTTATTTTAGTAATCATGAATGACTTCATACTTATCATTATTATGGGTCAATTGCCATTTTTTACACCAAGCAGATATCTTATCTAAATCATTTTCAGTTGCTTTTGATCTGGTGACATTACTAACCGATGACAGGCATCATCCGCGAACAGTCTAGTCTAGTCAGATTGTCTCCTAAATCGTTTATAAAAATAAGGAACTCTATAACACTTCCATGGGGAACGCCAGATATAACTTCTGTTCCACTCGTTGACTTACCATTAATTACAACGTACTGTGCCCTTTCTAACGGGAATCGCGAATCCAATCGCACAACTTCGGCGATATTCCGTAAGCACGCAATCTGATTAGAAGACGCTTGTGAGGTACAGTGTCAGAAGCCTTCCGGTAATCTAAAAATACGGAATCTATTTGACATCGCTTTTCGATAGCACTCACCACATCATGTGTTTCCCAAGGACGATATTTTCTGAATCCATTTTCACTATGGGTCAATAGGTCGTTCTCTTCGAGGTAGTTCATAATATTTGAGGAAAGTATACGTTCTAAAATACTGTTGCAAACCGACGTCAGTGATATAGGCCTGTAATTATGCGGTTCGGTCCTATCACCTTTCTTGAATATCGGAGTGACGTGTGCAACCTTCTAGTCTTTGGGTACGGAACGTTCGCTGAGCGTGCAGCTGAATATGCTAGCTAGGTATGGGGCTATTGCATCAGAGTACTCTGAAAGGAACGTAATTGGTATACAGTCGGAAACGCGAGACTTACTTTTGTAAAGTGATTTATTTGCTTTAATATTCCAGGGATATCTACTTCTAAATTACGCACGCTGGCAGACGTTTTTGGAGGAATTCTGCAGTATTTGTTTCGTCTTTTGTAGTGAAGGAATTTCGAAACTTGTGTTAAGGAATTCTGCTATAGCAGAACTGTTATTAGTAGCATTACCATTTCTATCGTGTAATGAAGGTATTGATTGTGTTTTACCGTTAGTATAATTAACATACGACCAGAATTTCTTACGATTCACTACCAAATCACTTGACAGGGTTTCGTTGTGGGAACTATTGTAAGCTTCTCGCATTGAAGTTCGACCTAATTTCTAGTTTCTGTAAAAGATTGCGTCTTGGAGATTTTGTGTGCGTTTCAATTTGGCATGGTTTTTTGTCTTTGTTTTTGCAAGCGTGATCTAACCTGTTTTGTGTAGCACAGTGGTTCAGCCCCTTGTATTGTTAATTTGTTTGGTATAAATATGTCAAAGGTTGTCGATATTATTTCTTCGAATCTAAGCCACATATTTGGTCTTGGGCTCAATTTTTTAAAATTTTATTTATGTATTTATTTAGAGATCGTGTAGTTCCCCCACCCAGCACTACGAGCCGGCACGCCACGAGCCTCTACGCCACCCAGGCAAATGGGCTTGACACACCTGCAAGCAACTCCCACGTTCTCCTCTGACCACTGTACTCAGTGGCTCACAGCAGGCCCTTTATTCCTGCCACCAGTCCGACCCTCGTGTGCATCCGCACTGAAATAGGCATCGAATCGAGACAGGTGGATTGCATTTAAGAACGGCGGCGGCGATCGAAAGAACATACACTGCAGTTCCTATTTGTCGAGAACAAAGAAATATATATAAAGTTTAAAACATTACGCTACTGTACATTATAGGATAAAGTTTTAGTCCATTTTTCTGAATGGAACACATCCTATTATTACATGAATTCCGACAGAAAAATGTATGTTGCATAACGAGGTTTCGCATTGTAGGTATAGCTCAGAATCGAATTATGCTTGTTGAGGAAGATTCCACTGTGTAGTCAATTCGTGAATTTATGAAAATCACTTAATGTATCTTGTAAATTTTGCCATCGCTTGGTACCTGAAAACAGTTTTCAGGCCTTTCGTTGATTCATTGTTAACACGGTGTTTTTTTATTATTATTATTATTATAAAACATCGTGGTGGAGTAGCCGAGCGCTCTGCGACGCCTTCCTGCGGATTGTGCGGCTGCTTCCCGTCAGAGGTTCGAGTCCTCTCTCGGGCATGGGGCTGTGTGTTGTCCTTAGAGTAAGGCGGCTAACTTTTTCAAAACTCAATGTGGGGCATTTGGAGAGTGTGAAAGAGGAATAAGATCACGTGACTCATAGTGCCAGTTGTTCTGAAACTAGGAAAGAAATTTAGGCGTGCAGAGTAGCCCTACTCATTTACTTAACATAACTGAGTGACATATTATTCTTAATATTCGATCATAATTTACAGTTCATAAATGTTTTCTCATGGTCCTATTTTGAATTTTAGAGTCTGACGATTTTTACATATTCTTCCTCCGTTACGTTTTTCCGATCATCTTCGTTGTGTCTACTACTTTTATTTGTTCCAGCTCTTGGAGCATCGTGCTCCACACGTTTTGATAAGTAGCTTAGTCCACCCTAAGAATTATGTTTTGCAATAACCTCGAATTAAATTTGATAAAAACTACTCTTTAAAACCATTTGACATACTCTATTATAGAAGTTCTTTCGATGAAATGCCGTGTTTTATTATGCGTTAGTAAATGCAATGGTCACTCACTTTCGTTGTTGCAATTTCAGAATTTCACCACATTTTTATTCCTGAAAGAATGCTGATATTGTATTAGACTGTGATAATTATTCATTATTTTTGCTACCTTAAGCACCGAAAAACATTCCATTACAGTTATTGAAACGTACTTAAGAAGACACAGAAAATATGCCAAAAACAGAATTTTTTTAATAAGTCATCAAATCACTAAATGCAGTATCAGCTTAAACAAAAACAACTTCCACCGATGCCGAATTTGACATTTTGAAGTAGACAGATGATGTGTATCTTTTTCCTGTCGTATTTAATATAATAATACTGTCATTTATTCGTAGATTACGCATTGTGAAGTTGACTTACAGGCAGTATGTCATAGCGTAACTTACACAAATAGTTTCGGCTTATGCTCTTAGACCAAGAATTTAAAAATTACTGGATTCGGAACGCTTTTGCCATTTATCGGGACATTTTCAGTAATTATCCCAATGCGGGACTGTCCCGCAGAATCCGGGACGGTTGGCCGCCTTACCTTAGAGTAAGTTAGTTTGAGTAGTTTGTAAATCTGAGGACCAATGACTTCTTGTTGATCATCAATTCTCAGTCGAAAACAACGAGTCGCGTACTTCTAGTATAAAATAGTTTCCAATATAAACTAAGCATATGTTTTGGCATTACGGTAGCAAATGTTTGTATAGTCTATGGGACTTAACTACGGGGTCATCAGTCCCTAAACTTACAAACTACTTATGAACTACTTACGAACTACTTACGAACTAGGACGGCACAAATACCCATGCCCGAGGCGGGATTCGAACCCCCGACCGTAGTGGCCGTGCAGACCGTGACTGGAGCGCCTTAGTCCCCTCGGCCACCACAGCCGGCATTACGGTAGCCCTAGTACTCAGGCTTGCTCCTGGCTGTTGGTTCGTCCTGTGACGGCGACCCCCTGAACAAGACTTTGCGACCCCCTTGGTTGAAAAACACTGTCCTGTCCGATTTATATGATCAGTTACCAATATTTATTTCTTATTTAAAAACCAATTTTTACTAAAAATTCTGAAGGTTGTGTCTAATGCTCAGTAGTTCCTGTAAAGATTAATCACCTACGTATATGACTACTGTTGTAACCTCGACACATAAAACGTTGAAAACGAAATGATCGTATGGGTTTTCTTGGCCGGGATTTCTCCATAGGGGTTCGACCGCCTACTGCAAGTCCTTCTATTGACGCCACTTTGGCGACTTGCGTGTCGATTATGATGAAACATTATATATGTCAAACTAAACTTTTGCTGTAGCAATTGAAAGTTTGATCAGCGTAGTGGAAATCAACCAACGCACATGTAGTGACATGGCGCTAAGGGCATGTAAGGGTAAGTTTGTTGGGGCAGGAGGCGTGTTTCTACAGGGTGGGGGCAGCTAGCCTCCCCCGCCACTCGCTGGGCCCGCCCTTGTGCGTATGGCCAATCGCGTTTCGTCGGGCCCGGCCTGCTAGCCCCTACCGGTGTTCTCTACCTGTCTGCCGTCTGGCCATCAGTCTTCCTTCGTCGGACTGGGCGACCGCTTCTCGCGCCACTGCCGGCTATGGATTTCGCTGAGGGGCGTTTCCAGATCTCCAGCAGCTTGAACTTCACACACATACTGAAATACTCTCAGACCCATCCGCCACAGAGTTATGGTAAGTAGCACATGAATATCAATGGTTCCTTGTCGATAAGGAGTCTTTGGTAAAAATTCGCAAGTTCTGCGGCTTTTTAAGACGAAGCAAAAAAAATGTTCAAATGTTTGTATAGTCTATGGGACTTAACTACGGGGTCATCACTCCCTAAACTTATAAACTACTTATGAACTAGCTAATCCTAAGGACGGCACAAATATCCATGCCCGAGGGGGGATTCGAACCCCCGACCGTAGTGGCTGTGCAGACCGTGACTGGATCGCCTAAGTCCCCTCGGCCACCGCGGCCGGCTAAGACGAAGCTTCCAGAGAATAATGATAGTTGTAAATTTTTTCGGGGGATAAGATTCTGCTGATACGCGTGAAACAAATCTTAGTTAATAATTACAGAAATTTCATATTGGTGGTTATGATAAGAAATACTTTTTAAAATCTTGCGTATCAAATTCGTTTATTGGATGAACGTCCTTGGTGCAGTTTCGAGACCAGGGGAGTCATTTGCACCGCTTAATTTTTTCAATTTAAATACATAAATTGGTTTTCAACGCGATATGTTTTATGTCTCTTAACTCAAAAGAAAAAAAATAGCGATATACATGAATCCGCTGGACTTAAAAACTGCACTGAGGTTCGTCATTCAGTGAACGAAATCGATAGGCAAGATTTTTCAATAAATATTTCACTTCGTAACCCCCAAGCTGAATTTTTTATTATTGATAATAATATTGTGGTGGCTTGTGCACTCGACTCCAAATTGTGTCTTCATACAAATCTTGCTTAGTTACTTGCATATTGCGTACGTCATAGTTGTGATATCAGACTTTTATGTGAAACGACTCAGCTTACAATTATTCACTCCCTTGGTGTTCACTACGGCAACATGCTGACCAGTTACACGTACATCTGTTACGTTACTTTCTTCCGTAACTCAAGTACTAAACAATTTATTATATCTTGGGCCCTCAGTGTTAGGTCGGCCGCGGTGGCCGAGGGGACTGAGGCGCTCCAGTCACGGTCTGCACGGCCACTACTGTCGGGGGTTCGAACCCCCCCCCCCCCTCGGGCATGGATATTTGTGCCGTCCTTAGTATGAGTAAGTTTAGGGACTGATGACCCCGTAGTTAAGTCCCATAAGTTATACAAACATTTGATCATTTCTCAGGGTTAGAAACGTCTTATATTGGCATAATTGTAAAAGCATAGTCCAAAGCTCTGTAATATATTATTTTATTTATTTATCACGTGATATCTTTCGGCGTATTGCCGTCGTCAGGTGACTTCCTCCAAAAACATTTTCTTTTGCAGAAAGACACCTGACGACGGCAATACGCCGAAAGATATCTCGTGATAAATAAATAAAATAATATATTACAGAGCTTTGGACTATCCTTTTACAGTGAAGTACTGAAATTTCTCCCACTGATGCTCATTTTCTTTTAAATGAAAAGAGCGTTGCAAATATCTGAAATTTCCAAGTTTCAAAAAATGTTCAAATGTTTGTTAAGCTTATGGGACTTAACTATGGGGTCATCAGTCCCTTAAAAAAATGCTCAAATGTTTGTAAAGTCTATGGGACTCAACTACGGGGTTATCAGTCCCTAAACTTACAAACTACTAATGAACTAGGACGGCACAAATATCCATGCCCGAGGGGGGATTCGAAGCCGTGGCCGTACTGATCGTGACTGGAGCGCCTCAGTCACCACGGCCACCGCGGCCGGCTCCAAGTTTCAATTTTAATTACGACTCATTGTGTAACTGTGAGAGAACATTATAATTCAGTGACTTATTTGATAAATCTCGGGCAGGTTAAATGTAGTTGAAATTTGTTTCCACAGTTAACTTTACCAAGGAATTGAAATTATGTAAAAATGTATTTTCTCACTGGATGTGGTTGCCAGTACCATAAATTGTAGGGCAATAAAAAAATTATGATCGTGCCTCAGCTCCTGCGTCATCTGTACTAGATTGTAAAGGAGGTGATACTTTCGAAGCCGTAATGACGTCTAAATTTGTACTTGAAATTACTAATACTGAGTACTAATTTTGTAAAGTACGTATTGGATTTCAATTTTCATTGTTAATCTACGGCCTTAAGAGTGACGATATCAATACCACGATTCGTTTTTGACGATGATGACGCAGTCGACACGTTTTAAAAGGAAAGGTGTTTTACATTAGACGTAAGAACGAATTGAAGTAGGTTGTAAACTGGTTCTAGATTTGAATTATGCTAGTAATGACTGAAATTACTTTCTTCATCTAATGTTTTGGTATTAAAAAGTAAACTTTACCAACCCGATCGCTGAAATAAAGAAATTTTATTCGGTAATCTTTTTCGTCCTTGACTTTCACAAGGTGAAACTTACGTGCGTCGGCTCCTTGGAGTAAAACATTAATAGCGTTCTCATTGAGAATCTGAAATCATTAAAATACGCTTATATTGTTACGAATATTTTCAGAAACAAAAACTCTCGACACAGTCAAGCTTATTATTATTATTTACATGTTTTTCTCCATTTGTGCTTACACGCGCATATTTTATAGTTCCTAAGATCTTTATTTTAGCGTTTAGTTAAGTTGTAGCTGAATGTGAGTTGCTGAAGCCAATGAATGGCACAAGTTATTGTTATATACATTCTGTATTCAATAGCTATATTTACGTTGTCACAGAAAAAATTGTTCTCCCCTATTGTGTGATATTTTGAAGTCTCTGGTATATTAAGTATTTAATAATATATCAGCCTGAAACGCCTTAGTTAAAATACGTGAGTGGTTACACAATACTGGCAAATAGTTGATTCGTTGATAGCGTACTGGACAAAATTGATGGGTTCAGTCGTATCCTGCAGTACCACTTTTTTTGTTGCCTGCGTAATCTTTATAATGTCATACTGTTCATCAAAGATATTTAACAACTTCAGTTTGCGTATGCTGAAATGTTAAATAGTTCTATTAGACAACCAGAGCCGATGATTATTTTGGCATTAAAAATGTTTGTAAACCTATGGGACCTAATTACACTGGTCAAAAGTCCCTAGACTTACAAACTACTTAAACTAACGTATGCTAAGAACAACACACACGCACGCACACACACACACACACATGCCGAGGGAAGAATCGAACCTCAGACGGGGAATGGCCGCGCGCACCACAGCAAAGCGCACGAATATTCCGTCGCGGTTTGATGTTTTTGTTGTGGTCTTTAGTTCGAAGTATAATTTATAGATTTTGCTCTCCTATTTAAGCTCTGTCTTGTATTCTCTTGCATCCATGTGAGACTTTTAGCACCGCAAGAGATTTCAGACAAATTTCTATTTACAATAATGGCTAAACATAGTATTTTCAAAATTACTGACTACCATTCCTGGGCAAAAGGACACTTCTATCAGAGAATCAACAGTACTTCAAGACAAACCTTGCAAGAAAACAGTTTGCATTCAAAATTAGTCTTTTCGCTTGCTTCAAAGGACGTTTAGCTTCGCTTCATAACAGACTAATGGAGACTGTGTGTTAGGTTGGGACTCTAACCTGAGCTGTGCATTTCTTGGCCGATGCTCTTATTGACTGATTTACCCACGCAACACACACGCTCTTTCTCTCGGCTTTATTCCTTTCAGACATTCTTCGCAAATGTTCTCCAATAAGTTCTACTGTTGGAAAAACTCTCTTGGAACAATCTCCTAGTCTGTGGATAAACCAATCCTCCGCAATATCCTTTCTATCAGGAGTCTATAGCCAGAAAGATGAGCAGTATAGCTTCTGCGTAGTTTGGTTCAAACGTCTGTAAATCTATCGGACCAAACTGCGTGGTCACCAGTCCGTAGCTTACAAACTACTTAAACCTAGGTAAACTAACCTACGGACAAACATACACACCCATGCCCCAGGGAGGACTCGAACCTCCACGGCGAGCAACCGCGCGCTCCGCAGCGAGGTGCTTTAGACCGCTCGGCTACTCCACCGCGGCTGCGTAGTTTGGAAGGTAGAAGAGAGTACTGGCTCAGCGAACAAAACTGACGCTCAGGCACGACTTTATGTTTGCAGGGACCAAAGCGATGCGGTCATCGGTCGCTAGTCTTACAAACTACTTAAACTAAGCCGCGGTGGAGTAGCCGAGCGGTCTAAAGCGTCTCGCTGTGGAGCGCGCGGTTGCTCGCAGTGGATATTCGAGTCCTCCCTGGGGCATGGGTGTGTTCAAATGTTCAAATGTTTGTTAAGCTTATAGGACTTAACTACGGGGTCATCAGTCCCTAAACTTACAAACTACTTATCAACTACCTTATACTACGGACGGCACAAATATCCATGCCCGAGGGGGGATTCGAACCCCCGGCCGTAGTGGCCGTGCAGACCATGACTGGAGCGCCTCAGTCTTCTCGGCCCATGGGTGCGTGTGTTTGCCCTTAGGTTAGTTTACCTAAGTTTAAGTAGTTTGTAAGCTACGGACTGATGGCCACGCAGTTTGGTCCGATAGATTTACAAATTACATTACATTTACTTAAACTAACACTGCCGGCCGGGCCGAGACATACACAAAGTTTTGCATTGTGGTGTTCCGAGCCGGCGCGGCTTGAGCCAACGACTTGCGGTTATCTGAAATTCCCGGCGCGAGCCGATATGGCTACGGATTTGCTTCTGCAAAATCTCACACGTCTCGTGTATGCGTTTACCACAAGCGTGTGCAAAAGTTTTGTTTTTTTTCGCCCAAGTAGTAGTTCAAAATCACATTTAGTGAGGAAAATTTACGATTTCAAAAACATGTTCAAATGTTTGTTAAGCTTATCGGACTTAATTGTGGGGTCATCAGTCCCTAAACTTACAAACTACTTATGAACAACCTTATACTAAAGACACCACAAATATCCAAGCCCGAGGGGGAATTCGAACCTCGCGCATCGCAGCACAGCGCCTCAATCCGCTCGGCCACTCCACCCATACCTGCTCAAGTGCCCAGCAGTAAATTACTGATGACTGCTAGCTTGGATGCCACAACTCTAATAGTGTTTCAATTCCCTCAGGCAACAGGAAAAAAGGAAGAGAACGACGATTGACAATACCTGCATTTTTTCAGTGACATGTTTAGGAAAATATGACTTGTTATTTTCTTCTTATGTTACTATTAAATTTGTGAAATGAATAAAAGTTTTTTCAGAAAAGGTTTTTTGGTTATTCACGTAAGGAAACTCACTCCTAAATGTTAGTCGAAATTCATGGGATGAGTTCATTACTGCCTGTTTATTTGCTTAAAAATTAGATGAGAACAATAGTAATAGAATGACAAAAAGGTCTCAAGCCGGCTCAAAGTAGATGAAGTGAACAAGGGTTGGTCACACCTGTGCTTCCTTCCATTTTCCTGTGACAATAGATGGGGCTCCCTTGTCGCTGGGGACAAGCCTACCAAGAAGGAGAAAACCAGAGACAACAAGAAATAAAGTGACACACGCTTCTCAGTCTTTACTGACTTGTCATGAAGTCTTTGTGGCTACACTAAAACCACGCATTTTTCTTTCAGTTACAGTAGATAAATCGAAATTGAAAGTACCATGGACGTAAAGAAGAAAATACATGTCATCAAATGATTCAGAAAAATGTTTGTAGAAACGCAGTTCTACTTGTCTGTGTAGAGTTCCCGAAAGTGGAGGTGGGTGTCCCACATAAAATCGGCACACTTCACATATCGACTAATTATTTGAAATTTCATCAGTCTTAGTTGCCTAGAAAATTTAGTGAAGGTGTATTTTCGTCTATTGCAATTAAATGATAGGTGTTCTTTGTGCATGCGTATTTCGCTTCTTTATTTGTGAAGCGGAGGTACAGTTTTTATTTGGAACATCAGTATACGATTATTTTCTTCTTGTGGTAGAATATTTTCTAAGAGCTACAACAAGAGCGAAAAATTTTAAAAATGCTATATATTGTGTGTTAGTCAAGTTAAGCAATGATGCATGTATAAATGTATGTATATTTTAATATTTCAAACAAGGAAGCCATGTAGTAGAAGTCGGAAAATTTTATTTCAATCCATCAATAGCAAAGTCGCAGTGTTAGTCCAGCCAATGAATGCTTTGTAGTGCATGGAATATGCAAGAATTTTTTACTTCAGGTCTTTGTTAGGGATATTTAGGACGTGAACATAATAAAAGTCCCCGCCCCTGGGGGGTGAGCTAAAGCGGGGAGGGGGTGGAAACGTACCATTTTTTTGGTTTTTCGCTTATATCTCGAAAACGGTCCGCTTTAGGAAAAAAATGTTCCAAATAAAAATGACAATAATTGAATTTGCTATAAAATTGTTTCCATACATATAAGTCGAAATTTAATGTTCTACAACTTTCTTTCTAACAAATTTTCTGAGAAATGATCGAGTGAGTCACTAAAAGTAAATATTTAACAAAATTTTTAGTGAAATAAAAAACTATTTTTCCGAAACTGTCGAATTTCAATAATGTGTATCTCGAAAACCGTTGGGAATTCCACGAATATGTGTCGAAACAATTTTATAGCAAATACAATTATCTTTCATTTTTTTGGAACATTTTTTCCTAAAGAGGACAGTTTTCGCGATATAAGCGAAAAATCAAGAAAAGGTACCTTTCCACCCCCTCCCCGCTTTAGCTCATCCTCCAGTGGCGGGGACGTTTATTATGTTCACCTCCCAACTATCCCTAACAAAGTCCTGAAGTAAAAAATTATCGCATATTGATGCACTCTTACACCCCTCTTTTGAGCACTCATTGACTGGACTATGTAGATTAATTTATTCTTCTTCTACTTCCAATCATGAAATATATTTTAAATTAATTTTGTGAAGTGGACAGCACACTAGTTGTATGTGTCTTATAAAATCAAATATGATTTGACGTAAAACCATAGCAGACCATTGTAATTGGTCACCACCCAAGAAAATTCGTATATACTTGTTTTCTGGTTATGGATCTTAACATGTCATGAGGGACCGACATACGTGGATAGACATATACTAATATAATATATAGAATGTATTAACAATATTATACGAATGATAATAGGATGTTGTATCTACCTTAAAATATCCTTCATATATTACAAATTGTCAATACTTTACTACTCTTCTACAAAGTACTAGACTTTTTTTTATAGAATAAACAGGATGCAGGCTCAGGTCAGGTTTTAATATGAGCGAAACGTCTAGTTAAAAAGTGAAGACTAGGATTCGACTCGGTAAATCGGACGTACCAATGTGTTGGTTAGGATTAGTTAAAAAAGATACATTTATTTTACCCATTTAGAACTGTATAATGTTTTTAAGCAAGAAAACAAATTTAAAACACACACACTGAGTGATAGTCTCCAGTCCTTCAAAACTAAAAATGCGAGTGTAGATCAGTTGTGGCTTACATTCAAAGACATAATATCAGTAGCAATCGAGAGATTTATACCAAATAAATTAATAAAAGAGGGGGCTGACCCCCCATGGTACACAAAACAGGTCAGATCACTGTTGCAGAAACAAAGGAAAACGCATGCAAAATTTAAAAAGACACAGAATCCGCAAGACTGGCAATCTTTTACTGAAACTCGCAACCTAGCGCGGACTTCAATGCGAGAATCTTATAGTTGTTTCCACAACGAAATCCTGTCTCGTAATCTTGCAGAAAATCCAAAGAAATTCTGGTCATATGTGAAGTACACTAGCGGCAAAACACAAACAATACCTTCACTACGCGATAGCAATGGTAATACTACCGACGACAGTACTGCTAAGGCAGAATTACTAAACACAGCTTTCCGAAATTCTTTCACCAAAGAAGACGAAGTGAACACTCCAGTATTCAATCCAAGAACAGCTGCCAGCATGCGAAACTTAGAAGTAGATGTTCCTGGAGTAGTAAAACAACTTAAGTCACTAAACAAAAATAAATCTTCCGGGCCAGATTGTATACCAACTAGATTCCTCTCACAGTATGCTGATGAAATAGCTCCGTACTTAGCTATAATTTACAACCGATCACTCAGCGAAAGATCCGTACCCAAAGACTGGAAAGTTGCCCAAATTACTCCAATATTCAAGAAAGGCAATAGGAGTGATCCCCAAAATTACAGGCCTATCTCATTGACGTCGATTTGCAGTAGGATTTTGGAACATATACTTTGTTCGAATATTATGTACTATCTCGAAGAGAACGACCTATTAACCAATAGTCAGCACGGATTCAGAAAGTATCGCTCTTGCGAAACACAGCTTGCCCTTTATTCACATGAAGTGTTAAGTGCCATCGACAAGGGATCTCAAATCGATTCCATATTTCTGGATTTCCGGAAGGCTTTTGATACTGTACCCCACAAGCGGCTTCTAATGAAATTGCGTGCTTATGGAATATCTCCCCAATTGTGCGATTGGATTCACGATTTCCTATCAGAAAGGACACAGTTCGTTGTAATTGACGGTAAGTCATCGAGTAAAACAGAAGTGATATCTGGCGTTCCACAGGGAAGCGTTATTGGCCCCCTACTCTTCCTCGTGTTTATAAACGATTTAGGAGATAACCTGAATAGCTCCCTTAGACTGTTCGCGGATGATGCTGTCGTTTATCGGTTAGTGAAGTCAACAGAGGATCAAAAGCAACTGCAAAGCGATTTAGACAAAATTTCTACTTGGTGCGAAAATTGGCAATTGACACTAAATGAAGAAAAGTGTGAAGTAATACACATGACCACTAAAAGAAATCCGCTGTACTTCAATTACGCGATAAATCAGTCAAACCTTAAGGTCATAAATTCTACCAAATACCTAGGAGTTACAATTACGAACAACTTTGACTGGAGAGAACACATAGAAAATATTGTGGGGAAGGCGAACCAAAGGTTACGTTTCATTGGCAGAACGCTTAGACGATGCACCAGCTCCACCAAAGAGACTGCCTACATTACACTTGTGCGTCCTCTCTTGGAGTAATGTTGCCCCTTGTGGGACCCTCACCAGGTGGGACTGACGGAAGATATTGAGAAGGTTCAGAGAAGGGCAGCTCGTTTTGTTTTATCACGTTACGGGGGGGAAAGCGTCACGGAAATGTTGCACGAATTGGGGTGGAAATCATTAAAAGAAAGACGTTATTCATTGCGGCGTGATCTGTTTGCGAAGTTTCAATCACCGACTTTTAGTTCTGAATGTGAAAATATTTTGCTAGCACCCACCTACTTAGTGAGACATGACCATCCCAATAAAATAAGAGAAATCAGATCGAAAACGGAACGATTTAGGTGTTCTTCCTTCCCGCGCGCTATTAGAGAATGGAACGGTAGAGAAAAGTTATGAAGGTGGTTAATGAACCCTCTGCCAGGCACTTAAATGTGATTTGCAGAGTATCGATGTAGATGTAGATGAAATATTACCTTCTGAACGTGGCTTCTAAGAGTCAGCAACCGTAATAGCCTACAAGTTATGTAAGAACTACTAAGAAACTTCACCAAGTTTCAATAAAACTTTACTAGGTTTCAACATCATCTAAGGGTGTCTTCATCAGACGAAATTTATAAATTACGTAAGAAGTATTAC
This sequence comes from Locusta migratoria, assembly GCA_026315105.1. NCBI lineage: Eukaryota > Metazoa > Arthropoda > Insecta > Orthoptera > Acrididae > Locusta > Locusta migratoria. The sequence continues at coordinate 505,314,934 of CM048744.1, forward strand.
ACACGACCGATAACTGCTCTTGTGTAAAATTGATACAAGAATGGTCAAAGTACAAAATACGTATATCCATAGACACTGCTTAGCGACATGTAGCTTTCAGTTTCATATAACTTTTAATCAACTAGCAATGTTTAGTTGTTTATTTTATATTTTTACCATTCTGTTGTTAATTTTGGAAGACAAGAGCACTTACCATTCGTGTGTAGCACTTCTTATGTAATTTATATTCAAATGTTTCTTCTGATGAGGGCATCCATATTGATATTGAAACCTGGTAATTTACTACGCAACTAGTGATCTATAAAAATTTATTGGAATAAAAATACATTTTTCATTAATGATAATAATGTTACACAGTTAATACTTTAACACATTTTCTTGCCGCTTATGAAGGAAAGTGATCATTTACTTCATCAAAGTAGACCATTCAAAATTTTTCTGTTTCCACACGCGTCGCTTATGCGATCTTGTCCCATTGTTGACCATAGATAAGTGGAAATTGATTTCAATTTACTGAACGAAGGTTCACAGCTAGCAATTGATACTGGAATAGTAAGGAGTCTCAGATTTGGAAAACATTTTCTCAAAGCGAAATAATTGTTAAGATGCTCCAATAGTGTTTTATGTTCAATGTCTTTTTCATTACAGAGTAGCAACTCGCAGTCGCAAATTTCGATACTGAGTTCTGTTTCATTCAATCTGTGTTATAAAATTCTCGCAGATATTTACAGGGCCCTTATCATTATTAACCTTATTTTTAAATTTTCAACGGCCAGTAAAAATACAAATTTAAAATGAAGATCACACAGTCGCGTAAATCGTGCACTTATTTCTTGCTGCATATGATCGGCAACGCTTTACATAACGTGAGAAATTTCACTTTCTGCGGAAGGGCCATCATTACCAGCCAACTCTTCAGGCATTTTTCAGAGTCTTCGAACGCGGATTGTTAGATCCCATTGTTTGGCACAGGGAACTCAGCCTTTCATGTTGTCTCTTCTCAGATCTCGTCTGGAATTTCTGCAAGTTCAGCAGATACTGATTCAAGATCATGGAACGCTTCCCTCAAATTCATTTCAGGATTTGTAATCTGAACTGTGATCAATTCTCAAGATTTCATGTCAGAAATGAACTAAAGTAATTAATTGAAGTTCAGTAGGCTATATTTTGCAATGAAATTTTAGTTTCACGTCTGGAGTCACTTCTGTTAGTACTATCCTCTACTAATGTTTTAATACACTCCTGCCCATTAAAATTGCTACACCACGAAGATGACGTGCTACAGACGCGAAATTTAACCGCCAGGAAGAAGATTCTGTGATATGTAAATGATCAGCTATTCAGAGCATTCACACAAGGTTGGCGCCGGTGGCGACACCTACAACGTGCTGACATGAGGAAAGTTTACAACCGATTTCTTATACACAAACAGCAGTTGATCGGCGTTGCCTGGTGAAACGTTGTTGTGATGCCTCGTGTTAATAGGAGAAATGCGTACCATCACGTTTACGACTTTGATAAAGATCGGATTGTAGCCTATCGCGATTGTGGTTTACCGTATCACGACATTACTGCTCGCGTTGGTCGCGATCCAATGACAGCAGAATATGGAATCGGTGGGTTTAGGAGGGCAATACAGAACGCCGTGCTGGATCCCAACGGCCTCGTATCACTAGCAGTCAAGATGACAGGCATCTTATCCGCATGGCTGTAACGGATAGTGCAGCCACGTCTCGATCCCTGAGTTAGCAGATGGGGGCGTTTGCAAGACAACAACCATCTGCACGAACAGTTCGACGACGTTTGCAGCAGCATGGACTATCAGCTCGGAGACCACGGCCGCGGTTACCCTTGACGCTGCGTCACAGACAGTAGCGCCTGCGATGGTGTATGCAACGACGAACCTGAGTGCACGAATGTCAATGTCATTTTTTTTTTTCGGATGAATACAGGTTCTGTTTACAGTATCATGATGCTCGCATCCGTGTTTGGCGACATCACGGTGAACGTACAATGGAAAGGTGTATTCGTCGTCGCCATACTGGCGTATCACCTGGTGTGATGAAAATTGGTTACAAGTCTCGGTCACCTCTTGTTCACATCGACGGCACTTTGAATAGTGGCCGTTAGATTTCAGATGTGTTACGACTCGGGGCTCTACCCTTCATTCGATCCCTGCGAAACCCTAAATTTCAGCAGAATAATGCACGACCGCATGTTGCAAGTCCTGTACGGGCCTTTCTGGATACGGAAAATGTTAGACTGCTGCCATGGCCAGCACATTCTCCAGATCTCTCACCAATTGAAAACGTCTGGTCAATGGTGGCCGAGCAACTGGCTCGTCACAATGCCAGTCACTACTCTTGATGAATTGTGGTATCATGTTGAAGCTGCATTGGTACACGCTATCGAAGCTCTTCTTCCAGTAATTTTCGGGTGTGCAGCCGGATCCCATTGACATTCTGCAACGATATTTCGGCCCAGAGACGTCCGGCCATCTTCAGGTGAGTAGGCAACTACTGAAGAGCGCAGGTACGTTCGCGGTATTTATACCGAGTATTGCGCATGCGAGATACGCTGGAGTCTTACTGCGCATGTGTTAGATGGTGACATGCGCGGCACGGCCGAGCTTTGTGTGCTGCCCTCGGTGGTGAAAGTGAACACTCATCTAATCATTGAGAATCGAATGATTCCGTCGATTCCGCTGTGCCTCAATAGCTTTAAGAACAGGGTTCCAAGTTTTATCCAGCTGAAAGCCGTTGTCACGATTTATTAAATTGTCAGCAAGGCGTATTTCAACCGCTTCTTTGTAGACTGAGTTCCAAAAGCCGGAAACAGGAGCTAAAATTGTGGTTTTGTTGTATTCCATGGAGTGTCCTATGGAAATGCAGTGCTCTGCTACAGCTGATTTCGACGGTTGCAGAAGACGGGTGTGTCTTTCGTGCTCCGTACAGCGCTCTTGAACTGTCCGAGTCGTCTGGCCTATGTAAGCGGAACCACACTCGCAGGGAATTTTATAAACGCCCGCTTTTTTCAGTAGCAGATCGTCTTTTACAGATCCGACTAGAGCTATATTCTTCGCTGGTGGACGGAAGATGACCTGGATTTTATGTTTCCTTAGCAGTCTGCCTATTTTAGAGGACACATTGCCAGCATAAGGAAGGAATGCAACTGATTTGTAATCTTCTTCATTGTCCTCAGTGCGTTGCTTCTTGTTGTTATGATTACGTATGGCCTTCCTTATTTGGCGTGATGTGTAGCCATTCTCTTTGAACACTTTCTCCAAGTGTTCCAGTTCTGCAGGAAGATTTTCTTCGTCCGATATCAAGTGTGCTCGATGTATTAGCGTACTAAGAACACCAGCGGTTTGTGCGGGATGATGGCAGCTGAACGCCTGGAGGTATAGATCTGTGTGCGTAGGTTTCCTGTACACAGAGTGTCCCAAAGAGCCATCATCCTTGCGTCGTACCAGCACGTCCAGAAATGGTAAAACTCCCATCTTTTTCACTCTCCATGGTGAACTTGATATTTTCATCTATTGAATTTAAGTGACGGTGGAATTTCTCCAGTTCCTCCCTACCATGAGGCCATACAACGAAAGTGTCGTCTACGTAGCGCCAGAACACAGTGGGCTTTAAAACAGCAGACTCAAGTGCCTTCTCCTCAAAGTCCTCCATAAAAAGATTAGCCACCACAGGGGACAAGGGGCTCCCCATGGCGACACCGTCAGTTTGTTCAAAAAATTCGTTATTAAATAAAAAGTAGGTTGAGGAGAGAGTATGCTCAAACAAAGCTGTCAAGTCTTCACTGAAAATGTTACCAATGAGATGTAATGAGTCCATTAAAGGCACTTTTGTAAAGAGCGAGACTACATCAAAACTGACTAGTAAATCCGTGCTGCTCAACTTAACTGTCTTCAGGCGATTCACAAAATCTCCAGAGTTACGTATGTGGTGACAACACTTCCCCACGTACGGCTTGAGCAAAGAAGCCAGATGTTTAGCGGTATAATAGGTCGACGCACCAATATTGCTCACTATTAATCGTAGTGGGACACCATCCTTGTGAATCTTGGGAAGGCCGTAAAGTCTTGGTGGTAATGCACTGTGTGGTCTCAGCTTCTTGATGACTTGTTTTGGTAAAGAACTATCATTCAACAGTGAAGCGGTTTTCCTTGACTTCAGCGTATCTCGCATGCGCAATACTCGGTATAAATACCGCGTACGTACCTGCGCTCTTCAGTAGTTGCCTACTCACCTGAAGATGGCCAGACGTCTCTGGGCCGAAATATCGTTGCAGAATGTCAATGGGATCCGGCTGCACACCCGAAAATTACTGGAAGAAGAAATACGCCGGGAAAATTTTAGAAGTCACATCAGATTCCTCTACGGGGAGGAGATGGTCCAGTATATCCACAGACTGGATAAATTACGTGAGAAAAGAGCCAGGTTACTATGTTCACTGAATTTTTTACTTAAATGTAGAGACCATAATTTTATTCCAACTTTTGCCAGAGTTGTACATTTTATAAATAGTGTGGCTGCCAACAAGATAAAACGCAAGGCAAGTTTAGCCTTGGTCAGAGAACGAATACGTTTTACACGTCGTGAGTTGGATACTGTAGCCAGGGATTTATTTTATTTACATCTGGAAATTGCAGCAAGATGTTCTTCCCTCAGCTGGGACTGGATTGACGGTGTGTCCTGGTCCAAGGCAGATTGGGCTCACAGGGTTAGTTCAAACAGACAGAGTGCAAAATTTGGCCGACTCGCAGCACAAGAACCGCAAAAAGATGTTCCTGGACGATCCGTGGTGAACTTAACGGAGAAATCTCTTGACGATGCGACGATGTCTGTGCTTGCGAAGGGTTTGAATTTCGCGCCCACGCCTACTTCGCCTCCTTTTACGGAGTTCATCAGTTCTATTGAGGAAGCCATAAGACCTCTCTCTGTGGATTCTGCAGACGAAGTTCGACGTGAATCTTGCCGAACTTTGTTGAAGTGTGCTCCACAACGAAGTAACATCTCGCCAGCTGAAAGAGCGGCTCTCCGCAGCTTACGAGAAGATACTAGCACAGTCGTGCTCCCTGCAGATAAGGGTAACGCCACGGTCCTCTTGACAAGGGAAGCCTACAACGAGAAGATTTATAGCCAGCTATCGGATTCTACGTATCGCAAAATTGTAAAGGACCCAACGAGTCGCATATCAAGGAAAACCGCTTCACTGTTGAATGATAGTTCTTTACCAAAACAAGTCATCAAGAAGCTGAGACCACACAGTGCATTACCACCAAGACTTTACGGCCTTCCCAAGATTCACAAGGATGGTGTCCCACTACGATTAATAGTGAGCAATATTGGTGCGTCGACCTATTATACCGCTAAACATCTGGCTTCTTTGCTCAAGCCGTACGTGGGGAAGTGTTGTCACCACATACGTAACTCTGGAGATTTTGTGAATCGCCTGAAGACAGTTAAGTTGAGCAGCACGGATTTACTAGTCAGTTTTGATGTAGTCTCGCTCTTTACAAAAGTGCCTTTAATGGACTCATTACATCTCATTGGTAACATTTTCAGTGAAGACTTGACAGCTTTGTTTGAGCATACTCTCTCCTCAACCTACTTTTTATTTAATAACGAATTTTTTGAACAAACTGACGGTGTCGCCATGGGGAGCCCCTTGTCCCCTGTGGTGGCTAATCTTTTTATGGAGGACTTTGAGGAGAAGGCACTTGAGTCTGCTGTTTTAAAGCCCACTGTGTTCTGGCGCTACGTAGACGACACTTTCGTTGTATGGCCTCATGGTAGGGAGGAACTGGAGAAATTCCACCGTCACTTAAATTCAATAGATGAAAATATCAAGTTCACCATGGAGAGTGAAAAAGATGGGAGTTTTACCATTTCTGGACGTGCTGGTACGACGCAAGGATGATGGCTCTTTGGGACACTCTGTGTACAGGAAACCTACGCACACAGATCTATACCTCCAGGCGTTCAGCTGCCATCATCCCGCACAAACCGCTGGTGTTCTTAGTACGCTAATACATCGAGCACACTTGATATCGGACGAAGAAAATCTTCCTGCAGAACTGGAACACTTGGAGAAAGTGTTCAAAGAGAATGGCTACACATCACGCCAAATAAGGAAGGCCATACGTAATCATAACAACAAGAAGCAACGCACTGAGGACAACGAAGAAGATTACAAATCAGTTGCATTCCTTCCTTATGCTGGCAATGTGTCCTCTAAAATAGGCAGACTGCTAAGGAAACATAAAATCCAGGTCATCTTCCGTCCACCAGCGAAGAATATAGCTCTAGTCGGATCTGTAAAAGACGATCTGCTACTGAAAAAAGCGGGCGTTTATAAAATTCCCTGCGAGTGTGGTTCCGCTTACATAGGCCAGACGACTCGGACAGTTCAAGAGCGCTGTACGGAGCACGAAAGACACACCCGTCTTCTGCAACCGTCGAAATCAGCTGTAGCAGAGCACTGCATTTCCATGGGACACTCCCATGGAATACAACAAAACCACAATTTTAGCTCCTGTTTCCGGCTTTTGGAACTCAGTCTACAAAGAAGCGGTTGAAATACGCCTTGCTGACAATTTAATAAATTGTGACAACGGCTTTCAGCTGGATAAAACTTGGAACCCTGTTCTTAAAGCTATTGAGGCACACCGGAATCGACGGAATCATTCGATTCTCAATGATTAGATGAGTGTTCACTTTCACCACCGAGGGCAGCACACACAGCTCGGCCGTGCCGCGCATGTCACCATCTAACACATGCGCAGTAAGACTCCAGCGTATCTCGCATGCGCAATACTCGGTATAAATACCGCGAACGTACCTGCGCTCTTCAGTAGTTGCCTACTCACCTGAAGATGGCCGGACGTCTCTGGGCCGAAATATCGTTGCAGAATGTCAATGGGATCCGGCTGCACACCCGAAAATTACTGGAAGAAGAAATACGCCGGGAAAATTTTAGAAGTCATATCGAAGCTCTGTTTGACTCAATTCCCAGGCATAACAAGGCCATAGGTGGTTGTTCTGGGTACTGATTTCTCAGGATCTATGCATCCAAATTGCGTTAAAACGTAATCAAATGTCAGTTTTAGCCCAATGAATACCCGTTTATTATACGCATTTCTTCTTGGTGTAGCAATTTTAATGGCCGGTAGTGCAGATCTCCTAATTGGTCCAACCAATCGACACTAACACTACCGCTCCATCGTGTTTCAGATTCAGGCTTGACCTAAAAGAAAAATCATTTTTAATACTTCACATCGTAGTGTTGAACGTGAGAAAGAGAGATCGCATCAAAAATAGAAAGATACAAAAATGCAAGTCTCGTGACGCATTCTTTCCACCGCAAGAAGTTGTGAGATGTGTAAAAACAACTCGGGTTAATTTTGTTTCTCTGTATGAAAGTATCTATTAAACAACTTTTATCATAAATTACAATTAATTATTTACTTAAATGTTGAAATATTTGTGAATCTGGAGACTAAACTGGTAGTGTCATTGTCCCTAGACTTACAAACTACTTAAGTAACTTATGCTACGGACAAAATATTCAAATGTTTGTAAATCTATCGGACCAAACTGCGTGGCCATCAGTCTGCAGCTTACAAACTACTGAAACCTAGGTAAACTAACCTAAGGACAAATACACACACCCATACCCCAGGGAGGACTCGAACCTCCACGGCGAGCAACCGCGCGCTCCGCAGCGAAGACGCTTTAGACCGCTGGGCTACTCCACCGCGGCGTGCTACGGACAACACACATCCATGTCCAAGGGAGGATTCGAATATCTGACGAGAGAGACAGCGCAATCCGTATCATTGTGCCTTTGACCACACAATCATTCCAATGCAGCAATTATTTATAACGACCATATTAATATTAGATACCTTTATTCTTATAATAAATATAATGACTTGGTAATCGGACCGCAACGTGATGACTTAGGCCGTGTTTATAGGCCGCGGTTGCTCCGCGGCGGAGGAATCTCGGCGGTTTGGCAGTGTACTGTTTCTCATAAGGCAACGTGGGACCTGCCGCTGCGGTAGCGGTCCCTCCGCACTTCCGCTGCGGAGTCAAAATAAGAGCTCCTGCACTTCCGGAGCGCTGCGGTAGAGCGGGCTGCAGCGGGGTCTGCTTACATGGCGGCTAATGGGGATGTTCGGTGCGCGCGGCGGAACCGTGCGCCATATGGCAGTGCTTCCTTTGTCAGGGTGCTCAAGGTCACTGCGGCTGACCACCACCACCTCTCTAGGTGGTGTTGGGCTGACCCACCTGCTGTGAGAGAGACGAGTGGTGCCTCCGCGAAATCACGGCGGTTGCTCCGCTGCGGAGGAACCGCTGTCTATAAACGCAGCCTTTACACTGCCAGCCGCGCCGCCATTGGTGGCACTCGTCATTGAGCATTGCCTGTTATAGAGCTTATTACATTACGACAGTCGGCGACGCTACTATCTGGCTGCCGTGCCCCGCGACCCAGTCTTGCCAACCCCTGGAATTTGTCCCATATCGTGAGACATTTTAACAATTATTTTTCAAAAATGGACAAAGGGATTTTTTTTTTTTTTTTTTGCGAATAGTGTTATGTATATGGGACATTTAGTTGGTGCCCCCTTTTTCACAAAGGAATAACAAATTACACACGGTGCAAATGGTATGCTTCCTCTTATCTTTGTTTTCCTGCCCATCACAGAGCACAAACAGCATTAATTATACATTTTTTCTGTTTAATTTTTCTCTCCCTCTTTGGAGGTTTGCTCTCATTTTCGTTTGCCTTGAGACACTGTGCTGAAAAGAGACATTTTGAATTCTTGGATGGGACTTTTGAGGTTCAGTGGTTGGCAACACTGCCGCCCACTGGGGGCCGGATAGCAGTGGCGGGGCATTGCGTCATACGGAGCCATCGTGCTTAAATTTCATAGAGTGGCGATCGGTCCGCCATGTTTGAGGAAAAATTGAACTGGCGTCCGCCATGTTATTTGGGGTATTCGCTGACAGCTCGTATGCGATACCCACTCGAGAATTTTAGCTATTTACACTTCCACGTTTTAAATAAAGATTGACTGTTGAATATGGATGAGCATCAAGTTCCGTCAGACTTCTTCGAAGCTGCGAATTGACGAGCCTGGTAGTATATTTCCTTAAAATGCGGTAATGAAATATTACGAACTTGTCAGTATTATAGTTCCAGTTCGAAGTATAAGAGATAGGTGCGGTTTGCAATAACAACGAAAGTGTCGCTGTGAAAATATTTGTGTAGATTTTAATGGAAGTACATGGTCTAAAGTAAGACAGCTGCGAAGGGATTTTTGACTCTTTTTTCCGGAACGTAGGGACGGATTTTGAAAACGTAGGGACTTTTCTCAGGGATGATGCAGAATGAAAGTACCTTTTTAAAAAAATTCAAAACAGTAACAGTTCATTGTACAATAATATTAACGAATGGGAAGTCATCCTACATGTAAGGTTTTCTTTCATTTTTTTAAGAAACGGCGAACGTAGGGATTTTTGACACGTCATGTAGGGACATCGTTGGAAACGAGGTGGCAACACTGCACTGGGCGCAGCCAGCACCGCCACCATCACTCGATTTGGCCACCGCGTGATTCGAGTCCTTATTTGGAAACATAGAAATTGTCTCGGGCCAATGAAAACTCGCTAGCTGTCAGTCAATGAGATCCTGCGTGATTCTCACCGAAGATTCGGGCGCTACGCGCCATCACGCACTAAGAAATTTCTTCTTCTTAACTTATACCTAACCTAACTTTCACTTTAAAAAAAGTGATTTGTAACGTACCCTTAAGACGGTTAGTTTACAAGTACATGGGGGTGCGTAGCGCCCGAATCTCCGATTAAGAAACACGCAGCATCTCATTGGCCGGAGACAATTTCTGCGTGTCGAAATAAGGACTCATCCGCGTGATTAGTCTACTGAGGAAAGAACATGCCGGGCAACGAGTATGCTCCTCCTTGTACTTTTAATGAAAATGAGAAGGCGAAGGAAGAGAATGATGCATGTAGACCTAAACCATCTGCTTTCGTTAAGGGAATCTAAAAGGTTATACTATACTCTTTTTGATTAACTGTGTTCAGACGACAAGAAGTTTTTTCAATTACTTACGAATATCTAAATCGTCTTTCTTTGAACTACTATATTAATAAAGGAAGATATTCCGGGAAAGATTGGAAAATGAGTCTGTCACCAGACGAAAGACTCGTAGTCACTTTGAGGAAAGTAAACCGATAAATTGTATTGTAAGTTATTAATTCCTTTGGTTTACGTAATATTTATTACAATTGCAAACCGTTAACGTTTGAAACTGCATGAATTTATTTTCAATTTTTAGTGATACGTATGATACAGTTCTTCGCGTTTCCGTGACATTTTGAAGAATATCAAAGCAAGACTTATTGGTCTCCAGGGAATTTATGCGATCGTTATATGGATAAAATTCTTGAATGTCCGTCTCCAGATCGCTTTTATCACAGGACAGGTTACTCTGTAACTTCAAAATTTGATCTGATGATGGGCAGCTGTCCCGAAACCGGTCATGTTTTAGAAAATAAAAGCGATCTGGAGACGGATATTCAAGAATTTTATTTTGAAGAATATTTGCAAGTAGTGGATCAAATTGAGCTACAAGTAAAGGTAATAGCTTTCCGACATTTATACCACCTTTGAGGTATAGAGATTCGGCGTGACCACATAAGGAACATTTTGGATAATGAGATACCTCATGCAAGCCGAGCGGTTCTATGCGCCCTGTCAGGGACTGCGAGGCTGCAGCCGCAGAAAATTTGAGTCCTCCCTCGGGCATGGATGTGTTTTATCCTAAAAGGCGGGTGCACACACCATCAGCTTGAGAGAAGGCCGCGGCGCTCTCGTGTGACGTCAGGCAGTGTAGGTTGCGCGCGCATAGCTGACTGGCTCGCTGCTTCGGCGTAGTGGGCCGTGCCCCAGCGGCTTCGCAGTCAGCTATACCCGGGCCGCTGAAACATTGCACTTGACGTTTCGCGTTACGGCGAGTTAAGTTGGCTACACTGCTTTAGCGACGTTGCAACACTAGCCTCTATACGCACAGCAGACGAAACGGTTTTCAGTTGCATCTCGTAAATGTAAGCTATTGAGCAATAAAAGTGCATATAATATTTCGTTCTTGAACAGCAATTAACGGCATATTAATGAAGGCCAGAGCACAACAATGCACACGCTTTCAGTAACGGAGCAAAGCAATATAGAAAATAAGCATTGGATCACGACAGATACGAAATAAACAATAATCTAGATAGTAATTTATCTATGTTTTATAATCAGAAAGCTTTTCACTCCAATTTTGCGGTGACAATGGTACAATTACACCCAGCTCCCCAGCTTCACTGTTGTCATCATTGCCAAAATCGTCGTCATTACCAAGACAAATCATTAACCGTTAATGATTACTGATGATCCCTGCCATTGTTTCCGCTGCCCGAATAAGTTTTTCAACGTGCTCGACCTTTTTTTTTTTTTTTTTTTTTTTTTTTTTTTTTACCAAGATGCAGCATCTACATTGGCAACAGATTCATGCAACAGCTTTTCCACCTCCGTTATTGTGAAAGACTTATTGTTCCTTAAGTAATTCTTCACGTCACGCCATACCAATTTTATAGGGTTAAAACTGCAGTGAAATGGGGGCAGATTTATTAAATTGTGACGCTGCTCCTTTGCGATTTCGTCTACTGCATATATGGGTGTCATAGGGTTATTTTGTTTCACAAGCGATTATAAAAGAAGTTCTGACATTGACATATCTGCAGCAATATTTCTTTCTTGTAACCACTGCACCGATCGTTTGAAGCGAGAATGAACTTTCTGCTCAGAGCATAAGCTTCGAAGTTTTTATTCATACGAAATTGAGAACTTACTTAGAAAACGTCACTAGACAAACGTCTTTTCGGTTACATTATCCAATTACTTGAACTCAGAAAGTCAAGTTAAACCACTTACAGTAAAACAAATCGCAGCGAAAAAAAAACACACACACACAACATAAACAGGCGATAAACACGATACACAATTTTGTTTACGTTAGAACTGAACAAAGCCGGCAACGCAGGAATGTTGACGTCATGGCACGTGATCACTGGAAGTGTTTAGCGCGCTGTGATTGGATTGTTCCCAGCGACTAGCGCCTCGCGGTTCTTGCTCTTCACTTGTTATTTGTAAACGTCAAGTGCAAAGTTTCAGCGGCCCGGGTATATGCGCGTGAAACCTACTCTGCCTGACGTCACACGAGAGCGCCGTGGTCTACTCTCTGGTCCGCACCGCACGCGCCTATCCGCGCAGCGCAGAGCAGCACGCAGCAGTGCGGGGCGGAGCGCGGTGCTGCTGGGTGCTGGGGGCTACATCTAGATGTAGATGTAGATGTAGCCAAGTCTGCGCGCGCGCTTCACTAGAAAACCTGGATGTCGAAACTCTAAATGCTGGGTTCATAGTAGTTTTCCATCAGCTGAAGGGAGGCAAAAGTAGAAAACGTCGTCAGTGGATGGAGACCAGTACTGGAAAGTAGAAATATATATGGCGGAAATAATCTTTTAAGTGATTTACGTATAGGCAGTGATATATGAAGGGACAGTTTGAAAATTTGCATAATTCAGTGTAAATGGAAATGAATAAACTCACAAATAAATAGGTTACGTTATAAATGACTAATTTTGTTACCTACCTTTTTCCGTGTCCACTGACAAACATCTTCGTTTTCTCTCTCCCAAATGAAGACAGCAAGGAAGTCATCTTGTTTTTTGCTTCAGTAGTGCTGCACTCCATTTTGGCAGCAATGTACTGCCAAGCATCAGGTTTTATTTTTTTATTTTTTAATGTGGTAATCATTATGTTTCGGATTACACAATTCCGATTTATTTCGATATGGACCTATTAACTTTTCTATTTTAGTGTGATTCCACTCTAGACTCATTTTGTGATAGAATGTAAATATCATACCATGGCCCGAAGCTACAAACACCATACAAACAGAGCATGCACGAACCGGTCGTGCCGGCCGCGGGAACTGAGGGGCTCTAGTCACAGTCTGCACGGCCACTACGGTCGGGGGTTCGAATCCCCCCTCGGGCATGGATATTTGTGCCGTCCTTAGTATAAGGTAGTTCGTAAGTAGTTTGTTGCTGGTCATTCCCACATAGAACGCTTCACAGTGAAGGCATGTCAGTTGGTAGATCACGTGGGTACTATCACAAGTGGCTCTGCCTTTGATCCTGTACACCTTCCGGGTTACGGGACTGGAGTAAGTGGTGGTGGAAGGGTGCATAGGGCAGGTTTTACAACGGGGGCAGTTACGAGGGTAGGAGCCAGAAGGTAGGGAAGGTGGTTTGGGGATTTCATAGGGGTGGACTAGGAGGTTACGGAGGTTAGGTGGACAGCGGAAAGAAACTCTCGGTGGAGTAGGAAGGATGTCATGAAGAACGGATATCATTCCGGGGCATTCCACCACCACTTACTCCAGTCCCGTAACCCGGAAGGTGTACACGATCAAAGGTAGAGCCACTTGCGATAGTACCCACGTGATCTACCAACTGACATGCCTGCACTGTGAAGCGTTCTATGTGGGAATGACCAGCAACAAACTGTCCATTCGCATGAATGGACACAGGCAGATAGTGTTTGTTGGTAACGAGGATCACCCTGTGACTAAACACGCCTTGGTGCACGGCCAGCACATCTTGGCACAGTGCTACACCGTCTGGGTTATCTGGATACTTCCCACCGACACCAATCCTTTAGAACTCCGGAGATGGGAACTAGCCTTTCAGCATATTCTCTCTTCCCGTTGCCCACCTGGTCTTAACCTCCGCTAAATTTGAATTCCCGCCCGCCATCTTTAACATCTTCAACATCTTTGCCTAGGTTCTCTGGACAGAGCCTCTGCCTCTAGTGGCATCTCTGTCTAACTTCTTAACTTCTTTGGTTTCTATAGTGTCTGCCTAGGAGTGTTTGCGTCTGTGTGAATGTATGGGTGTGTGTGTATTTGTTCACTTTCCTTTTCTTCCCCCAAGGTAAGTCTTTCCTCCCCCGGGATTGGAATGGCTCCTTACCCCCTTCCTTAAAACCCTCATCATTTCCTTTTCCCTCTCCTTCCCTTCTGCCTGAAGAAGCAACTGGGTTGCGAAAGCTTGCGTTTGTGTGTATGAGAGTGTGTTCTGTTCATTTGTGCTCCTGTCACATCTGTGCTCCTTCGCCTGGTGAGTAATCTTTGTCTATTTTATATAAAAACTCATCTACTACTTTTATTGCCACATTACCTAATCTAATTACTTCAGCATCACCTGATTTTCTGGCACTATGTTTCATTACCCTTGTTTTATTCTTGTTGATGTTTAGGGTATTTATTTATTTTATTTTTTTCCAAGCCACTGTCCATTCTGTTCAACTGCTCCACCCAGTCCTTTGCTGTCTCTGACAAAATTACTATGTCATTTGTCAACCACAAAGTTTTAATTTCTTCACCTTGAACTTTAATTCCCTCTCCAAATTTCTCCTCACATTCCTTCACAGATTGCTCAATGTACATATTGAACAACATCGGGGAAAGGCTACAACCCTGCCCTACTCCCTTTCCAACTACTACATCCCTTTCATGCCCTTTGTGTCTAATAACTGCTGCCTGGCGCTTGTACAAGTTGAAGATAGCTCTTTGCTCCCTATATTTTACCCCTGATACCTTCAGAAAATAAAAGAGTTTATTCATTGTCAAAAGCTCTCTTCAGATCTACAAATGCTAAACACATACTTTTGCCTTTCTTAATCTATTTTCTAAGTCATAATGATATATTGCCTATTGTGTTCCTATATTTCTTCTAAATCCAAACTGAGCTTCCCAAAGGTTGGATTTCACCAGTTTTTCCAGTCATCTATAAATAATTCGTGTTAGAATTTTATTAAACTGATAGTCTGTACTTTCTTCCTTTGGAATGGGAATTATTGCATTTTTCTTGAAGTCTGAGGGTATTTCCTCTGTCTCATACATCTTGTGTATCAGGTGGAAATCCCGTTCATCCTGCCACTGAACTTTACTAATCCCCAGCATATCTAACTTTTAACGTATCCATGTCTCTTTTCAAACTTACCCGATTAAGGGATAGAACATTCCACACTCCAATCCATAGAATACCACATCCTCCTCAGTAGGACCTGCCCAGAGATCCGAATATGAGACTATTTTACCTCTGAAATATTTTACCCAAGAAGATGCCATAATCATATATTCATACAGTAGAGCTGCATGTCCTTCGTAAGTTTAACGACTGCAGTTTCCCCTTGCTTTCAGCCATTTGCAGGAACTGCATGGCAAAGCCATGTTGGCTGATGTTAAAAGGCTAGCCCAGTCAGTCATCCAAACTGTTGCCTCTGTAACTACTGAATAGGCTGCTGCCACTCTTCAGGAACCACACATTTGTCTGGTCTATCTACAAATACACAAGCCACACCACCTTGGCAATGTCTGTGGTTCATGAGGGTGCTTATAAGTTATGTATATATTAATAAACTGTGTATTATGTATGTCTGTCTTTTCTATATATGGCTAATATACATTTATTATTCAATTATTTTCAGATGACATTATGGAAGAATTTAGGAGCAATGGAAGAGAGGTAGAAAATACACCTGAGCACAGTGAGAAACCTCAGTATTCCTTCAGAAACATTTCAAAACATTACAAAAATGAGAAAGATCAATGGTGTGCTCTTTGCAAAAATAATGGTTCAGTGAATTATAAAAATCACCGGCTCAAGGATGAGGATGGTAAAATAGTTTGTCCAGTTTTGCAATTGTATGTGTGTCCAATTTGTGGAGCAACTGGACCTGATTCCCATACAGAAAACTATTGCCCATGGAATACTAATCGCTCGGCAGTGGCACTGATGAATATACTGAAATCTGGGAGAAGAGCAACAGGCGAATTTAAATCAAAGAAAAAATTTCTTTGAACTTTCAAAACTGACAAGTGTTCCATTTCTTTACTTATAGTAATGTCTTGTTAATTTCTATTGTATATAAAATGAAGGATAGCAACAATGAAGATTTTAAAATCTTGTATTCAGTATTTAATGTCCACAGTAAATGGAAAAGATGTAATTTTGATATTCTGTGAAGAGCTATTATTTTACTGAGTGATCAAGAGAAGTAGTGGTTTTAATGTAATTATTGGTATACAGCAGGTGTATAAATATGGACTTTTTTCATGTTGTGCAGCTGTCTGAAAACATTTCTCAAGTTACACGGGATGACATATAAAACAGAACATTTCAATAACTTCAAAATATTTTTAAATGTTGCATTTTAAACTACAGTTACTAATATAAACTATTGTGGTACACTCCTCTCTAACAATGGAAAACAGATTATGAGCAAATTAAACTAGAAATGTGGAAGTAATGTGAATGAATTCACACTTCAAGCAAATTTTTATCTAAACTCCTGAAGCTATCTATTTCTGTTGAGGTTTTCTACACTTCAGTAAGCTCTTTATATATTAAAAATTATGTATTACCTCCTACTACACCACTAATGGCAGCCAACCTTTCAGACACACTCTTTACTTAATCCACAATGTGCTGTAATCATATTCCACTCCTTCAGTAGGGCCTTCTGTAGTTCTGTGGGGGCATTGTGTGTAGTTTTGACTATCCCTTTGCCCCAACTGGTCTGCTTGCACAATAGGAATCAAATCCAGGTTTCAAGAAACCAAAGCCACAGTATGAAACTTCTCTTTATCCAAGAACTGTTGCACAATCGTCAGTATTATGCATTAATGTAAGTACATCAGCAGTAAATGAACCAAAAGACACAACATTCTCAAAAAGTATTTCTTTCACATATCAGTGTGCTGTAAGGTTCCCGTTTTCCAGTAAGACCAAATCTATCAATGCTGTCTTAATATTTAATGCCCACATCACCAGAAAACCACTCTAAAATGCATTAGGGGTGGATTGTGCAGGGAAAATGTTATTTAGGCATTCTTGAGATGCTCTTCCTCTCTTCCATCAGGTGTTACTGGCCATATCATAGCTCCTCACAGAACAACACTTGCTTCCTTTGTTGTACTTATCAACTTTAATATTCTGTTGTTAAATGTATTTTAGCTGTGCAATTCACTCTAGTGAATTCGTGGCCAGTAGCAAGTCTTTAATTGAAGACATTCCTGTTTCATTAGAGGGTTCTCTCAATTAACATTGATCCCTTAAACTTGGTTGAATCAAGTTGTAAGAAGTGGATATTTGCCAATGTTGCTCTTTTCGGGCCTGATCCTGGTTAATTTACACAACCTTCAGTTTCCCATTGCCTTCTTAGGGTTTCTGAAAGCATGGAGAATGTGTGGTTTTCCCTTCCACATTGCAACCATCTAACACCAAAGCAGCAACTTTTGTAGTTTCTTCAGGAGTTAATAACATTTTTATTCAACAAAGTTGATCCTGTTAATAACAATGTGACAGATGAGTTTCTAGAAAATACAGATGACGGATAGTGCAATACTCAAAGCTACATAAGTAACCAGTAAAATATTCTGTATAAAACTGTAAGATAAATTACTACACTGGTTAAAAAGATAAATACACATAATTTATTATGTGTTGTGTTTCTTGTATCCGTCAGTGTATACTATGAGGAGGCAAGTATATAACCTCACTTGTAATTCTTTTAAAGACTATGGAGTTGAACTGCTGATAAAAATTAAATCTGTTTGACTTTTACTCTCTTTTATGAATACCTTAAAAAGGAATTAATTGAATCTGAATTTGGATTAACAATTTTTACCTTTGTTAAACAATTAAATGTACATTATTTATTGTTCTAACTTTATGATGAATGTAGTCAATGTTAAAAATAATTCTCCTCCTGTAAAATTATTGGTAGCTTTAAGCCTTAATTTTTCAGAGGAAAAATTTGAAATTCTGTATACAGTTGATAAAAAATAAAGCCACTGAAAATATCTTTTGTCTTTTATCTTCAAGATGTGAGTGGACATTATGCAAGATTAAGACAACTTTGGCACTGAATGAGTAGCTTGATGGTTTTTGATGAATTAAACTGCTGCCACAAGTATGAAAATTATGGATATTAAACAATATAGTAATAAGGACAGTTTACACCTCACTGCGAAGACATGGCAATGGGGCTATGACAGGCACATAAAAAAGACATACTCAAAAAACACTTTCAGCTATTGGCCATGGCCTTCTTCAGAAAATAGAACATTCACGTAAACACACAGGCACACAATACTGTTATACAACCATCACCTCTGGCTGCCACACTGTCAGAAGAATGCTTCACTATGTGTCATTAAAATAAGCATAAAATTTATATAGGCAACTGACAGGATAAGCACTTTACAAGGGCACAGTTGCTTTTCCTCACCATCCTTAACACTTTTGTGACCAAGCCTGAGCATAGATCGGGCCACAGAACTGTTTTGAATAGCCAGCCAGAAGCAGGCCAGCTACTGTAGTAGTGCTGTGTGGAACAGCTGCCTATACATCCCTTGGCTGCTGCTGCCCTCTTATGTTCTGGTTTTAGAAACACATTGAAGAAACAGCAAGTCACACAAAGAAGCTTTCGTGGCATGCTACACCATTGTGCATTGTTTTAACCACGAGACTCAATGTTCATGTTACTCTTTGCCATTTCTTGTTTACTGTTCTGTCATATTTTAACTTTTCTGAGTGAGAAAGAAATTTTATAAACTAATTACCTCCAATAATAATAATAATAATAATTAAAATAGTCCTTAAGGACTGTTCTTTCATAATATGTTTTCTGTTTTAAGAAATCTTAAACAGAAATGCACCAGTTACATTTCAAAGAAAGGTAAAAATGGCCGGTCCGCTGGACCCAGAGTGTGTCTCATCTGTCGGTCTTCAAAGCTTTAACAGAAAATCTTTGAGCTTCGGCTCAGTCTCTAAATACCACATTGTCAACGGGATGTTGAACCCCAATCTTCCTTCCTTTCAATTTTGTATAGTCTATTTTTAGTATTTCATAATATATTTTTTCATGAACATTAACTGTGACATTGAAATTTAGTTTTTAAGAAAGATAATTTAATTTGACATATGATCTGGATAGTGGAAGTTAAGGTACTGTGACACAATGAGTACAGTATAGTCCCAAAAACTCAGCACTCGGTAACCCGGCAGTCCAGATAACTCTGCCACATGCCGGCATACCCCCTGGAATTATTTTGTTCTCGCATAATGCAGGATAGAATTGAAATGGTAGTGTGTAGCAGTTACAGGTTATGTATGGGACCAGAAATCATCTTTTCTTGTACCACCTACATTCTATTTAAGAATTCTTTGAGTTTCATTAATGCAGTATGTAGATGCTTTTTCATACTAAACACAGTCTTGATCAAAACTACGGGAGTGCATTTTTTTCATTGTGTCATTTAAAATCAGCTTAGGCATGATGGACAATAATGAATTTGGTTACAGCAGACAACAATGAGACACGTGCAACAGGGCTGCGCGCGCTCTGCCACTCAATCTGAGAGCCTTTGACTTTTCTTAACCATGTTTTGTGAAGTGCATGTGAGTGTAAGTAACGAATTTCATTTTTTGACATTGCCTTACATTTATTCTGTTGTTACTGTATTCCATCATTTGTATTGTATTCTAAAGTAACAATAGAAAGTATTTTATAACAAAAAATACTACCTGCTCTTTTTTTAACACCGTTCCTGATAATCCGGCATTTTCACAAACTCGGCCAACCTTCGGTCCACATTAGACTGAGTTTTCGGGACTCTACTGTACCATAACCTCCTAAAGTATAGCAGCATAATCTTATATAAACAGCTTTTTTATTGTGCAAAGAATGAAGATGTAATGTCAAATTAAAGAGTTTTTAGACATAGAATTTTTTTTAATATTAAAAATGGAAAATTGGAGCTGCTGGAAATGATGGTCATGTGTGCTAGTGATGTCTGACTGACTGTGTGGATGTATGTGCTTCTTTTTCTGTTGAAGGCCAAGGCCAAAAATTTAAGTTGTGTGAATGTGATTGTCTATTTTACAGGCCTTTCAGCAGCTCAGTGAGTGCCTTTATAGTGATTGTTATTTACCCCTATTATTGACATTTTTTAATACTAGACTTTTCTTGTTGACGATAGAGGTTTGAAACTTGTATCTGGCATACAATTAAGCTTTTCATTATCATGTAAGTATAATGGTGATTCCTTGAAATTTTCAAGTCCAGAAGGTGAGAACTCACTTTAGGTCTGATTAACCAAATTTCGATGCTAAGCTTGGTCAGTACACACACAAATACTCTTTTTACAGTAGGGTTTTGTTATTGTAACGTATTGTATTGTAATGTTTGTGAACTGATTTACCTTCTCTACCTGAAATTGAATATAATTGAATATTGACTTAAGCATCCATATAATTGGGGTGCTTTATATCATCCTCATGATGAGGGTTCTAGTGAACCCAAATTATGCTTAATCAGATGTACAGCGATCTATAACAACATATTTTTGCCCCACTTTCCAAGAGATTTTCATGTATGATTTTAGTACAGAGGGATAAGGAGACAATGAACTAACATAAGAATGGGGTAAATAAATATCTGGGCAATGCCAGGTTTTTGGCTAGTCATACATAATGTATTTGTACATATGTATTTAAAAATGTAAAAATTACAAATCTTTAGAATGTGCACAATATGAGTGGCAAGAAGCAGCAGCAAGTAAGTAAAATACTAAACATAAGTCTACACAGAATAAAAGAGATAAGTCATGGAACAAGTTCACAAAATCACTGTATGTATTAAAAATAGGCTCCTCCTGAATCAATATATATCGAAAATCATTTTAACAATGGAAAATCTGATAGGTATATCAATAATGGAGGACATGTAACAACTCACTGTAAAGAGGCTCACTGAGCTGCTGAAAGAAACGAAAATAGATAATCACATCCACATAACTTAAATTTTCGGCCATGGCCTCAGTCAGAAAAAGAAACACATACATTCACGCAATCACTCAGACAACACACACACACAACTACCATGTCCGGCCACTCCAGCGACACAGGCATCTAGACTGTGATCATTGCAAACTTCAATTTAGGAAACAACCAGAAGTGGCAGGGGGGGGGGGGAGAGCAAATACAGCAAATTTAGTGGGTGATACAGGACTGTGGGCTGTTTGCTGGGCAAAACCTCGTGCATGAGCCCTGCTTTGTAGGCTGGGATGTTGATGAGAAGTCATCAGGAATCTGTATCTTGGTACTTGGGTTAAATTCGATGACTTCTCACCCTCAAATAACTGGGGTTGCTGACATCATAATTAACAATTTGCCCTTCTGTTACAAACTCCTTGTGAATGATTCCTTTGGAGTCAAAGAAAATTGTTACCATTGTCTTAACAGGATTTCTCTGCAAGCAGACGTTTTTGGGTTTGACTTCTGTGGGCTTAACCAAACTTCACTCTGCTAATTTGTACAGGGCTCGCATTGAAAGCATCTTGTCTCACAGCCAGTTACAATAAGATTAATGTAATCATTATCACTATGGGCTGTCTTTTGTTAAGTCTTTGGTATATTCATCTCTGTATCTTTTTCATCACCTGAGAGTGTGTGTGTGTGGCACAAATTGCACACAGACATTTCCCTTTCCCAAATCCTCAGTCAAAATTTAGTGTACAATAATTCTGGTATTCCTGACAGCTTATCAATGAGCCATGAAAAATCATACCTGACTGCTGCAATTATTTTGGCATTTTTTAATTTTTGCTCATTTTCATTCTTGTGACTTGTTAGTGGCTTTGATGTATTCCCTCTGCCATGGGTGCCGGGATTGGGGGGGGGGGGGGGTGCAATGAGGTGCACTTGCAACCCCCTGGCTTGTATTAAACACACAGAAAAAGATGAAGAAATAATATTTTATTATTGTATAATACAAAACATAATTATTGCAGCATCAGCTTTGGTGAAAATTACTGTCTAAATATAAGCCTGAAATAGCTATACTGTTGTCCAAAAGTGTTCAAAAAGGCCAACAACACCCAAAATACCAATATAGGCAGGTTCCAAAGATTTATATTCAAATACTGTTACTTTTCTGCATGCCTTAATATACAGGCCTTACTACAGATAATTATAAGATTGCACTGGTATTAATTATATCATGTGTGTAATTCTAGTTGACCACATTTCACGAGGAGAACATGGTGGTGTGTTTTGGCTGTCTTACCTATTTTACAAGTTAATATGCTCTTTGCCTCACCTTGAAACCATAGTTCAAATGGGTAAGTATTTTATTGGTTTCAGGTACTTTCCCCATTTGGCTAGATACTCATGCATACTTAATCTAAGTGGGACAACGAGAGGGAGGAAGGAAGCGTCTGTGACCTTTCGCAGGAAAACATGCCAGAATTTGCCTGGAGTGAACTTGGGAAAGGGCGGAAAACCTAGATCAAAAGGGCCGGTCCTAAATGGGTATGTGCCGACAGAAATTGGTAATTCGGGTACTTTCCCCATTTGGCTAGATACTCATGCATACTTAATCTAAGTGGGACAACGAGAGGGAGGAAGGAAGCGTCTGTGGCCTTTCGCAGGAAAACATGCCAGAATTTGCCTGGAGTGAACTTGGGAAAGGGCGGAAAACCTAGATCAGAAGGGCCGGTCCTAAATGGGTATGTGCCAACAGAAATTGGTAAACTTTATCTTGAACTGAAATCTGCCACTGTGAACCATAGCACCTTAATAGTGTTAAAACTTAGGCTTAAGTTTACATTCATTACTACAATCAGGATCAAGTTAGCCAATTGGACATAAATGTTTCTGTATGTCATCTCATCTGAATATTTTGTCATCACTAAGCATGATAACAGACTTTTTTTACCTTCTAATTCTTTTTGGACACCAAGACAACTCTTAAATAGCTTTAATCTTATATACTCGATAAGGGTCAGATTAGTTGGGTTTGTATGCAGCTTTAAGAATATAAGAATAATGTATATATATACATATATATACATTATTACACAGATTACAAAATGGAAGATATCAAAATTATTGACAGAGGGATAGAAAAACAAACAGAAAAGGCCGCAGGACCAGATGGGATACCAGTACGTTTTTACAGAGAGTATGCGTTAGAACTTGACCCCCTTCTTGCAGTGGTGTAACCTAGGTCTCTAGAAGAGCATAGCGTTCCGAAAGATAGGAAAATGGCAGAGGTCATCCCCATTTTTAAGAAGGGACGTCGAACAGAACTATAGGCCTATATCTCTTAACATTTGTCAGTTGTAGAATTTTGGAACATGTATTATGTTCGAGTATAATGGCATTTCTGGAGACTAGAAATCTGCTCTGTATGAATCAGCATGGGTTTTGAAAAAGGCGATCATGTGAAACCCAGCTCGCGCTATTCGTCCACGAGACTCTGAGGGCCATAGACACGGGTTCTCAGGTAGATGCTGTGTTTGACTTCTGCAAGGCGTTTGATACAGTTTCCACAGACATTTAATGAACAAAGTAAGATTGGATTGGTTTGAGGAGTTCCTAGATAACAGAATGCAGCATGTCATTCTCAATGGAGCGAAGTCTTCCGAAGTAAGAGTAATGCCAGGTGTGCCACTGGGGAGTGTCGTGGGTCTGTTGCTGTTCACGATATATATAATTGACCTTGTGAATAACAACGGAATTTCACTGAGGTTTTTTGCGGATAATGCTGTAGTATATAGAGAGGTTGTATCAATGGAAAAATGTATTGAAATGCAGGAGGATATGCATCGAATTGACACATGGTGCAGGGAATGGCAATTGAATCACAATGTACAGAAGTGTAATGTGCTGCGAATACATAGAAAGAAAGATCCTGTATCATTTAGCTATACTATAGTAGATCAGCAACTGGAAGCAGTTAATTCCATAAATTATCTGGGAGTAGGAGTGATTTAAAATGGAACAACTGTATAAAATTGTCAGTAAAGCAGATGCCAGACTTAGATTCATTGGAAGAATCCTAAGGAAATGCAGTCTGAAAACAAAGGAAGTAGGTTACAGTACTCTTGTTCGCCCACAGCTTGAATACTGCTCAGCAGTGTGGGATCCATACCAGGTGGGTTGATAGAGGAAGTAGAAAAGATCCAATGGATATCAGCGCGCTTTGTTACAGGATCATTTGGTAATCATGAAAGCATTACGGAGATGATCAATAAACTCCAGTGGAAGACTCTGCAGGAGAGACGCTCTGTCGCTTGGTATGGGCTTTTGTCGAAGTTTTGAGAGCATACATTTACCGAGGAGTCTAGCAGTATATTGCTCCCTTCTATGTATATCTCGCAAAGAGATCATGAAGATAAAATCAAAGAGATTAGAGCCCCCACACAGGCATACCAACAATCTTTCTTTCCACGAACAATAATTGACAGGAATAGGAGGGAGAAGTGATAGTGGTACTCATGGTACCCTCTGCCACACACCATTGGGTGGCTTGCGGAGTATGCATGTAAATGTAGATTCTAATTTTTAATCACAAGCTACACTGCGTATTTTTCTTCAACCTTCTTTTAATTTTTTTTATTATGTAAACACTGTTCAGCTTTGTTTAAGCTTTTCAAATATTATGTGCAAACTAGCTTCTAAGCAGAGACCCAAAATATCATACACTAGCTCCTCATTTAACCGACCCTGATTCGCACCACTAAACAGTACTTTTCCTACGAAGCAAAAATACGTCTTCTCACAGTCTGCTAAAAGTCCTCTATATTTATATGGTTTATACCTCCGTAAGAAATCAAAACCTAGTGACACCTATGGTGTTGCAGGTCACGATGCACACCCCTGGAAACTATTATGGTGGCGTCCATGCTCCCTGCTGTCATAAAATAGACCACATCGTCAAAAACATTTTAAACAGTCATTACCATAAACATCCTTTCATCATATTAAAGGTTTCACTCGCAGATTTGGGTAATTTAACACAAAAATTTTGTATTGCCTCACTGCTCCACTGCCATTTTTCGATGAGTGTCAGACACACAACTGTTACATTTGTTTGCAGCACACGTGTTGCAGCAATGTTAGTGCTGTGATTGTTGAATTTTCAAAGATTGTAATGCTGCAACTCAATATAATATTGTACTGTAGCTTGAAATTTCATACACGCAGTCCTAACGGAAGTGGGACATTTTGCGTATAACTGTATTGTCAATCATTTCAAGTTGTCATTCTATGATTTATCCTTAATTCATCTTATCTGTCACAGCTCTTTCTATATCTCCTTTTAAAGAACAAATATTGTGACATGGGTGTAGAAATTAATAAAGCTGCCAGACTTTTGCTTCCAAACGAATAAGTAGTCTACATCTCAACTGTAAATCTTCTGCTCCTACGTACAGAGCCAGCATCAGACCACCTATGTTGTAACAGGTTCTTGTTTTAAGCTATAAAAATGATAACAACAGGAAAATATAAAAATCTGTTAAAAAGAGACATCAACATCTGGAACTAACACATGGAAATACAAGGTAGCATGTCAAGCTCATACAATGGATAAAATACATATGGTAAACATACAACTTAACACAAAGAAACATCTTGCAGTAGTGCAATGTTGTCTGCATTGGCCAGATATGTAATGTTTTGCATGCCAATTAGACTGCCCTGGAAGTTCTCTTTGTTGAAATCCCACATTATCTTCTCAAGTACCAGATTGAAGAGGACAGGTGATAGTCCATGTCCTTGGCATAATCCTGTTACAACTTGGTAGCTTTCTGGCATTTTGTTGTCATTTTAGCATACCACTACCACCTCTACCAGTCTGATCAATTTCTTTGGCTTACCAATCTCTATCAAGGTTCTAATCAGGATACTTCTATGTCTACTGTCATAAGACTTCTTGAAGTCTATAAACAAGGGATGTAGCTTTCGGCCGTATTCGTACATTTTTTTCACGGACCTGTTGTAAGACAAAAATCTGATCTATGGTTAACAGTCCTGTTTGAAAACTTTCTTGGTATTCTCAAATTATGTCTGTTGCAAGAGGTTTGTATGAGGCAGTCGGAGAATTATAACAGATGTTGAGTAACACTATGCCCCTATAGTTGTCACATACTGATTTGTCTTTATCTAATAATGGAAAGTCCAGGTTGGAATTAACAATATAATAATAGAATAGTTTAAGAACTCACTGCAAAGATGAGACAACGAGCTGTGACAGGCACAAAAAAAAAAAAAAAAAAAAAAAAAAAAAAAAAAAAAAAAAAAAAAAAAAAAAAACCACACACACACATTTAATTTGAAGTGCGGCAGCCAGAGATGATGGTTGTGTGAATGTGTTGTGTGCCTGTGTGATTGCGTGAATATTCACAATTCTGAAGAAGGCCATGGCCGATAGCTGATTAGTCTTTCTTATGTATGGTGCATATCACAACTACCTTCCATTCCTCTAGTATTTCCTGTTTTGCCCAAATTAACTCTACTAACTTGTGGATTTTGAAACAGAGGATTTTGTCTCCAGTCTTCAGAAGTTCAGTGGACTTTTACCATACTTTAGTTTTTTTTTATCTGGTTCCTTATTTCTTCAGTGGTAGGTGGAGGATATTCTGGATCCACTATTACTGGCTCATCAAATTCAAGTAGTTCAGTTTGTTCATCATAGTTTAGTATTTCTCTGAATTACTTCCATCTTCTCCCAATTTTTTGATCTTCTGTTATCTTCCATTGGCATCTTTTATAAATTTGTGTTGATGGTACATCCCATCCTAAAAACTGTACTTTTCTACAAGGTTCTTTATACATATTTCCATGAAAGTCTTGTTGAACTTCCTCCATCAAGCTTTTTACACATTTTGTTTGCTTTCCTCAATGTGGCTTGTGTCCACTGTCGTATTTCTTTTAACTTTTACTTTTCTTCTTCCTGTATAGTAATTCGTACCAACAGTAGTTTGGGCCATTCTCTCTCTCTGATAGTTTCCTCATACTACTCATTGAACCACACTCTTCCCCCCCCCTTTAGTTCACTGTGGAATTACTTATTGGGCTATTTCTTTCACAATCTTCCCCCCCCCCCCTTAGTTCGCTGTGGAATTACTTATTGGGCTATTTCTTTAATGGTCCCTGCAATCACCTTCCAAGTCTGAACTATAAAAGCATCTCCTTCCTCTTCATTCTCCAATGCCTCAGAAACGGTTTAGAGCTATTTTCAGAGTTGTTCTTATATTATCTTTAATAAGACTCTCCTGGTTGTATCAACTGACTATCTGTATTCTTTTGCACTTCCTGGCTCTCCATATTGTTTTCATCACTCCTCTGACAAGGAAGTAGTCTGATCCACATTTTGCACTTCTTGCCTTCTTGACATTTTGTATCTACTTCTTAATTTTTGTCTCTACAATTATGTGGTCAGTTTGATTCACTGTCTTCCCATCTGGAGAATGTAAAAACCTTATACTCCAAAAGCCGCTGTACCGTGCATGGCAGAGTACCTTACAATAGACTTAAACTTTTGATCATCATGAAAGTTGGCTGGTGTATGAAATTTTTCATAAATGTGGGGTGGGGAGTGATATGGTCTGAGAGAGGCTGGGAGGAGAGAGGAAAGGGGGAGGGAGAGTGTGAATGGAGAAGGTGGAGTAATGCAATATTAGTACAAATAAATAATGCACAAATGTTACTGTGAAGTATATATACCAGTTTCTATATAGAGAGAAGGAGATGGACTGGGTCCAGGTGAGGGGGTGGGGTGGGGAATGGGGTGCAGGGAGGCTGAAAAGGAGGTGGTAGATGGAGGGGGGCAGAAATACGAAGGTGGGGATGGGGCAGCGGCGTATGCTTGGTTTGTAACTTGGGCTATCACTAATATCTCACTTTAAAGGTTGTACTGAGAAAGAAATGTTAAGAAGAAAAAAATCAATATCTTGCGCTGTTTCTGAGATATTGATAATGACCGTGCCAAATATCTCAATAAATTAGCAGCAAACGAAGAAACGGTTACCGGCAAATGTTAAAAGTGTTGAGGGGGACATCCAATGACACTACACTCGCCCCTCACCCCCTTCTGAAACCCATGATGGGTGGTAGGAGGAAACTTTGATATCTTTTATAGGAATGCCTACTTTTTATTGCAGTACCTTTTGTAAAGATTCTTGTTTATTTATTTCTGCTCACACTGCACGTGTGGAAGAGCTGTAGTAGGACTTCCATGTTTTAAAATCACAAACTTTTCTTCGTATTTCAGCTGTGAGAATGGTCAGTTCAGTAACTGTTTCATTACACACTGCCAATCCATTTTGAAGAATTAGCACTAAGAACTCAAAATGTTCAAATGTTTGTAATCCTATGGGACCAAACTACGTTGGTCATCAGTCCCTAGTCTTACAAACTACTTATACTAAGTTAATCTAACCTAAGGACAACACACATTCATGCCCCAGGGAGGATTCGAACCTCCGACGCGGGATGGCCGCGCGATTCGTAACGTGGCAATCAAGAGCGCTTTCTTTTTTTTTCCCCATGTAGATCTATGCTTCGTGGTCGTTGGCTCAGATCGTTCTCGTTGTTCGATGTGTTCTTGGCTCAACTTTTTTTATTACAGAGGGGGTTGAGCCACCTGACCGGGCGCGCTGAGCCACGGCGCCCGGTTACCGCTCGGCTACTCCCGCGCGGCCACTATGAACTGTCAAAGTACACTGTACGCTATTAAATAACGCCAATACAATGTTGCTTTAAACTGATGCGGAGTTCCCATAGAGTGAGTCGTGTCCGTTCGGCACATTTCGGAAGCGTTCGTGCTTGTGTTGAGACGAGAGATTCCGAAGCCTTGGCGTACTGTTGGCCGCCCTACTCCACCCCACCTCTCCATATCCCTCATCACAGCGAAGGCTGCGGCAGTGAGCGTCCGAAGCTCTGTTCTCCCACTGTTGGAATGACGGGAACGAGACATACTCCACACTACGCGCTAATTCTTCATGACGGAAACTGGCTTATTGCCATTTTTGTTAATGTTGGTTCTTAATTTCTGGTTTGCTTTAGATATGGGCTTCGATGATAGCTTTGATTGCCCACAATATACGCCACTGGGTGGGGTAACATAGAGATGGATAGAGAGAATTAGGAGTAAGCGATGGACCAACAGAAGATTGGCTAAAATTGGTTCAAATTTTGAGGCTCAGTTTTACTTTGAGCTTCTACATTTTATTTTCAAACGTGTTGATTCAGTTGTCTCTGAGAAAATATCAAGATCTTACCACTTTCAGTAATTAAGCAGACTTTGGCTATACTTAATACTTCACTAAAACAAAGGTATATCAATGCTGTTATTGCACTAATTGGCCGTAATCGAGTGGGTGTTCATTCTGATCAGAGGTCTGTGTAACTGAAATTATTCGTGTGTTCAAAAACGTTAAAATGGTTATAAAGCTTTGGTACCAAAACTGCAGTGGTCGTCAGTCCCTTAACTTTTGCTAAGGGCAACACCCACCCACCCACCCACACACACACACACACACACAAACACACACACACACACACACACACACACGCCTGAAGAAGGACTCAAGACTCCAATGGGGCACACTCAGCAGCGCATGGTCACGCTCTCGCGGCTATATGAGTAATTTAGAGTTCTGAAGTTTTCAAATTAGACAAACTGAGAAGGTGATTAAAATGTTATTAGTATCAGGTACCAAAGAGAGAGAAAGAGTGGTGTCGACATTCCTTAACTACCATCTACCGATCTTCTGTGAATGAATTTTAGTAGATGTTCTTTTAGATAAGAAGATGACAACTAAGGAATGTCGAAACCAACGATGAAAATAAAAATAAACTTCATGAGATCTTAGCACCAGTTTTTTCACTTTCGAATTTCAGTTAAATTAAAAATAACTTTGCATACAAATTTTAATTTTTAATCACGAATCACTTGTGCATACAGCGAAATTTCTCGAAATCCTAGCATCTAGTAACGTACTACATCTTGTCCACTGTTACATTTGGCAGAAAATTCTCTGTTGTGACCGTCTCATTGTTATTAACTCATAAATGCGAAAACACCGTACATACATTCAAAATTATAGATTTTCACTCAATTATCTAACATCAGACAAAAACGTAAAAAATGGCAAATGAATTAATTAATAGAAAAATAATGGTAATTTCCATGCAATGTTGTACATCGAAGTAGCGGCATCAGTGCCAGCGATATATGTTTTACGTTTGACTAACATGTCTTTACTTTTTACAATTATTATCATTACAATAAAAAGTGATCAATTTATATTGACGTATCCACATACCATCCCGTGACATTTTTTTTTAAACAAACAAACTGAAAGTATTACGTTACACTGATGACGCTACTTCGACGTACACCGTTCTTTGTAAATTACCAAAATTATATTAGGAAAACTGACACTTTAGGTTATTAAATAATCGCGCCACAGACATGCGTGAAATAGTAGTAGTAATAACAAGTAGTAATCATTATTACACTAACATAACTCTTATGAAGAGTTTAATGTAAATTTACTTACTTAACCCTCGAGCGGTCGCACTGAGTGCGCTATAGTTAAATAAACATGGTTTCCGTTATGTTGGTAATAATGGAGACGTTTGAAACCCTAGCTATTCCTCCACTGTTATCCTCACTATTGTTGTGTGCAGTCTGGTAATTGTCGGTGGTCAAGAAAATTCTTAACAGGAGAATTTGTGTAGCGTTGTCATAACTGGCGCATTCAGTGCGCCGTGCGACTGGTCATGTAAGTATTTATTTACTTTCTCAAACGCAGTGTTGTATTTCAGTTACGTTATTCTTATGGTCTGTGTTCATGAGAAGGGGAAGGAACAAAACCACTATGTGGATGAAAGTAGTTAGCACAGCCACAACTAAAGCCAGAAGTAAAAATATTGTAAAAACATTTCCAGGACCAAAGGCTATTGCTTGGGATGTAACAACAGAGATTTTTGGATTCAGTAAGATAATAACATGGAAATGATTGAGATAATTGTACATTACACAAGCAAATACATTCAGCTCATCCCTGATTATCAAAGAGAGAGAGAGAGAGATAAAATGAAACGACGAAACTGAAATTCTGGCACTACTTAGTTTACTTTATCTTTTCGGAATACAGAAAGCTAATCATACGAATGTAATAGAGATGTGGAATACCGATGGGTCAGGATTCGAAATTGCAAGAGCTGTGGTGAGCTGTAGGCGATTCCTGTTCTTGCTACGTTGTATTCATTTTGATGGTAAAACAACTAGAGCAGAGAGAAAAACATTTAATAAGTTGGCTGCAGTACGCTTCATTTTGGAACACTTTGTCACCAATTGTAAAAGTACGCACAATCTTAGTGAGTTTGTAACCATTGATGAAAAACTTAAAGCTTTTCGGGGATGTTGTGGATTTGTACAATATATTCCCAACAAACCTGCCAAATATGGCGTCACGACATTTGCACTTTCTGACGCGAAAACATTTTTTACACGCAAGCTCGTGGTATATTGTGGAAAGCAACCTGAAAGACCTTACGCAGTCTCCAATTCAGCTTCAGAAAAGCTTACATGTATTGTGAAACTAAGAAAAAATGAAAGAGAAATTCCCTTGGAATTTTTGCCTAGGAAAGATCGAGCACCAGGTTCAACCCTTTTCGGGTATAATAAAGATATGGCATTGGTTTCGTATGTGACAAAGAAGAACAAGGCGGTTCTGTTGCTGTCAACTATGCACGATTAAGGTACTATGGATGAAGATACATGTAAGCCTGATATTGCGTTAGATTATAATGCCACGAAGGGGGGCGTTGATACAGTCGACCAGATGTGCGGCACATACTCTGTGGCTCGTATTACGAGAAGATGGTCCTTGGTAATCTTTCTCGTTCTAATGGACATTGCGGGCATCAACGCCCAGATCCTATTTTATTCAAAACGACCAAATCATAAAGTGTCAAGAATGATTTTTCTAAAGAACTTGGCTTATGATCTCATGAAATCACATCTAGTAGAAAGGGCCAAAATTCTAAGCCTTCCTAAGGATACTTCGCTGTTTCTTCAAAGGTACCAGACAACATATGAGCAACTTGTGCAGCCTTCTTCTAACAAACGAGGACGGTGTATTATTTGTGGAAGAGCCAAGAATGTTAACACAACAATAAAGTGTGATTCATGTAAGAGTTTTGTTTGCAGGAAGCATGTGATTATTAGTTACTCATGTGAAAAGTGTCATGTTGCAACTACAGACTCAGAAGACTAGAGATATGATCCTTGACCTCTCTCAAATTACTTAGTTGGGCTGTCTGTAAGCTGTTACAACAACATTTCAGTAGACATTCAGTGCGAACATATTTGTTTTCAAAGCTGATAGTAAAACAATCTTCTGTCAGTTAAATTGTATGATTCAAATTCTTGGATTTTCGTCTAAGTTTATAATAAGTGCCAATAACTGTCACATTAAATAATGAACCTTTTTTTGCAATGAAAGTGATAAATATTATATACATATTTCTTGATTAGACATGTAGTATTTGGAGTGTCGAAATAAATTCGTATTAATTAATATTTCGATACTATTAATACCTGAGTGAGTGATAGTACATCTACCTTTTAGAAAATTAATTATAAACATTAGTACTGTTGAGAGTTCAAGTGAAAAGTGTAACAGAACTGAGTCAACGTACGTGGCGCACTCAGTGCGCCGCGCGACTGATCCTGCGCCATGAAAATGCGCGACTGCTCGAGGGTTAAGTTGTATTGACATTTCGTATTGCCTTAAGTGTACTTGATACGCGAAGTTTAAATGGTATCTCCAGCCGGAAAGAAATTATCGTATCATAGGTCAGTATCGTACAAGGTACTATAGTACATCGTATAAGCATTGAAATTATCGTATGCCCTCATAATTATAGTACGAGTTGGCCAACACTGGATTGTCCTTTTACAACCAGCGAAACTGTTGGTATCTCCTTGTCATTGATTACCTTAGAATAATTACCTTTAGTATTGGATGTAAAGTAGTGTTTCTTAACCATTCTTCAAATCTGTCGAACACAAAATAACAATGTAAATAGCGACCTAAAACTAACCGATGTGGTTATAAGAACGAAAATTCCTATTTCACGATTGTTCATGAAGATGCCAACAAAGAACAAAGCATTTCTGCTCAGGTGTGCAGATTACCTGCAGAGACTTTTCTTGATCTTCTTCAAACTTACCCTGGCAGTTAATAACTTCTAACTTACAAAAGTCATATACAAACAACACAAGAAAGATGAAAACACTGCCATCATAGCAAAAAGAAGTCAGCGATTACATGCAGCAACATTAATTTTACAGCCAAGAATCGACATTAAAATAATTATTGAAGAAATAAGTCAGCAATTACATAACTTCAGCTGAGCACAAAATTATATGGCTAATGTTATGAACAGTGCCGAAGTCGAACTGCCGACTAAGTGAAGCTAATTTTGTAGATAGATGTAAACCAAAGATTACTTGATGTCTTCTCCATCATTGAACTGTCTCCCACTGTTGTGGACAGCGCACTGATATGCGATAGAAGAACTTTCAGGTCGGAGGTTAATTTTTACGTAATATTTTTTTTTTTCAGCTCCAGGCTGAAAGCACAGTACAGTATTTGAATAAATTTGCGGTTCGGAGACTGCAGCCGATGACCCAGCAAAATTTGGAGGTCGCAATGGACGATTGGTCTAGGAAAACTGCTGTCTCATTCTTGTGGAGGGCTGCCAGATCGTTTACTTACGTCTTACCTGCCTGCTTCTTTACACTTGTATTTTTTCAGATAGGTAAAGTATGCAAAACAATGTAAAAGAAGGTGTTTCGCACATTTCTTGTTCATTTGGAGAAACACTTCATGGATCACCGTACCGTACATACTTGTTACACTTTGTGAGTTTATTTGTCTTATACATCGATAGACCAGTCTGAGCTTTCGCGGAATCGACGTTAAGTAAGTGTACCGCACAAATGGTAGTTTAAGAAATGTTCCAGCAAATATTCAAAGAGATTCTGTCTATACAAATGCCACACATGTTAACATACCAGCAAGTTTTATCTTTCTGAGAGGAGGCTACTAGAAGAAGGTAAACGTCCTCGCGAAGGAACAATGTTGTGGGGCCGTGCGCCGAAAGAAAAAAAGCAGGAAAAAGAATTGTGAGGCATGTCCGGTTGGTTGGAAAATTAGTTGTAAGGACAAAAATATGTGATGACGTGTTTCGTGAATCTGTCATCTTATGTTCTCTTTCCTACGTGAAATAAAAATTACACCTGTCGTCATCCTAGATTATGCGGCCACAGAAATCTTTGGTCGCTTATCAAGTAACAGCAAAAGTCTGTCAGATAGCCAATTAGTATTTAAAAAGAAATTAAAGGAAATTCGGAATGGAAACTCTTACACTTTAGGTGAATTGTTAGATAAAACTTTAAATAGAAAAATTAAAAAAAAGGAAAATTAAAAATCTTTAAAATATTGATTTTCATGTGTAGACAACATTTACTAAACTGAAACATTCCACATCATTACGAAATACCGTATATATAATCTGTGGAACAAGTATTAATCTAGTCTGAATTGACATTTTATACGCCAGCCAATCTGAGCAGCAATGTTAATTGTGGCAAATATTTTATCATAACGAATAGAAGGTAGGAAGTGTGATCACTTTTAAGAGTACACACGTTTCGCCGCTTGGCGGCGCTAGCTTCGATTTACGCGCTACCCTCCCCTGCAGTGAACTTACTCTTTCGCATTCGTACCTCTATTTTGCGTGTTATGAAGTCGAGATGCTCATATAGGCCCCCTATGTTGTGGGAACATATTGAAACCAGATTATTTAAGCCCACTCTCAACACTGGCAATTGCTTTTATAAAATTGTTCTGTAGTGGAAAACAGAAGAAGACGACTGTGAATAAACAGCACGACTTCACACACAGTAATTAATTTTTCGACGGTAGCAAGAAAACGAAAAAGCAGAATCATCGAATGTTGTATGACAACACTAATATTTATTCTTACCGTGTCACTTCATATTCCTAGTGCAGTCCAACTAGATAACGATCGTCAAATCTACTACAAAATATAACACTTTCACAACTAACTTTTAGTAATGTTGCGAGTAAACTAGAGTGAAAACTTTTAATTTCTATAATACCTATTACAGAAATTGTGTTTTCAACCATTATTTTCCAGAATTTGATTCCGAATTTATATTTTCTTGTCCGGTATCTTGTGTGTATCTAAAAAAGGACAACAATAATGCTTGCCCAGAAGTGACTTACGGAGTGTGTCTATAGCATCACAATTCGCTAGCCTTCTCTGATTCCAGTTTATTCTTTGTCCCGGCCAAGCGACTTTTTAATTCTTTTTATTTGCGCTTTCAATACTTACAGTACTTCAGGCGTGCCTTTATTTGTAGAACCGTTTTCGAGTGGTACTTTGGCTCTGAAAGACGTACTTTGTAGGCAACGATAAATATATGTCTATCAAAAATTTCTTCCCCTCCAATGAAAAAAAAAAAATGTTCAAATGTTTGTTAAGCTTATGGGACTTAACTACGGGGTCATCAGTCCCTAAACTTACAAACTACTTATGAACTACTTACTAACTAGGACGGCACAAATGTCCATGCCCGAGGGGGGATTCGAACCCCCGACCGTAGTGACCGTGACTGGAGCGCCTTAGTCACCTCGGCCACCGCGGCCGGCCCTCCAATGAAAATCGCTGTTACATTGGCCAATGAACGACTCTAGAAAGTGACGTGAAAACTATATTCACTTGTTCCTTCCATGTCACAGACGCTATATTGCTTTGGCATATACACAGACATATATTATGTCTGTGGCTGTATATCTCACAGTTTTTGTTATATAACCACAGTCTAATATATACAGTCGCGACACTACCGCTGATTTTTGTTATACTAGGCGACTGCAGCGCTCCTTGCGGACGTAAAGCCACGTTGCTCTATATGGTATACGAGACGTGTGGTTGTTGTGTGTTTTGGTGTACGAAATGGTCTTTACGAAGGGAAGCGTGTATAGTGCAATAAATTGCAGCAACAAAAACTAGAATACGTCATATTTATCATTCTTTAGGTTTTCTACAGAGCCTGAGAGGTATGTGACATAAAGTTTCGGTAATGCTTAATTACAATTATGTTGTGAGCAACACACACATATTGAAGATTATTTCTTTTTTAGGATCAAGAAATGGCTTATAAATAGCAGGCGACAAGATCTTTTGAATAAAGTTGCCCGTATTTACGTGATAATGTGAAGTTCTGCTCGCTACACTTCGATGCAAACCAGTTCATGAATGATGAACGGAAGAAGCTGGTGTGGAATGCTGTGCCTACATTGTTCTATGTTCCAAACAAACCACCGAAACTGGGAATGAAAAGGAAACTACCGCAAAGACGTGATAATGTAAAGGCGGAAGAAATTAAACGGTGTCCTGAAACAACTATTAAGACTGTGGTTGCTGCTACATCACAGCTAGAAACATTTTTGTCCGGGCATTCGAAAGTAATTCCCTATAGAGGCAAATGTATAAGAAATGTATGGAAAAGAAGTGTTCATTGTAACCGCTATTAATGTTTGAAAGGTTAAATGTTTTCCGTTTTATCTAATGGAAAGCACAGTCTAACATATAAACCTATTTATCTGAAACCACAGAGCCGTCTTATTTTACAGACGATTGTCGCCTCTCCCCCTCCCACTTCTCCCTCTTCTATTAACCATACAGTGACAGACTGTGATAATCACTGAGGATCATTTATATAATATGACATTTAGACTGCCGTGTAATCTACGTAATATTATCTTAAAATATCATATAATTGAAATAATCTCATAGCAAAATTATATTAGATGATAGTTTCATAGCCAGTGGGTGTTCTCATAACTAAAAAGCAGGGGAAAGAAATTCACACCTTTTAACTCCGGGAAGACCAATTACAAGCTTCTCATGTGCGAAATACTATGTTTACCAGCAAAGTAAGGTGCAATGTCTGAAGAATTTCGTCAAAAATATGTTGCAGTTAGCGTCAGTTTATTCACGAGTTTTTACTAAATTTACATTTGTTGATATTTAACTGTCCCTTAGAAGTTCTATTAAAGGATGTCTGCACAAAATACTATGTTTGTCTATCACTACCAGCAAAGTAAGCTGCAAGCAGTTTCTAAAGAATTATTTCGTAACATGTTGCACAATTGCAGTCTGTGTCCGATCACAACGAGTTTTTGCTCGGTTTACGTTTGTTTTACACTCAGTCATGTGTCAAGATACTTAAATAAAGCTTGAAATGCAAGAATGTATACAATGTAATTACAAGCGGGCATTATCAATGTGTCGTATACGGAGTTAAGGGACAGCGGCTTTACGACCGCTTGGAGCGCTAGTGTCGCTCCAAGTGTCCGGCGGTAACAGCTTTCACAGCAGTGAGTGTCGCGACTGTATTTATTAGACTGTGATATAACTCGCAGTAAACCGTTTCAGGGAAGCAGCGAATTTGCGACGAATTACAAAGTCATCTCTGGATGAATTTATTATAAGTAAATGTAATTAAAATCATATTAACAGTGAGAAACAAACTTGTGGGAACGTGTACATAAAATATTAAGTGACTAATAACGACGAGTTGCTGCATGGTAATGGGTACAGTGGTGGACTACCAAATAAGAGGTTCTGTGAACGAAACTCGTCCCATGCATTTTTTAATCTTGACGTTTGTAACATTGTAGGGGTTATTTATCCACAACACTTTATGGAATTTCCTTATTCACATAACAGTATTATGTTATCCAGTACTCTTCTATGCTGTCTCAGGAGTTAATAACATCGATTTGGTGATTTTTTATGTGTTACTGAAGAACGGAAGATGAAATTGCTGCTGCAAGTGGTACGATCAGCAATGACATTTATGTTCTCCCTTCTCACAAATATTTGACTTTGTTCCAACTATGTTGCGATTTTCGAGAATATGGTTGGAGACAAAACTAGGGGAACATTAAAATTGCTGGTACAGTAAGTGAAATGAGTACAATGACATTTAGGCCTACACCATTCGCTAGTTAGAAAGACTTGGCTATTTATTTCCGAATATCTCGTGATTTCCGAGAAAGGCTATTTCATTTTTCTCCTCAATATTTTGCTGCTTAGTTTCGAATATATCGTGATTAAATTTAATTTCTGTTGCAAGTGCATACAGAATATTCAGAACAACGTCGTCTGCTGGCATCTATATATATATACCTGCCTTTAATGGGCAGTCTTAAGGCCTATAGACATTGTATTCGTTGTCCTCTTCAAGATCTTAAAACGTAAACAAAGGCATTTACCTGTAAAAAAATTAAGTATTTATAGTAATTATTTAATGCACGTTAGCTTTGAAATTGCATTGTTCAACGATAACACGAGCTACATGCCTTGGAATTCAAACGCGAAACTTCCACTTTTCCAAAAACCGCGAGTCAAATGCAGCATTCTGGCAATGGATTGTAGTTTCGGAATCGGAAAGTACAAACAACATTTTACTTTCAACTCGGAATATAAATACATAACAGGTACGGAAATGCAGGTAACACTTTCCAATAACACAACAAAACAAGTAATGAACAACTGGTTTAATTCGCCTGCTAGAATAGCTACCGCAGACTTGACAACCACAGATTTATATTTATTGTTGCCTCCAAAATATGTCTTTGAGAGCCGAAATACCACTCGAAAACGGTTCTACGAATAAAGGCACTTAGAGTATATCAGCTTTTGGCCTGGTCCGTCAGATCAGCGGATTTGTCGCCATTTATGTGTGCGCTATGTTGAAATGGCGGATGCAGCCATGTAAGCCAATGCCAAACACCACGGATAAACTGTGGAACCAGATGGCTGCAAAATGGATGGTTATACCACAGTCTAACAAATACAGTCACGGCACACACTGCTGTAAAATTTCTTACTAACTCTCAGTAGCATCGACACTAGCGCTGCCAGTGGTGGGCAACCAGATGAGGCAGTAATGTTTGTTTATAATTATTTTTCCACGTATTTAACGAATAGTTACTATAGTTATTGCATTAAAAGAATTGATATTTTAGTAAAAGAAATACATAATCGGGAAATTAATGTAAAAACAGCCCAATTTCAGTGATTCACTGGTGTGAAGTACGACTTAATCATAAACAAATACTTAATTTGCGCATATTTGCAGATTGCTGCGCTACAAGTAAGTAGAATAAGAATGTAAGTGAAATTTAAATTTCTATTATGGTCTAATCTTACAACGACTGGCAATTTTTTTACGTACATTAATTCCGTTTGGAGTCTAATGATTAGCACATTTTCACATTTCGCTCGTCTTTCTTATAGGTGCATATGCTTTTGAGAGTAATTACATTTGCTTAAAAAGCCATTGTCTTACAGGTTCTCGCCGTTTGTTGTTCAACTGTAGCAACAATTGTGGAATTTATTTCTTCTTTGTTGTGAAACAGTCTGATTGCTTTTGCCATTCTATTGCCACGTCTGCAACGTTTATCCTTCAGTTACAGCTGATTGATTTGGTAGGTAAGGTCAGTTGGGGCCATGATTTTACAACGTGAATGCGTATCTCCTAACTTAATACTAGTCTAGGAAGTATTAATACGTTATAATACAACATTCTACCTACAAATATGTTATAACAGAATGTAATCTGCATTATATTTAAATTTGAGAAGGGTAAAAAAAAAAAAAAAAAAAATGCCCAATGGGCCCAGATACCTCTATAGAGAGGGATAACTGGACCATAGGGGTCTAGTTCGCCGGCCGCGGGGGCCGAGCGTACTGCGGCGCGCCAGTCATGGTCTGCACGGCCACTACGGTCTGGAGGTTCGAATCCCCCCTCGGACCGAGCGAGGTAGCGCAGGTGTAACGTACTGGATTCGTATTCGGGAGGCGGTGGTTCAAATCCACCCCCGGCCATCCAGATTTAGGTTTTCCGTGATTTCCCCAAATCACTCCAGGCAAATGCCGGGATGGTTCGTTTCAAAGGGCACGGCCGATCTCCTTCCACGTCCTTACCCAAAACTCCGAGCGTTAGCTCCGTCTCTAATGACCAAGCTGTCGATGGGACGTTCAACGCTAAGCTTCCTTCCAATTCCCCCTCGGGCATGGATATTTGTGCCATTCTTAGTATTAGCTAGTTCATAAGTAGTTTGTAATTTTAGGGACTGATGACCCCGTAGTTAACTCCTATAAGCTCTACAAACATTTGAACATTATTGGTCTTAGTTCCATACTATTTATTGTTGTCTCAATTGAGGTAATTGGGCTTGTGGGGTAACATGTAAACTCCATACGAAAATTAAAACAAGTCATTTCATTGACAATGAAGTCGAGTTATCGTCAATGCAAAAAACTTTGTACAGCTTATGGGACTTAACTACGGGGTCATCAGTCCCTAAACTTACAAACTACTTATGAACTAGCTAATCCTAAGGACGGCACAAATATCCATGCCCGAGGGGGGATTCGAACCCCCGACCTTACTGGCCGTGCAGACCGTGACTGGAGCGCCTCAGTCCCCTCGGCCACCGCGGCCGGCTCGACAATGCAATTGAACCTCTACAGAATGACTGGGTGTGAAATTGATTCAACATTTATTACGAAACAGTTGTTACAGTTACACAAGCAAAGTAAATAAGCCCACATTCAGTTATTAGCTTTTAATTATATCTTACTAAAAAAAGTTACAAAATGTTCGATAAGTCGCTCATATCATGAGTGAAGCTGATCATGCCTTTGAATCTAGCAGAGTTGCTTTTAAGAGGCTTTGACTGCTTTCTTACTATATCATTTTCGGTAATATATGCCTCTTATCCTGCTTCCATAAACTTCATGGTTTTTAAGTGTCGTTTGAAAAACAAGACTTCATATCCAGCATTTTATTTTCCATTAACAGTAGCTTACGATTAATTTTAACATTTGTAAACAGACCTGAAGATGGGCAGCTGTCCCGAAACCGGTTATGTTATACAAAATAAAAGCAATCTGTATACGGATATTCAAGAATTTTACACTTGATAAAATTAACATAATTCACAAGGAAAAAATAAACATCCATTTCAGTAATGAATTAAAAAGAAGCAATAATGATAATATACTTGGGGTAAATTGGTGTGCCTCAGGTACATGGATCCCAGGCGGGCCCAAATACCCGAAGCACCGGCTCACTTACCCCAGTTCTGAAAATTTTTGGCGGTAAATGGGCCATCGCTTCGAACTAATAAAATAAAGGATAACATTTGTTGCCAGTAATGTTTCAAGTAACTGTTGTGCTTCTACTTTATCCTAACATACCTGTCGCAGTGATAATACTTACAGTAAACATGTAGGTGCTCCGCAAAGTAGCGGTAACATTACACTGCTACAGAAATCCAGCACTACAAAATTGAAAAAACTGTCACATGAAAACTACAACATTTATATAGGTAAGATTGCTTGTTTAAGGGAGAAGCCATTGGTCTTCAGTGCTGTCAACCACTTTAAGTGAAATTATTCTCACAACTTTTATGAAAAATGCCTATGCCCCAGTTACCCCCTGAGCCCTGATACTCCAAGTGATCTTTTTGCATTCTGCACATGTTTCCTAGGCTCTGCTAGAATTTACTGGAATTGTTGTGATGGAACCTTTGCGATCCTGAGTAGAAAAGCGTCATCTTTGTGCCGCAGGGCAGGTCTCCTGGTGTTTTGTAGCCATTGTTATTGGCCCACTTTAGGTTACGGTAGTAAGACTAACAGTGGGCCTCTGTGATCGTCTTTTGACAGCTCGAAATTTAAATGAAAATAACGACTTAACCATTCGTCTGACACGAAAATTGATTAACCGAATTTGTAGAGGAGAAAATTCTCTACAACTTTGTTCTCTTATGTTTTTTTCATATCTCGTATCGTTTCAGAGATATTTGCAAAAATAACGGCGATTTTGGGATGTATGTCTGTCTGTCTGTCCGTAACGTGTTCCCTGTTTTTAAGACAAACCGTTCAACCGGTCAGCAACAAATTTTACAGACAATTATAGGCCGCCAGATCCAGAACCTCCTTTTTTCAAATTTTTCGGACCAAAAATACGGTAGTAAAAAAAAAAAAGTTTGTAATTGCAAACGAACCGTTCATCTGACACGAAAATTGAATAACCTGATTGGTAGAGGGGAAAATTCTCTACAACTTAAATCTACTATGGTTTTTTTTTCATATTTTGCATCGTTGCAGAGATATTTAAAAAATAACGGCGATTTGACG
This sequence comes from Locusta migratoria, assembly GCA_026315105.1. Taxonomy (NCBI): domain Eukaryota; kingdom Metazoa; phylum Arthropoda; class Insecta; order Orthoptera; family Acrididae; genus Locusta; species Locusta migratoria. The sequence continues at coordinate 505,357,266 of CM048744.1, forward strand.
ATGTCTGTCTGGCTGTAACGTGTTCCCACTTTTTAGGTCTAACCGTTCAGCCGATCGGCACCAAATTTTACAGACAAAATTGTTGGATACCAGAGACCAGAATCTCGCTTTTTCAAATATTTCGGACAAGAAATTCATTAGTAATACTAAAAAAAAAGTCGTTTGTAATTTAATTTTAATTGCATATAAACCGTTCATCTAACGCGAAAATTGAAAAAAAAAAATGAATTTGTAGAGGAGAAAATTCTCTACAACTTTGTTCCCTAGTGTTTTTTTCATGTCTCGTCTTCTTTTAGAGATATTTGCAAAAATAACGGAGTTTTGACACCCTCCATTGAATTAACGAAAACCAGTCGTTCGCAGATGTCACGCGACATTCCTCGCCCAGAACTCTCTCTAGCATACGCCTTCTTGCGTTAAGTATTTCATGATTTTCTTATTGTGATTTACACGTTGTCATTTAAAAGCAATGGCGTACTGAGGAATTAATAAAAACACGTCATTCTTTGTACGATAAATGATAATCTAGTGTCTACTAATGCCATATTAGCATCAGTTAACAACGGCCAACAATAGTATGAGATTAAAGAACGTAACTCATAACTTCTAGCCGTAGCGTAGTAGGCAATGTGTTGGACTTTGACGCTAAATGTCAAGGTTTGGAACCCGCCACTACCTAAATTTTTTTTCGTAAAAGGGTTTCAGACACTCTTATTAATTAATTTTTTATTATTGAGATTATTATTTTGGTACAAAATGTTTGCATATACTTATAAAACTACAAATCTAAAGTGGGCCGTAAAACACGACAGTGCGTTTTTGTTTTTTAAAGGAAAATGAAATTCTACAGTAAAGATCTGTAGGTTACAACATAATAGTAAATAAACTGTCGTGAAATGTATCGTTTAATACCATGCTAGGGATACCGTATTCAGAAATGTAGCTTTGCGGCCGCTTGGAGCGCTACTGTCGCAATGTATAACAAAAATCAGTGGGAGTGTCGTGACTGTATATGGTAGACTGTGGTTATACGAGGACGATATTCGTGCATTGTACGCGTCGATCCTTTCACCCATGCAATTATCATGGCCCATGGTGGATCGTGTGCCTGCTAGGCAACAAGACACAAGCTGAACAGAGGTGACTGCAATGCTATTAATTTCTTCAGAACATACTAATGAACTTCTGTGAATACAAACTTCCTGTCTCTAGTCTTTCAAGATTTTCTGTATTTTTTGTGTACTTGAGTGTAGTTATAAGCTTAATATCTTATAAGGTAGATCGCTTTGATCGTAAGCAGTCAGCATAATAATTTCGGTAATGTATGCAAACCACATCTTTTGTGTTGCTAATATGAATATTAATGTCACCGTCTTGATGTAACAACCTGAATGTATATCTTCATATGATTGTACGCAAGATGGTAAAAAATTATATTAAACTACCATAAAAGGTGAAAACTAAAAATTCCAAATTTGCTATACAAAAATGTCAGCACGATTGAGCAAATCCTGTTGGATATTAAAAGAAAAATTGTCAACAAAGCTGGCAGATACTCTTCGAAGTGGAGAAACAAGTATTAAACATTATCAAAGGATTATTCAACTTCTTGGCACAGACAATTATTTTTTGTATTCAAAAGTTCACATCTGGTTTCGTTGCTGGATCTATTCTTTTCTTGATTTCTATTTATAAATTTTGACTGGCGTAGCCTAAGTTGACAAAATTTGTTGTGAAAGCACTTTTTTTTGGGCGGGGGAGGGGTTGTTGGTCAGATAAATTGTAACCTATGATAAGTACACAAGTAATGTCTCTACAACGGACAGGTAACAGTGACCTTCAGCCATTGTGATCCTTATTTGAAAGTTTGTTATGTGTCTGTGCAGTCAGGGCATGCCAACTCGACCTCATAATTCAAAGACAGCACGTAGTTTGCGTCAAACGGCACGGTTCTGTCAACCGTAGTTTAATGCATAAGTGAATACTAATTGTTAGATGTTATAAAAAGGTTGTTTCTAGGTTTTCAGCTAGTTCATTATATTTAATGTTTTATTTTACATTTTATTGTTTGATACAAACTTATTTTCTTGTAGGAAGCAACAATAAACGATAATTTATCGGTCCATACCACCTGTCCCTCGATGCAGAACATTTCTGTTGCAGCAACAGCTACTAGAGGTTCCAGATTATCTCTGCGGCGCTTTCTAAATGAGCCAGGCGGCCAGCCGTTAAGTTTAAAACGTTTATTTGTTGGCCAGGCGCTCGTGACGTTTGCTTATTACGCAGAGCCTGCCGGGAGGTGAAGGCCACTTCAAGGTCGTTGACAAATGTTCAAATGTTTGTTAAGCTTATGGGACTTAACTACGGGGTCATCAGTCCCTAAACTTACAAACTACTTACAAACTAGGACGGCACAAATATCCATGCCCGAGGGGGGATTCGAACCCCCGACCGTAGTGGCCGTGCTGACCGTGACTGGAGCGCCTCAGTCACCTCGGCTCGTTGACAAACGTTACTAGTCCGTGGGTTTTGGACAGAGTTATTGATAAAACATCGGTGAGTGTCAGAGATATGGTTTTTAAATATATATAGATTTATCGATATGATAATGCTATTATCGATTGCCGATATTTTTATTTTATTTTTATTTAATTTAATTTTCGCTAAATATTTGAAATTGTTTCTTTAAAATTTCAGTAGAATCTAACTTTACTTTAAGTGTATAAAAGAGTCTTACTTCTTTCTGAGATTTCATGACGTCCAATCTTTCTCTATGACTGTGTCAAGCAAGTGAAGCAGACTGCTCTTGTATGTTCAAACAACAACATGTAACTGTAATATTCGCTGGTGTTCTTAAAATATCCAGGCTTTCTAATCATGGGCAGCATCTCTATGACGAAACGGTAAACTTGCCTGTCACATTCCAGACATGAGAATATTCGATGGAGCTCTCGAACGTTTCTTCTTGCAAGATTGCATTGAATAAAAAAGCTGAAAACCCGGCGTTGCCCGGGTATTTATTTATTTATTCCTGGCATTTTTCAGGTATATATTCATTTGTATAAGGACTGTATGTCTGTAAAATCTCTTAGTAATAAAAAAGTAAAAGATTAAAACTTAGTGCGGGAAGGGGTGGTTTTCCATTAACGTTACTGTTTATGTGCTCATATCTCATGAACTACGTGTCGTACTGATACAATTTAGGAGGGCGGATTTAGAAAGGGGGGGGGGCACAGAGGCACGTGCCCCCCCCCCCCCCCCCGACAGTCTGACAAAAGAGAGAGAGAGAGAGAGAGAGAGAGAGAGAGAGAGAGAGAGAGAGAGAGAGAGAGGAAGAAATGGAGAGACGGAGAAAGAGAGAAGGGGAGGGAGAGAATCTCAGCATAGGAATAATTAACTTTTACTTACAGACAGCATATAACTGAGTTTAAAAAGGTAAAATACCTGTAATTAACCTAACGTAAATTTACTTTTTACTTTATGCTTCCTTTTAATTGCTTCTTGCTCCTTTTTTGTAACTAATTTACGATAAAACTAAATAAAAGTCCTTTATTGTTTTGTGATTGCTTGAGAGATAAATGAGATTGTGTATGCATTTTATTTTTATTCATACGTAAATAAAGTTAAAAGATTTAACTATATGGAAAAAAAAATCTTGAATTTCTAGGGTTGTGATCAGGCTGGCGCATTCACGTTTTCGGTAATCATTTTATCACTCTGAATTCTTCTCCTAGATATTAAGAAATTGTACTCCCACGCATTATGAACAGTTTTATTTGAAGCTACACGTTTCGATTTTCCAGTTATCATTTTTCGATCTTATTGTACAATTGTTAAAGTTTTCAAGTGGTCAGTCTGATTCATTCATATAGTCCAATTACCACTCCCATGAACCACAGACATTGCCGAGGTGGGGTGGCTTGCGTGCCTCAACGATACAGATAGCCGTACGTAGGTGCAACCACAGCGGAGGGGTATCTGTGGAGAGGCCAGACAAACGTGTGGTTCCTGAAGAGGGGCAGCAGCCTTTTCAGTAGTTACAGGGGCAACAGTCTGGATGATTGACTGAGCTGGTCTTGTAACATCAGCTAATGTGGTTTTGCCACACAGCTACTGCGAACGGCTGAAAGCAAGGGGAAACTACAGCCGTGACCTTTCCCGAGGACATGCAGCTCTGCTGTATGAACATATGATGATGGCTTCCTCTCGGGTAAAATATTCCGGAGGTAAAATAGTCCCCCATTCGGATCTCCGGGCGGGGAATAATCAGGAGGATGTGATCATCAGGAAAGACAATACTGGCATTCTATGAGTCGGAGCGTGGAATGTTAGATCCCTTAATCGGGTAGGAAAATTAGAAAATTTAAAAAGGGAAATGGATAGGTTAAGGTTAGATATAGTGGGGATTAGTAAAGTTCGGCGGCAGGATGAACAGGATTTCTGGTCAGGTGAGTACAGGATTATAAATACAAAATCAGTTGGGGTATCACAGGAGTAGGATTGATAATGAATAAGAAAATAGGAATTCGGGTAAACTACTATGACCAGCAGTGATCGCATTATCATTGTCAAGATAGATATGAAGCCAACACCGACAACAGTAGTACAGGTTTTAATCCAACTAACTCTGCCGATGATGAGGAAATCGAAGAAATATATGAGGACCTAAAGCAAATTATTCAGACAATTAAGGAAGAGGAAAACTTAATTGTTATGGGAGACTGGAATTCGGTAGTAGGACAAGGAAGGGAAGGGAAGGGAAGATAGTAGGTGAATATGGTCTGGGCAAAAGGAATCAAAGAGGAAGCCGCCTGGTAGAATTTTGCACAGAACATAATTTAGTTATTACAAACACCTGGTTCAAGAATTTCAAAAGAAGGTTGTATACGTGGAATAGACCAGGAGACACCGGGAGATACTAGATAGATTTTATAATTGTAAGACATAGATTTCGGAACCAGGTTTTACAGTGTAAGACATACCCAGGGGCAGATATAGACTCTGTCCATAACTTGTTGGTTATGAACTGTAGGCTGAAACTGAAGAAACTACAAAAATGTAGGAAAATAAGGAGTTGGGACCTGGATAAATTGAAGGGACCTGAGGTTCTTAAGAATTTCAGAGGGAGCTTTAGGCAACAATTGACAGAAACAGGGGAAAATGAAACAGTAGAGGAGGAATGGGTAAAATTGAGAGATGAAACAGTGAAGGTAGCAGAGGACAAAATAGGTAGGAAGTCAAGACCTACAAAAAATCCTTGGATATCAAAGGAGATACTAAATTTAATCGATGAAAGGAGAAAATATAAAAATGGAGTAAATGAAACAGGCAAAATAGAGTACAGACGACTAAGAAATGAGATTGACAGAAAGTGCAAAATGGCTAAGCAGGAGTGGCTAGAAGGCAAATGCAAGGATGTTGAAGAATGTTTAAATAGGGTAAAATAGATACAGCCTACAGGAAAATAAAAGAAACATTTGGAGATAAGAAAAACAGCTCTATGAATATCAAGGACCCTGTTAGAAAACCAATTCTCAGCAAATAAGGGAAAGCTGAAAGGTGGAAAGGGTATATAGAGGGGCTCTACAAAGGAAATGAACTTCGAGACAATATTGTAGGAAGGGAAGAGGATGTAGATGAAGATGAAATAGGAGATACTATACTGAGAGATGAATTTGACAGAGTCCTGAAAGATCTAGGTCGGAACATGGCCCCAGGAGTAGATGACATACCCTCAGAGCTACTACAGTCTCTGGGAGTCATGACAAAATTGTTTCACTTGGTGTGTAAGATGTATGAGACAGGTGAAATACTCTCAGACTTTAAGAAAAATGTTATAATCCCCATTCCAAAGAAAGCAGGTGCAGACAGGTGTGAAAACTACAGAACCATCAGTTTAATAAATCATGGTTGCAAAATATTAACACGAATTATATACAGAAGGATGGAAAAGCTTGTAGAAGCCGACCTCGGGGAAGATCAGTTTGGGTTCAGGAGAAATGTAGGAACACGGGAGGCAATACTCACTTTACGGCTTATCCTAGAAGATAGATTAAGGAAAGGCAAACCTATATTTCTAGCTTTTGTAGATTTGGAGAAAGGTTTTGACAATGTTGGCTGGAATACACTCTTTCAAATTCTGTAGTCAGCAGGGGTAAAATACAGGGAAAGGAGAGTTATTTACAACTTGTACAAAAGCCAGACCGCAGTTATTAGACTCGAAGGGCATGCAAGGGAAGCATCAGTTGGGAAGGGAGTATGACAGGGTTGTAGCCTTTCTCCAATGTTATTCAATTTGTACATTGAGCAAGCTATAAAGCAAATCAAGGAGAAATTTGGAGAAGGAATTAAAGTTCAGGGTGAAGAATTAAAAACATTGCGTTTTGCCGACGACATAGTAATTCTGTCAGAGACCTGGAAGGGCAATTGAACGGAATGGACAGTGTGCTGAAAGGTGCATATAAGATGAACATTAACAAGAGCAAAACTAGGGTAATGGAGTGCAGTCTAAGAAAATCAGATGATGCTGAAGGAATTAGATTGGGAAACGAAGCAATAAAGGAGGTAGATGAGTTTTCTTACTTGGGCAATAAAATAAAAAGTGATGGTCGCAGTACAGAGGATATAAACTGCAGAATGGCAATGGGTAGAAAAGCGTTCTTGAAAAAGAAAAATCTGTTAACATCGAAATTGATTTAAGCCTAAGGAAGTCCTTTCTGAAGGCATTTGTATGGAGTGTTGCCTTGTGTGGGAGTGAGACATGGACGATAAACAGTGCGGACAGGAATAGGATTGAGGCTTTTGAAATATGGTGCTACAGAAGAATGCTGAGGATTAGGTGGGTGGATCGCGTAACTAATGACGAGGTACTGAACAGAGTTGGGGAGAAAAGAAATTTCTGGCATACCTTGACTAAAAGAACGGATAGATTGGTAGGACACATTCTTAGACATCAAGGAATTGTGAATTTAGCGTTGGAGGGAAGTGTGTGGGGAAAAAATCGCAGAGGAAGACCAAGAGATGGATACAGTAAGCAGATTCAGACAGATGTAGGTTGCCGCTCTTATTTGGAGATGAAGAGGCTTGCTCAGGATAGGGTATTGTGGAGAGCTGCATCAAACCAGTCTCCGGACTGAAGACCACAACAACAACAGTCCAATTATTCGAAAGCTGTAAATATGAGATAAAGGATGAAATAAATGTTCCCACAGCTGAAAACACACGGCATTCAGACCTGAATGTTCTTTTCTTTTTTTCTTTTTTTTGTGGATTTTGATATTTTTCACTATTTAATGTGGTTTAATCATTGTGATATTTTTGTAATCATGGGCACTTGAAAATAACATCATAAAACATAGAAACTAATATTGCATTAATGGAACTAATAGTTAGATGGAAGTATATTAATAAGGGTTTTTCTTCCAAGAGGCGACTATGGCTTTGGAGCATGTTTTGGGTGTTATATGCGCGATAATGACTGTAATAAAAATTATTTCTTATATATATATATATATACATATATATATACTTAAATAAATCTGTAAATGTAGGCCGTCGCTGTTCACTTCAATCTTCAAAACTACTGGACGAATCGTTATGCGGTTTTTACAAGAAACACGAGAAAATTTAGTGTCAACATATAGGCATAATTTTATCAAAATCGGATCACGAAAAAAATAGAATACCGTAATTTGAAATATTTTACCTACAAGCGTCATGTCTGTCTCTTTGAACACGTTTATCTCCAAAACTACTTGAATTTTCAAGGTGTTTTCACACCTAACTTGAGCATATCGTGCGCTTACATAAAGGCTTCAATAATTAAAATCAGATCAGAGAAAATATTCAAATGTTCAAATGTTTGTTAAGTTTATGGGACTTAACTACGGGGTCATCAGTCCCTAACTTACAAACTACTTATGAACTACTTACGAACTAGGACGGCACAAATATCCATGCCCAAAGGGGGATTCGAACCCCCGACCGTAGTGGCCGTGCTGACCGTGACTGGAGCGCCTCAGTCACCTCGGCCACCGCGGCCGGCAGAAAATAAAGATATCATAATTTAATCATTTGTTTAAAAGCCATTGTGTATGTCTATTTGTTGAGGGTAATCTCCAAAAGTATTAAATGAACTTTCATGGGTTTCCACAGGTAAATTAAGAATATTTTGGAAACTAACATAGGCTTTATTTCATCAAAATCTGATCAGAGTATGGAAAGATAACGTAATTTGAAGTTATGTATATACTATGCTTATAAGTATGGTGTAGTACAGCAAATCTTCAAGAATACTATACGAACTTTCATGGGGGTTTCATAGGTCAAATGAGAGTACCTTGGGGCAACATATGAGCTTCATTTCATCAAAATTGGACCAGGGAAAGAAAAGATATCGTAATTTTTTGTTTCTGGTGTATGCAATGCTTCCATTACAGCGTAGTATAGCAAAGATCCGATAGAGGCGCTGTTACTTACATTGTATACCAAATAACTAATAAATGGTGAAGCTGCGTTTTTTTATTCGCGTAACTAAGGTTTAATACACTCAAACGAGGGCTACGGTTTTCCTTATGGCAGTGGTGTAGTGTATTGATGTTGGCAATGCCCATAATTTTTTGTGTTGATAATGAAGTAAACAATTAATATTGTCCCGATCAGTAAATTAATGATCCCCATAAAGCGAATATTTCGTTGCCAACGTTAAAATACTATACCACTGCCACTGCAAGTAAAATTTAACCCAGGTACTACACAAAAAAATATTTGTATCCCGCATGCCTTGAAATGCCATGGAAAGAAAAAAAAAGTGCTTCTTTCCGCGGGTTTGATTTGAATTTAAAACGTAATGACATTCCTTCACGTCTATCGATGTTTTCATTTACTAAGAATTTTTTGCAAGGAAACACGAATTTATGTAGAACCTTTCTGAGTTCGTTGCGTGTTTAAGAATGCCTAGAAAACGGTGCAGTACAGTCCAGAAAAAATAGAGGCTCTGTCAGTTACGCAGTGCACCAAAGAACTAATAGTTAGCGCTGCTGCACTGTTTTTAAAATTTCTTTTCAAGGTTATACCATAGAATATCAATGAACCACCAAAGGTGCTGTTGGTTTTGTAGTTCTGCAAAGAAACAATACATGAACGTGTTGTGCGAATTCCTTCATTAACAGAAGTATTTTGAATTGAAAGCCGCAATCTTATCTCTGCAAATACAAACTGACATTGAACAGTGAGTTGCTGATTACACTTTATACATTCACAGCTAAACGACATTTCTATACTTCTTTTGACAGGGAACATTTGAATTAAAAACACAACGACATTCTTTCGCGTCTATCGATGCTCTAATTTACATAAGAATCCTTTGCAAGGAAAATTGAGTTTATGTACTTCCCTTTCTGATTTCGGTGTATCCTCATTACATTTTGAGTGCATTCTGTTTAGGAATGTGAGGCGACGTAAGTTACATAGTACACCAAGTAACTAATTATGGCGTTGCTGCGTTTTCTATTATTTCTTTCTTTTTTTATTCTCATAACTATGGTGTAATACACCAGAAGAAGAGGTACAATTTTACTTACGGCGGCGGCGTTGTGTGCTGGTGTAGGCAACAGCCGTTGAATGCTTTTTCAAAAATTAGTCACGTAGAACGAGGTGAACTGTATGTGCACGATTAAATAAATAATTTATGCTGTTCTGTTCAATAAATTAATCATCCTTCTAAAGCGACTAGTTCGTTGCCAACGACAGCAAACTAAACCGTTGCCACTGCAAGTAAAATTTGACCCAGGTAAGACACAAAATTTTTTTTTTCTTCCTAGCTGTATCCCATATACTTTGCAATGTCATTGAAAGAAAAGAAGTGCACTAAATTGTACATAGAATAGAAATATCTATGTAGTGAGCATTGCGTTCTGTGCATCTTCTCAATATTAAGCTGGAATTACCACGTGATATTGAGACCAATCCACTCTTTCCACGCATTTATTTGCTCTAACGATTGGTTTGTACGGCATTGGCTGCAAAGAAGCCCCACCTCCTTTTCGCAGAGAAACATAACATGAAATAACACCTGAACGTTTCGAACATTACATCCATTTCCAAATCATCCCGTAAGTATTTATATATATTTTGACGAATTACAGCGTTCAAATGAATGAAATAAATCGCAATTTACGATGTTATGGCTTCACTGTATTAGGTTTAGATGGAATACCAAACTGTGGCGAATGAAAATTTGTGCCCGACCGGGATTCGAACCCGGGACCTCCTGCTTACTAGGCAGACGCGTTGAGCCCTCCGCCACCGAGGACACAGTGACCAGCCCGACTGCAGAGGACAAATAAATAGGCTGTGGTATAGGAAAGAGACAGCGTGGCGAATGGAGATTTGTGTTTTGCGGGAGACGTGTAGGGAAGAGTCCTCTGCAGTCGGGCTGGTCACTGTGTTCTCGGTGGCGGAGTGGTCAAAGCGTCTGCCTCGTAAGCAGGAGGTCCTGGGTTCGAATCCCGGCCGGGCACAAATTTTCATTCACCACAGTTTGGTATTCCATCTAAACCTAATACAGTGAAGCCATAACATTGCAAATTGTGATTTATTTCATTCATCCCATAAGTAGCCAGTAACAATATACACACAACGGGCCACATGATTTTACTGTATGGGTAGCTGAATACACGTTAATTTGACTGATGATATCCAAAGCATTTCGAAACTACTAATGGAGAAATAAAAATATTCTATACAAAATGCACCTGGTTGCTGTCTTTTTAAGAAATTTTTAAGAAAATTAGCTATTGAAGATTAACCGGAATGAAATATCTAACGAGACTGTATCATGTACTCGGAGTTGTTAGTTAACAACACAACAGTCAACCAAAAGCATTGCAATAGAAGCTTTTATTTCCAAAATGTCCCATTATTCATGTACACATTTTCACATTACAGGTTTTTCTTTGAATTCTTGCTGTAAGGGGAATAGGCGGGATGTTAGCTTGTTAATGTAAAGAATACCTACAATAAATCAGTACTTAAATACGTACAACCTCTAACAATAAAGTTCAGTGAATAGTCCTGTAACATTAACTAGATGAAATACTAACTATAGCTACCTTACTGTCCATCGAAATAGTCACCTCCTACAACTATTCACCACTGAGCTCTGCGATACTGTGACCTGCAAACTTTGCACGAAGTCTTCCTTTGGGATGGTTTCGTCGCATGTCAGGAATATCGCCAAATCTATTTCCTTTCGCAGCGACTTTGAGTCGAGGCAATAGGAAGAGGTGTGGAGGATAGAAATCCGGCGAGTACAATTGATGTTCAAGTTGCACAACCTACTTTTTTGGCAGGAACTATTTGGCCGTGTATGGGCGAGCGTTGCCGTGCACCTTGAACATCTACCATAGTCAAGAGGTTTGACGATATTCCTGACATCGAACATAACGTGACGAGACGTTTGAACACCACCCCCAAGGAAGACCTCATGCACAGTTTCCAGGACATGTATTGCAGAGCTCAGTGGTGCATAGTCATGGGAGGTGACTGTTTCAAAGTACGGTAAGGTAACTGTAGTTCATATACACACCTAACTTTATTGTCGGAGGTTTTGTTCTGCTTTAAAATCAGCAGCATATTTACAATTGAAAGCGATATTTCTAATAGGGCAATATATTAATATATTTTTTTAAGTTTATTTTTGTTTTTAGAAATATCAAGGATCGATACTGATTTTATAAACTATCGATATATTTTAAAAATATTCATATATGGTGAAAACTTACAATGGTCGACATAATAGCGAATTTTTATACAACCCCACTGCATGAGGTGTAGATGTACTATGAAATGGTGGCAGATGAAAATTTCTGCCGGATCGGAAGTCGAATGCGTGTTTTCAGTTTTTTGCGAGTGGTTGCGTTACCACTACGTTATCGGAACACGCTTCCGTGACCGACCCAACCCTCAATATACCAGACTGACTATGCACAAAACAATCAACTACGTTCACACTATGGCACTCGCAGTCTATTGCTGCACCAGAGAGAAGAGAAACAATGAGGCATTATCCTAATAATTTTGCTGTCGTAATATTCATATATGCTGACGATCTTCAGTGGTAGACCTAATTTATCGAAATTCATTCGCAACAGAGAATTTTTTACGACTCCATTTCCGTTCTATCTGGTGCTAGCAAGCACCATGAAGTAAAAGTGGTGTACTGTCTTGTACTTAGTCAGTCTGACGTGTGGAGGTTTGGGTCGGTTCTGGATACGTGACCAGATAACGTAATGGCTAACGCGACTGCTCACATAAAGCACGAAATCCAGGTTCGAGTCCCAGTCAGCACAAATTTTCAACTGCCACAATTTGGTCGAACATCTACACCTCATGCAGTGGAAATGCATGAAAAATCGCCCTGGGCCTCTCGTCTTGGGTAGGGGGGGGGGGGGCTCCAAATACCTCAAAACCACTTTTCTTTTCTCTCTCTCTCTCTCTCTCTCTCTCTCTCTCTCTCTCTCTCTCTCTCTCTCTTTATTTTTATTATTTTTTTTATTTTCACTGTCCCGTGCCTCTCATCCTGGGGGCATCCAAGTTTCAAGAACTATTTTCTTATTAATTTAATTGAAGTAATATATTTCCAAATGGACTGGGGTCGGAGGGGGGGGGAGGCATTTGTTTTGCCACTGCCTCGAGTCTCCGAAAGCCTTAGTCCGACGCAGCTACATCTGAACAACAAACAGAAAGAATCTACAAGACATCCGTTTAGTATGCAAAAGTAATTACACTCAAAAGCATATGCTTTTAAACTAAGACGAGGGAAGTGTAAAAATATTCGAATCGTTACACTCCATACCTAACGGTTACACGTCAAAGAAAGTGCTTGTCATGTATGAACAGACCGTTAGAGGAATTTATGTTGCTCATGCGCTTTATTCAATTACTTTCAACGGAATAAGCGGTAGATATAGAGATATTCGTAAATATTGTCTCGTCAGTAAGTTGTTCTAATGTATGTAAATCATTGGGACTTCTTCGGTCATCAGTCCCTAGGGTTACAAACTAATTAAACTTAAACTAACCTATGGACGACACACATGCCCATGCCCCATGGTGGACTCGAATCTCCGACGGCGAGCAACCACGCGCTCTGCAGCAAGGCGCCTTGGAACGCTCGGCCACTCCACCACGGCTGAATAAGTTGTTGTGGGCCATTTATAGGACGCGATTCCAGCCGTCGGCTTTGAGCCGTGACATCTGCGTGTGGTGTGTGACGCCACGCTGCGCGGCAGTTTGGAGGTGCGTGCGTGTTTGTAGCTTGCGTGAGTAATTATGTAGTAGCTGAGTTAAAGACGGTAATTTGTTTACAAGGAGAACATGGATTATAGATTACGATTTTGTGTTTAAAAAGTGGTCTTTAGTTTCACTCTGACAGTGAAGTATAGGTTAAAAGAGAGCTCCCCCCCCCTTTTTTTTTATTCGCAAGTGAGCGCCGAAGACGAATTTTTGGGCTGAGACCTATGATAGATGGAAAATTTTGTTGTTGTAATCTGTAATTTAAGAGGATACGCACAGATTATTTATTATTTACAATACATAAGTATTAACTCTTTAATGCATAGTGTAGTTGATCAGCTGCATGCCTATTTTTTCCATTACCTCTCCAACTGATCTACATTTTACCACAAATTCATTTGTTGGTGCTTGTATACATAGTGTTACATGCCCCAGAAATTATAAGTCACAGAGTGCAACTTAATCACTTCGACAGTCAGCTGCTTTGAATTACTGGTAACATGTGCGTTTGTTTACTTTAGTGTACTTCGTTTGGCATGTTACAGTACATACTACTGTTGCATTAAGAATTAAAGATCAGCGGCACAGTAGTGACACTTAACTGCACTGTGCACCATGGAAGCAGTTTACACCTGACCAGCTATGAGCGGTTTGTTGCTCGTAGTGCATAATATTTTTAAGGAAAAATTTTTAAAATATTTTTCTCACTATATACTCAATATGTATTAATCGTGGTAGTTTTTATAGATTCAAGTAAAAAGGTCATGCATTAAAGGGTTAAGGTATTATTCCACATACGGGTTTTCCGACGTGTTGATGACGTCATAGGTCAAAGCAGACGAGTGGAATCGCCTCGTAAAATAACGCCGCGCTCTCCGCAGCAAGTCGCCTTGGAACGTTCGGCCATTTCACCGAAACTGATTATATAAACCATTGATTATATAAACAACTGATTATATAATCAGTGCAATTGGACTGTTTGCACGTTTATTTCACGATTATCCCTTTATAGGGCAGTACTATGAAAGTCCAAAATTAAACCTGAAATAATTTTGTTTCATATCCATGACAAGAGATTATTTATTTAATCGAATACTCCCCTTTAGGAGAGCGCTTGTACTTGAATACATGATTTTATTTTAAAATCATTTCCGATCCATGGTGTACAGCAATCAGTGAGAATAAATATTCCTTCAAACCGTCTTGATTGCAAATTATTTTATTAATTAATGACGCGTTTCGCCCTTTAGCAGGGCATCTTCAGATTATCTGCATGACAGAATATACACAAAATTACAAGGCGGAATTACAAACTAGTATAATGGTACCTAGGCTTATTTTGTGTTAAGAAGACAGTATAAATGGTAAACAAAGCTTACAATGCGCTCTCCGTGGTGTGACACCGTAAGTTGTTATTGCGGTGTTTCAATTTTTCTGGAATTTTTTGGATTTCCTTGTCACCCTACAAATGATCGGGTAATAACCAATTACAGTTGGAATATACTCGGTAAAGATGTGAGAAACATAAAACCAATTTTTAAGATTACCTTAATAGAAGCGGTGGTCTCTGGTGATACAAGATAAGCCCATATTTACAACTGCGCTCACGGGCGGTGGGCGGGCGTGGTGTGCTGCTCCGCTGACTTGTACAGACTAATTAAGGGAATGTAGGTAGGGAGTGACATAGGAAACCGATGTATAAGACGGAACGGGTGAAATCTAGCTATCTGAATACAAATTACGAAAGGGAGGTTATTAAGCAGGACAAAAGTTTATAATTTATGTTGGTATACCAACAATACAGAAGTATTAAGATATCCCGTATACGGGTTTTCCGACATTTGATGGCGTCAGGGATCAAAGCTGACGGTTTTTTTTCTCTTTATTGTGTTTTATACCAGTACACTGGTAGGCTGGCAGCAGCACTATAGGCTGCTCTTCAGCCGAGAGTAATTAAAAGACTTATATGAGTTGAGAATTAAAATACATAACAGGAGAGTTATTTACAACTTGTCCAAAAGCCAGACCGCAGTTATTAGACTCGAAGGGCATGAAAGGAGAGCATCAGTTGGGAAGGGAGTAAGACAGGGTTGTAGCCTTTCTCCGATGCTATTCAATTTGTACATCGAGCAGGCGGTGAAGGAAAGCAAGGAAAAATTTGGAATAGGGATTAAAGTACAGGGGGAAGAAATAAAAACATTGCGTTTTGCTGACGACATTGTAATTCTGTCAGAGACAGCAAAGGACCTGGAAGAGCAGTTGAATGGAATGGAGAGTGTCTTGAAGAGAGCGTATAAAATGAACATTAACAAGAGAAAAACAAAAATAATGGAATGCGGTCTTAGAAAATCAGGTGATGCTGAAGGAATTAGGTAACGAAACAATGAAGGTAGTAGATGAGTTTTGTTACTTGGGTAGTAAAATAACATGCGATGGTCGCAGTACAGAGGATATAAAATGCAATGGGAAGAAAAGCATTTTTGAAAAAGAGAAATTTACTAACATCGAATATTAATTTAAGTGTAAGGAAGTCTCTTCTGGAGGCATTTGTGTGGAGTGTTGCCTTGTACGGGAGTGAAACGTGGACGATAAGCAGTGCAGAAAGGAAGAGGATAGAGGCTTTTGAAATGTGGTGCTACAGAAGAATGCTGAAGATTAGGTGGGTAGATCGCATAACTCATGAAGAGGTACTGAACAGAATTGGTGGAATTTTTGGCATACCCTGACTAAAAGAAGGGATCGCTTGGTAGGACACATTCTTAGACATCGAGGAATCGTAAATTTAGCATGGAGGTAAGTGTGTGGGGTAAAAATCACAGAGGGAGACCAAGAGACGCGTATAGTAAGCAGATTCAAGTGGATGTGGGTTGTCGTTCATATGAGGAGATGAAAAGGCTTGCTCAGGATAGAGTAGGGTGAAGAGCTGCATCAAACCAGTCCCCGGACTGAAGACCATAACAACAACAGGAGATAAAACAACAGAGATACAATAACATAGACAAGGCGACAGTTTGGAGTATATTACAATAGACAGAAGATTAAAACCACATTTAGTTAGTTAAAAAAGATGAGCCACGGTGACCTAAACAAAACCATGTAGGACGACAATAACATAGGATGGCGAGTACACGGAGACACTAATTAAAACACACAGTGCGACTCTTGTCTGATTGCGGTGGACGCAGTTAAAAAACATACACTTCACTGGAGCACAGCACACAACACTTGACGTAGCACTGTTAAAACTGTCGGTCCAGGACCCCGGAGAAGGGGGGAGGGGAGGGAAGCGCGGGGGAGAGGAAAAACGGCGGGGAAGTAGGCGGTAGGGAGGAGCCGTAGGGACTCCAGGGAAGGGAGGGGGAGCCAAGCGGGGGAGGGGAAGGGGAAGGGAGGAGAGGGGGCCCTACATCTATGGGGGGGGGGTATCAGAGCTGGTAGGACAGATATATGTCAGGACGGACGTCATCAGGGAGGGGGAGGCGGCGGAAATTACCCTTGGAGAGGACGTGGAGGGTGTGGAGATGAAGGGAAGGGGGTATAACACAGTAGAGGCGTGGCAGAGGCCCAGGGTTGGTGAGGATGGGGTGGACCAGGGGGTTGCAGGAGTCTATTTTACTGGTGGTATGGAGGATACGGATATGCTGGAGGTATTCAAGGAGGTGGGGAAACGAGATCAGGTCATACAGGATCCGCGGGGGTGGGGGGGGGGGGGGTGGGGAAGGGAGCCGGATGCAGTAGGCGAGGCGGAGGGCATGGTGCTCAAATACTTTAAGGGTTTTGTAATAGGATAAGAGGATGTGGGAGCGGAAATCCAGGCGGGATGGAAGCTGCTATGGACAGATGAGGGAGCGGTAGGTGTAGAGGATGGTGGAGGGGCCGAGACCCCACGTCCGGCCGGTGAGGAGTTTTAGGAGGTTAGGGCGGGAGAGGGCTTTCTGTCGGACAGTGCGGAGGTGGGGGGTCCAGGAGAGGTTACGGTCGAGAGTGAGGCCAAGGTACTTCAGGGTGGGGGTGTGGCGGATAGGGCGGTTGTGGAGTGTAAGGTAGAAATCATGGAGACGGAAGGAGGGGGTGGTACGACCTATGATAATTGCCTGGGATTTGTCAGAATTGACGGAGAGGAGCCACTGGTTACACCATGAGGCGATCTCGGTGAGGTGGGACTGGAGCAAAACTGGGAACGGGCAAGGGAGGGGGCGAGGGCTAGGAAGGTGGTGTCGTCAACATATTGTAGGAGATAGGCTTGGGTTCTGGCATGCCGGCGGAGTAGATGAGATAAAGGAGAGGAGAGAGGACGGAGCCTTGGGGTACCCCGGCAGAGGGGTAGAACAAACGGGAGTCGTAGTTGCAAACAGTGACATAGGAGGGGCGGGGTGTGAGAAAGGAAGCAATGAGGCGGACGTAAATAATAGGAAGGGCGTAGAACTGGAGCTTGAAGAGGAGACCGGAATGCCATACACGGTTGTAGGCTTTTTGGATATCTAAAGTGACAAAAATTGCAGAGCGACAGGAATTGATTTGGTTGGATAGGAGATGAGTTAGGCGAAGGAGCTGGTCATCGGCAGAGAAGGAGGGTCGGAAGCCACATTGGGAAAGTGGGAGGAACTGGTGGCGGCCGAGGTGCTGATGGATACGACGGGAGAGGATGGTTTCCAGGACCTTGCTGAACACGGAGGTAAGACTGATGGGACGGTAGGATGAGGTCAGGGATGGGGGCTTGTCAGGTTTTAGTAACATGAGAATACAGGAGGTCTTCTACATGTCGGGGTAAAAGCCAGTGAAAAGGATGAGGTTGTATAAAGTGGCAAGAGCTTCGTGGAAGGAGGGGGGGGCAGGCTCAGAGGTGGGGGTAGTTCAGCCGGTCGTGACAGGGGGCGGTGTTGCGTTTAGTGCGAAGAGTATCGATTATGTCGTAGGCTGTAATGGGTGTGTTCTGTTCTGAGGGGGGGGGGGGGATGTGGTCCAAGTACTGAAGGCCAGGGGCGAGTGGAGGAGTGGAGGTATTAGTTCGCTCATGGACGTCTGGGAAGAGAGAATAGTCAAAGACAGGATCATCAGGAATGGAAAAGACTTCACAGAGGTAGGAGGCAAAGTGTTCTGCCTTACTGACGTTGTCAGGAAAAGGACGGTCATCATGAAGAAGCAGGTACTGGGGGGAGGAGTGACTGCCAGTAAGGCGGCGGAAGGCATGCCAGTACTTGGAGGAGTTGACAGGGAGCGTTGAATTTAGGCGGGTGCGTGTCTGGTGCCAGTCCCGGCGTTTTTTCGCGGACAAGAGTTTTCGGATGTGTCGTTGGAATTGTCGGTGGCGTTGGAGTGTGTCCCGGTCACGGGTTCGGAGGAAGGAGCGGTACAGACGAGGGGATTCGCGAAGGAAAAGGACGGCCTGTGGACGAAGGATAGGACGGTGAGGATAAATCGCCCGGGTGGGGATGTGGGCACGGACCGCGTCAGCAACGGTCTGTTGGAGGAAGGAGGAGGCATGATCAATATTGGCGGGAGTGTGGAGGGGAAGTGGGTGGCTTGCGACCGAGGTGTCAATGGAGCGACAGTAGGCATCCCAGTCGGCACGGGAATAATCATGAACGAGTTTGGGAGGGGGCATAGGACGGGGAGCGCGGGCAGGGCGGGGATGGCGGTTAAGGGTAAGTAGGACAGGGGTATGGTCACTGCTTATAAGGTCAAGGACATCCGCCGTGGCTGACGGGTGGATTCACGTCGTATAAATGCCCCCCCCCCTTTTTTATATAGTGAAGTCTTGCGTAAACAGATTTTTCTGTGTGAAGAATCGGATGGTAAGTACACATACCAGTACCCCATAAAGTGTCAAGTATATCTCTGGATGTTCTACTAATGTTAGGAATGCAAAAATGACAGCAAGTATCTGTTAAATTAGGTAGAAGTGTAATTACGAACGAAGATTAGTTGTTGGCCACCGGTAGGAGCGGTCGCGGCGGTTGGCAACAAGTCAGTGAGCGTCGCGGCCGCGGCAGTAGGCGGCAGCAGGCGGCTGGTCGCGCGGTGATGCCGCGACTGTACCCGGCCCCGGCTGGGCTGCAGAGCGCGGCGTCTTGTTGCTCGCGCTGCAGTGGATGCTGCGCAGCGCCAGCGGCCAGTCTGTGAGCGGCCAGCGCGCCACGGCAGCGCCACGCACGTGAGTACCGCGCTCTGCTTTGCCCTGCCCTCACTGTTTACCGTTACCTCTCGCGCCGTGCCGCAACCTACAGCTGCGCCGCCTAGCGCGCCTTTTCTCTAATTTACGCGCCTTTAATAGCACTCCTCGGCTACTGCAGTTTGCGACGTTCGTAACGAGTCACCTGGGCGTTCCCTCTACGCCTATGTCTGCATATTTACTCTGAAAGTCACATGTAAGTGCCTGGCAGAAGATCATCCAACCACTTTCATAATATTCCTCTACCGTTTCATTCTGTAACAGCGCGCCGGCCGCGGTGGCCGAGGGGACTGAGGCGCTTCAGTCACTGTCTGCACGGCCACTACGGTCGGGGGTTCGAATCCCCCCTCGGGCATGGATATTTGTGCCGTCCTTAGTTGTAGGTAGTTCATAAGTAGTTTGTAAATTTAGGGACTGATGACACCGTAGTTAAGTCCCTTAAGCTTAAGAAACATTTGAACATTTGTAACAGCGCGCGGGAAAAAGTAACGTCTACATCTTTCACTTTGCGCTCTGATTTCTCTTGATTCATATACAGTGCGATTCACGAAGATAATCTTGCGGGTACGTTCATTGCCCTGGATGGATACTGTTTAGAAAAATATCGTGCGAATCATAAGCATAGCCAGGATATGATTTCGGCAGGGTTTCCAATGAGAGGACACTGTAATAACGTATACTCTTAATAGAAACGCAACGAGCGGTCTAAAGCGTCTCGCTGCGGAGCGCGCGGTTGCTCGTCGTGGAGGTTCGAGTCCTCCCTGGGACATGAGTGTGTGTGTTTGTCCGTAGGTTAGTTTACCTAGGTTTAAGTAGTTTGTAAGCTACGGACTAATGACCATGCAGTTTGGTCCGATAGAATTACAAACATTTGAACATTTAGAAACGCAAATGGCACTAATACAGTATATACTACGTTATTTTTCATTGGTATAGAGCCGCGGTGGAGTAGCCGAGCGGTCTTATAATTTAGGCACCCTTAATAGCACTCCTCGGCTACTGCAGTTTGCGACGTTCGTAACGAGTCACCTGGGCGTTCCCTCTACACCTACATCTGCATATTTACTGTGAAAGTCACGTGTAAGTACCTGGCAGAAGATCATCCCACCACTTTCATAATATTCCTCTACCGTTTCATTCTGTAACAGCGCGCGGGAAAAATGAACTTCTACATCTTTCACTCTGCGCTCTGATTTCTCTTAATTTTCTCATATACGGGGTGATTCACGAAGATAATCTTGTGGGTACGTTCATTGGCCTGGATGGATACTGTTTAGAAAATATCGTGCGAATCATAAGCGTAGCCAGGATATGATTTCGGCAGGGTTTCCAATGAGAGGACACTGTAATAACGTATACTCTTAATAGAAACGCAAATGGCACTAATACAGTATATACTACGTTATTTTTCATTGGTATATGGCCGCGGTGGAGTAGCCGAGCGGTCTTACGCGCGCTTAATAGCACTTCTCGGCTAGTGCAGTTTGCGACGTTCGTAACGAGTCACCTGGGCGTTCCCTCTACACCTACATCTGCATATTTACTGTGAAAGTCACGTGTAAGTGCCCGGCAAAAGATCATCGAACCACTTTCATAATATTCCTCTACCGTTTCATTCTCTAACAGCGAGCGGTAAAAAAGGAACATCTACGTCTTTCACTTTGCGCTCCGATTTCTCTTAATTTTCTCATATACGGGGTGATTCACGAAGATAATCTTGTGGGTACGTTCATTGGCCTGGATGGATACTGTTTCGAAAATATCGTGCGAATCATAAGCATAGCCAGGATATGATTTCGGCAGGGTTTCCAATGAGAGGACACTGTAATAACGTATACTCTTAATAGAAACGCAACGAGCGGTCTAAAGCGTCTCGCTGCGGAGCGCGCGGTTGCTCGCCGTGGAGGTTCGAATCCTCCCTGGGGCATAGGTGTGTATGTTTGTCCGTAGGTTAGTTTACCTAGGTTTAAGTAGTTTGTAAGCTACGGACTGATGACCATGCAGTTTGGTCCGATAGAATTACAAACATTTGAACATTTAGAAACGCAAATGGCACTAATACAGTATATACTACGTTATTTTTCATTGGTATAGAGCCGCGGTGGAGTAGCCGAGCGGTCTAAAGGCTAGTCTACACGACGACACTAGGTTGCGAAACTCGTTGCATGAAATGAATTGCGCGCAACTGGTTTCGTGTATGTCTGTAGACACGGCGCCAATACTATACACTTCAGTTTCGTTGTTTTGTGAGAGCTGTAGTCGCCATAAAATCAAAGTTTTGGTAGCTGTAAGAGTTGTGGCGAATCTATTGCTTATCTGTGTGACGTCGCTGCATAAGACTAAACATAAAAAGAATAAGAAACGTGTTTGGCTTCGCGCATGGATTAAAAAAAAAAAAAAAAAAAGACGTCAGCTCTCTTGCTCAGCAACCTTGCTGAAAGAAATTATGATCGAAAGACCCTAGAAGTTATTTTAATCAACTCAGAATGTCACCAGAGCAGTTTACGTTTCTTTTAAACAGAGTTCGTAATGCAATAAAGAAACAAGATACTGTTATGCGAGAAGCATTGTCACCAGAACTTAAATTACAAATTGCATTACGTTTCTTGTCAAATAGATATCTCTACAATACCTGCACCGTGTTCTCAAATCCACAATTGCCATAGTTCGTTTGTATAGGTATTTGGAATTGAATGCACTTTAGTCTGCAATTCACTGATCGACAACCCATCAATATTAAATTCACGAATAATTGCTTGAAGAGCACTAACACGCCGCTGCTTATTCCTGAAATTTTCATCGTTAAAATGGCACAAACACCTATGCATCGCATATATGTTCTAAAACCGTATTATTTCTTCCTCCCCCCCCCCTTTATGTTGTGTTTTGTTCTGTATTGGTTATCACCTAACCTAGAAACACGCGCAATCAGTTTCGCCAAAGTTGGGATGTGCCGAAACTGTTTACTTTCGTCAACGAGTTGCGCGAACGCCTGCCGCGCATGCGCACCGGCCAGTAGCGCAGTTTCATGAAACCTAGTGTCGTCGTGTAAACTAGCCTTAATTTACGCGCCCTTCATAGCACTTCTCGGCTACTGCAGTTTGCAATATTCGTAACGAGTCTCCTGGGCATTCCCTCTACACCTACATCTGCATATTTACTGTGAAAGTCACGTGTAAGTGCCTGGCAGAAGATCATCCAACCACTTTCATAATATTCCTCTACCGTTTCATTCTGTAACAGCGCGCGGGAAAAAGAAACGTCTACATCTTTCACTCTGCGCTCTGATTTCTCTTAATTTTCTCATATACGGGGTGATTCACGAAGATAATCTTGTGGGTACGTTCATTGGCCTGGATGGATACTGTTTAGAAAATATCGTGCGAATCATAAGCGTAGCCAGGATATTATTTCGGCAGGGTTTCCAATGAGAGGACACTGCAATAACGTGTACTATTAATGGCACTAATACATTATATACTATGTTATTTTTCATTGGTATAGAGCCGCGGTGGAGTAGCCGAGCGGTCTAAAGCGTCTCGCTACGGAGCGCACGATTGCTCGCCGTGGAGGTTCGAGTCCTCCCTGTGGCATGGGTGTGTGTGTGTTGTCCTTAGGTTAGTTTACCCAGATTTAAGTACTTTGTAAGCTACGTACTGATGACCACGCAGTTTGGTTCGATAGATTTACAGACATTTGAACATCTGAAAATTGGTATAGAAACAAAATTCCAAAACTTCTTCAGTGTATGTATTATCCAAAAGAGGAACAAGGCAAATCATATCATGATGACAGGCAAATGTGGATCGAATTATGGTTGGCAGTCAGAAAGGCAGTGTGTGACGCTTTCAGTAACTTCTGAAGCATTAACAGAGAAGCATCGCCTAACTCAAATTATTTTCGGTACGTGAAAGCTGTCAATGGCAAAATATAAGTGTGCAGAAGATACTGTTTGACTAGACGGGAACCTTGATTCGTTTACATAGGAACTTCACCAAACATTGCTGACGTGCATTGTAATTAGTAATAGTGATGTTGAAAAAACATCTCAAATCTCTGTAGCAGAGTGAAGTTGAAATTTTTGTAAATCTATGGGACTTAACTACACTGGTTATCAGTCCCTAGGCTTACAAACTACTTAAACTAACGCTAAGGACGACAAATACACCCATGCCCGAGAGAGGACTCGAACCTCTGACGGCGAGCAGCGGCGCGCTCGGCAGCTAGGCGTGTTAGAACGCTCGGCCACTCCACCGCGGCTACAGAAAATCTCCGCCGTATTTAGTCCCTGTCTTTAGCATAATTTACCGTGGCTGCCTTGAGGAAGTATTTGTTCCTAGTGATTGGAAAACATGTCATAATCATCTATTAAGTGAAGACACCATGTCTGCAGTTAGATACAGCCGAAACATACCGATGGCCATGAATGTATTTTTCCAGAGCTCTAAAAACACGGGAATCACATGGGAAAAAATCGGGACTGTATGGAGCATGTGTAGCGGCTTCCCACCTTGAAAAAAAAAAAGTAGGCGGGCTCCATCCTGATACAGAATAATGCCGTTTTTGTTGGTTTCAACATTTAGGGAGGGATTTGACCCCAAAAACCACCCCTCTGGCTACGCCCATAGTGCGAATACATTTAAACAACTCTCATAACGCGGCAGTTTTTCACGCATCTAAGTGTTCGTCATGTCTCCTGTCATACACTGATATAGTTATGAATATAACCTTGGCGAAAGTGCAAGTAATATGTTGACAAAGTCTCAAAGCGATCGGAAGAGCAGCTCGGCAACACACAAAATAAGAACATACATACATTTGTGAACAGCGTGATACACGAAGATACGCAAATATTTTAATGTGTTATTCTACAAGCCAAACTAAAGAAAAAAGTTCACGTAAACATAGATGCACAAATGCTTGGTTACAGAGTAGCGGCTAGTACAAGTTTTTACCTGAAATTTAGCAACCTCGCTGATATGAAGTCATTGCAAAAGTGTACGAGGCTACAGTAAAGGACCATTTCCATTTATTTGGTTGTTATTGATCTGGTAAATCTAATAAAACATGTCCCAGTCGTGTATCTGTAGTAGTTTCCCAGAAATTCCAGAGAAGCAAAGATATAATTTGGGAAAATTTGTAATTTATTAACTACTCGGCGCTTTTTTTTTTAATTTCAGGCAACTGAACAAAGTTTTCAGCAGAAATTGTAGGGAATGTAGTTGTGGAAAATGATGGTAATACAGTTAACTAAAACTATATGAATGTGTTAATCTGCACTCATTAATACCATAGCAAACGTGAATTCATGTTAAACAGTTACTATATGGTTTTACTTAACACTCTGTTTTGTTCTTTCTCTGAACAATGCAGAAAAGTAAACTTAAGTAACTCGTTTCAATGACTGAAACCACTCACTAACGGTCGCCAACATTTCTTAATGGAAATCAAACATGCTTTTATAATCTCTGTAATTTACTTGTATAAAGTCTGGAATTTCTGGAAAACTACTGCAGATACACTTCTAGGACATGTTTTATTAGATTCGCCAGGTCCATAACAACAAAGTAAATGGAAATCGTGGTTTACTGTAACCTTGCACAAGTTTGTGATGGCTTCTTCTGAGCGAGGGCTGCGGTGGAGTGACCGAGCGTTCTAAGGCGCCTTGCAGCGGAGCAGACGGGTGCTCGCCGTCGGGTATGGGTATTTGTATTGTCCTTTGGATAAATTACTTTAAGATAGTTTAAGTAGTTTTTAAGCCTAGGGACTGATGACCAACGTAGTTACGTCCCTTAGATATACAAACATTTGAACATTTTTTTGTTAGCTAGGTTGTTAAATTTTAGGGAAAAAACTTTTATTAGCCGTAACTCCGTAACATTTTCACACCTATGTTTATAGGAACTATTGTCTTTAGTTTTACTTGTAGTTTTACTTGTAGAATAACATATTAACATGTTTGGGTATCTTCCCGAATCGTCCTGCGGTACCGTTCATCCGAAGTTTTGCACACTTCATCTTCAAAATAAAGGGAAAAATCAACGTCTACGTGAAAATTTGTATGGTGCATGGCAAAGGATACTTTACCCACGAACTTAGACAAAATCTACGGTTTTATTCCGATCTTGACAAAAGTTTGCACACCTAACCTTCAAAACAAGAGGAACACCACCGTCTACCTAAGATATCATACGGTGCACCAGGGAGACCACCTTGTAATAAAATTAAAACGCACCGCTTCACTGATCACCATGAAAGTTAACAAACGCTTCACAGGTGGAGCAGGCAATGGGCAATGGACTGTAGAGGCGATTGGCCGTGTTACGGTAGTTGCATTCGCCGAGAAAGTGAAGGTGGAGAAGAGGAGTAGGAGAGAGAGAGAGAGAGAGAGAGAGAGAGAGAGAGAGAGATGGGGGGTGAAAGAGATGCACAGCGAGAGAGGGGGGAGAGGAGGAGTTGGATACAGAGAAAAGGGCAAGATAGATGGACTAACTTGAGACTGGATAAATAAGTACCCGTACGACGCCGGTTTTCAGTTGTCTCCTCATAATGGAAACCTACATTCATTTGAACATGCTTACTATATTTGCGTCTTTATCTTCCTCTGAGTTTTACCCCATACACTTCCCTCCAATATTAAATTGACGATTCCTTGATGTCTGAGAATATATCCTAATAATCGGTCCCTTCTTTTAATCAACAAGATATGCCAGAAATATTTCTCCCCGATTGTGTTCAGTACCTCCGCATTAGTTATTCGTTCTACCAACCCAATCTTCAGCATTCGTCTGTAACACCACATTTCATGTTAACTATGTGGTACTTCACAATTAATAGACTTAAAGATGACAACATAGATTTGCCGAAACTTAAAGAGAAATTTGAAATAAGCGGTCTTGGCTGCTCTGCTTGTGCAGATTACTATTACAAGGTATGACCTCCTGCTCCCGCCTTGAATGACGTCAAGCAGTTACATCACGTTTAAGTGCCTGGCAGAGCCTTCATAGAACCGCTTCCATAAATTTCTCCACTGTTCCGCTGTGCAATAGCACCCGGCGGAAAAAGGAACATCTAAATATTTCCGTTTTCGATCTGATTTCTCATAATTTGTGACGATCGTGCCTCCCTGTGCAGATGACTGCTGACAAAATATGTTCGCATTCATGAAAGAAATATTTCGAAAATCTATCTCTCCTCAACAAATAACGCGTTTCTTTTACTGACTTCCACCTCAACTCGTGCGTCATTTCTGTGACACTATTTCCCCAGTATCGCGATAATACGAAACGAGTTGCTCTTCTTTGAAACCTGTCAGTTTTAACCGATGAGGATCCCACACTGCACAACACTAAAACAGGAGGGATAGATAAGTAGTGTCTTACTATAACTATTGCATCTTCTAAGTGTTCTCCGAATAAAACGGAGCCTTTCCTTCACCTTTCCATTTTGCATATGTTCTTTCCATTTTAAGTTGTTCTTAATTGTTGTGTTAGCACGTTTCTTGTCTGCTTAACTATTTAGATAATCCATGGAGCTCATCAGTTAGAAGATTTATCTTCTCCAGTGGTCAGTGTGACTTTAATGCTGACCATCGGCGTTATAAGAGTGCTGGTTTGATATGTTTCCGTGAGTATTATGGCAGTATAGTTGAGTCGTTTCAAGTTCATTCCTGACAGTTTCAGAAAGTTGGTCGCAAATGCTTCATGCGCTTACTGTCACCAGTCGTGATATGTTTTGTGTATGTATCTTACAACTCCACATTACAGTTTTCGCCTGAGTTAGTTTGGACTTTATTGTTGAAAACTTGCATCATCACTGCAAGTTGGCAGGGATCAACTTACGCAGACCCAACGATAGTATATGCAACATCGGTACTATCAGTTGGAAACTTGCGCTAAGGGCAGTTCAAGAGTAATAATAAAGGAGATGGTAGTACAGAGCAGTTGCAATAAAAATGCTGTATAACATGTCTCCGATTTTTATTGAGTACAGAGATAAAGCTGTTAGTATGTAAGCCAAGCGAACTTAAAGGCAAATGAGGACATTTTCACTGATTCGCCTGTGAGCTCTTGGTAGAACATCAGCGTATTGAATTAAAAACACGATTTTGTGTACCTTTAAAAATATTATTTTATTTACGTAAACGATATTCGGTACACAAGGCTTTCTTTAGACAAATCTCTTGTAGACATACACGAAATAATGCAATATGATGATGTTCTACCAAGAACCCACGGACTTATCGGTGAAAATATCGTCATTTACCTTTCCTTTAAATTGATTTCGGTTACATTCTCTGTACTCAAAAATTGGATACATATTTACATGGCATTTTTAATTACAATTCGTCTACACTAACATCTCCTAAAAGATTTACAAGTCCTCTTGAAACACCCTATATACAGGGTGTCTCTCCCCAGAGTTCACAGTGGTAGTGTCTGATTTTTCGACTGCTATGTGCAATTTCGTTTTTGTTGTGTGTAGCTGGAGTGATCCTAAGCCAATGCTGCCTGTCATCACTTTCTTCGCCTGTGGAATCCGTCGGTTTGATTCCCTTTATAAGAAAAATGATTGTAAAACATACTTTTACGCGCCCATTTGATAAATCTGACCCAAATGAAGGCAGTGCGCTATTCAGCGGATCAGTAGGTAATACACCGAAGAGCGAAAGAAACCGGTACACCTACCTGTAGCTGGCGTCATATAAGAAGGCGCTTCCGCGCATAGAGGAGGAGCGATAGGCGAAGCGTGGAGGGGAGGAACTACGGCCGAATGCCAACAGTTGCGCCTGCAAGAGAAGCATTGCGTAACTCGAGGCCAGTCACGCGCCTTCAGAATGAACGTTATTGGCTGCCAGTGCGGTAATGGAGGGGGATGCGCACAACGGCTGAAAACTGGGCCGTCTTCATAGGTGACGCGGGCTATAATGTCGTGTAGATGCGCGCGAGCACGCAGAAGTGCCGCAGCATTGCGAGGCATGGACTCGACTGATGTCTGAGGTAGTGCTGGAGGGAACTGACTCCTTGCATCCTGTAGGACTGTCCTTAAATCCTTAAGAGTGCGAGGAGGAGGAATCTCTTCTGAACAGCTTGCTATATGGCATCCCAGACAAGTTTAATGTTCATGTCTGGAGAGTTTGGTGGCAAGAGGAGGAGTTTAAATCCAGAAGAGTGTTACTGGAGCCACTCTATACCAATTGTGGACGTGTGAATTGCGGCATTGTCCTATTGGAATTCCCGAAGTCCGTCGGGATGCACAATGGACATGGATGGATGCAAGTGATCAGCCAGGATGCGTACATTCGTGTAACCTGTCACAGTCGTATCTAAATATATCGGGGATCCCATATCACTCCAAATGCACACGCCCCACACAATTACAGAGCCTCCACCAACTTGAACAGTTCCCTACTGATGTGCAGGGTCCATGGTTTCATAAGGTTGTCTTCATACTCCTATACGCCCATCCGCCCGATAAATTGAGCCTCGTCAGACCAGGCAACAGGTTTCCACCCATCAACAGTCTAATGTCGGTATTGACGGACTGAGGCGCGGTGTAAAGCTCTGCGTCGTGCAGTCAGCAAGGGTTAACGAGTGGGCCTTCGGTTCGCAAAGCCCAAATCGACGACGTTTCGTTGAACCGTTTGCACGCTGAAACTTGTTGATGGCCCAGCACTCAAATCCGCAGCGATTTCCGGAAAAATTGCAATTTTGTCACAGTGAAGGATTCTCTACAGGATTCTCCGAAAATATCGGAGGTTCAATGTTTAATCGGATTCACGAGATTCGCGGTGCACTCGTGAAATGGTTGCGAGAAAATCATCTCCTTGCTACTTCGGAGAAGCTGTGCCCCATCTCTTGTATGAGGTTTGTAATACCATGTTAAAATTCCCTTAAATCGTGATATGCTGCCTTTGTAGCCGCAGCAACTGTTCTCCAAATGTTTGTAAAGCTATGAGGCCATCTACAGTGGCCATCAGTCCCTAGTCTGACAAACTACTTAAACTTATGCTAAGGTCACACACACACACACACACACACACACACACACACACACACACACACACACACGCGCGCGCGCGCGGGGGAGGAATCGAGCCTACGACGGGTAGCAGACGCGCACTCCACAGCAAGCGCCTTGCAGCGCACGGCCACTCCCGATGTAACGGCTGCGGCAGACAGCTGTTGTCTTATGCAGCCGGTGCCGACCGCGGCGCTGTTCTCTGTGTGTTTACATATCTGTGTGTTTGCATACGCATGCCTATACCAGTTTCTTCGGCTCTTCAGTGTAAGAGGGACAGTAATAAAATAAATAAATAAAAACTGAAGTTCAGCGGCAGTGATAAATCTGTTCCTCTAGGGGTGTACTCTTACTAGGTATAGATTTTAGCACCGACTCTGAACTTGCTTCGGAAGTTCAGAGGTTTTTAGATCTGATGATAGATGCTGAAACATCGTGATAAAGAAATACAATTTTTGCGATCTAGACGGTTTTACTCATATTGACGAAAAGAGGATCGCGGATTTCTTTTATAAGGATTTTCATTGTGATTTGTTGTCCTTGCTATTAAATACTCAATTGAATAGCACATTGAATTAATTTGGGGCATTTGAATTGGGCTTGACAATCAGTGCCTGGCAGAGGGTTCATCGAACCACCTTTATACTATTTATCATTCCATTCCATTCTCGAATACCGCGTGGGAAGAAAGAACACCTGAATCTCTCCGTTTTAACTTTGATTTCTCGTATTTTATTCTGATGATCTTCTCTACCCATGTAAGTGGGAGTCAACAATATATTTTCGCATTTGGAGAAGAATGTTGGCGATTGTAGTTTCGTAAGTAGCCCACGATACAGCGATAAGCGTCGTTGTTGTAATGATTCCCATCCCAGGTCCTGTATCATTCCCGTAACGCTGTCTCCCCTGTATCGTGACAATACGAAAGAAGCTGCCCTTCTTTGTACTCTTTAGATGTCCTCCGTCAAACCCACCTGATAAGGATCCCACACTGGGCAGCAATACTCTAAAAAAGGACGGACAAGCATAGTGTGTGCAGTTTCTTTAGTAGTTCTGTTGCATCTTTTTGAAATGCAGTCTCCTAGGTATTTTGTGGGGTTTACGGCCTTCACTTTTGATTGATTTATCTTGTAAACAAAGTTTAACGGATTTCTTTTCCTACTCATGTGGACGACTTCACACTTCTCATTATTTATAGTCAATTGCCAATTTTTACACCATACTGATATCTTATTCAGATCGTTCTGGAGTTGGTTTTGATCGTGATATTCAAATGTTTGTAAAGCTTTCGGGACTGCGGGGTCATCAGTCCCTAAACTTATAAACTATTTATGAACTACCTTATACTACAGACGGCACAAACATCCATGCCCGAGGGATGGGGGGATTCGAACCCCCGACGAGGAGCCTCGCGCATCGTAGCATAACGCCTCAATGGGCCCGGCTGCTCCGCCGCGGCAGTCTTCCGACTCTAGACACCTTAGAAAGGGATGACGGACAGCATTACTAGTGATAACTCCTGGAGCACATGGCAAAAACAAATCAAATGTTCAAATGTTTGTGAAGCTTATGGGACTTAACTACGGAGTCATCAGTCCCTAAACTTACAAACTACTTATGAACTACTTATACTAAAGACGGCACAAATATCCATGCCCGAGGGGGGATTCGAACCCCCGACCGTAGTGGCCGTGCAGACCGTGACTGAAGCGCCTCAGTCTCCTCGGCCACCGCGGCCGGCGTAGCAAAAACCAAATTGTAAATATCTATCAAAATAGGAGAGAAAATATGCCTGACAGACCAAAGAAGAGGCGGTCGTGACACCGTGCGCGGTTCACATGTTCCTCTGAAGTCTATTAACGGAAAACGACGGTCTGTTTCACTTTTCAAGCAGAATGAGTTTTTTTATTGTAATTTAACGAGGCCATTGGACAGAGTGGCCCCAGTTCAGTGTCGAAATAACCGTTATGCCGGAAGTGGCTGGGGGACTTCGTGCTTTTCTGTCTCTCTTTAATGATCAACCGTGTATTACACGAGACCCGTTTGTGACCTCTGTCGAATAGGCTCTTTAAATTCAACCTCAGAAATAATTTTTGTAACGACAAACAATCTTTTTTCGTTGAAGCTAGACGTCGCTATAAAGTGGCGATCGGCGGCATAAGTTTGGGCAGACTCCAGCTGCACAATGAGAAAAAGAAATTGCAAATGTATACTGAAGCACCATAAAAATGTTTGTAAATCTATCGGTCCAAACTGCGTGGTCATCAGTCCGTAGCTTACAAACTACTTACACTAAGGTAAACTAACCTAAGGACAACACAACACCCATGCCCAGGGAGGACTCGAACCTCCGATGGCGAGCAACCGTGCGCTCCGCAGTAAGACGCCTTAGACCGCTTGGCTACTCCACCGCGGCTAAATTTAAGAGACCAAACTTTTAAGGTCATCCGTCCCTAGACTTACAAACTACTGAATCTAAGGACAATAAACACACCCATGGCTGAGGGAGGACTCGAACCTCCGGCGGGAGGGGCCGAGCAGTTCCTGACGTGGCGCCTTAGACCGCGCGGCCATTGCCTTGCGAACTATGCCGACGCGAGGCCGCGCCACACATAGATGAAGGTTGCCACCAAATCAAATTACCCGTACAATAGGCCACGCCCGCGGTGAGTAAGCAGTTTATCCAGCGGAGCACAGCCTCAGGCGGGACAGGGCCGTGCTCCCTGAGCTGTGACCGCGCGGTCGCGCGCCGTCAGCTGCCGCCCCAGATGTTCCGGTGCCATGGATCTCAGCTCTGCTGGCTGTCCTTGCCGAGACGCCTGGTGGGAAAGCACGAAGTGATGACAGTGGCGGCGCGTCTTGTGTGTTCACTGCATCAGTGAAACCCCCGAAAAAAGCTCGCCGTGAAAAAAAGATAAAAAAGTGTTCTTAAACTTTTATCAATAATGTAAGGAGCAGCATTAGCCGTAAAATCTTTTGCTTTATTCAGGCAAATCGATTTCGGTTTGCCAAGAAACCATCTTCAGTGCTGTCAGATGGCAAAAAAAAAAAAAAAAAAAAAAAAAAAAATATATATATATATATATATATATATATATATATATATACAAAGTGAAACTAATACCAAATTACAAACTCTCTAATAGGTACAAGGATTATAAGTAATTAATACGTATCAAGTTCAAAACAGCATATTTATAAAAATGTACAATGACATTTACGTCAAACATATCCATTGACAGCATAGCTAGATACATGTGATACTATCTGGTGTCATACGAAGTCAAACTGATCCAGCTGCTTACATTTGTCCACAGGTGGGCTCTTTGTGGACGTCGTTAGCGCCCTCTTTATTGCCTCAAAAGGTTTACATTGTTTATATGTATAAAAAAATAGAAAAGTTACAATATGAATAAATTGACATAAATAATTAAATGAAACATATTGGCTCTATCATTTTTCTGTTGTGGATACAATAAAAGTACAACTCTTGATAGAGCGTGGACCAGACAAAGTTTTTACATATAATTGTACTCATTACAAAAATGGATTATTAATTAAAACAAATTGGGTAAAATAGCATAATTGACAATATTAAGAAAATAACAAAAATAACATTCTTTGGTCAGTATTTTAAGTGCTCAGCAGAGTAATGACTATCATTATTCGTTTCGTCCTTTATCAGATTATTTTGTATGCACATTCAAAGTATTTTTATCGCATGAGAAACGTTTTATGTCCCGGTGATGGCACGTATACGAGTAGTAGCGCGGTCGCTTTAATATACGCTGCAGTGGCCACAGTGTTGCAATGCGCATGCGCGGCCGTGGTTCAAATTCTCTTCTGAACCCCCTGAGGCAGCATATGGGCGCTCCCGCGACAGAAAGGGGCGCGGGGAAACGCCGCTTTTAACATTGGCGTTGGAGCTGGTAGACACACCAGCTCCTGCCTACTCCAGCCCTGGCTGTTAAAGGTATATTACACGGAGCGTATTTGGTCGCTAGTCGCTGGCGAATTTGGACGCAGTTACTAAATTCGCTCCGTGTAAACAAGGACAGCAAACAAAGTCGCTGCTCGAAACTCGAGCGTCTGAAGTTGAAGGGTGGGCTACTTTAGACGCTGGTCGCTGGCGTATTCGGTCGCTCGCACGTGTTGGTCGTCCCGTGTCATACATAGGAGTGTATAAAGTAGCCACCAGTCGAGTAAAATGTTGAAGGAAATACTAAATTGTGTTTCTCGAAGGGAGTCTTAAAAGAACAATCTACCAAAATCAAAAAGGAAAAGTAGGAAAAAATAAAAGAAAATGGATAAGAAGGTGGATTGGGAGGAGGGATAAATATAGTGCTTCTGCAATTTTTTCGAGCGAATTATCGTGTGGAGATCCTTATGTCTACAGAAATATAATGAAGATGAGATATTTTATTGTTTTGATTTTTGTTTTCATGTGTTTGGTATCCTTATCCCCCAAGAGACCTTTAGTCTTCGTCATTCGTCAAACAGTTGATTAAATTGAGTGTCTTTAAGTTTAGTATTGAAATAATCATTTTAATGCCCTATAATACCGGAAAACTTTGATAAATTTCCAGAAATTTGATTACAATTCCACTTCATATTTTGTTTGGCGGGAAACAGAACTGTTTGGTGTCACCTAACCTCCAAATCAGTGTGTAATATAGTGCGTCACGTATCAATTGTTTTTACGAAGACGCTAGCGTCTGAAGTTGCTGCGTGTCATTGCGTCAGCGTATTCATTCGCTATTCGCCTATACGCCGAGCGACAACAGACGCCAGCGACCAGTGGCGGCGCTAGACGGAAACTGGGCGTCGGCGAACTCGTCTTTGCGAGGCCCCTTTCATTTTTCCAGTAAGGAGGAAAATGTTAAATAAAATGAGATATATTATACACCAATAATCATTATACTATCATTTTATTATTATAATATAAGAGTGTTATTCGAATACAAAATACAATAAACAAACACATCCGCGGTGGAGTAGCCGAGTGGTCTAAAGCGTCTCGCTGCAGAGCGCGCGGTTGCTCGCCGTGGAGGTTCGAGTCCTCCCTGGGGCATGGGTGTGTGTGTTGTCCTTAGGTTAGTTTACCTAGGTTTAAGTAGTTTGTAAGCTACGGACTGATGACTACGCGGTTTGGTCCGATAGATGTACAAACATTTGAACATTTGAAACAAACACAAATTAAAATATAGAAATATTTCGGCTTTTCGCCTCACAGAATTTTTTTAAAGATCACATCTTAATTGATATTAGCCGCAATTTTGGCTTCAATTGATAGCAATGACAACGCAGATAATCTTTCTTCGCTCATTGTGCTTCTCAAGTAAGTCTTAATCAATTTCAGCTTTGTGAAGCTTCTATCGGCCGAAGCTGTACTGATTGGAACTGTGAGCATCATTCTGATTGTTATATAAACATTAGGATATACTTCTTCTAAATTGTTTTCTAAAATGTACTGAAGAAGTTGTTTTGCAAGTATTTAACTAAAAATTGCATCAGTGCTGCACTCATACGGAAATAAATACGAACAACTAAATAGCTGACGGCCGGGAATGGCCGAGCGCACTAAGGAGACATATCACGGAGAGCGAGATCGGTCTCGTCGGGGGTCGAATCTCACCCTTCAGTACGGATGCTCGTTCTTGGGTTAAGGTAGTGTAAGTTTGATGTAGGTCGTCGCTACATAACCCAGCAGTTGAAAAGCGCCGATAAACAATAAATATAAAAAAAGAAAAATTTTAACAATATTTTGCGAAGCCCCCACAGGAGCGAGGCCGTTGGCGGTTGCCGACGTCGCCGACGCATAGCGCCGCCACTGCCAGCGACTAGCGACCAAATACGCTCCGTGTAATACACCCTTTACGCACGCATCATCCCTGACAATGGAGCTACTGCGCACCTCGCCTTGCGCATCGACAAAACCTCCATGAAGCCAACATCCTCACTTCATATCTATTTGTTTTTGGCGCATTGAAGATTTATCAAAAACACGTCATATTTGGTAAAATATCTTATAACTATCAATTACAAACGCATCAACTTGTAAAGTTTTTAGAAGATCCGATCATAAATTATAATAAAGTCAGTGCTATCCATCCAGTAAGGAAACCCGTGTGGTAAGCAGCATCGCACTGCAGTGTCAAAGGTAGTGGGTTCCAGCCTGAGTGCCAGCAAGTCTTTAACAGATACAAGAACAACAATGATTTTTCCATTGTTATTTGCCACATATCGTTCGAAGTTTTTGGGAATGTTTTGCTATGTTGAGGCTAAATGACATTTAGACTCTTCATTGTCACAGATATTAAAGTGTTCAAATGTTTTTTAAGCTTATGGGACTTAACTACGGGGTCATCAGTCCCTAAACTTACAAAATACTTAACAACTACCTTATACTAAAGACGGCACAAATATCCATGCCCGAGGGGGGATTCGAACCCCCGACCGTAGAGGCCGTGCGGACCGTGACTGGAGCGCCTGTCTCCTCGGCCACCGCGGCCGGCATGAAAGTGTTCCAAAAGAGTTGGGGGAGAGCATGTTTTGCGCATGCGTAAGGCTAGGAGGGGGTGCTGCTTACAACCTACAATGCCCCGTGACCCGAAGGTAGCTCGCCTCTTCATCGTAACAGATTCAGTTTGTTACAGTCACTTAACAGTGTAATCCGTTACTTACTGTTTTTTTAGAGTTAATGTAGTTAATGTGCATATTCATATATTCTTCATATTTATTATCAAAGAAAAATGAACAACTTTCAGTATCTTTTAGAAACAAATTTCTCAGTTTTAAACTTGGAAGAAAAGTTCGAAATAAAGAAGCTTGGTAGGCCAAAGCCTCAGCTAGAGTTGAAGCAAGCGCAAACAAGCAGAGATAAGAAGTTTTGCAGATCTTTTCGAGCGGGGGGTGGGGGGGGTGTTGCCAATACCAACTTTCGGCCCCGGTTCGGAAATATCGTAGATTCGGCACTGAAAGACGTGAACCCTCAGTCATCTGAAGTACCAGATGCCACTGGATGAAAGGCAGCAATGGCGCAGGATGACTCCAATTACACACAGCAAAAACAAAATTCCACGTATTAGTAGAAAAACTAGAGTAACTACCCCTGATAACTCTGGGGAGAGACACCCCGTATACGGGGTGTTTCAGGACGACTTGTATATCCCTTGGCAGGTGGTAATATAGACGAATAGTAATTAAAAATGCCGCTTAAATATGTACTCAGTTTCGAGTACAGGTGGGTTCTTGGTAGATCATCATGATACTTCATTATTTCGTATATGTTCTACAAGAGTTCGAAGAAAGCTTTTTGAACCGAAAATCCTTTACGAAAATAAAATAATTTTTTTAACGTACACAAAATCGTGCTTTTAATTCAATACGGTGATATTCTACCAAGAGACCACGGATGTATAAGTGAAAATATTCTTATTTGCCTTCACTTTAAGTTTGTTTAGGTTACATACTAACATATCTATCTCTCTACTCAATAAAGATTGGACACGTGGTATACGGCATTTTTATTGTAAATGGTCTATACTACCATCTCATGAAGTATTATTACTCCTGAAATACCTCCACTGCTGCGACGCTACTGAGACGATTGCTAGATGTTTGGCAGAAGGAGGACGAGTTTGATCTCAAGAGAAATGTAGAAACTGGAGCGGTAATACTGAACGGTAGAATGAAGAAAGATAAATTTCTTACAGTCTTGTATAGAATAAACTTTTTATAAAGATGGAGTTACAGAGTAATGAGCAACAATACATGAGCATGCCGAAATAATTAACTTGGTAGTGATGTAATTTAAAATTGTCAAGTTAAATGAACAGATTCAAATGGATGAGAAAATTATCAGATGTTTGTAATGCATAGCAGTTTCAACTACGACCAGGACACCTGACTGGTTGTTGGTAGGAGCCAATCAGATACTGAATATGAATATTTCTTAACCGGAGATTCGGGCTACAAGCGTCCTCAAGTGCTTTTTTTAAAAGTGAAAGTTAGGTTAGGTATAGGTTAAAAAAGAAGTTTCTTTTTCTTTTTTTCTTTTTTCTTTTAGTACCTGAGAACGCATAGCGTCCGAATCTCCGGTTAAGAAATATGCAGCATCTCATTGGCTCCTACCAACAAGCAATCAGGTCTCCCGGTGCCAGTTGGAACTACTATGCATAACTCGTCATGGCTCGTCGCGCCAATGCGCGAGTGTCACGGAAATGCTCCGGCAACTCAATTGGGGATCGCTGGAAGAAAGACGACGTACTTTTCGTGAATTTCTGTTAAGTAAATTTAGAGGGCCGGAATTTGAAGCTGAGTGTAGTACGATCTTGCTGCCGCCTACTTACATTTCGCGTAAAGATCACAAAGACAAGATAAGAGAAATTAGGGCTCGTACGGAGGCATATAGGCATTCTTTTTTTCCTCGTTCAATTTGGGAGTGGAATAGGAAAGGAAATGCCTAGTAGAGGTACAGT
The DNA here is from genome assembly GCA_026315105.1 of Locusta migratoria. NCBI lineage: Eukaryota > Metazoa > Arthropoda > Insecta > Orthoptera > Acrididae > Locusta > Locusta migratoria. The sequence continues at coordinate 505,395,234 of CM048744.1, forward strand.
GTACCCTCCGCCACGCACCTTACGGTGAATTGCGGAGTATGTATGTAGATGTAGATGTAGATGTAGCACAGGCCTCCACGCAGGCTAGGGCTTGCTCTGGACAACATATATCCATCCCAGAGGGAGGACTGGAACCTCCGGCCGGAGCGGCGTGTGCCCCAGACCATGTGGTCATTCCCGCGCGTCTCAAATGGGTGCAGATTGTAGTAGTTATGCAGAGGCTTCAAAGAAAAGATAAACGCCGTGGAGAACTTCAACAAACGAATATTGCGAGTAATAACAACGACATATCAAAGGTATGGTTCTAGCAGGTTACTATAGCATACTGTGGGCGCCAACTAAAGGAAAATGTCCGAGGAAGAGGTGCTTCTCTCTCTGGGAGTCGATATTGGTTCATATAAAGTCATTCACTGAATTACACTTGTACACGTTGTTTTCACGAACACCAGTAGCAAATGTAGGTGAATGAATATATTCCGTTTCCCTTGCTGTCCGGTAAAGGTTCAGAATTGTATCCCAGTGTTAAGCCGAAGTGCCGTCTCTAATAGGGGACGGACTCAGACATTACAGTACTTCGTATAGGATGGTGAATGTTCAACGGAAGAGAAGTAACAGGAGTGTGGCTTAAGGAAACGTCGTAGGACCATCGAAGTTCTGAATCACACGTAAGCAAGTAATCGGCGACGTAGCAAGACTTAGAAACAACCAACACATCCAACAAAAAAACGAAAGCTCACAGTTCGTGCATTACACTGCACATTGCCAGTAGCGCCCAGAGACGCCGCCTAAAGAGAAGTCCTGTGCGCTGTCGCGCCACGCCACACGGAGAAGGCCCAGCGAGCACAGAGTAACAGAGGGGCTATACCGCTTACATCAGAGCACAGGCGGTGAAGCACGACAGCCATCTTGGATGCGTATAGAAGCGGAGTTGGGCAGATAAGTGCGTAGTTCTTCAAATGGCGCTCGCCTCAATTACATTGTCATTTGAACCCCTTTGGATAGGAAAAACATTACCAAATTTTTCACGCAGATAGGTGAATACTGAAGGAATGCAACAGTGTTCTTAACAAATACGTATTGTGTTTGTATAAAAATAATAATTTAAACTATTACTTTTATATGAAATTAAAATTACGACATGAAAAAGTTAGTCGCCTGCCACATTATTTTTGTTTTGGGGTCAGGAAATTTTCGTCAGCGAGAAAGTTGCAGATAATGAAATGAACTTTTTATTTAAACAACTTCTTTATAACTCCCCTAGTTTTCTCACAAATCTAGATACAATAGAGCGCTAAAACTTTTTAATTTCTACTCTTTACTTTCAGCGAGCTTGCCCACCAGCGAGTACAGATTCCGTTGCCCACTCACCTTGTACTTTGACCAATTTTGATAAACATTTTTAATTTGGGCTACAATTTTCGCTATTAAATAATTATGACTTAACACTTTTTTGTTTATTTCATCACTACTTTAACTCAGAACTGCAGAATGTATCGTGATGAAGTTTCCTTCAGTTTCTTCCGTATAATCCTGGGTTCAACGTAGGCTATATTGAATGCCAATACGAAAATGAGAAATAATTGAATAATAAGGTAGAATGGTTCACCACTTCCGCACTTTGGCGACCTTTGTAGCGTAAACTATGAGACCTGCGTCAAAGTACATAGTATAGAATTATAGAACTCACGACGATTTAAAAATAAATAAAAATAAATAAATAAAGGCTGCAAGATCATATGTCAAACTTTTACAGATCTCCCATAATCACTATATTTGTAGTTCTAAGCCACCTGGCTTTAGAAGACAAAAATGATAAATGTAGTTCACTCGTAAAAGACAGGCACTCGCTCATTTTTCTATTATTTATTCATTTATTTATTTTAGATGTTTGTGAGTTCTGCAAGTATATACTATGTATACTGGCCTAGCTCTTATAGCTTAGGCATTAAATATAGCCTAAAATTATCCCAGAATTTTAGAGAAGAAATTAAAGGAACCGCATGCCGATACGTTCATTATTCCTTGAGACACAAAAGGTTAAAGGTACGGACAGAGGAAAAAATGTGCTATTTCATATAATATTATGATTTCCTATACCTAGCTGGAATGTGTAATTATTTGTGGAACAAATAGATTGTCAAAAAAGGAACACCTTAAAATACATGAAAAAGGAATTAACGGAGAGCGAACTCGATAAACTACCCTGTGCTCGCGGCCGTAGCCGCCTGGAGCTCGACCGCCATGTTGGTTGGGTGTCGCCCTCTCATTATAAGGCCTCTCTGTGTTATTCTGTGCTCGCTGAGTAGGCCGCGACCGCGTAGCTGACTGGCTGGCCATTGGAGCACAGCCCCGCTGTCCTGTAGCAGCCAGCCAGTCAGCGATCGCGGCCTGCTCTGTGGCGTGACGCGACAGCGCATAGGACTTACCTTTAGGCAGCGGTGGCCAAATCCGTGCTCAGAAAAACCTGATGTAGCCAGGCTTATTGTAAGACCAAAGAAACTATTAATGAATTGCAGAAGGACCTTCAGCAACTGGATGTCAGTGAGAACTGAATCCAGAGTGCACAAGACCGCCATCTGTGAAGAATATTGTAAGAGCGGCGCATGTTCATCAGGATCCGTGACTGCCGACATTATTACCTGTGTATTATCCTGCGCTACTGGTTTCAGTCATGGGCTATTATCAATTGCATCTAAATCAACAGATGTTGATACACCATAGTTGTCTTGTTGAAAAATCCCGTGCCATGCGAATTTGTGCGGAATAACAAACCTTTCGACGGTAATGTTTCTTTCGCCTTAGCTCATTCTTCCTCTATCCCTATCCAATCGTACCTCGCGCTCCATCTAGGGACATGTAGTCCTTATCCGACTTATTATTATTATTATTGCAGCCGTTACTAAGTTTTCTAGTCTGCTACTATTTCAGGGACACACCGTGTTTACGTCTGGCCAATAACATCCCACTATGTTTCACTATACTCAACACATTGTCTACTGCCTGCCTCGTGCTGTCGACCTGTCGCATTGACTATTCGCGTTTTGTGAAGGCAACTATGGCATATGTTAAAGTACATTCCAACCTATGTACCTTTTACTTATTTATCTTTAACATTACAATTACCTAAACACTGACATAGGCCAAGCACTTACATTTTTAATAAATAGTAATGAACAGGCACATTATTTATTTATTTCTAGTACATTTGCCAAAAATGCTAGTTATACTACAGTGATACTACTACTACTACAATTATGTTATAGTGCAAACAATCCTAATCAGATACCGAACAATTAATACTAGTGTTAGTTGTGTTCATTTCTTGCATCCAAACTCTATAATGGGAACAGTTGTGGATCTAAGCAACCCTCAGTATCTTCTACTCACCCCTCACCATCTTCTCCTCGCCCCTCCCCATCTCCTCCTCACCCCAATTTTTCTCTCTCACTTTTCACTTCTTTCACCTCTGGCAATGAAGTTGAAGTGAAAAATGACGAGTTGCACTGTGGTTCGGAATCTACGTTTAACTGTAGTTCCCCCTATAACTGGCCGGGTAAGTCAGTTCGAAGGTCGGAGGAAGCAACGGCATACCACCTCCAAACAGGACCATGCCTGTTAAAACACTGTGGTGTTCAAACCAGTCTTCGGATTGTTGACTGCTTTACCTTTGGAGACTTTTAAGAAAGCATCAAGCGAAGTTTTCTCTCATTTTCTGAATAGATATAATTTTTTTCGTGGAGTTGTAAGTTTCGATATTCACTAATCTCTGCACTTTCACTGTTACTCGTTATATGTTCAGCATTTTTTGTTGCTAAGAGGTCAAGTGTGCTTTCAGAACCGTTTGGTATTCGAGTTGGCTCATGAACGGATTTCTCGAAATAATTTTCGGAGAATGCGCGCGGGAAAAGCATTAGTAAAAGAAGTAGTAAGGCAGCTTCAGCCGCATTTCACTAGACTTGTTCCATTGGCGTTTTAGTCGGCGAGTGTACTCTGATATCCAGTGAACCTGCTCAACATATTAAGACTGAGCCCTGGACGGGCATTAGAAACCGGATTCCAGACGTGCTGGAGCGCTCTTCACGGCTTCGAGTACAGCTCAGATTTCCTTTTCTCTACCGGTGTTCATTATTCAAGCTATCGGTGGGCTCTCTTATCGCTTGCTCATAAGTAACAGATAACCTCATTCATGAGCTAAAATGTTGAAATGTTTGTAAACCTTTAAACCTTAAGTAACTTAACTGTGGGGGTCATCAGTCCCTAAACTTATGAAATACTTTATACCTATGAAATACTTTATACTAAAGATGGGACAAACATCCATGCTCGATGGGGGATTCGAACCCCCGACGGCGGGCCGTCGCGAGCACCGCAACACGGCGCGGCTAATCCGCCGCGGCCATTCGTGAGCGTTTTGCCCTACAGTTACTACGAGGTTGGTTAAAGTTCAGGAACTATTTAGTCAAGTTCTTAGTCTTTTCCAACTGCGGTTGCTTATTACTAATCTGTTACCGGTCTTTACGTTTTCTGTGACGTTACATTCATTGTTGTTGTTGGTTTTAAGGGGACTAAACAGCTAGGTCATCAGTCCCCTGTCCCTAGCTAAGAGTCCTCTGTCAAGAGTATAAAAAGTAAAACACAGCTCCGAAGATGAAAACTCGGAAATGGGGTAAGCTGACATTGGAGAAATCGCGTACAACACAAAAGGAAGAGACACAATATGGAAAAAGAAGTTGAGATCTCAGCTAAAACTGGACAGCAGAAAAACACGGCTGGCTGATCACAGGGAAAAAACAGGATGAGCCAGCCATACTTCACACACTAAAAATCCCTCGGTAAATTACAGAAGGGTCTGAAAAGGGTTTAAAATCGCTGGATAGGTGGGGACCTGAAGTATCAGGCTATAGCACCCACCACTAGATGGAGTTGTAAAAACCAGCTGCGCGAATAAAACTTAAAACAGAATGAGCCATAGAGGCATCGTCGCCTAAGACTAAAGGTAGCGCGTCTGGTAGGTTAAAAGACTGGCGCAATGTAGCTAAAACTGGGCAGTCCATCAGAAGATGGACGATTGTCTGCACTGCTCCACACCGACACACAGGTGGTGCCTCACGGCGGAGGAGATGACCATGGGTCAGCCAGGTATGCCCAATACGGAGGCGGCAGAGGACAACTGACTCTCGACGTATGGGCTGCAGTGAAGACTTCCACAGAGTTGTGGATAGCTTCACGGCTCGGAGCTTGTTTGTGGCACCCATGGTGCACCATTCGGCACTCCAAGCATCACGCACCTTCTTGTGCAATGATAACCTAAGGTCTGATTCCGTGATGCCAAAGGTGAAGGGTGGCGCAGTGGTGGCCTGTTTGGCCAACCGGTCAACACGTTCATTCCCCGGTATGCCGACGTGGCCAGGGGTCCACAGGAAGACCACACATCGGCCAGATTGGGCAAGAGAGTAAGTAGTGTCTTGAATGGACTGCACTAACGGGTGACGAGGGAAGAACTGGTCGAGTGCCTGCAAGCCACTCAGGGAGTCACTACAGATGACAAATGACCCCCTGGGGCAGGCTCGGAGGTGTTCTAGAGCCTTGAGGATAGCGACCAGCTCTGCAGTGAAGACACTACTTTCACGGGGCAATGAATGTTGTTCGACATGGTCACCATGGAGACATGCATACCCAGCACGACCATCAGCTAGGGACCCATCAGTATAGATGGCTTCAGCACCACAGAAAGAGTTGAGGAGATCCCGGAACTGGTGTCGGAGTTGTGTTGGAGAAACGGAGTCCTTTGATCTATTGGACAGATCCAGACAAAGCTGCAGTCGGGGGATGGACCAAGGAGGGGTTTGAAAGGAATAGTGGAAAGTGGCAGGGAGTGGTTGGGATTCGAGGGACGAAAGTAGAGAACGAACGCGGACCGATATTGGGTAACCCGACCGAGGTCGTCTTGGAGGGATAGGGAGTGCAGCGCCTGGAAAAAGAAGCCGGTGGTTCGGATGGTGTGGCAAGGCCTTAACATGGGCAACGTACGAAGCCAGCAGGTGCTGCCGGCGGAACCGCAGAGGAAGGACCCCAGCTTCAACTAGTAGGCTTGTCACAGGGCTCGTGCGGAAAGCCCCTGTTGCCAAACGAACTCCAGAATGTAAGACTGGGTCTAATGTTTGCAGTGCTGAAGGTGCAGCCGAATCATATACTACGCAGCCATAGTCTAGGCGCGACTGGATGAGCGCCTTATAAAGTTGCAGGAGCGTTGGGCGTGACGCTCCCCAAACGGTATGGCTTAGACAACGTAGAATATTAAGGTGTCGCCAGCACTTTTGTTTGAGCTGGCGAAGGTGTGGCACCCAGGTGAGACGGTTGTCGAATAACATGCCTAAGAAACGGTGCGTCTCTTCGACACGCAGCAGGTCATCAGCGAGATACAGTTCGGGGTCAGGATGGACCGCCCGACGCCGACAGAAATGCATCACCCGGGTTTTCGTAGCGGAAAAGTTAAAACCATGAGTAAACGCCCACGACTGCGCCTTTCGAATAGCTATCTGCAACCGCCGTTCAGCAACGCCGATGCTAGTGGAGCTGAAATACATGCAGAAGTCATCGGCATACAACGAGGTGGAAACCGATGACCCCACAGCAGTAGCAAGACCATTGATAGCGACCAAAAATAAAGGGACGCTTAGAACGGATCCCTGTGGGACACCGTTTTCTTGATAGTGAGGGGAGCTGAAACAGGAACCAATACGAACTCGAAAAGAACGTTGCGCGAGAAAATTCTGTATGAATACAGGAAGCGGACCGCGTAAGCCCCAGTCATACAGCGTAGACAGTATGTGGTGGCGCCAGGTGGTGTCGTACGCCTTTCGGAGGTCAAAGAACACAGCAACCAGATGTTCGCGGCGTGTAAAGGCTGTACGGATGGCCGACTCCAGTGACACTAGATTATCGATAGCGGAGCGGCCACGACGGAACCCACTCTGTTGTGGGGACAGGAGTCCCCGGTCCTCAAGGATCCACATAAGCCTCCGACTCACCATCCGTTCGAGGAGTTTACACGGAACGTTGGTGAGGCTGATTGGGCGGTAACTATCAGCCACCTGTGGATCAGCCCCAGGCTTCATCACTGGGATGATGATGCTATCCCGCCATTGGGACGGGAAGACACCCTCAACCCAGAGACGATTCAGCAAGGAGAGAAGTTGGCGTTTAGAGTCTGCTGACAGGTGTCGGAGGAACTGACTATGGATGCGGTCGGGTCCAGGGGACGTGGCTGGGCATGCGGCAAGTGCACTTTCGAACTCCCATTCAGTGAAAGGGATGTTGTAGATTTCCTGGCATCGCGTTCGAAAGGATATCTGCTTTCGCTCTGTGCGCTCCTTAAGGGCGCGGAAATCCGCATCATATGCAGCGGTCGCTGAGGTGCGAGCATAGTGGTGTGCCAAATGCTCTGCTATTGTGTGAGGGTCAGTGCAAAATGTACCCTGAATGCTCAGGCACGGAATTCCCACTGGTGGGCGGTGGCCAAAGAGGCGTCGAACTTGCGACCATACCCGTGAAGGCGATGCTCGGGAGCCAATGGAGGCGACATAGCGCTCCCAGGAAGCCCTCTTGCTTTGCTGGATCAATCGCCGCGCCCGTGCACGGAGACGCTTGAAGGCAACAAGATGTTCAACACAAGGGTGGCGTCGGTGGCGCTGTAGTGCTCGCCGACGTTCCCGGATGGCCTCAGCTATCTCCGGCGTCCACCAGGGCACTGACTTACGGTGGAGTGATCCAAGTGAGACGGGTATAGTGTTCTCAGCAGCAGAAATGATGGATTGTGTGACCTGCTGCACAGCGGTATCGATATCAGCCAGAAGAGGAGAGGGAAGCACAGCGGCTATGGAATATGCTGGCCAGTCGGCCCTATGGAGGGACCAGCGAGGCAGACGGTCAGCAGGTGGACACTGTGGGAGCGACAGGAAGATAGGGAAATGGTCGCTGCCACACAGGTCATCGTGAACCCTCCAAGTGAAGTGCGGAAACAGGCTTGGGCTACAGACAGACAGATCTATGGCAGAGAATGTACCATGTGCCACGCTAAAGTGCGTAGCAGCACCTGTGTTCAGGAGGCAGATGTTCAGCTGCGTCAGTAGAGTCTCAACATCTCTACCCCGTGCCGAAGTCTGTGTGCCACCCCACAAAGTGTGGTGGGCATTGAAATCCCCCAAAAGAAGGAAGGGTGGGGGAAGTAGGGCGACCAAGGCAGCGAGGTCTACAGGAGAGACAACCTCATCAGGTGGTAGGTAGACCGAACATATGGTAATGTCTTGCACTGCCCGGAGCCGAACAGCAACCGCCTCTAGTGGCGTTTGAAGAGGCACGGCAGCGCTCGGGACAGTGGCTAGGACATAGATGCAGACTCCACCGGAAACTCTGCCATAGATAGAGCGATTTTTAAAATAGCCCAGGTAGCCTCGAAGGGCAGGGGACCGCATCGCTGGAAACCACGTTTCCTGAAGAGCGATACAGAAAGCAGGTGTTTGGCTGAGAAGCTGTCGTAGCTCAGGCAGGTGGTGGAAAAAGCCACCACAATTCCACTGGAGGATGATGTTATCTCCTGGCTGTACCGCCATGATGAATAAAGGAGCAGATCACTCCATTGGATCGTCTGCTACCACGCGCTCTGAATCCACAGAACCAGAGATCTTGTCTGGGGAATCAGTAATTGCGAGATCCTCAGGAGACGCGAGGATCTCGACTTCATCCTCTGAAGAAGAGGATGTGGGTGGTTGTGGCTTTGAAGCCACCGAACATTCTTTTTTCTTGTGTCTCTTCTTCTTCTCCTCTCGCTGGCCCTTTGGTTTGCTGGGCCGTGAGGGCTTCCCAGAAGCGGCATCCGGGACGGAGGAAGAGCAAGAAGCTCTTCGACCGGCAGGTTGTGGATCTATAGGCCGGTGGCCAGGATCCTCCGGAGCGCTCTGAGTAGCCGCTGAAGGGGGTGTCCCTTCTCGGTGAGAGGAGCCAGAGAAGGCTTCTCCTTCTCTGGCTTAGAGGTGGGGACTCGCGTCCCCGATGATTTAGTGGGTGTTGCTCCCACAGTGAAAAGTGTGGGAGCCACCGAAGAGGAAGCGCCCCCAGCTGGTAAGGGGGCAGGGATAGTTTGTTGGGCCTGGGAGCCCACTGGTACGGATTGCACTGACTGGTTTGTAAGCACAGTGGAGGGTGACAGTGAGGCTGCTGTGGCATAGGTGTTGACCTGGCGCACAGGGTGGAGCTTATGGTACTTCTTCTTTGCCTCTGAGTACGTCAATCGGTCTCTGGTCTTGTACTCTATGATCTTTCTTTCTTGGTGCAGAACTGTGCAGACAGGCGAACAAGGGGAGTGATTTTGGCCACAATTAACACATACTGGAGGAGGGGTGCAGGGGACGTTCGGATGGACAGCACGTCCGCACTCCCGACATGTAGGATTGGCATCACATCGGGAGGACATATGCCCAAACCTCCAGCACTTAAAACAGCGCATAGGGGGAGGAACGTAGGGCTTTACGTCGATCCGGTAGACCATCACCTTGACCTTCTCGGGCAATGAATCACCCTCGAAAGCCAATATGAAGGCACCGGTCGCGACCCTATTATCCTTCGGACCCCTATGGACTCGCCGAATAAAATGTACTCCCCGCCGTTCTAGATTGGCACGCAATTCGTCATCTGACTGCAGCAAGAGGTCTTTGTGGAAGATGATACCCTGTACCATATTTAGGGTCTTGTGCGGCGTAATGGTAACGGAAACATCACCCAGCTTGTCACAGGCAAGCAGTGCCCGTGACTGAGCTGGGGATGACGTCGTTATTAAGACAGACCCTGACCGCATCTTAGACATCCCTTCCACCTCACCATACTTGTCCTCCAAGTTTTCGACGAAGAACAAGGGCTTAGTCGTCTTAAAAGAGTCCCCATCAGTGCGGGTGCAAACTAGATATTTAGGGGCATAAGCCTCACCCTGCTTTCTTGCCCGACGTTCCTCCCATGGTGTAGCCAGGGAAGGGAACGTTTCGGGATCGTACTCTGCAGCATTGTACTCGTTTCTTCCACGCTTAGAGACGCCAGGTTTGCGTGTGGCGACGCTATTTATTGCTCGTTTCATGCCTGTCCCACGAGCAGCTAGGGAACTAAAGGTCCACCCAGGCAGAGCCCCGCTTGCCTGGGTAAGCCTTATACAACTGAGGTGCGGCAGGTTCCTCAGAGGTTGCTCGCTAGCGGCTGTTCAACCTCAACAGCCATGCATCTCCTCGGCACGTAGCACACCTTGAGATTGAGGGTTTTTTTATAGAGGTTTGTACCATCCTCGCGACCCAGGCGATTAAGCCAAGATACCCGGACTCTGAAACGTACAACGTTCCACCGTCGCGCCGAACGATGGTCGTTGAAGCACGCACAGAGCTTACGGTGTAGCGGACTGCTGGCGCGACACAGTCCACAGCTCAGGACCCCGGGTTCGCCAAGCCCGTACTCAGCAAATTAATGCCGAGCCCCTGAGGGGGTTACATTCATTAGTTAAGGCTACAGAGTTTACGTTATCTTGGATATCGAAACACACAATAAGGTATATGAGACCTTGACGTTTTCCCGGACATCGTTAGTTCATCATTTTTTAGGCGTGCATCAGGGATCTTATTCCGATATTTCGGCTATTCTCAAGGTAACTCGCTTGCAAGATTTTTTAAACACTTTCAACAAGAGTGTGGAGTAAGCGCTCAGTAATTTCGCCTTCTCTTTATGTCTCGTGTAATTCTCTGAAAACTTCCTGTTTTCTTCGCCAGAAGACAGTGAGCAGCTTTCCTATTAGGTGCTTCAACTCTTTACTGTTATGGTCGCCATTGTTTTAGAATATGAAAAAGACGTTTTCGGTTTACAGCTGCCTTTTTACGTTTGCTTGACGGTACTCGTTACATCCGTCTTTTTGAGAGAGGCGACGGGAAGCGAAAGCGACATAAAAACACTTGCTGATGCTGACATCATTGTCTGTTAATATTTTCGCTTGCAAACTCTTTAGGACCGTATTTAGATCTCCTACTGGTGTGTAATGACGCAAAAGTTGTAAAAGAGCTTCACGGAAATTTTAGGACAATTGAAATGGCACAGATTTCCCTTGCTAGCCTTGTCCCATCGGCCCAGATTTTTGATTGAATTGAGGACACCTAATTCATAACGAGCATGCCCTAAGGCAGTATTATTGCACGTGTTTGCAGTGTGCCGGATAAAAAATTTCGGATATAGTCCAGGAATACCTCTAAATATTTTAGATAAGGACCAATAGGTGCCCGGTGGCTTGTTACAGAAAAAGGAAGGAGGGAAGGAAGCTTAGGGCTTAACGTCCCGTCGACAGCTTGGTCATTAGAGACGGACAGAAATAGGAAACACTGAAAGAGCTAAATGTCAGAATCTATGAAAAAAGTGAAGATGAAAGATTTACGTCACAAATATGACAGTGGGACATATTATGAAAATTCTGACAGAAGTTGCGAAAAGCAGTACAGAAAAAATAGATTTAAAATTCAGATAAAGAAATCTCTGAAAGTGGGCAGCACCAGTTCACTTGTGAGCAGTGACAATAAACTGTTGATATCACTGACACAATAAGGAATAGCAGTCCCGGTATTTCAAATCAGGAAAGGAACCGTGGCTAATAGACCCCTCGGCGGCCGCAGTGGTTGAGCGGTCTGCGGCGCGCCAGTCACAGTCTGCACGGCCGCTACGGTCGGTTCGAATCCCCCCTCGGGCATGGATGTTTGTGTCGTCTTTAGTATAAGGTAGTTCATAAGTAGTTTGTAAGTTTAGAGACTGATGACCCCGCAGTTAAGTCCCTTAAGATTAACAAACATTTGAACATTTAATAGACCCTTGAAAACCAAATGTTTGCAAATCTATGGGACTTAACTTTTTTGGTTATTAGATCTTAGGTTTACAAACTACTGAAACTATAAACTAACCTATGGACAACACGCATCCATGCCCGAGTAACGACTCGAACTTCCGACGGCGAGCAATCGCGAGCTCCGCAGCAAGGCGATTTAGACCGCTCGGCCGCTCCATCGCGACAGTAGACCATTTATTCCGCACTTAATTTGTTGGCAACTGAAATACGAACAGTATTCCGTTTGATGTAAACATAATGCCGTTTTTTATCCTGGAATTACACTTTTCTTTTATTACTTCCCTTAGCACCCGGCGTTTTTATTCAAATCTTCTGTTAGTCCAGCTTCTCTTTTCTCCTCTCTGTCCATCTTTTCCTCAATCTGTCCTCCTCCTCCTCCTCCTCTCTCTCTGTGTTCATCTCCTCCCCCCTCCTTACATCTATTTCTCCTCCTACCCTCTCAGTCCATGTTCCCTTTTACATAAAAACTTCCATGGTGATCGGTGAAGCGCTGTCGAAGTTTATTGCGAGATAACCTCCGCTACGCAACACTGAAACACGTCCACTGAAACACGTCCACTGAATTTGTGGTCGTGTTCCATTTTCAGTTATTCATTACTCTTGTTTCTCCGTCATTAATATTGTCTTTATGTTAATTATTTTATTCTTTTATTAATGATCAATGCCCCATGTCTATGTATGTTTCCTCCCGTGTGATAGAGCTTGTGTGTTCATGTGAATGTGGAAGGTTGCTTTTAATATTGACTGACTGCCGCGCAATGGCTTACAGTCGCCGCCTCGCGCTTTAGTCCTCGTTTACTTTAGTTAATAACGGATAGCTTCGTAAGTCAGCATTGACATCTGCTGGGTGGCCAGAGACAAGCTTACTTGGCAAGGTGGTGAGGTGGCCTGTTCTTAATGTAGTACCAACATAATCATGGTCAAAAGAGTTGACAAGAGAGACCTCTCTGGAGCTCTAGAAGAGGGTATTATCTTGTCCAGGTAGCGAGGGTTGGTAGACACTATGCTCTGAACGCGCTCTGGTCGCTTTTAGTGCGCTCTACATCTGGTGTGTGAAAGAGAAGACTTTTGGCATGGCCTTAGGTGGCACTCTTGCTGCGACCACCGAAGTGAGTATATTTTGGAATCATGCTGAGGAGATGGCATGCTGCTAGAACCTTGCTTCCTTTGTGATCAGACAGTCTTGGCTGGTCAGTGATAGTTCTCGAGTAATACTTTCTCTATGCGAGGTGAAGTATTTCTTAATTTACAGAGCTCGAGTAATTCAGTTTAAATTTAGTATTTGCATTCTCATTCTGGTGATGATTTTGTGTCCGTTTTTTCTCAAGTTGGAATACACATGTGTGGCCTTCAGCCTTCGTGTAAACTTAGTCTCTTTGAATTTCCTTGCTGTTTTTAACTAACGTTTTCACGCCGTGTCTGTATCTGCGAGTATGCTAAATATATCTTAGATTTTCTGATTTGATTCAGTCTTTCCTGTCTTGGTATGACCGATTGCACCACTTGCTTTCGTAATGGTCTTTATTTCAGCCTTCAGCCATGCTTTTACTAATACTACCTTTCTTCTATATGAATTCTCAGACGTGCTTTACTTGCTTATTCTAAATTAATTTTCTTTTGTAAATTCTATTTGCCATGGTCGCACACCATGTGGTACTTTAGAATACGATGCTGCTGCCTCCCTGAACATGAGTTCGTTTAGTGCAAGGTGTTTTTTTTAATTAGTGCTTCAAACACCCACCATCTTGTCAAAACGCTGCCGAATCGTCGTTTTGCCGTTGCTATCAAGTGTTGCACCATGCATAATGTGTCGCAAGCATTATGTGTGTGTCTATGAGTGAATGAATGTGCTTTCCCTATCCACTATGTGTTTGCAAATTTCCTGCCATGTTACCTCCATATTCATAAAGGGCAGAATCAATTTCATAATGGGCAGTAACTTTATGATTTAATTCACTTTTGTACGAAGTGTGTGCTTTATTGTGCTTTATATGGTCTCCCAACATTTACTTGCTTGTTCGTTTTAGTGAATAGATAATGATTCAAAGTATCAAACCTCTGTTTATAATTTCATGCTACCCTTCCCATGTTTAATTCTTTTCTTTAACATTAATTTTGTGTTTGTTAAAACGTTGTCTGTTCCCTTAAGGAGTGAGCAGTTAGATAAATTTCCATTGCACAAGTACTGTGGCCACTCTTAAAGTAATTTAGAGCAGCAGTGAATGTTTTAACTTGCATTTGCAGATTTCTATTGCCCAAGATCTTACTTAGAAAACATAACAAACTACTTTCAACATACAGTAGATTGCAAAGAATAATAATAATAAGTGACAAGTATGAGGAGTTTAATGTCGAACAAATGGCGGGGAATACCGAACAGTGCACACCATTACCCGAAACTAGGACTCAATTTTAAAGAAATATCTTCTGAATAAACGGTTGACTATTTACTTAAATCTCAACTATATTCGTATAAATATGTGTTTGACAATCAATGAGCATATTATTAAAAAGTCAACAGTGAATAATAACATACACATAGCTCAAATCATAAGATGATGTTCTTAGATCGTAAACACTGAAAAAGCACTTTCGTCATCCACTAACTCAACTGAATTGGCAAACTGGCGTGGTTGGCGCTGCGGTTTCACGTTGTTTCCACTATACTGCAGCACCTCGCGGAACTAAGGAATTATACCTCTGGAGAGGGAAGGATACGTGTTCGGTATTGCCCGTCGTTCGTCATTACCCAGTTCTCCCCTACTCCAGACACCATTTTTCAATTTCTTCTTCTTAGATGTCCGAGTTATTCTGCCGAACGACCGTCTAAAACTTACTTTTCTATCTCTCGGGAACAGTGCTTTTTTTCTCCATGAAAGTTACTGTATGTCCTTTTCTGTATCCGTGATAACGTCTATGCAAAATTCATGATGATCGGTTGAATCGTCAAGGCATGAAAGCGTAACAAACAAAGAAACTCATATTAGTATTTATAAAATTAGTTAGGATTTGGATGCAACACAATACGTAGTTGAACTCTAATTATTCTTTGCTTACATTAGGTTGTTGCGCTTCTCTCTTCGAGCAACAGCCGACCCTCGCTTCATGACATGTGGCTTTGCTTGAATTCTTAGTTCAGTATACGTCTGTATGTTTCTGATCTTGGTTTTTCTTTACAGCATAGAGAATATGAAAAACTGAAATGAAGTAAATGTAGCGAGCGAGAATCATATTCCAACAGGTGTACGGCCAGGTCACGTTCTTCAGGTCACGAACAGCAAGTCGCAAACCGATACATGTAATGGAGAAATTTTGAAATAAAAAGAGGCTTCTCTGGTACTGAAATGAAATTATCATGTGTCAGTTTTGATTGAAGATCCCGTGTAGGATTCTTCGGCCGCCTAGCGCAAGTATAGTTGACGCCATTTCGGCGACTTGCATGTCCATGATGAAAATGATAACACTCCCAGTCGCTTGCTGGGACCTCTGCGTGGTACTTAGCGACGCTGCCGTCTAAGCTTCGAGAGGAGACGGACTTCTCTGTTACTTACAACGTATCTCAAGCTGATAACTAAGGTTTCAGAAGTTTACAGAAAAAGAAAACAAACATATCCGATTTAGGACCTCTCAGCATTCCCCATTTCCAGACTTCCATTTCGTTTGCTATCTTACTTACATTCATCTTTGCATCTGTATTACACTGGAACTGTTTGTACGAGTGAGCAAATGTTGACGGTATGCGCCGTGTGTCTTGTTCTATTCACTCACCATACTTGCTGCGACTTCATTCTTAGCTCTGAACTTGCATCGAGAATTGCTTGGTTTTGTTCTGGGTTTGTTTTCCTGCCATTGTTAGTTGCACGTTATCAGTGCTAGCAGTATAAACGTCACTTGGAAAGATTATTGTTTATAAGAATAAAAAATTACAGAACAATTACTGGAAGCAATTATTTGCATAAAATATCTGCGAATATGCATATGGAGGGATTTAAAATAGCGCGGCTACATAAAAGTAATCGCGGGTAAGACAGATTCCAGGCTGGAGTCTTCAGAAACCGTTGTCCATCAACAAAAGAAGTAACACTCGTTTGACCAATACTTTAATATTGCTTGTCAGGTTGGCATCCGTGCCAGGTGGGATTGATAAAGGAATTATTCGATTGATAGAGGACGCCCAAATAAGAGTACCACGATTAGTTACAGGTTCATTTAATAAGCGTGAAACCGTCATGGAGATATTCGACTACCTCCATTGGCAGATGTTGAAAGAGAGGCAACTGCATCAAGCAATGGGTTACCGTACTTCATAGTCTTCAGAGCTTAAATTTCTCGAAGAGTAAAGCAATGTATCCGTTTCCTCAAGCATACAGCTCGCGAAAACACCACGATGACAATATAAGAGACATCAGAACCCCAACGGAAGCTTACCAGTAGTCTTTTCTTTTTTCTTTTTTTTTTCTTTTTCTTTTTTTTTTTTTTTTTCTTTCTTTCTTTTTCGGGAACCTTACAGGACTGGAAGAGAAGGAAGAGTAGCGACACCTCAAATTGACTTTTGCTATGAGGTGTAAAATATAATTTTAGTCCGTTACATACTTTTTATGCCTTCACAATTTCTCAAAGCAAAGAACATTAGTGAAGTGCAACATCTACCACAGCCATCCTCTTTGCACCACATTCAGTGTTTGTATTTTGTAAATGTGTAACGCTAAGTGTAGCAAAAATGCTGTCTTGTGTAAAAAAACGCCAGTTCCTAATGCATAACTTGCTTACACTTACACCTTCAATAAAATCGTACAATCAGGATATCGTCCTTGAGTTTCCCATAAATCTGAGGTGAAAATAAAGCGAATAGAAGTACCTCACAAACTATGTCCCAACATGAGTAGCTTACACGTTAGTGGTTAAATAAGTCTGTAAACCCTGCCCGCGGGTCGTGAAAGGCTGGCCAGACGTGATGTACGTGACGGCGGGAGCAGTTCCTGTAAGGCGAGCCTGCAGTGTGGGCAGCTACAGACTGACGCGATGAGCCAGCAGGCGTCAGCGGACCGCAATCTCGCCACGCCACACCGTGTCCAGTCGCACGACACTGCTTCGCCCCTGTCTTTCACGACGACTAATACAACGAACAACGAGAACTGTTTTCCTCATGGAGGCTGAAGCTGCCAAACAATGTACAGCGCGTTTCCAAAGTTCCAAAATATTCTGGAAAAACTTTGGTAACACTGTGGCACGTGAAAATAAGCGACAGTGAAATGTTGAACAACACCGTGTGCTATCTAAATAATAATAAAGTTACTGTGCCGGCCGCGGTGGCCGAGGGGACTGAGGCGCTCCAGTCATGATCTGCACGGCCACTACGCTCGGGGTTTCGAATCCCCCCTCGGGCATGGATATTTGTGCCGTCTGTAGTCTTAGCTAGTTCATAAGTAGTTTGTAAGTTTAGGGACTGATGGCCCCGTAGTCGAGTCCCATAAGCTCTACAAACATTTGAATGTTACTGTAAATCTATATTCAACCCCTAGAACTAAAGTCAATATTTATTGATGTATTGCAATAGCTCTGAGATTGTGAGTGTTCTGTGGCAAAGATAGTGTAGATTTCTAAAAAGAAGAAAGATCTTGTTTTCTTGTTACATTTGTTCCGCAATGTTAATCCTTGCAACACTTCGTATTTTTTCGTAAAGCGGACGGAGGACGACGATGACAACAACATTGTGCGACTACAAAAAAAAAAAAAAAAAAAAAAAAAAAAAAAAAAAAAAAATCTTGTTTGTTGTTATTCGTTTATTGTAACAATCTTTTGAACCGGGAAATACGTTTTAGCACATTTGTTACAATACCAACATATACTACCATGAGTTGGAGAGGACCTTAGAGCCATCAGAAAAAGAAATTGTCATTAATTGTTGTTGAGTTACTCACAATATACTTTCGATAGACATATTCATGTCTAAATACGATCCTGAAGTTAACCCTTTCATTCCCAGTTTCGTTCCCCGAGAACAACGTATTAAAATCTGATTTATACCGTATTTTGTGCATCAGTCCTTAAAGTCGCATTGTTGTTGGTGACAAGTTTCTAGTACATTTTGCCGCTTGGTACGGCGTTTAGCCACTTCTGAGGCATTAATCTGTCTGTCTTTGAGGTTATGTTACGTCGCCGTCTGAACGCGGCCGTGAGCGTGAGTGTGGTTCACGTTATTATATTTCAGCAGTGAATTGTCTTGTTTTTAGTGTTGTGGCGAAGATTAGGCTAGCATTATTGATCTGACAGTGTTAACTGTAAAAAAAGTCCCAAATAACAATACCTCGATACAAACGTCAGTGCTGTGCATGATATACATGGCATAAAAACAACAGTTTGATCAAAAATTTTAAAACATTTTGATGTTTAGTACAGAAAACACTGAATTTTAATTTTTCCAAATCTGATTTCATAATGAGGGACTGAAAGGATTAAATATACTGACAGTAACATTCATGTGAAATTTAACTCAAAAATTTAAAACATTTATAGAATCTGGTAGATTTAATTTTAAAAAAGAAATATTTTTTCAGAATTTTTTAAATATAATGAACCTGACTACATTACTATACTTTCAGAAGTTGGTCATAAAATACCCTCCACCCTCCTTGTTGGTATTGCGAGAGTTAATGTTGTGGATGTCTTATTCAGTGGTTTCAATACAACCTGGATGTACAACTCTGGTGTCTGAACATAGTACTGCAGCGTGCCTGTACATTCATGCGTTTTGCTCACCATTTTTGCATTGTCTGCCATGTTATTTGGTAAACGAATCCACATCAGTTTCTACGCGACAAAGAATTGCTTATTTACTCCTTGTTTTGAAATTGCTCTATATGCGATGTAATAGTCTCGTATGGAAGCGGAATCGAAACATATTTCCCTTTCGTTTTCTTGCAGTACTTCATAGCAGCCATATTGTAATTCGGCAAGAAACAGAGTACCCAAATCTATGGCTGGCACGTTCAGACAGCTGAAGTTCAACATCCAGGTGTATAGAAATCAATGGTAAACAGCGTTGTCACCACAGACAAACATTAATAGTTACGCCTTCGAACACAGACTGGGCATTGAATCATTTTAATGGCACCAACGTCTCTACAGCTTTACCACGTGACTGTTGGCAAAACAATGGTTGTGTCCAACTGTGCTGGTGATTATGTAAAGCTTTTTAGAGAGGGTGGCAACATTACATTTCCCGAGTAAGTATTATTGTTTAAATAGTGGCATTTCTTGAAAACTGATAAATTTTGTGTATACAGGGTGAATCACCTAACACTTGCACAGCAAATATTGCGGAAACGGAAAGTGCGATTGATGTGCGATTTTCAGAGAATGGATTGGTAGTCAGGGGCTCTTATTTTTAGCCAACAACTGATTGTAATATTACTTAGAAAGCGTATTTTTTATACAAACATACAGATTTTAAATGGAACAATGCCTGTAAACATCAAGAAACTAAACGTAGGGTGCACTAGAATATCAGTAGTGTTTGTTGCAGGATTCTAGTGCAAATCGTTTACGAGATACCGTCTTTTGAAACGTTCCCACACCGACACTTGTACAATACCTGTGGTAACATACACTAAAGAACAACACAAGTGCATAGACTAGTTATGTGGATTCCAACCAGTAAAGCGACAAATGACCACCACAAGTTGTGTTCAAAATGACCACCGGTAGCAGAAATACTCGCTCAGTCTGGTATGGAACGACCGCTGCACACGTGCTGGCATTTCAGTGGATATGTCCGAGCAGGCTGCATTAATACGTCGTTGCATATCATAGGGTGTGGTTGGTATGTCCTTAGCATCTTTCAGCTTTCCCCACAGAAAAAAGTCTACAGGCGTCAAATCCGGTCCTCTGTGTTCAATCCATCGACGTGGAAACATTTCATGAAGACATGCTGTAGTAATTCGTACACTATGGGCTGCACAGCCATCATGTTGGTACCATAGATCCCTCCTCGTCTGCAGAGGAACGTCTTCTAGCCTCCGTGGAAGATGGTCTGTTAGAAGGTTGCGATACGTCTGCGCGGTCAGTGTTCCGTCTATGAAATACGGGCCTATGAGCTGCTGGTTCACTGTCCCACGCCACACGTTTACACTCCATGGACGCTGATGGTCCACCTGTCGAAGCCAAGAGGGATTGTCAGCAGGCCAATGGTGCATGTTTACCTGTCTATGATTGGTAAATGCGGCTTCATCACTAAACAAGATACATGATAAATCTGGACTACCCTTTCGTAAAGCCCACCAGCTACAGAACCTAACATGATTCTCAAAATCGTTTCCATGAAGCTCTTGGTGGAGAGAGATGTGGTAGGAATGGAACCTATGTCGATGGAGAATGCGTAGGACACTAGCCTGAATCATGCAACTTCCTTGTGCGATTGCGCGGGACCTGACATGCGGATCAACAGCAACAGCAGCAAGAACATCAATTTCTCCCTCGTCTGTCCTCACTTGTTCTGTTTCGTTGTCTCGGTGTTACATTACCACTTTCATGCAACTGGTTGAAGAGGTTATTGAATAATTGCCGAGATGGGTGACGTCTATTCGGATATCTTGCCGCATACACCGTACAAGAACGAACTGCATCCTTCCTACACTCTCCATACACCATGAGCATGTCGGCTTTTTCTGCTTTGGTAAAACCCATCGTACACTCGCGACCTACCGCTTGGACTGTAATACGCTAACTGACTAGCGAGCCGAAGTGCACTCAAGGAACACACAAGCACGCTGTAAGCAAATATCATCGTAGCATCTATGCGGGTTGACTGATATCTCGTAAACGACTTGCATTAGAATCCCGCAACAAGCACTACTGACATTCCAGTGCACCGTACTTTTAGTTTCTTAATGTCTACAGGCATTATTCCATTTAAAAATGTATGTTTGCATATAAAATACGCTTTCTAAGTAATATTACGGTCTGTGATTCTTGAGTTTCTCCTAGCGTATTTGATGATCAAAAGATCGACGGGTGTACTGCCGGTCTACTGTGTCCAACGGGCACAATATTTCGGCGATCATACATGTCGCCATCATCAGTCCGTCAGTTCACCTGATGATGGCGACATGTATGATCGCCGAAATATTGTGCCCGTTGGACACTGTAGACCGGCAGTACACCCGTGGCTGTACTGATTAATATTACGGTCTGTTTGTTGGCTAAAAATAAGAGCCCCTGACTACCAATCCATTCTGTGAATATCGCACTTTCCATTTCCGCAATATTTGCAGTGCAAGTGTTAGGTGATTCACCCTGTCTATTACTAATGTTTGGCAGCCATTCGATTTTTTGGCCGGTCTGTTGTGGTCGAAGAGTTACGTGTGTGTATTGTCTCTGTCTGTAGCACTGATTCATACCGGGCAGTATTTTGACATTTATGGTATATGTGGTCTCTCTTTTCTCGTATATGTACGAAAGAACAGAAGCCACTATTGATCCCGCAGTTATTGTCTATTCATATTCACGGAATGTATGACATTAACTGTGCATGGGCAAAGCTGAAAATGTGTACCCAGCCGGGATTCGAACCCGGGTCTCTTGCATTCTAGGCAGTTGCGCTGACCCCTACACCAGTGGGAACAACAGCGACCAGCACACTTGCACGGATTACTCAAGTACGCCTCGCTTCAGATACAAATTTTGAATTTCACCCTGCCAACTATTATTCAAACTTTTAGTTTTGTAAACTGATTCCCATAAGAGTAACGGCCTAGGAGTGCCACCGCACTGAAGAAAGGACCATTGCTCTAAGTCGGCACATTGTAAAGTTATATGTGTGTTGTGTCTTCTTTCATCCAAACATAGCTTATTTCATTATTTTTTTCACATTGGCATTTGGTAACGGTAATAAGCAGAAAAAATGTTCAAATGTTTGTAGAGCTTATGTGACTTTAACTACGAGGTCATCAATCCCTAAAGTTACAAGCTACTTATGAACCAGCTAATACTAAGGACGGCACAAATATCCATGCCCGAGGGGGATTCGAACCCGCGTCCGAAGCGGCCGGTTTTACAAGTAATTTGACATAGTATTGGGAAACGTATCATTTCATCAAAATCGGATGGTGGTAAAAATATAGCATTTTAAGATTAAGCTTGGGGCAATATATATTTTATTTCAAACATTGTTTTACGGATTTTTTTTCCTGCCTTGCTAGGTCAAACAAATTCATGACTAAGCGATCCTGTAAGGATTACATTTTGCACTGAATGAAGTATTAATAATAATGAGACATGCGACTATTCCAGGTAACATACTACACCAAATCAGTGCTGAGTGGTCACTATATGTGACATTAATACAACCTGTTTATTACCGTTTTCGTGAGTGGCCCATCATAAGATGAAACGCACTGACATATGGCATACACATCCGAAGAAATCAGTCAAATGCATTCTACTGTTGTCAGTACATGTAGTAACGCCTCAGTTTCGTGTCTCTGAATTTTGTTACTGACAGACCGATAGTAAAAGCACTAATTGTGAAACAAATCACTATTTTTCATTAAAAATGCTTCAAATAGTGTAACTTTCACTGTTCATATCCAAAGCCTGTAAAAACTACCCTAGTTTGGTTTAATACTATTTCATGACTGCCTCATTTCCAATAATCATTTATCACCCAATCGGGAGGACGGTGGTTCACCTCCAGTCATCCAGATGTAGGTTTTCCGTGATTTCCCTAAATCACTTCAGGTCAATGCCAGGATACTTCCTTTGAAAGAGTACGGCTGATATCCTTCCAGAAACAATCTGAGCAAGAGTTCTGCCTCTAATCACGCTGACGACGGGGCAATAAAACCAAACTTTCTTCCTTCTATACAATTTGCTTAATGTTACGGAAGGAAAATACCACCGTTTAGGCTACATTATTTTAGTTATGTTCAGTTGGTTAAATGCAAAATTCTGAATGAGCCTTCGGAGTGAGATACCTGTCTACGCTTTCTTCCTAAATTGTCATTACTATAAGCTTAAAAAAAGTTGTGTCGGTGATCTCTGAGCTGCCCCACTGTCTTTTTTCCCAGTGGAAGAGATGCGGCCATTAGTATCTGACAGCACAACAGCGGTGTTCTCATCACCTACTAATGGCCGTGGAAAACACTCGGCGGCCGCTGACGTGCGTGTCGTTATTACAGGGCCACTAAGCACTACTTCCGCGCCTGCAATCTGTGCCGAGCACAGCGTAAACACACGCCGTGGCACGTGTCTGCTCTGACACAGCCATAAACCTTCCTGGCTCCTGCCAGTGGTGTCGTATTACTTGATAATGCTAGTGTAGTAACGTGTCATATATTACTGTAGCGCAGGTTTTTTATGGCGTGAGTGAGCGCCTTTAAAATAAGAAACCACGACCTTAAAACACATGTGGTAGTCGTAATGTGAGTTTAACATGTATGTCTGCAAACACAACACTGACCAAGAAGAAATGCAGATGATAAACAGGTATTCATTGAACAAATGTATTATACTAGAACTGACATGTGATTACATTTTCACGCAATTTGGGTGTATAGATCCTGAGAAATCAGTACCCAGAACAACCACCTCTGGTCGCAATAACGGCCTTGATACGCCTGGACCTTCAGTCAAACAGAGCTTGGATGGCGTGTACAGGTACAGATGCCCATGCAGCTTCAACACGATACCACAGTTCATCAAGAGTAGTGACTGGCGTATTGTGACGAGCCAGTTGCTCGGCCACCATTGACCAGACGTTTTCAGTTAGTGAGCGATCTGGAGAATGTGCTATACAGGGCAGTAGTCGAGCCGGCCGCAGTGGCCGAGAGGACTGAGGCGCTCCAGTCACGGCCTGCACGGCCACTACGGGCGGGGATATTTGTGCCACCCTTAGTGTTAGCTAATTCGTAAGTAGTTTGTAGGTTTAGGGACTGATGACCCCGTAGTTAAGTCCCATAAGCTATACAAATTTGAGCGGCAGCCGAACATTTTCCGTATCCAGAAAGGCCCGTACAGGACCTGCAACATGCGGTCGTGCATTATCCTGCTGAAATGTAAGGTTTCTCAGGGGTCGGATGAAGGATAGAGCCACGGGTCGTAATACATCTGAAATGAAACGGCCACTTTTCAAAGTGCCATCGATGCGAACAAGAGGTGACCGAGACGTGTAACCAGTCACCATCACGCCGAGTGATATGTTAGTGTGGCGACGACGAATACATGCTTCCAATGTGCGTTCACCGCGATGTCGCCAAACATAGATGCAACCATTATGATGCTATAATCAGATCGTGGATTCATCCGAAAAAATGACGTTTTGCCATTTGAGCAGCCAGGTTAGTCGTTGCGTACACCCTCGCAGGCGCTCCTGTCAGCGGCAAGGGTAACCGCAGCCATGATCTCCTAGCAGATAGTCCATGCTGCTGCAAGCGTCGTCGAACTGTTCGTGAAGATGGTTGTTGTCTTGCAAACGTCCCCATCTGTTGACTCAGGGATCGAGACGTGGCTGCACAAAACGTTACAGCCATGCGGATGAGATGCCTTTCATACCGACTGCTAGTGATACGAGGCCGTTGGGATCCATCACAGCATTTCGTATTGCCCTCCTAAACCCACCGATTCCATATTCTGCTAACAGTCACTGGATCGCGACCAACGCGAGGAGCAATGTCGCGATACGATGAACCGCAATCGCGAAAGCCTACAATCCGACCTTTATCAAAGTCGGAAACGTGCAGGTACGCATTTCTCCTCCTTAAACGAGGCATCACAACAATGTTTCACCAGGCGACGCCTGTTTATGAGCAATGATGTGACTTAGGTTAGTGTACCGAAAAAATTATATAAGGATATTTTGTCATTTGGAGATCTTTGAACATAGTTATTAAAAGTCTATGCTTTCAGGTTAGGTAGTACCTCCGCATATGCGTAGCACCAGGACGCCAATATTCCCCGAGATCAGGGGTAAAGCATTGTGGAAGTCATGCCGGCAGAAAAAAAAAAGAAAAAGATCAGGTTGCAACTTTTGTGTTTGTGGTGTGGGACTGCTCTTCTATGAAAAAAAAAAAAAAAAAAAAAAAAAAAAAAAAAAAAAAAAAAAAAAAAAAAAAAAAAAAGAACCAACACACTGATATCAGTACACATTACTGTATTACATATAAAATATTTCCACTTATACATGTTACACTCTGTATATAGTGAATTATTTATCTTTTACTAACGACATAATGCAATCATTATGCTGTCAGTCATGGGTATAATATATCTAGAAAACAGATTTTTAGAAGGGTAAACAAATGTACTAATGATTTAAAATTCACTATTACAGAGACATGGGTATGAAGTACAATGTTCCAAATTTGTACCTTCAGAAAACGTAGATCGCATAGATGCAATGTTGTGCCATAAGTAAGCACTTATGGAACGTTCTCCTTCCATTTCAAAAGAGAACGCTTTTGTCAACATCACAAAATTTCTTCTACTAGTCTTTCGAAAGACCACGAAGAGCAATTTTTATTTCGAGCCTAATAAGACCACCATCATGCACTCCCACATTGTTTTAACCACTTAATTGACATCCCGCACTTGCACTTTGATTACTAATCCACAGATATAAAAATGTATATATGCTTTTATGTGTTTCTTCTAAGTTACTGGGTAGACTTCAACGAGACTTCGTACACATATTCCTTACAACAATCGCTATGCGGCTAAGAACCGCATAAAACATAGTTCGGGAGATATTACGTCACAATGAAATTCGTGAAAAACTGACTCGTTATGCGACAATGATCCACATCTCTTCCTAAACTAATGAACCAATTTCAAACTGATTAGGTACAAATATTCTTCACCATAAGAAAACAATCACTGGGTGGGTAAAATGCACCTATGACATACAGTTCAAGAGATAGGAAGGCATAAACAATGAGAGTCACAAAAACCTGCTCAATCATGCGACATTACTCGATTTATACAGTATTTGAGAATAAGAGCACTTTGCGTCTTGAAACAAACTTTAGACATAATTTGAGACGTTTATAAAACTTTTGTCGCTGACAACCCAAACAAAATGACAAAAGAGAGGAGGTTTATCGCTTACTGCTACTCCGTGTTGAGGCAATAACACTATAGCATTCGGTGTGACGTTACAATTTATTACTTCTACAATACTAATTGTATTCCCAAGACTTTTTACGAATAGTAAGTACTTATACCACTACGACCGCACGTAATTTCTAAGTTATTACGGCTCATAGTTCATGAGTTGTGAGGTAATAATGAAGTTTTTAAAAACTCGCCCTTCCCGCATGGGTTTAGATTTATTGCCGGCCGCGGTGGCCGAGGGGACTGAGGCACTCCAGTCACGGTCTTCACGGCCACTACTGTCGGGGGTTCGAATCCCCCCTCGGGCATGGATATTTGTGCCGTCCTAGTTCGTAAGTAGTTGATAAGTAGTTTGTAAGTTTAGGGATTGATGACCCCGTAGTTAAGTCCCATAAGCTTAACAAACATTTGAACATTTTTTTAGATTTGTTAGTTTACTACGAACACTCAATGTTCAAATGCTTGTTAAGCTTAACGGATTTAACTGCGGGTCATCAGTCCCTAAACTTACAAATTACTTATGAACTACCTTATACTAAAGATCGCGACATACTTTGCAGACAGTATGCACATATACCACTACTCGTACCTTCAAAATTATGTTAAGGTACAGTTAGTTCTAAGTTAAGAACAAATGAAATCAAAAACAATGAAATACATGAAAATCCGACCGATCACGCGTGAAGCTATAATTTATTACGCCTTTATTACCAACTCCAATGCGCAGACACTTTCCTCATATTCCACTCTACACCTGACACGCTCGACATCATTACGAAGTGTCGTATTCATGATCTATGGAACAAGTACTAATCTAATCTAAACGAACGTGGAAAATAACATTTTTGCAGGACACATAGTTTAAGAGAACAGTATGAAAACGAAATTGATGTTCGCACGGTTTAGGGCATCATTTAACGGATTGCGCGGCCGCTCCGTCGGACGTTCGAGTCCTCCTTCGGACATGAGTGAGAGAGAGAGAGAGAGAGAGAGAGAGAGAGAGAGAGAGAGAGAGAGAGAGAGAGAGAGAGTGTGTGTGTGTGTTTGTGCGCTGTCCTTAGCATAGGTTATATTAAATTGGTGTTGTGGTCTTTGATGCAATTCTCCACGCAACCCTGTCATATGCAGCCTCTTCATCCCAGACTTAACAACTGCAACCCACATCCTTTTGAACCTGCTTACTGTATTCGTCTGAGATTTTTACCGCACACACTTTCCTCCAATGCTAAGTTGACGAATCCTCGGTGTCTCAGGATGTGCCCCACTAATCGTTCCCTTTTCTTAATTAAGATATACCAGAAATCTTTCTTCCCAATTCTGTTAAATAGCTCCTCTTTAGTTACGTCATCTACTCGTCTGTAGCGCCACATTTCATATGCTTCTATCATCTTTCTATCTGAACTCATCATCGTTCAGAAATGACTCGATAACATTTACATTTTTGGATGCCAACAAATATCTCTTCTTCGGAAATGTTTTACTTGCCACAGTTATTCTACATTTTATATCTTATTTCGGCCATGGTGAGTTATTTTGTTACCCAAGTAATAAAACTCGTGGACTACTTTTATTGTATCTTACGTAATGTAATTACTTCAGCACCGCCTGATTTTGTTCGACTGCGTTCTATTGCCCTTGTTTTTCTCTTGTTAATAAGCATTTTGTAACCTAGTTCAAAGACACTGTCCATTCTCTTGAATTGCTGTTCCACGTTTTCTGCTGTCGCAGACAGAATTACAATGTCATTGGAAAATTGCAAAGTTTATATTTCTTCACCCTGAACTTTAATTCCTTCTCCAAATTTCTCCTTGCATTCCTTCACAGCTTGCTTTTGATACATTTTCGTTTTTCTATTAAACTGTGGTACCTTCAAAATTTGAAAGAGTATTTCAGTCAACATTGTAAAAAGTTTTCTCCACATCTACAAAATCTAAAAACGTAGGTTTGCTTTTCCTTAACCTATCTTCTAAGATAAGTCTTTATGTGAATATTGCTTCCCGTGTTCCCACATTTCTTTTAAATCTAAACTGATCTTCCCCGAGGTCGGATTCTACCAGTTTTTTCGTCTAAATAATTCATGTTAGGATTTTACAACTTTGGCTTATTAAACAGACAGTTCTTTAATTTTCGCATGTGCCTGCAATTGTTTTCTTTGGGATTATTAATTCTTCTTAAGTCTGTGGGTATATCCCGCCGGCCGCAAAGGCCGTGGGTACTGTGGCGCTCCAGTCACGGTCTGCACGGCCACTACGGTCGGGGGTTCGAATCCCCCCTCGGGCATGGATATTTGTGCCGTCCTTAGTATAAGGTAGTTGATAAGTAGTTTGTAAGTTTAGGGACTGATGACCCCGTAGTTAAGTCCCATAAGCTTAAACATTTGAACATTTGGTATATCCCGTTAGTTTAATTATTTCGTAGGCCTACGGATCGATGACCACAGCAGTCTGGTCCCTCACGTGTACAAAAATTTTATATATGAAAGAAACTGAAGTGGACAGAGTAGGAGGAAGAAAGGAATTTAAAAACACTCACGGGCAACGGCGGTGACTAACCATAGAATAAGCACTATTTCGTGTATGTAGTTTGAGTGTTAGGCGCTATTGCAATTACTTGAAGGAGAGGGTTTTTGTGCACTGTTGTTGAAAATGTAATGATACACTTACGTCATTGAATTATATATAATTTAGCTCCTACTGCACTGATACAGGCCACTGTTTTTTATGGTCGAATGTTGTTCTTAGAATAGTTTTTATCTAGTGTTAGAGGTGAAATATGTCTCTTGTAAGTCTACAGAAAGCCCACGCAGATAACTATAAAATTTTCTAACATCATCGCAAGTACAAAGAATGATTATAACAATGGTGGACAATAGTAAAAGATATCTTCGAGTCACAGTACTTTGAGGAAGATAGTGTTTGTAAATCTATGGGACTTAACTACTCTGCTTACCAGTCCTAAAGCTTACATACTGCTTAAACGTATGCCAGGGACAGCAGATAACCCATGCCAAGGGAGGACTCGACACTCCGACGGCGAGCAGACGTGAGCTTCGCGGCTAGGAGCTTGGAACGCTCAGCGGCTTGGAGGAAGACCTCACTCATTTAATAACCGCTTACAGAAGAAACAGTTACTCTGATAACACAGAGACTTTGTAGTAAAAAGTCTGAAATATCTAGTGAATTAACAAGACGTGTAGTTTTCCACCCATTCTTAAGAAGAGATCGCTCCAGCGGAATAATAAGAAAAACAAGTATTGACACAGTGTTTAAACAAAGAGGAAAGGTATGCCAATATTTAAATACTGCAAAGGACTTATGCCGGCCACTTACCACAGGAAGTCCATTGCACACGCGGTCAGGTGTACACTGGAACTGCAGACACCATTAACGCCCGGCTAAGGAACACGAGAGCAATTTCATCTGGAAATTAAGAAAACCGCGCGAACCCTTTCTCCAGTGCGGGCTCGGTGTGACTTGGTGACGTCACACTGCGAGCTGGCGTCACGAAGTGATGGTAGCGCATGTTTAAACTGCTCTACTTGCGGAGCTCGTATAAGTTCGAAGGTGCTAGCTGAGTCTTTATGGTCTCTGATGATTCTAGCATTAGGGCACGAAATATTAGGAACATAAATAATTCTTGAAACATGGCCAAGAGTACGATAAAATATCAATCACTAGTGCAATAGTTGGGTAGATCCAATGAGTGTTGTATTCCTTTAAGTAACCAAACAAATTGAATCAATTAACCAATGCCCAAATAAATATAACTCTTAGACAATTGTAAAATCACTTGACACAGCCTTTTGACACAGTAAGGCACTAACCATTCCTGCATTACAATTTATGACAAAAGAACTAGGCTTGAAGGTTATTCTAAATTTACCCAGATTAATTCAAAATTTTAGGAAGTGCACTCCTTAATGATAAATAACATACAAGTGGTAACAAAAAAAGTAGCAATTTAAGTTAGTCTGCCGGCCGCGGTGGCCGAGGGGTCTAAGGCGCTCCAGCCACGGTCTGCACGGCCACTACGGTCGGGGGTTCGAATCCCCCCTCGGGCATGGATATTTGTGCCGTCCTTAGTACTAGCTAGTTCATAAGTAGTTTGTAAGTTTAGGAACTGATGACCCCGTAGTTAAGTCCCAAAAAAAAGTTAGTCTCACAATGTTTTAAGTAAAAGACAAGAACCAATAACAGGAAATCCAAACGATAGAAATAAGACAATTTGCCCACTGTTATGTGCCAAGGGCATTAGCGTCACTTCACCAGCATCTCAAGTTTTTCTCGCAACATGGGCCTGCCACACGCACTCCATTGGTATCGAAACCCCGTTTATGTTCAAAAGCACAACAGAATTCGCCTGCGTACTGGTAATAGTTCATTGAGAGAAGGTGGCAGCCGCAGTGGAGTAGCCGAATGGTCTAAGGCGCCTCGCTGCAGAGCGAGCGGTTGCTCGCCGTCGGAGGTTCGAGTCCTCCCTGTGTGTGTGTGTGTGTGTGTGTGTGTGTGTGTGTGTGTGTGTGTGTGTTGTCCTTAGGTTAGTTTACCTTAGTTTAAGTAGTTTGTAAGCTACGGACTGATGACCACGCAGTTTGGTCCGATAGAATTGTAAAAAGAAAGGCGGAACACCAGCCCCCAGCAACGAGAAAACTTCCACTGTTAGAACTGTCCGTACACAGTCCAAACAGTCCAACTTAACCACCCCGAATGCGACGGTACCGACCAAGTGTTTGTTGCTGCTGCGGCGGCGGCGGCGTCGAATTGTCAGCATGGAGTTGCGCCCAGGAGCACGTACTCGGCGAGGGCTCAGTCCAGACAGACGGGTACTCCCAAACGCAGGTAGCACTCGCGACAACCAGGTGGCGTCACGTTCGCCCCGCAAGTTGCCGCAGCGCTCTCAGGACGCCCCCTCCGCGTGAGTTTGGTGTCGAGTGTTGTAGCCTTTCTCCGATGTTATTCAATTTGTACATCGAGCAGGCAGTGAAGGAAAGCAAGGAAAAATTTGGAATAGGGATTAAAGTTCCGGGGGAAGAAACAAAAACATTGCGTTTTGCTGATGACATAATAATTCTGTCAGAGACAGCAAAGGGCCTGGAAGAGCAGTTGAATGGAATGGACAGTGTGTTGAAGAGAGCGTATAAAATGAACATTAACTAGAGCAAAACAAAAATAATGGAATGCGGTCTTAGAAAATCAGGCGATGCTGAAGGAATTAGATTAGGTAACGAAACAATGAAGGTGGTAGATGTGTTTTGTTCAAAAAATGTTCAAATGTTAGTACAGCTTATGGGACTTAACTACGGGGTCATCAGTCCCTAAACTTACAAACTACTTAAGAACTACTTACGAACTAGGACGGCACAAATATCCATGCCCGAGGGGGGGATTCGAACCCCCGACCGTAGTCGCCGTGAAGACCGTGACTGAAGCACCTCAGTCCCCTCGGCCACCGCGGCCGGCTGTGTTTTGTTACTTGGGTAGTAAAATAACATGCGATGGTCGCAGTACAGAGGATATAAAATGCAGAATGGCAATGGGAAGAAAAGCATTTTTGAAAAAGAGAAATTTGCTAACATCGAATGTTAATTTAAGTGTAAGGAAGTCTTTTCTGAAGGCATTTGTGTGGAGTGTTGCCTTGTACGGAAGTGAAACATGGACGATAAACAGTGCGGACAGGAAGAGAATAGAGGCTTTTGAAATGTGGTGCTACAGAAGAATGGTCAAGATTAGGTGTGTAGATCGCGTAACTAATGAAGAGGTACTGAACAGAATTGGTGAGAAAAGGAACTTTTGGCATACCCTGACTAAAAGAAAGGATCTCTTGGTAGGACACATTCTTAGACATCGAGGAATCGTAAATTTAGCATTGGAGGGAAGTGTGTGGGGTAAAAATCGCAGAGGCAGACCAAGAGACGCGTATAGTAAGCAGATTCAAGTGGATGTGGGTTGCCGTTCTTATGAGGAGATGAAAAGGCTTGCTCAGAATAGAGTAGGGTGGAGAGCTGCTTGAAACCAGTCTCCGGACTGAAGACCATAAAAACAACTACACAATATCGGCACACCTGTCATTGGCCACTGAATTACAGCAATGGGGAAAGTTGAAAATTTGTGCCGAACAGCAATTCGAATCCGGGTCTCCTGCTCACTAGGTGGATGCACTGATGCCGCAATTTTACCAAATTTTACCTGTCTTCATTTGCCCTTTCTTTTTTTTTTTTAAACTGAGAGTGCAACAGGCTTTCTCAGCGTTTTCAGAACTTTTCTGTCACTACGTTTACATGCAACACATCTTCCGGAAGACGAAAACCGATTTTCGTAAACCGTTTTTCTCTGTCGTGTTTACATGGCATAGCCTGAATCGGATTTCCTAGCCCACTTAACATGGCGACTGAAAAACAGCTGATTCAGTGCCTGATTTAGTCAGGACAATCGCTATTTTTCTTTATTTAAATACCCAGATTTATGTTCACTCTAATGTTTATACTTTTATTTCATATTAGAAAACATCACTCTTTCCATATGTCCTGAAGATTCTTAAGAAGAAAACACAATCTGACAAGCCAAGAACGCTTCAAAAACGGTTGCGTTTACATGGGCACGAAAATCGATTGTGGAACTGGAAAACTGCTTCAGAGATAGCGGATTTCCAGAATCGATTTTGAAGTGTTTACATGCCCAACCAAAAGCGGAATTGGAAAATCGGTTTACGAAATCCGGTTTTGGGAGCCCATGTAAACGGGGTGTGTCAAATCTCGGTGGGTCTTTTCCGTTCTTAATCCACGTTATTGTCACTTACTTTAACATTTTCCATAATTCCTCCTATTGTAATGGAACAAAATGATGTCCATTTATCGTCTATGTACGATCAACTATTTATCTGCTCCTTCTAGGAAAAAAGTCACCTAACCTTCTTGATTGATGTAAGCACCGTCGCTATGACGACATCGTGATAAATAACTCCTATCTCAAAAGTGACAGCGTCGATAAGATCTTACCTATCTGTTGCCTGTGGGCTGCCGATTTTTAGCTTCTCGACGCAGTTTTCGGAAAACGTTAAAAGTAGACTGTAATACGTCTGTTGAATCCATATACGTCCCAGTCTATAATCAGTAGGTTAAAGTCATTCCTAACTAATAGCCTGCGTGATCCAGGTATGTCTGCGCTGCTCAAGATATAATTAATCTGAATGACTTTAGTACTATTAAAATGCAGGATGGTGGTCGACGAAATACCCAACAATTTATATCGTGAATAAGTGGGAGCGAGTCCACTTCACCTACATGCATACTCTGCAATTTACACTTAAACGCCTGGCAGAGGGTTCTTCTAACCGCTATTATGATATTTTTTTACCTTTACATTATGGAATAGCACGCGGGAAAAAGAAACACCTAAATCTTTTAGTTTTAGATCCGACTTATCTTATTTTTTATGATGATCATGTCTCTCTGTGACGGTGGGAGCCAATAAATTATATTCTCATTCGGAGGAAATAGTTGGTAATCGAAATTTCGTAAGTAGATCTCGCTGCAACGAAAGACTCTGTTGTAATGATTTCCACCCCAACTACTGTATCATTTGCGTGAAACCTTTTCTCCTATAACGCGATAGTACTATGTCCTCAAAGGAGACGTAAAAGTGTGGTTAGGCAGTTTCATTAGTAGTTCTGTTGCATATTCTACGTTTTCTGCCAATAAAATGATAACTGTAGTTCGTCTTATCCCCAACATTTTTGTGAATTCTTTCCAATTTAAATTTGTCGTCTTCTTATGACAACTAGATGACCGATGACAGCATCATCGAAAACATATAGGACTATTTAGTTTTTTTTATTCGAAATCGTTTATATAGCTAACGAAGAACAGACGAACTATGACACTATCCTGGGGATCGTCGGATGTCACTTCTCTTTTACTCGCTTTCTGTTAATTACTAAGAACTGTCACGGAATCCAGTGGTACAGTTGAAACCATATTCCATAAGCAGGCAATCTGATTAGAAGCCTCTTATGAGAAATATGGAATCTATCTGCGATCCCTTGTCGATAGCACTCATCGCTTCGTGACAGTAACCAGCTAACTGTGCTTTACAAGAATGATACTTTTTGATTCCGTGTTGACTATGGGTCAATAGATCGCTCTCTTCGAGCATTACGAAGTGTTTTCTATGTAAAACCC
Source organism: Locusta migratoria (assembly GCA_026315105.1). NCBI lineage: Eukaryota > Metazoa > Arthropoda > Insecta > Orthoptera > Acrididae > Locusta > Locusta migratoria. Next base: position 505,429,433 of record CM048744.1, read on the forward strand.
TTGATCGTACCTTTTTTGTTTAAGTCAACAAAGGAGAGATAAAAACAATCGTTTCCAAGATGCTACCCCCGAATACGAAATAAATTTTGTGAAGATTTAATGACGATTTGAAAGCTACCACGGTACCTCAATATATTCTTCTGAGACAAACATTAGAAATAAATAAACAGGACATTAAAATCAAAACTGATTATTTAAGGTTTAACATCATGACAAGTTCGACGGTAGTGGAGACGAAGCGAAGCGTTGGCAAAGAATGGCACTAAAAATCAAATGTAGACTTTAAGGAGGGAAAATTCCAGTAACCGTCACAGGCGATTTTGCAAAAGACGTAAACTGACACCAGAATGACGTTGGGGAATCGATATAAGTCGATATAAGTCGATATAAGTCTACAGTTTTTCAATTTAGAATGAGTCAGCAAAAGGATCCTAAGTGTGCATATTCTAAGAAACATTTAATTTTTCTTTTTTTCTTTTTTTTTCTTATTTTTATTTTTTATTTATTTATTTATTTTTTTTTTTTTTTTACGGGACATTCTTTTCTAAGTGAGGTCACTGTTAGCCAGAAGTACTATCCCAAATACAAAGTCTAAAAATTATCTTCTCTCAATAAAGTTCTGTGAAATGATAGCATACCCACTGAAAAGTATAGTGATTGAAATCCTTGCCGTCCTTTTCGCTTCTTGATCCATCTTGAGATAACAAATGGTCTCCGACACAGATACAATAATGTGCAATTTCACGGTGATCTCTACGCGTGTACTACCTCGATGTAGATTTCAGCTGTCCTACCGTGCCATCCACAGATATTTGTATTTTGGTTCTTGTCAAATTACAACATGGCTGCTACGAAATGTTACTAGAACACGAAAGGAAAATCCGTTAGATTCCGCTTCCTTACGAGTCTATTAAATTCCATATAGACATAAAGTTCAAAACAAGAAGCGAGCAACTAATTCTTCGTCACGAACGAAGTGATGAAAACATAACGGGCAAAGTAAAATGTACAAAACGTATGAATGAGCGAGCACACTGCAGTTTTATGCTCAGAGACCAGAGTTATACATCTAAATTGTATGATCGCTGTACTTGGACTTATTTAAACAGCTGCAATATTAATTAATAACTGTGTTAGTTGCTCTTTATTTCGTGTGATTGCAACTGAGGATTTTCTAAAAAGCTTAAAGTCGAACAAATATAATTTCTAGAACATCGGAAAGGGTTTCAGTTTTAATATTATCATGTTCTGCCAAACACTTGCGGAAAAATAAATGGATTCAAAATGTAGTACCCTGTTCTCGCTGTAGTACTTCACAGATACACTCGCAATCAACATGGGTAGCAAACATATCGTACCCCGGCAAGAAAAGTGACACAAGTATAATCAACGGCAATTATTGTCCCAGAACAACACCAACGTGACAAAAAAGGTATATCTGTTTCTCACAATCAGTCTGCCTGAGGACAAAAGGGTCATTTTAGATGTAAACTCAAGTAATGAGCGATTTGAAAAGGAACGTCCTTATAAATTCAATCACGGATAAGGCAGCTGCAAGAGTGAGGGTCATTGGAAGAATTCTCAGTAGTAGAATACTGTTAGTTAGATAACACTTGTTTGGTCGACGCTTGAATATTGTTCATCAGTATGGGATCCGTACTAGGTGGGGTTCGCAGAAGACATAGAGATGATCCAACGGAGAGCAGCACGCTTCGTTTCGGACTCATTCAGCAAGTGTAAAGTATTACGGAGATGATCAGGAAACTTCAGTGGCAGACACTGCAAGAGAGACCTTCTGTATCGCGGTAAGGGCTTCTGTGAATGTTCAGAGAGCATACGTTCCTCGAAGAGTCAGTCAATATATTGCTTCCTCCAACTTATATCTCGCGAAAAGACCATAAGGATACAATTAGAGAGAATAGTGGTTATTAGAGTCGAAGAGCATGAAAGGGACGCAGAGGTTGGGAAGGGAGTAAGACAGGGTTGTAGCTTTTCCCCAATGTTGTTCAATCTATACTTTGGGCAGGCAGTAAAGGAATGGAACGAGAAATTTGGAGAGGGCATTAAAGTGCAGGGAGAAGAAATAAAAACATTGCGGTTTGCCGATGACATAGTAATTCTGTCAGATACCGCAAAAGATCTGGAAGAGCAATTGAATGGAATTGACAGTGTCTTGAAAGGAAGATATAAGATGAACATTAACAAGAGTAAAACGAAGGTAATGGAATGCAATGTCAGAAAATCAGGCGATGCTGAAGGAATTAGATTAGGTAATGAGACAATAAAAGTAGTAGATGAATTTTGTTATTTGGGTAGCAAGATAACTTCTGGTGGGCGAAGTAAAGAAGATATAAAATGCAGAATGGCTATGGGAAGAAAAGAGTTTCTAACGAAGTGAAACTTGTTAACATCCAATATTGATTTAAATGTTAGGAAGTCCTTTCTGAAAGCATTTGTCTGGAGTGTAGCGTTGTATGTGGGAGTGAAACGTGGACGATAAGGAGTTCAGATAAAAAGATCATAGAAGCTTTTGAAATGTGGTGCTACAGACGAATGATGAAAATTAGATGGGTAGATCACGTAACTAATGAGGTGCTTAACCGAATCGGGGAGAAAAGGAGTTTCTGGCCTTAGCCTCCAAATAATACAAAGCCTACTCACTAGGAGTAAACTCTTGTCGCCGCTCTCGTTGAAACAGCAGCCGCTAGAGGCGCCACATAACAACCACACACGAGCGAGACTTGACTGAAGTGCGTTCTGCTACATTGCGTTGTAATGCACATTGTGTATACCAAAAGAGTCTAACTCACTGTTTTTACGTGAAAATCTACAACTGTTTAAGTGTTTGTGAAAAATGGTATATTGTTGTGTGCCATTTTGCAATCAGGGCTCCCGAAATAAAGCTCCTGGAGTTAGTTTTCACGAATTTCCGAGTAATGAATCCACGATCAACTATGGATAAAAACAATAAGTAGACATGGCATGTGCATTTCTAAGTGATCAGTGCTGCCTAAATATTTCATTTTCATCTCTTATGTAGGTGATACAAAGGATAAGTTATAGCAGCCCAATGAGCATTCTGTGGTATGCAGTAACCATTTTCTTACCTCAGACTATAAATCCGGCCTGAAGATAAAGAAATTGAATCCTGACGCAGTTCCCAATGTTTTCGAAATGTAACCGCCAAGCAAACGAATTAAGATAAAAGAACCGAGAAATATCTTGAGGAGGAACTAACAGAATTGCCCTCTGCTTCAATGACTGCTGCCGCTGCGTATGTCGATGGATATTTGGTACGTGTCGTCGAAGAAAATATACATTGTGAGGATTGTGTCAACAAGATCAGCAGTGTACAGGCTCCGTCACCAATGATGGCCTTAATAAAAGGAAATGACAGAGTTGGTGTTCGATACCCCAAACCTATATTGGTCATGTTCCTGGCAAGACTAGGAAGTGTGACTAACGAGACACTGGAATCAGTTATAGACAAGCCAAATGTACTGTTCTGACTTTTACATATGTTACTGCCTCATACTAGTCGCAACCCCGCATTGCAGTACCGTAAGGATTCGCATGCAGAGCTACTGAACAGATTAATACTGCAAAAATTTCTGCGGCCCTACTTAACTAAATTTTACGAACAATGTGACAGACCAGGTACGTAGGGAATATTTTGCGAAAAGAAATGAAAATTTAGAAAAGAAGCTCTCTAGGAAAAGCCGCAAAACAATTCCAATCAATTAGGCCTAATAATCAGTGTACATGATAATAAAGAAACAATCGCTGTTACCATTGTTAAATAAAGACAGTAACATGAACTTCAATGTTTGTTATCGACATCAGTGACCAAAATGAACCGTTGCGCTATATGGACATATTTTTTAAGCTTCATTTCCTCTTCGGTTCCATAAGAATCTACACGGAATGAGGTTGGCTTGTGGCGCCAACAGCGGAGTAAGTTTGAACTACAGCGGCGACACTGCTCATCAGAGGTAAGCTCCTAGTGAATAGGCTTTGTATTATTTGGAGGCTAAGTTCTGGCATATCCTGACTAAGAGAAGGGATAGATTTGTTGGAATTGTCAACTTAGCATTAGAAGAAAGCGCGTGGGGTTAAAACCGTAGAGGGAGAACGCGGGACGAATATAGTAAGCAGATGCAAAAGGATGTAGGTTGCCGAACGTATTCTCAGATGAAGAGACTTGCACAGGACAGGGTAGCGTGGAGAGCTGCATCAAACCAGTCTGCGGACTGAAGACCACAACAACAACAGTGCTTACACGGAGGCATACCAGCAAACGTTTTATTGCGAACCAGACGCAACTGTAATATGAGGCGGAATGACAATGGCACCCCTCCCCTACATTCAGAGAGCCGGCTTGCAGAGAATGGATGTGTTGCATTGTCGAGTTCATTGACTGTTCTGCCGGCGTCGTTGTACCTGCGACTCACGCTGAGCTGCAGCCTTGAAGCGGCGTGTGATGTCACTCGCCGTTACCGTAGCCGCGAGGCCGTGGCTGCGGCCTTTCGCTGTGGTACAACACCCGCCTCACGATATTTCCCTGTGCGCATGCGCCATCTTTCTCTTGTGCCGCGGTTTCGCATCACCTGCTGCAGTTCGTGTGATCACGAACGAGTAAGATGTTCACACTCCTTTCCGACAGTTTTGGAGCTTCCGCTTATAATATTTTAATAGTTTTTTAGGTTAATTACAGTCTATTCTACCGATACTCAGCTTTGCAGGATTACGATGTATGGGTGTTCCGGTCGCTGCAACATTATTCTCCTGGGGCGTCGTGGTAGAAATAAATACTCGTAGGTACAATTTATCACTTCTTCTTTAATTTGAATCAAAACTTCTCCACCAAAACATAACAACTTCCAAACATATACAAATTACAAAGCATCAGAACGGTAGTACTTCCATTTCAAAATACAGAGTGACATAGCTTCCAGTGCACTTGACAAACGACTGAAACTCCGCCAAAACTCGAACTCCCCCACGCAAGGCGGTGAGGCAAATATATAACATCGGCAATAATGACGTTACATATGCATTGTTCATAACGATTGAATATACTGATTTACAATTAACAAACACACAAAGAAAACATTTTATGTACACAAAAATACACAATATAAAATGAAAACAATGAATACAATAATTTTAGATGGCACATGTATTTTTAAGACGAAATTTCCGATCTTTCTGTTGACAACAAAGCAAAATGTAAAATGTCAATTAATTAGTTAATGAGTCCATCACACAAGTTCCTAACATGTATTGAGCTATCAATTATCTTGGAAATTCTCAAAATAGGTTCAAAATCTCAAGTGAATCAATATATACAAAGAAATACAATATTCAAATCTCGAGTACATCATTAATTACACAATTAACTGGTCTACACAACTTGTTTATAAGCCTAACATTATTTACTTTCATGTATTTATGTTTTACAATAGTTTGTACCCTTTGTCTGTCTATTTATTAAAGTAATGTACGATTGCAAAAGTATTGTTTATAGAATTATCTGGAAACGTCTTATACAAATCTCTTAATTAATGAAATCTATCACTTGTTTTAATCACAGTATCATCGAGACACTGTCCTACACTGATTCCTAGGCTGGCTATTACGTTTTTAACTAACTTCACACGCAACTTTTATTACTATTGAACCACACGATTTCGGATCCGAAGCACACGGTATCGTAGGATGACATTGAGATGAGAGGACCAGGCAGACGGTATCGTACGATAACATTGAGATGAGGGGGGTCAGCAGTATCGTTACACGCTGTTTCTCTAAAATCACTTTCGGCGAACACCCGAAGACTGGATCCTACTATCCACACAGAGTGTACGATAAGCACGATACTGATTTTTCGACTGGTTTTGAAACGTCCCTATACCCGGGCCGCTGAAACATGTCGCTCCTAGGTCACTCGACAAATGCCTTAAACTTGACTTTTATCATTGATCAGCAAGATACATAGTGTCATTTTTATTTTTTGTTTATGAGTCAAATGTGTAAAAGCGCTAGTTATACGACTTTAAAGTGAAATGTTTCAGCGGCAAGGGAATAATAGTTCCGTCTTGAATACGAGATCAAAACTTACAGTCGCGCTATATGTTCAATAGCAGCCCCGCGATATCATTATAGAAGGGTTAATTCATTTGCATCGTCGAAGGTCAAGAGCGTCTTTCCGTTTATCCTTCCACTGCAAACTGTCGTCAACGAGTGCAAGTGCACTGGCATCCTTTAAATCTTCCACTGAGGTCTTTTCGTGTCTTTTCTGAGTGGCCGTGTGTGTGAAATATTTTTCTCTGCAAAATGATGGACGCCATCGCCGAAGCGTCAAAAGAAGGGGTAAAATCTTGGTAATATATAGGGATGTGACTGCCTTCATATCGATTGACTCATTCACGCTGTCGTTTGGCAAACTTCTGGTGAAATTTTGTACCATTAAGACACTATTAAGCCACCTTAAACTACATATGAAATTTAGAGTTTTCAGATCTTTGTCGACACGTTGTTGTCTGAAGGGTCACATAGCCCTCACAGAACGCCAGCTTTTGCGTCATTACAGAGAAAGGACGTAGGAATATTTGAGCTAAATTTCAAACCTGCGTGATAATCATGGGGTTTCGAAAAAGTGAAGAGTTTCAGCTGGCTAATGTAAGGTGGTATATTAATATTGAGAGCACAGAATTTAAGAAATATCTGTGATTTTACAATACGTTCATATGTGTCCGTAGTACTGCGTTGATTAGCTACTTTGACACGCAAGTAGCCGAAGTGGCGGCAGTTAGAAAGACTTGCGTCATGCAGGCCGAACACGACTGCAATTGGTGTCTAACTAACATAAATGCCTCAAGATCATCATCGTCAATTAGCTACAGTATACTGTCGAAAGTTTGCCGATATCAAACTGAACTTCTGGCGCAAGGTAACACAACATAACGGTTATACAGTGTTCTTCCGTAAGAGGTTGCAGAAATTCAACAGGAAATAGAGGGTGCTTCACTAAACACTGAAGACAGCTTAAGGAGATAATAGGAGTTCAATCATATACTGAGTATTTTTTTATTTACATTACTTAATGTTAATTGTAAATAACCATCGTTGACACAATGAACGTATAATTTGGGCCGTATCTCACAAAATGTGCTGAAACGTACAGTAACGGAAGCCTTTTCAAGGCGTTGTGCTCGTCGATTGAATGTTAATACTTTTGCCTAATACCTACATGATTATGCTTACAGCCCCGGCGGGGTGGCCGAGCGTTCCAAGGCGCGCGCGTGTTTGTGTGTGTGTGTGTGTGTGTGTGTGTGTGAGTCTGTTGACCTTAGTATAAGTTTGTTTAAGCAGTTTGTAAGCCTAGGGACATAACCGCAGCAGTTAAGTTCCTTAGATTTAGAAAAATTTGAACATTTTGATTTTGTTGTACTTGAAATTGTATCTTTCGGACTTTTAAAAGCTTAGCGTCACTCAAGAACTTGTATTCGAGGCTCACAAGTATACAGAAATATTACTACAGTTCGATAAACATACTTCTGTTAAGTAACTGTATATTCTCAGAATGTAAAGCATTATTATTAATTTGTTTAGTGAAGCTGTTATAGATAAACCAATCCGTCTCCTACTCCAGTGCAACGTAGCGAGTTGGTCACCCACGAAGTGTCTTATGTTCACTGCACCTAATTACTTCACCAGCGAACAGTGCCATGAACCTCAATGCAAGAATGACACGGCGAAAAAGATTCTCATGGCCGCGGTGGAGTAGGCGAGTGTTCTAAGGCGCCTCGCTGCGGAGCGCGCGGTTGCTCGCCGTCGGAGGTTCGATTCTCCCTTAGGCATGGGTGTCTGTGTTGTCCTTAGGTTAGTTTACCTTAGTTTAAGTAGTTTGTAAGCTACGGACTGATGACCACTGATGGTCCGATAGATTTACAAACATTTGAACATTTTTGAAGATTCTCATACAATCTGGCGTGTTTCGAATCACATCATAGGCAGCGACAATTCTGTCAACTAATTGCATTTCTGTTTCGAGTGGGGTCTCAGGCACAAGTGATGTTGACGCTATTTTCCTTCCTTTCCTTGATACACAAGTGACTTTAGATACCCCTATGGCAAATAACCCAGGTATTTTCACGTCAGGTGGCTTCGCAGGCTATGGAACAGGACAAGGAGCTTATCAGTATGCACTATGAAATTGTACCGGTATCTCTCAATAGTACTGTACTGTACGTCTCTAAAAACACTGATCAATGAATAGGTCTGTCGTTGATTGATAGTGCGTTATTTAACGGATCAATTTAAATAAGATACAACAGAGCCACCTTATGGTTGGATTGGATTGTTTGGTTGGGATAGGGGGCTGAACTGCTAAGGTTATCAATCCCCCGGTCGGGAGGGCAAGGAGTGAGGATAGGAAAGGAGGGGAGGGGGGAAGGAAATGCAGTTCGGGAAGTAAAGAAGGAAGGAAGACTGCATAAGCTCTGGGCCCCGTGCTCGCCACGCACGTTAATACGAAAGAACCTATCGACAAGTAAAGTAAAGAAAACTTGCATAATGACTAATCAGGCTCTTCCTCGTTGTTTCCTTACAGAAAGTAAAGAATGTACTTTTAAGTAAACAGCACAGTACGTTTAAGCTTGTACACATTTTAGTTGCAAATAAACTGGAAAACAATAATGCGAAACACAGAAGGCTTCTCAATTGTTGAAAAATCTAAGGTTACCAGTCAAATATGTTCAAATGTTTGTTAAGCTTAAGGGACTTAACTGCAGGGTCATCAGTCCCCAAACTTACAAACTACTTATGAACTACCTTATACTAAAGACGACACAAACATCCATGCCCGAGGGGGGATTCGAACTCCCGACCGTAGCGGCCGTGCGGACTGTGACTGGCGCGCCGCCGACCGCTCGGCCACTGCGGCCGGCGGTTATCAGTATTAATTGATAAACAGTGCTATAGTCCCTACGCTTACAAACAAACTACTTAAACTAAAACTAACCTACGGACTACACACGCACATCCATGCCCGGGGGATGACTCGAACCTCCGACGGAGCAACCGCGGTCTTCACAGCAAGGCGCCTTAGAGCGCTAAGTCGGCTTCTCCGATACCAGGTCCCTTACCTCAAATTGTTCAGTGGGGCATTCTCTGTGTCCTAAGGAAACCCGCACTAGGTGAGTACGAACCGACTCATCTCCATAGGTGTTTGCTGTGTGAAAAGGAGTGAAAAGGTTCCAAATGGAATACCTTTAGAGAGGCCCATCAACTAGAAAATACTGTTACATGTTTACCAAGTGCTAATAATGATTTCAGATTGTACTTTCAAGACTTATTGTATGATATTGCGAAAACCGAACAAACTAGTTGTATGAAATCGAAGAGTGACTGTTAGAAGTAAGGAGTGCTTTGACAAACCTCTGCCTCATCTGCTAGCTGCGCGCTACTGTTGGCGCACGTGGCGTCGGTAGCGTCAGACGTAAATCCATTTCGTCTGATGACCTGACGTCACCCCACGAGGTTACGAAAGTTCGTTCAGCTTCCTGCTTATGTTTCCTTTCATTAGCGGCACGTGCGTAGCTGTACGATTGTAGCGTGCAACTGAATTGACGGACTGCGCGAAATCTCACCGACTGACCTCTTTATTCGGGGATCTATTCCGTCGCGGTGTAATGGCCGAGCGCTTTAAGTCGCCTCGCTGCAGAGCGGTTGCTCGCCGTCGGAGGTACCGGTCCTCCCTCGGGCATGCGTGTGTGTTTGTGAATCGTCCTTAGCATACTTTAAGGTAGTTTAAGTACTTCGTAAGCCTAGGGACATAACCGCAGATTTGCAGATTATTTGCTTTTGTCTGTCGTCTGTGGTCTTGAGAATGCCGCTTTGTGGTTGAAGTCCCCTACTTAAATGTTAAAAATTACCTTTTTTTGAATCAAAAATTACTGAAGACTTGGTGGACTAGCTGTTTCTGATATGGAAGGAACAGCCGTCTGATTATTTTGGATCATATTGTCGCGTTGAAATGGAAGCAGGCTTGACTTCGAAGGCAACTGAACACAGCACTTATACTGAAAGCTGGTTTATTACGAACTCAAGATACACGCAGCACTAACTGCCTCTCGGGCAGAGTGCTCTGCTATACACAGACAGATTGTACCATAAATTAGAAGAATAGTTAACATAAGAAACAATTAGAATTTACAAGTGAACATAAGAAACATACAGAACATTATGGAATTGTTAATTACAAAGAAATAAATTTTTGCCGGTGGTCGGGATTGAACCGGCGACCTGCAGCACCCCAGTCTGTGACGCTATCCCCTGCGCCACGCCGGCAGTCAGTTCACATGGTGTCTCGCGGCAATATTCTGACGTTGCCCAGGGTACACACCATTGCTTTTATCATCCTTATCACAAATCATCGCAATCTTCGCGGAGGCTCCTTTCGTGTGTCTAGGAGCGAAACTTGACACTCACTTTCAAGAAGCACTGCATGAACTGCAAGTTGAAAGTTACCTCCAAGAACAGTCTCCTACGGAAACTGGCCGGATCACGGTAGGGTAGTCAGCCTGAAAGAATCCGAACATCTGCAACGCCCCTATGCTTTTCTGCTGCAGAGCTTGCCTGCCCTGTTTGGTATAATTCAACTCATGCCAAACAGGTGGATGTAGCTGTCAACGAAACCTGCAGAATTATAACAGGTTGCTTGAAACCCACTCCAGTGCAAATGGCTTTTACCACCTACGAAGAGCAACTAATAAAAACGTATATTGTCCACTTCCGGATAAAATTGAGTTTGATATGGTTTTCAGGGGTATTTTATGTGCTCTACATGCTCCTGCATTCTGAATCTATTAGTATATTTTAACACTGAAATAGTATGTTGAAAATGGATGGTTAAGATCAATCTAATATTGTCCACATCACTGAATGAATCAGAACTTATAATGTTCACCATTTACGTTTCATTTTGCTTCCCTTTCCTCTAATTTGGCAATACTGTGGAGTTTAACAAGTGTCAGGGGTTACAGTACTTTAAAGCATTATACGGCATTGTCGCCTTCTGGCATTGTTTGACACTACTTGAGCCAAATCGTTATTGTTAGTAATGCACAGCGGCAGTATAGCGTTGTGGTTTGTCTATATTGCTCCCAAAAGATTTAGAAAAAGGTTGTGTGGTTGTTGGGAAGGATGGTATAGAACCTGGGACAAGAAAAAGAACAAAGAAGAAATCAAAACGAGAAATGGAAACTGGCACACATTGGAAAGAAGAAAAACAACTTAAATTTGACGTGTCGGCTTTAGAAGTTCCATGCAGCAGGTTCACTCCGGAACATATTGATTTTGATTGCTTACATGAAGAACCTGGAATGGACAAAATGTAGTAAATTTACTGTACCCTATAATATTATGCCTGTAACGGATTGTTGTGTTGATCCAGTTTTTCACAGTAATGTAAAGCTTTGTAGCATTCCTTAAAGTAAACATTAATCTTATGATATTATAAATGATACAACTCATGTGAAGTGCGAATGTCTAATATAACATTTTTAAATATAAAAGTTAATGTGAAGTAATGAAAGCATGTTACTAAAAACGCATCAAAACGTGTAATGTCCTATACGACTCAAAACGTATATTGTCCGAAATATAAATCGATTTTCTAACCTTACAAAAATTGATCTCTTGAAAGCTATCTTCTAGTTCAGTACCTCAAAACGGATCTAACTGTGAAAACATCTTAAAATTTTATTGAATAGTTTGGTAGATATCAGGTGTTTGCTTCTCCTGAAAAATTTGAATAAACGGACATTATATGTTCTGATTAGTTGCTCCCCATACATACTTCGCAATCCACCCAACGGTGCGTGGCGAAGGGTACTCAGTACCACTACTAGTTACTTGCTTTTCTGTTCCAATCCCATACAGAACGACGGAAAAATGAATCCTTGTATCTGTACGAGCCCTAAACTGTGATCTTTCTGGTTTTTACGCGAAATATAGGTTGGGGGCAGTAGAATCGTTCTGCAGTCCGCTTCAAATTCCGGCCCTCTAAATTTCTTCAACAGTGCTTCTCAGAAAGAAAGTCGCCTTCCGTCCAGCAACTCACATTTGAGTTACCGAAGCACTTCAATAACACTCGCAGGAATAGCACCACACCTGTTCGAAAAGATACAGCTGCGAACAAGGAAAGAAAGGCAGTGGAGCAGGAAGTAGCCCATCCTCTGTATGGGCATAAATCGCATGCGCAACGACTGAAGTCAAGGAAGATTTTCCTTTGGGACATCAAAGGAACTTCTCTGCTGAAAAAGGTAGGTTACAATTATGGAGGGCTACGACTTAACGTACCATAGTTGGAAAAGAGTTGAAGCTTTACCTCCTGGCCAAGAAGAGGAATGGATAACTTTGAAGTAGCGAAATAGACTGAGATCTGGAGTTGGAAGATCAAAAGTTAACTAGGCAAGATCCAAATGATACTCGATGTGACTGCGGAGAAGACCAGACTGTTCGGCACATGCTTCGGTGTCGACCTTGCCCAGCCTCCTGTACAGAAGAAGATGACCTTCAACAAACAAAGGAAAATGCACTGGAAGTGGCCCCTTTTGGTCAAAATTAATCTAATCACGTGTAAAATGTATGTGCATGTACCTGTAATTTCTGACATGAGAATACGAATAATTCGCTGGACTTGGTCAGAAGTCTTTACGTAGCGACGCGCTGACTTGGTGAGACAAGCAGTTGAGAGACCTGCTGGACCTACGTCCCGCGTCACAGTAGTGCAAAGTTATGACAAACTGAATATTTCTTAGCCACACGATGCCACTCTCATTGCTCCATCTCGTTCTTAACAGTATTGCCTATAGCTCCCCAGAGACCTGTTCTTACAGCCGGCCTGTCCGTCAGTCGCCATGGTCTGTTACGGCTATTTCAGTTTCAGCTATGGAACTAGAGATTTTGACAAGTGGAATGAAATTAATTTATGCCGCACGAGAATGGCCGCGTGGTCTAAGGCGCCGTGCTACGGACTGCACGGCTGCTGCCTGTCAAAAGTTCGAGTCGTCCCTTGGGCATGGGTGTGTATTGTTCTTATCTTGTTTAAGAAGTTTGTAGGTCTAGGGACGGATGACATCAGTAGCATAGTCCCCTAGGTTTACGAACATTTGAACATTTGAAATTAATTTAAGGAAATACATATAACTAATGTATAATTTTGTACTATTGTGATCAGGCTGTCTCCAGGGATTTTGCCACTGCGTGCGAAATTTTCAAACGCCTTTGGAGGCTCTCAGTTTGATTCATACTTTGCTCTGTTTGTGGAAAGAAAACACTGCCGCTCCGGAAAGGCCGCGCGGTCTAAGACGCCATACTACGGATTTCGCTGCCGCGCCCCTTCGGAGGTTGGAAATGCTCCCTCGGGCATGTGTGTGTGTGTGTGTGTGTGTGTGTGCGTGTTGCCCTTAACATACGTTGAAGTAGTTTGTAAGTCTAGGGACCGATGACCTTAGCAGTTTCCTCTCTTAGGTTTACAAACATTTAAACATTTTTGAACAGGACACTAGAAACTATCGACGTAACTTATTAAACAGAACTGCTTGATATGTACGATATAACAAATCAACTTTACATGTGTCTTCGCGGATACGTTTTATTCTACCAGAGGCATATGAAACACATAAGTGTTGTGTGGCAGCTACAAAAGCCTATTTTTAAAAGAAATGTAACTTCCTCTTTCAAATTGAATTGAAAATGTTTCAAATGTTTGGACTCAACTACTCGGTCATTGGTCCGTAGCTTACAAACTACTTAAACTAAGGTAAACTAACCTAAGGACAACACATGCACACATGCCCGACGAGGGACTCGAACCCCCGACGGCGAACGGCCGCGCGCACCGTAGCACGGTGCCCCAGCGCGCACGGTTAACCTGCCGTAGCACTTCCTCTTTTCGTGTAAATTCTTCAGCATAGGCCAATAGACCGTTACAGCACAAAGACAACGAACTGTTCTTCCGTAATAACACTTAGTCACAACAAACTTGAACCTTATAAAGCTAGGAAATTTCTCATTCAACCAAAATTTGTTAAGAGAATTAAAATAGACAATTTTGTGTTTGTTCTACAGGTTTCTTTATTTTGTTAATCGATTTTCGGCTTCTTAGGTCATCATCAGATATTTACTGAAGTTCATTCAAAGAACTTGCATTGTTAATAAACCAGAAGAGATGTTCTGTATAGAAAAATAAATTACCTTCTTTGATGGGCAGTTAAAGTGTAATTAAATATTTTTAAAAAATCTGTAAATTACTAGCACTGAAAAAGGGGTAAATTAGGTACTATACATCGAGAAACATTGCAAACATAAAGTCATTCAACAATGACTACAGTGAATAAAATAAAAATCAAACAACAGTCAAATGTTTGAAGGGTTGTAAAAACACAAGGTGACACAAAATATAAGAAATCTGGAATAAATATTAGGAACCTGGCATACTATTATAACTAAATAAACAAAATATAGGGGTGGTATAGGAGGGTATGTGTGGGGTGCATTGGAGGTTTGTGAAGCTTAACAAATCGGACGTATGCACTCTAACTGAAAAACGCTGAAAATAAACATATTCAATTATAGTGTTCACAATTAAATAAAGAATTACTGTAAGGACGGAGTACAGAATAATTTGGAATATTAGTACTAACAAAGAACGTTACAAAGTTGGTGTGATACATTGGAAAGCTAGACTAGTATTCACATAGAAAGTAGATAAACCGTAAAGTAATTATGAGACAAAAGTACTGAAAACTATTACAAACATATGCTGACTCAAAAACAGAGTAAGGTAAAATAAGAGATAAAATGGAACAGGAATGGTGAGGTTTATTGGATATTCTGTGGATTACGGTGGGTTGAGAAGTGGTAATGTATTGAAGACTGTTTGATCATTTAATATTAGGCCTGGACTGTGAGTCAGATGTTTGTGATAATTTCTTTTTCTGTATGTAATGTAACATCTCTTCTGGTTTATTGACAACGCAAGTTCTTTGACTGAACTTGAGTAAGTGTCTGACGATGGCCTAAGAAGCCGAAAATCGATTAACAAAATAAACAAACCGGTAGAACAAACACAAACTTGGGTACTTTAATTTTCGTAATGAATTTGCTCTACCATGAAGCGACGGAAGAATCAATGAACATGAAAATTTAAAAATACTGTACAACTGGAAATAAATATCCTGCAACGGCAGCTCAGACCTCTTCTTAGCATAAATGATGAGTACGAGTGGCTCAAACTAGACAAGTCCCTTCTTGGTATTATTTAAATCCTAACAGTTACTTACACGTTGTTTGTATTTCATTTTCAAAATTATTCAATCGTATGTTAAGCTTAAGGGACTTAACTGCAGGGTCATCAGTCCCTAAATTTACAAACTACCTATGAACTACCTTATACTAAAGATGACACAAACATCCATGCCCGAGGGGGGATTCGAACCCCCGACCGTATCGGCCGTGCAGACCGCTCGGCCACTGCGGCCGGCTATTTCATTTTCCCTGGAAACTGTTTCACGTTCTGAAAGAAGCTGCTTGAACAGCTCCACGTTGTTTCCTTAACACTGAACGAAACGACGACTCATTGACTAGAGTATGTACTGTTTGATTTCTCAATTTTGACAATGAAGCAACTGTATGCCGTATCACTTTGAAGTTTACGATACCTTTTCGACCTAGAGACAAGTGCACGACTTTAGTGTGTGATGTCATTCAGTGCAGCTGCGAACCTTCAGATAACTCTTTTTGTACTCTTGAATCCTCGTAGTTCACCTCTGAACATTGCTCATACAGTAGGTCAAGTGAAAATAAATGACCCTGCACCGCTGGATAAAGGTTATCGAATGCACTAGGAATAGAGTTACGTGCGAGCTGTAACCTTAACGCATTACTACCAAATGTTGCTATGTTATTGTCTGAATAAAAAAAAGTACTGTACTTTATGCACAAATTGAAACGTTGCATTGTATCTCTTATATGATTGTTTTGTATTGCTTTAACGCATAATGCATTTTAATGTACCTGATGTGAATTGTCAATGCGCCACAATGTAATTAGGCTGCAAGTTTTAAGACTGATATAGGCTGTGCAATGTACATGAGAGGGTAGTTTTGAGGGAGCGGTGGGTAGTTGGTTGGTGAAGTTAAGCAAGGGTAGTCAGTTCAGGTTCCATTTCTTTAATTGAGATATACATTTGATATTACAATCAGAGGCTGAAAGCCCGACAAGACAGTTTAGGCAGAAGGCTAATTTAAATGAAAACAGCTCAGCTTAATTATCAAAATCACACTAAAGTGAACGCAGCCCATTTAAGTAAAGTCTGAGTTTTACTTTAATTGGGAGCAGTAAACTGTGCTCAATGATATCAATAGGCAGAAGGTCAATAAAACAACATACAATATAATTTACAAATGTGCCCTGCAATTTAAATGACAGCAGTTCAGCTTAGTTACAGGAAAATCACACTGAGGTGGGGGAGCTGGCTACTCGTTAATTTAATACCTCACACAGGTAAAACAGGAGGAGATGAATAAATTGCCCAACGGTCAACGAGAACTACAGCTCCGACACGAAAGGGCTTACACAAACGGATGGAATTACAACCGCGGGGTGGCGATGCCTAACGAAGAGAAAATTTCTACAAGGAGAAGATAAAAATAAAGAAAGAAAAATAAAGCTATACAACTACCTCCCGTGCAGATGGAGCTAGTAGGCAGGCACAAGCCAGATAAATTCCCCAGTTACGTTAACCGAGTTAATGAATGTAGAGTACTTGCCACTCGGAGCAAAGAAAAGAATATAATTCAATTGAACCGAACTAAAAGTTAACAACTAACGACGTGGACACAGGCAACGACGGCCCCTGGGGTACCACCACCGATCCTGACAAATTCAAACACACAAATGTGCGGAGCAGGACTGTATCAGTCCGTTAACTTATTTATTTCTTACTCCACGACAAGTGCAGGCACCCTCGCGATGGTGTAGGCGGAGGGTGTCAACCAACGTCCGGAAACATTTCGTAGATCCCTGATGAAAAGCGGCTGGAACGACGCGAGGCGCAGCCGGAGCAGAGTGCGGAGTACTCCAGCAGTTGTTGACAGCTCCGACGCTTGGCGAGGGACGAACGCGGTGTGGCACGGCCGCTAGGTACGCGACCAGAGACGAGGTAGGGGAGACCGGGGCACGTTTTCCACCATTTTACATTTTTATTTTTGTACTTCTTATTTTTATCGATTTTGCGGTAAACAGCAGATCATTATATTTCCTACACTTTTATTTACAGTCTTGTACAGATATTTTTGAAAATAGCAAATATCATTCTTGGTAGCAAATGGTTTTGTCTGACCATGTTGCGTTGGAAAATTTGCCCCGAATGCGGGGCGAGTTTTCCAGCTTACTTAAAATGTACAGGGGCAAATATTCCAATTATACTTTCAATGTTAAAACAGAGATAATTATCTTGATTTCACTGAATACGTATTTTTATCATGAATTTACAATACATTACAAAAGAGGATAGTAAAAATAGCCACTTTAAATAAAAACAAATGCTATTTAATGGTTTTACAAAATATGTGACTTAAATATTTCACAAATACAGACATTTTAACAATACTTATACTGTTGTCTGAATCACAATGTAAGCAAACAAAAAATGGAACATTCCCTTTCGTACAGTCTCCATGCGCCCATTTCGTGCACTGTACCCACTTTTCATTTGCTTTAGACTTGGCGTAAGACTCAAAGCAATAAGGAATATGTGCCCCATATGCACTCGGAAAACGTGCCCCGTCGCCATATTCGGAACTGTAACACCACGTCCATGAGTAACAGTGTAAGCTATTTACAAAACAAATGCACAGTTACGTGAAGAAAGAAACCCACTTTTAGTGTGTGCAATGTCAAAATAATAAGTTTAACGCTAGAATGTTTATTTTAAGTTTCAATAAAAACGTAAAAGTTTACTGACATTTGCAAAATGACGAAAACAGCCCTGCCGACGTTGTGACTGCTGGTACAACACTGAAACTTTCGTAAATGAAGCGTGCTTTGTTGCTCTTCCTACAGTATCGCCGGTGGTAACATCTAGCGGTTTGTTTCGAAAATAAATGGATTTGGAAAACTTGCCCTATGGAAAATGTGCCCCGGTCTCCCCTAAACAGCCCGCGCCGAGGTGCTGTTATAACGACAGAAAGGCCTCCCCGAACCCAGCTCTTCAGCTCATGGCATGCATGGCTCCCCACGGACAGAGTCCCACTCAGAACAACTTCGATGCACGCGCCGCGCCTGGCCACAAACGGCACTTT
Source organism: Locusta migratoria (assembly GCA_026315105.1). NCBI lineage: Eukaryota > Metazoa > Arthropoda > Insecta > Orthoptera > Acrididae > Locusta > Locusta migratoria. Next base: position 505,447,807 of record CM048744.1, read on the forward strand.
AATCAAAATAACTCGACCCTGGCGATGCCGTGTATCAAACTGCGTGTCTGATCCTCTCTCCAACTGCCTCGGCGAGCCACCGTAGCGCCACACGCGGCAAGGAAAACACCAGTCAGAAGACAATAGACCCGCGATGGATCAAACAGCGCCACGAGCGATGCAATCAGAGAGAGATCGATGGTACTTGCGCCAGTAATTAAATCAAAGACAGGGTCAATCGAAGATACGGGAGCCGGGACGGCTCCACCTCCCCCCCTCCCCCCGCCCTTATCCAAGGACCCATACGCTAGCGAGATGAAGTGGCATGAAAGGTGACAAGCTTAACTTGATTATGATGAACCTTAAAAGGTTTGTTGGTGGTTAATTCCCGAAGAAGTTTCAATATAGCACACCAGCCAACAATCCACGATAATCAATGGCTGAAACCATCCGAAGTAAGATGAATCAAGACATTAAGCCAAAAGCGTCGTTAATAGTAAGAGCCAAAACACAAATGACAAGCCAAAATCAGAAGAAGACACAACGGTTTACATGAAAAGAAGTTGACACGGCTCAGTACATACTAGTCATATCTTACACCCTATATCTTTGCCTTGATGCCAGAGCCCTACCTGGTGGCGAATTAGCCCATGTGCACAACGTAAACAGACCGCTATCGGTTACGGTTGTGATGTTGAACTGAGAACTGTGCATACAAGCACCACTAGCTGCATTTATCTGTCAGCCTAATACGAACTTTTTGTGGTTGTGATGGGAAATTACAAGTGCTTTCGCTAATTGTCAAAAATGTTTGTGTCTGAAACATGTGCTGTATTTTAAAACATTTGTAATTCTCTCACGTGTTTTAATTATGTTAAAATTACATTGTAAACATCCACTTCTTCTACATATGATCCGATGATGGTAACTGTATATTACCGAAACAAGTCATCCTAGATCGCCCCTTAAAACATAATAAAATTAGTTAACGAATTAGTCCCCCCCCCCCCTCCAGGACTGCACTTACTTCTTTGGACTCGTTACTTGCCGGAAAAAGTAAATAAATAAATAATAAGTAAAGGAAAAAAAAGACCGAAAGACGTCTCCTTAATCAATTGATATAAGTTAGGTAATACAATATTTTCTTTCTTTTCTTTCCTTTAAATCAGGGGAACACGAAGACACTCAGCCTTCCAGACCAAAATTTTGGTTTCGCCATTGCCAAATACAGAACCTCGTACATACATGTTATATAATAATGCTTATGAAAAAGCGTACGTAGCGAAAAATCAAATGTTCAAATGTTTGTAAATCTTTGGGACTTTACTGCTGCGGTTATAAGTCCCTAGGCTTACGTACTACTGAGTCTAACCTAAGGACAACAGGCACATACATGCCCGAGGGAGGACTCGAAACTCCCATAGGAAGCAACCTCGCGCTCCGCGACAAGGCGCCTTAGAGCGCTCGGCCACTGCACATCATGCATGATGTTTTAATTTATTCTGTCGTAACATCTACATTCGCAAAACATTTCGAATACAGTTCTAATATTCCACTACAAGTGTCTGAAAAATTATATTATTGTAAGACATATCCTTCAGGAGTTTTGGCGTCATAAGGTTTGAGCATATAGCCGGTAGTCTTTCCTTGGAAACGTATGCACAGGCTGAGGTTCCCTGCAGATACAGGTGACATGGACAGAGCGTGGTAGAAGGGGAAGCAGGAGATGAACTCACCAAGCGTACAGTAAAAACAAACCTAGCCAATGCTGGGTACCGGCGCTAGTATTAAATGTCAGTTTATTCGAAAGTTCGGCGTACACAGGACATTTTCCAACATTCACCTTTTACAGCCATCCACAGAATTCACACGCACAGGTTCACACGTTTGTAGAGCTTATGGGGCTACGAGGTCATCAGTCCCTAAACTTATAAACTACTTATGAACTAGCTAATACTAAGGACGGCACAAATCTCCATGCCCGAGGGGGAGGGGGGGGGGTTCGAACCCCCGACCGTGGCGGCCGTGCAGACCGTGATTGGCCACAGACCGCTCGGCCACCGCGGTCGGCCACACAGAATTCACCGGAGAAAATATAGACACACTTCGAATGCGTAGGGACGGGGTGACGAGGTATGAGGTGAGGGGAGGGGGGGGGGGGGAGATAATTTGATACGTAACGCATCCTTCACTTATCTGAATTTTCCTGTTTCATAGCCTTCTTGTTTGCTATTCGATACGAAAAATACTATCAACGTGAAACCACTAGCGGCAGCATAGGTTGTGTCACTTCTGAGGTTCATATTTCGAATTCCCTCGCCGTAAAAGACGATGCACTTATCAAAAGCTGTTTGTCCTCGACCGTACGTGAGGCGCATGTGTGAATACTCATCGTGCGGGTATGCCTGCGTAACAGGCTTGCGTCGCGGTTCCTGGAAAACGAGTGTTTTGGTGCTCGTAACTGCACCTCCTTACGTCATGGCGCGCGAGGAGCTCGTGTTGCCTGCTAGGTACGGCACGTTCTCCTGCCGCCAAGCGAGCAGCACTGCCCCTGGTTCAGAGTTACCGCACTCTTCTCCTACACCACCTCTCAATCTTCCCTGCGAAGCCATGGATGAAGGGCGTTCGACGCGGTGACACACTGCAGACTGCTAACGAAGATACGAGCTCATGGAATAGGTTCACAGATTTGTGAGTGGCTGGAAGACTTCCTAAGTAAGGAACGCAGTACGTTGTTCTCGACGGCGACTGTTCATCAGAGACAAATGTATCGTCAGGCGTGCCCCAGGGGAGTGTGATAGGACCACTGATATTTTCTATCTATATAAATGGTCCGATGGACAGTGTAACTTGTAATTTGAGGTTGTTTGCTGATGATGCTGTGGTGTATGGAAGGGTATCGTCCTTAACTGACTGTAATAGCATACATGATGACTTATACAAAATTTCTAGTTGGTGTGAAGAATGGCAGCTGGCTCTCAATATAGAAAAAATGTAAGGTGAAGCGCATGAGTAGGAAAAACAATCCCATAATGTTCGAATACGGCATTAGTACTTAGCTTCTTGATGCTGTCGCGTGCCGGCCGCGGTGGCCGAGGGGACTGAGGCGCTCCAGTCACGGTCTGCACGGCCACTACGGTCGGGGGTTCGAATCCCCCCTTGGGCATGGATATTTGTGCCGTTGTAGTTCATAAGTAGTTTGTAAGTTTAGGGACTGATGACCCCGTAGTTAAGTCCCATAAGCTGTGACAAACATTTGAACATTTTTTGCTGTCGCATGGTTCAAATATCTAGGCGTAACATTGCAGAGCGACATGAAATGGAACGAACATGTAAGGACAGTTGTGAATAAGGCGGGCAGCCGACTTCGGTTCATTGGGAGAATTTTGGGAAGATGTACTTCATCTGTAAAGGAGACCGCGTATAAAACGCTTGTACGACCACGTCTTGGGAATTGCTCAAGTGTTTGGGACCCGCAGCAGATCAGTTTAGAGGATACATAAAAGCAGTGCAAAGGCGAGCAGCTAGGTTTGTTACTCGTAGGTTCGACCAATGCGCGAGTGTCACAGAAATACTCCGGAAACTCAATCGGGGATCGCTGGAGGAAAGACGACGTTCTTTTCGTGAATTTCTGTTGAGGAAGTTTAGAGGGCCGGAATTTGAAGCTGAGTGTAGTACGATCTTGCTGCTGCATACTTAGACAAGATAAGATAAATTAGGGTTCGTACGTAGGCATATAGGCATTCTGTTTTTCCTCGTTCTATTTGGGAGTGGAATAGGAAATGCCTATCAGTGGTACATTGTACCCTCCGCCACGAACCTTACGGTGGATTGCGGAATATGTATGTAGATGTAGATTTCCGTCTACCAGTCATCTTTTTGTATCGGGGCTGTAGTAGGTTGGAAAAATTATTTTACAATATAAACTACGTCAAATTATATTCCTCCAACATCTAGCTTTTGAAATATATGAACATAGCTTTACCATGTGAAATACTGTTTTATGTTCAGATGTATATATTTCCTTTTTAGTTTACACCTCGTGTATGGAGTGAACCAACATTTTTCTTCTAAATTTACATCACATGAAAGCAACAAGAAATTTTATAAACCTAAGGGACCAAATTGCTACGGTCATCGGTCTCTAGACTTTCAAATTACTTAAACTAAGAGGAAATACCCTCAGACTTAAAGAAGAATATAATAATTCCAACTGTAAATAAAGCAAGTACAGTACAATGGTTGCAAAATACTAACACAGATTATTACAGACGAATGGATAACTGGTATAATGTGACCTCCGGGGAGATCAGGTTGGATTTAAAAGGAATGTAGGAACACGGGAGGAATTACATTATGACATATCTTAAAAGATAGCTTAAGGAGAGGCAAACATAGGCTTTTAGATTTTTGTAGATTTGGAAGCAGCTTTTGACAATGTCGACTGGAATACATTCCTTCAAATTCTGAAGGAGGCATATGTAAAACATCGGGAACGAAAAGTGATATAAAAGTTGTATAAAAACCGGACAGCAGTTATTAGAATAGATGGGTGATGTGATGTTTGTAGAGTTATGGGACTTAACTACGGGGTCATCAGTCCCTAAACTTACAAACTACTTATGAACTAGCTACAACTGAGGACGGCATAAATATCCATGCCCGAGGGGGGATTCGAACCTCCGACCGTAGTGGCCGTGCAGACTGTGACTGAAGCGCCTCAGTCTCTTCGGCCACCGCGGCCGGCAGGATCGATGGGGATGAAAGGGACGCAGTGGTTGGGTAGGGAGTAAGACAGGGTTGTAGCCTTTCTCAATTTGTACATCGAGCAAGATGTGAAGGAAAGCAAAGAGAAATTTGGAGAAAGAATGAAAGTTTGGGAAAAAGAGAACAATTTTCGCTTTACCGTTGATGTAATTCTGTCAAATACAACAAAGGGCCTGGAAGGAGCGTATAAGATGAACTTTAACTAGAACAAAACAAGGGTAATGGAATGTAGTCTATGAAAATCAGGTAATGCTGAAGCAATTACATTTCGTAATCTCTATATATAAAAATCTCGTGTCACGTTGTTCGTGTTTGTATTGCTCCGAAATGGCTCGACCAATTTGCATGAAATTTTGTGTATGTATGTGGTAGGTATTTCATACCGCTTGGTGATTACGATGTTCCTATCAGAACGTTTTTTAGTGTTTTTCGGCTTGACGCGGTTAGAAACCCGACAGCATTTTATTGAAAATTATCGCTGCAAGACTCTACATTCTCTTGCTCCATAAAATTTCAGGAACGCAGCCTTATAAAATTAACTTCTCTAATATTTCGTGTGTGACGTTCAGTGCTTTCTGCGTGCTTTTATGCTCGCGCTTCGGGCCTATGCGCTTGCTGCCACAGATAACAATCGCCAGAGATTTAACATTTTATTCTGCATTTGGTTTGTAACACAACGCAGTGCATTTATAATTTGTAAAAACAAATACTTTATCGGCATACCATTTTTCATCAGCAAGTACAAAATTTTTTGGCTATTTGTGCGCGTGCACTATGGTGTAATGCCAGCAAGACGCAAGGGGGTCCATTTGAGCCGCCGTAAGAATAAGGTAAGAAACATGCGAAATAATAGAGCACAAAGAACAGACGAGCCAATCCAACAAGATAACGAAAATGTGTGTGGTGCGTATGTGGCAATTTCGTGCATCTCAATCACAAGAGAAACGAGCTGAACGAAAACGACTATCGGAACGAAGACAAGTGCGTTGGTGCGTCGTTAACGCACGCAGAGCAAATGACCGACGACGCCAAGCACGTCAAGCACTTACATCGGCTTCATTACTTCGCCTTCGTCTCGCATTAGATTACGAACCAGATATTGAATGTTCCGCTCATCCGAAAATGGTGATTGGTGCTATGGACAAAGAATGTCCCCATTGTCCTACACTCAAATTAAAACATGAGTCAGTCAGCGTAAAAAAAGTGTATTTTAACACTCTTGGATAGAAAAATATATTACTTTTTAAATTTACGTGTAACTTATAACAGATGAAACAATGTGGATGTTCATTAAGTTAATGAAATACACTGCGCGGCCATTGTCGAGAGCAGAGAACACCGAATCTTGTGAGTGCAACCGGGTTCTTACTAGAAGCGAGTGTTCTGTGACGTTGTTGCATTAGTTTATTGCATTTATCTTATGCTCGCATATTAGATTCAGTTTTGCGTTAAGTATCTAGTTAATGTACTCTTCTGCCACGTGGATCGCGACCATCCTCTGTTTTTGTGCCCGCGTGTACATTACATTCATTTTCGAGTTAAGCATCTCGTTAGAGTATTTTTCCACCGTCTGAACCCCACAGCCGTCTGTTTTGCTTCCGTTGGATCAGTACCAGCTCTAACCGTCTTCGTCTACCACAGTTACCCTCTCTCGATTCTACACTGCGTCTATCTAGTCGTTAGTTTGTCTGGGTAATGTAATCATGAATAGGGACTGTGACTGCTGTGTGCGGATGCAGTCTGAGCTGGTGACACTTCGCTCCCAGCTTCAAGCTGTGTTAAGGTTGGTTGCTCAGCTGGAGGCTGCGGTCGAACGGCGTCATTGTCGTTGGCCGGTCGTGGGAACGGAACGGAATCTCGGCGTGTCCACCGATCGGCCTGCGGCAGCGACACGCCCTGATACTGCCAGCGATGAGGCAGACACCCCACGGATGTGCGTGGCAGGAGGCGCAAGACATTCCGGGGGACCGATCGTGAGGCCTCCCTGGTTCGTCTCGCGAACAGGTTAGAGGCGCTATCTGTTCAGAACAACGTTCCTGAGCCTGATTGTGTCTATCCTGAAGTCACCACGCAGCCTGCAAGATCCGGGCTTTAAAAGAAGGTGCGTTTGCTTGTAATTGGGAGCTCCAACGTTAGGCGGGTGATGGAGTCCCTTAGAGAGATAACTGCCAAAGAGATGAAGAAGGCCAACGTGCACTCCGTGTGGATACCGAGTGGAGTCATTCCAGATTGGAACGGGTCCTTCTGGATGCCAAGAAGGGTACGGGGTGCAGCTAACTGCAGGTGGTGACCCACGTCAATACCAATGATATGTGTTCCTTCGGATCTGAAGAGGTTCTCTCAGGTTCGAGCGGCTATCTGCGGCTATCTGCCAGTCTTGCTTCCGAGATGAAAGAAGAGCTCAGCACCTTCAGCATAGTTGACAGGACCGACTGTGGACCTCGGGTACAGAGCCGAGTGGAGGATCTGAATTAAAGGCTCAGACCATTCTGCGACAGTGTCGGATGCAGATGCGCTATCGGGTGGTGGGTTTCCGTGTTCCGCTGAATAGGTCAAGAGTAGCGAAGGGTGTGTAGTGTGGACTGGGCGTCTTTTTTTCTAGTTTGGAGGGCCTCTGGAACACACAGGAAGGTTTTCAACCTCAAAAGGTACAGGTCAAAGATAGGACAAACGCAGATCTAAAACCCATTGGTCTGTTGTAAATTGTCGTAGCTGTGTTGGGAAAGTACCAGAGCTCCTAGAGCTAATAGAAAGTAGTGAATCTCAGGTCATTATGGGAACCGAAAGCTGGATAAAGCCGGAGATAAGTTCAGCTGAAATGTTTACTAATGGGCAAATGATGTTCGGAAAAGACAGATTGAATAAAACAGGTGGTGGCGTATTTATTGCTGTCACAATCAGTTTATCTTGTAGCGTAATTGAAGTAGATAGTTCATGTGAATTGGTATGGAAGACGTTATACCTGACAACAAGAATAAATTAATATTTGGCTCTTTTTACTGACCTCCTAACTCAGGTGATTTTTATTGCAGAAAAGTTCAAAGAAAGCTTGGACGAAATTTCAAAAAGTTCCCCCAGCATACAATTTAATTGGTGGCGACTTTAACTTATCCTCGATATGTTGGCAAAAATACATGTTTAAAACCGCGGGTAAGCATAAAACATCGTTCGAGATTGCACGAACCGCATCCTCCGAACATTATCTCCAGCAATTAGTTCAGGAACCCACTAGAATAGTAAATGGTTGTGAAAATATACTTGACCTCTTAGCAACTAATAATCCGGAGCTAACAACGAGTATCAAAACAGACACTGGGATTAGTGAACACAGAGTTGTTCTAGCGAAAATAAATATCGGATTTCTCAAATCTACCAAAAATAAACGAAAAATATATCTATTCAAAAAAGCAGATAAACATTCGATTAACACTTTCCTGAGTGAGAAACTCCAGACTTCCGAAACTAAAAATGTAAGAGTAGATCAGATGTGGCTTACGTTCAAAGAAATAATAACCATTGAAAGATTTATGCCAAACAAATTAACAAAAGAGGTGTCTGACCCGCCATGGTAAACAACAGGTTAGATCGCTCTAGAAAAAGCAAAGAAAAAAGCATTCCAAATTTAAACGGACACAAAATCCTCAAGACTGGTAGTCTTTTACAGAAACTCGAAATTTAGCTCTAACCACAATGCGAAAAGCTTATAATAAATTCCACAACGAAACCATGTCACGTAATTTGGTAGAGAATCCTAAGAAATTCTCGCCTTATGTAAAGTATACTAGCGGTAAAACACAATCAATACCTTCACTAAGCGATATTAACGGTGATGCTACTGATGACGGTTCTGCTAAAGCAGAACTGCTTAACACAGCCTTCATAAATTCCTTCACCAAAGAAGACGAAGCACATTCTCCAGAATTCGTATCAAGAACAGCTGCCCAGCATGCATAATTTAGAAGTTGATACCCCTGGTGTATTAAATCAATTTAACAAAATGAGTCTCCCGGTTCAGACTGTATACTAATTACTTTCCTTTCAGAGTAAACTGATTCAATAGCCCAATACCTAGTTATCATATACAACCGCTCGCTCAGCGAACGTTCCGTACCCAAAGACTGAAAAGTTGCACAGGTCACACTACGTAATATCCAAGAAAGGCAATAGGAATGATTCACAAAAATATAGGCCTATATCATTGACGTCGGTTTGCAGCAGGATTATAGAACATATACTCAAATTTTACGAACTACCTCGAAGAGAACGACCTATTGACCCATAGTCAACACGGATTCAGAAAGTATCATTCTTGTGAAACACAGCTAGCCGTGTACTCTCATGATGTGGTCAGTGATATCAACGTGGGATGTCAAATACCGTATTTCTAGATTGCCGGAAGGATTTCGATACTGTACCTCACAAGCCTCTTCTAATCAAACTGGGTGCTTGTGGAATACCGTCACCATTGTGCGATTGGATTCGTGATTTCCTGTCAGAAAGGACACAGTATGTTATAATTTACGCAAAGTCGTCGTGGAGAACTGAAGTAACATCTGGTGTTCCCCAGGTAAGTGTTATAGGGCCCCTACTGTTCCTTACTTTTAAAAACGATTTGGGAGATAATCTGAGTAGCTCCGTAAGACTGTTCGCGGTTGATGCTGACACTTATCGGTTAGTAAAGTCACCAGAAGATGAAAAGCAATTGCAAAATTATTTAGATATCAGCATGGTGCAAGAAATTAATTGACCCTTAATAATGAGAAGTGTGAAGTCATCCATATAACCACTAAAAGAAGCCCGTTAAACTTCATTTACACTATAAATCAGTTAAAGCTACAGGCCGCAAATTCCACTAAATACCTCGAAGTAACAATTACAAACAAAGTGAAAAGAACACATAGAAAATATTGTAGGGAAAGCGAACCAAAGACTATCTTTTGTTGACGGAACCCTTAGAAGATTGAACAGCTCTATTAAAGAAACTGCCTACATCACACTTGTCCGTCCTATTTTGGAGTATTGCTGCACATTGTAGATCCCCACCAAGTGGGATTGACGGAGGATTTAGAGCAAGTACAGAGAAGGGCAACTCTTTTTGTATTATCGCGATATTTGGGAGAGTGTCACGGAATGATGGAAGAGTTAGGATGAAAATCATTAAAAGAAAGGCGATACTCGTTGCGGCGATATCTATTTGCGAAATTTCTTTCACCAAATTTCTCTTCCAAATGCAAACTAATTTTGTTACCACCCACCTACATAGGAAGACATTATCATCAAAATAAAATAAGAGGAATCAGATCGATAACGGGAAGATTTAGGTGTTCCTTTTTCCGCGAGCTATTAGAGAATGGAACTGTAGAGAAACATAGTAAAAGTGGTTCAATGAACTCTCTGCCATGCACTTCAAAGTGACCTGCGGAGTATTTATGTAGATGCAGACTGACAAAATGAATGTTTGGTATTTTTTATTTTTTATTGGCTATCATCGTCGACAGCGTTCTGTATTATTTGTCATAGATACCATACTCACAGACTTCAATGTATTTGTTATTTTTTAATTAACAAACAAAATATATGGCTAAACATCATTTACTGGGTCAGCTACTGACAAAATAAAACTAGCAGATGAGTTTTGATATTTTGGGTGAAAAAAAAATAATTCTGATGGCCGGAGTGAAGAAGATATAAAATGCAGAATGGCTATAGCAAGAGAAGCATTTCTAAAGATGATAGCCGCGCGGAATGGCCGCGTGATCTAAGGCGTCATGCTGCGGTCGGGACTCCGTTCCTATCGGAGGTTCGAGTCCTCCCTCGGGCATGGTTGTATGTGTTGTTCTTAATGTAAGTTAGTTTCAGTAGTTTAGGGAGTGATGAGTATAGCAGATTGGCCTAATAGGTTTACAAATATTTGTTTTTGAAGAAGAGAAGTTCGTTTGCATCCAAAAATTTAAATGGTGAGAACTCCTTTCTGAAAATATTTGTCGGGAGCGTAGCATTGTACGGGTGTTAAACATGGATAATAAGGAGTTCAGACAGAAGCATTTTACATGTGGCGCTTCAGACGAATACTGAAGTTTAAATCCCGTAACTAACGAGGAGGTACTGAATATAATTGCGGAGAAAAGAAATTACTGACATAAGAGAAGAGATCGATTGATGGGACACGTTCTGAGACATCATGGAATCGTCAATTTAGCATTGGAGGGAAGTGTCTGTGGTAAAAATCGCAGAGGGAGACCTAGAGGAGAATACAGTACGCAAGTCCCAAAAGATGTAGGTTGCCGTTCTTATTCAGATATGAAGAGGCCTGCACAGGACAGGGTAGATTGGAGAGCTACATCAAAGTCTTTGGACTGAAGACCAGAACAATGTGATGTCTTGCTTCTTAATCGTTAACCGATAATTGCAGCAGGCGTTATTCAAAGGGCGGCTATTATTTGATACCAATGCAGAAAGAAGTGAACAATTGTTTTTATAATTTTGTCTTTAAACGTTTCTGTTCACTTCTATGATTTGCGGTCCATTGTCATCATAGCTTCCCTTTTCTTCAGTTACAGTCCTTAAAAAAAAAAAAAAAAAAAAAAAAAAAAAAAAAAAAAAAATTGAAATACTTATGCTGTAAATGAGAATATGGTATGAATCTGTAACGTCTTCAAAACTGCTCATTTACAATATGTTTTGTCGTATACCAGATTACGTGTTTTTAATTAGTTAAAGCATTTCTGAGATTTTGATCAATTATTATGCCATTCAACGTTGAGAAAATTATAGCTGAATAATATGAATGGTTTAGGAAGCAGTGAACTAAAGCATTTTTTTGCAGAACAAAACAAGGTTAAAAAATTATACTTTGAATTGGGCTTCAACTCTTCGACTATTGCAACACAAAATTCTATCAATTGCAGTAAATGGAACACACACCTAAAGGAAATTGACTGAAGGCAAGATGAAGAGCATTGCTCATGATAGTGTGGAGAGCTGCAGCAAACCAGTCTCCACATGAGTACGAAAAGAAATCCGTTAAACTTTGTTTACAAGATAAATCAATCAAAAGTGAAGGCCGTAAACTCCACAAAATACCTAGGAAAAACTATTACTTCAGACTTAAACTGGAAAGAACACGTAGATAATGTCGTGGGAAAGGCCAGAACACTTAAAAGATGCAACAGAACTACTAAAGAAACTGCATACACTACGCTTGTCCGTCCATTTTTGGAGTTTTGGTGCCCAGTGTGGGATCCGTATCAGGTGGGTTTGACGGAGGACATCGAAAGAGTCCAGAGAAGGGCAGTTCGTTTCGATACAGGGGAATCAACGTTACGGAAATGATACAGGATCTGGGATGGGAATCATTACAACAACGGCGCTTATCACTGCGGCGTGGGCTACTTACGAATCTCCAATCGCCAACATTCTGTTGCGAATGCGAAAATATATTGTTGACTCGCACTTACATAGGTAGAAATGACCATCAGTATAAAATAGGAGAAATCAGAGCTCGAACGGGGAGATTCAGGTGTTCTTTCTTCCCGCGCGCTATTCGAAAATGGGAGATAAATAGTATAATGGTGGTTCGATGAACCCTCTGCCAGGCACTTAAATGTGATTTGCAGAGTATCCCATGTAGATGTAGACCACAACGAGTTCACAGAAAAAGATGATAGAAGCTTTTTAAATGTGGTGCTACAGACGAATGATGAAAGTCAGATGGGAAGATCACGTAACTAATGAGGAGGTACTTAAGCAAATTGGGGAGAAAAGTTTCTATCATATCCTGATTAAGAGAAGGGATAGATTGGTTGGATACATTCTGAGACATCAAGGAATTGTCAACTTAGCATTAGAAGGAAGTTCAAAAATGTTCAAATGTTTGTATAGTCTGTGGGACTTAACTTCGGGGTCATCAGTCCCTAAACTTACAAACTACTTATGAACTACTTACGAACTAGGACGGCACAAATATCCATGCCCGAGGGGGGATTCGAACCCCCGACCGTAGTGGCCGTGCAGACCGTGACTGGAGCGCCTTAGTCCTCTCGGCCACCGCGGCCGGCTAGAAGGAAGTGTGTGGGGTAAAAATCGTAGAGGGAGACCAAGGGACGAATACAGTAAGCAGATTCAAAAGGAGGTAGGTTGTCGTTCGTATTCTCGGATGAAGAGGCTTGTACGAGACAGAGTAGCATGGGGAGCTGCATCAGTCTGCTGACTGAAGACAACGACAACATATGACATAAGCAGTAGATCGTGCTCTTTATATCTGATAATGTAATCATTCTAATTATGGAATAGTGAGTTGGTGATGGAGGGTGAAACAGCCAGCCGGCAACATTTCTTTCCTTTCACGCTGCTGGGGGGTATTTTTCAGACAGTTACTGTTGTGTCCAGTGTGACGTCGATTGCTGAAGTGATTAAGTGTATGAGAGAGAGACAGAGAGCGGCTGGTATCTGCGTGCAGGTGTGGTGATAAGATAGACGGAGATGAGGGCCGCGCGCGGGCAGCGCGAGCGTCGCGCCGTGTGAAGCCATGCCGGCGCCCCGGGACCCCGCGGCGCTGCCGACGCTGCTGACGCTGACGCTGCTGACGCTGACGCTGACGCTGCTGCCTCTGCTGACGCTGACGGCCGCGGCGCACCACCCCGCGCAGCTCCGCAGGGGCCAGAGTGAGTACCGCCACGTCCATCACACACCACACTATTCGCTAGTCACTTCCGTATTTTATGCTGAAGGTAGTGTACGAGGGCCAGGGTAGTGGTACAGACTACCCTGCGCCACGCACCTTTGGGTAGATTGCGGAGTATGTATGTAGATGTAGATAATTATCTGTTAAATTCATGTAAAATGGGATGCCTGCTCCGGCCACCGCCACCGTCCACCAGCAAGGTGCCAAAGGCCTGATGATGGTACTGTAGGACCGAAACCGGTTGCCAATGAAAAGGGCAGCAACTTGCGATCAGGACTGTCGTATTTTAATTAATAAACATATGACTTTGTTTAGTGAGGGTGATCTGACGAAGGCCACTTTATTCAACTTCGTTATTATTTTTTCAAAAAAATGTTCAAATGTTTTAATAGTCTGTTTGTTTGTATAGCTTGTGGGACTTAACTACGGGGTCATCAGTCCCTAAACTTACAAACTTCTTATGAACTACTTACGAACTAAGACGGCACAAATATCTTTGCCCGAGGGGGGATTCGAACCCTCGACCGTAGTGGCCGTGTAGACCGTGACTGAAGCGCCTCAGTCCCCTCGGCCACCGATTTTATAGTCTATGGGACTTAACTACGAGGTCATCAGTCCCTAAACTTACAAACTACTTATGAACTAACTAAGACTAAGGACGGCACAAATATCCATGCCCGAGGGGGGATTCGAACCCCTGACCGTAGTGGCCGTGCAGACCGTGACTGAAGCGCTTCAGTCCCCTCGGCCACCGCGGCCGACTATTATTATTATTTTTCTTTATTATTTTTTATTCGGTAAATTAGTTCATTTCTGTATTGAACGATGAAATCTCTGCACTTTTTTTTAAGTCCGTGTAAAAATAAAAACTCCTTACGTGTTTGGAGGAAAACCATGTTTATTTTTTGACATAGTCTCCTTTTATACACTTGGTCCAACGCTGTCGTAATATTTTGATCCCTTCCGAATTATAGGAATTGTCCAAGACTGCAACGTAGCAATCACCTCCTCGTTTGACTGAAATCTTCGCCCCGCCAGCCTTTTCTTCAAATTAGGGAACATATAGTAGACCGAGGGAGACAAGTCTGAAGATCAGGGGGGATGTGAAACGAGTTGCAATCCTATTTCCAATAATTTTGCGACCACAACTGCTGAGGTGGGCGCTGGTGCATTGTCGTGAGGGACATTTTTGTGGGCCAGTCGCCGGCGTTTTTCTTGCATCTCGGTTTTCAAACGGTCCAATAACGATGAGTAATATACACCTGTAATAGTTTTACCCTGTTCTAAATAGTCGATCAGGATTGTCCTTTCCGAATCTCAAGAGACCGTCGCTACCTTTCCGGCCGAAGGACCGGTCTTAGCCTTTCTTTGGTGCAGATTCTCCCTTGGTAACCCAATGTTTAGATTGTTCTTTGGTCTCAGGAGTATAGTAATGTACCGATGTTTCATCCACAGTGACGAAACGACGCTCAAAGTCCAGCGGATGTTTCCTTAACAGCTGCAAACCTTCCTTGCAACACTTTACACGATTCCGTTTTTGGTCAAGCGTGAGGCAATCGCGGCACCCAACTTGCGGATAGCATTCTCATGTCCAGATGTTTATGAAAAATATTATCTACCCGTTCATGCCCACGGACCTTAACTTTTCTGTCATCAATGACCGCATCACGAAAATTAACAATAATTTCTGAAGTCGTAACTTCCACAAGGCGTCCAGAACGTTCAGCGTCACTTGTGCCCATATGGCCACTTCGAAAAATTTGAAAACAATTTTAAACTGTTTTAATTGATTGTTTATCAAGCTGCTCTTTAGTCTCTAGAGGCGTTTTGCCTTTCATAAAATAATGTTTAATCACCACACGAAATTCTTTCTCGTCCATTCTTTGACAATCTCCCGAGTTCCTAGATTCCCACGAACACAAACAAATTGACCAATCAGGCTGAAACTTGGTGTGCGTTCTTTCCAAAGATGCTACTAACTAAATATGACCTCGTACGCGCCGGCGGTGCCATCTCTCGTACTTTCCACGGACTTATCAAACGCCCCTTGTGTATAGTAAATTATACTTCTAAAAATGACAAGCTGTAATGCATATTACTGTACAGTTAAAGCCACAAATAAACTCTATAAATAATTTACAACAGTGTTTTCAAACTATGGGTCGAGACCGCCAGGGAGGTTAAAGTGTTCAAATGTTGGTTAAGCTTATGTGCTTTAACTGCGGGGTCATCAGTCCCTAAACTTACAAACTACTAATAAACTAACTTATATTAAAGATAGCACAAACACCCATGCCCGCTAGGCCACTCCGCCGTGGCCAGGGAGGTCGCTAATTCAAAGGGTCGCCATACAGGAGGAAGTAGTTGCGCCATAAAAGAACCAGATCAGTGCATTTCTGAATACTACAGGTTCCGTAATGTAAAAACATATCCCTAAAAAAAGTGAAATGTATGTTATATTAAAATTACGCGATACCTTGCTGATTATCGGTTCTTTGTTGAATAGAACAAAGATTGTTTTATAATAACTACTCCGCGTTAACAATGAATGAAGACGAGGTGGAGTAACCGAGCAGTCTAAGGCGCCTCGCTGCAGAGCGCGCGGTTGTTCGCCGACGGAGGTTCGAGTCCTCCCTGGGGCAAGGGTGTGTGTATGTTGTCCTTAGATTAGTTTACCTTAGTTTAAGTAGTTTGTAAGCCACGGACTGATGACCACGCAGTTTGGTCCGATAGATTTACAAACATTTGAACATTTTGAACAATGAATAAATAAAAGGCCTGTAAACTGTTTTCAGGTACATTTGAGAAATTCGATTGTTTCCAAATTGACTATTGAGTAGCACGTTGCTCAACCAGCACAATTCGCTTCTGACCTTTACCTGTCCAACAGACAATCGCATCAATTACATTCCTTGGCGTAACACTGCACAGAGGTATGAAATGGAACGAGAATATAAGGACAGTTGAGAAGAAGGCGGATGTTCGACTTGGCTCATTGGGAGAATTTTGGGATGGTGTGATTGAACTGAAATTGTAAAAAGCTTGTACGACCCCGTCTTGAGTATTGCTCAAGTGTTTGGGATCCCCACTACATCAGTTTGAAGGACGACATAGAGGCAGTTCAGAGGCGGGCGGCTAGGCTTGTAACTGGTACATTCTATCAATGCTCGAGTGTTACCGAAATGCTTCGGGAACTCAAATGGAAGTCGCTGGAGGGAAGGCGTCGTTCTTTTTTTAGAAACATTGTTGAAGAAATTTAGAGGGCCGGAATCTGAGGCAGACTACAGAACGATTCTACTGCCGCCAACATATATTTCACGTAATGATCACAAAGATAAGACCCGAGAGTTAGGGCTCGCACGGATGCATACAAACATTCGTTTTTCCGTCGTTCTAAATGGGAGTGAAACAGGAGCGCAAGTAACTAGTAGTGGTACAGAGTACTCTGCGCCACGCACCTTTGGGTGGATTGCGGAGTATGTAGATGTAGATAATTATCTGTTAAAATTCATGTAAAATGGGATGCCTGCTCTGGCCACCGTCCACCAACAAGGTGCCAAAGGCCTGATGATGGTCCTGTAAGACCGAAACCAGTTGCCAATAAAAAGTTTAGCAACTTGCGATCTGGACTGTCGTATTTTAATTAATAAACATATGACATTGTTTAGCGAGGGTGATCTGACGAAGGCCACTTTATTCAACTTCGTTATTAATTTTTATTCGGTAAATCAGTTCATTGGGAATGTGAGATCGTGTTTTTTCTGTATTGAACGATGAAATCTCTGCAGGTTTTTTTTTTTTTTTTAATTTTTGTTTTATTTTATTTATTTTTTTTTTTTTTAATTACGGTGGGCGACCGTCCTCTTACCAAACTCGCTGAACTCGAGAGCTGGGTGATCAAAGTTATAAAAAATAATTTTCTATTCTGCATCTAGCATCAATAGTTACAAAAATTACACAACCCAACCATCAAGAATTACGAAAGCAAACTGCCGTTTGAATTATATTAAAGGTGCAAATGACTTAACAGTAACAAAACTACATTTGTTCAATATTAGCAAAAAAGGAAAAAGGAAAAGCTTCCTAATTTCTGAATATATATGTAAAATGTACATATTTCTTTACAAAAAATGTTTAGGAACAATTTCGTACAGCCCTTGGAGATAACTTACATGCATTAATTTCAACGTGTTGCTTCCAAATGTATGAATTCAGAAAAATTTTGTTGTAAAAAAATAAATAAAATATCTGTGACTTTACCTTCTCTAACGGTACAAGGCGAGATTTAAAATGTCTAACCAAAACAAGTATTACTAGACACATAAGAACTGCCCGATCATTCTGTAGTAAAAGACCAGTAAAATCATCGATTCTCTGTAAAAGCAATAAAAGAATTGCAGATACTGAGGAATGTACTGAATACCACACTAATATGGAAGAGAGTGAAGAAACTGTGACATTGAGGAGATTAGTACCAAACAACACAAATTTTTGGCTATGTAGCAGGCAGACCTACCTGGAAAACAAAATTAAGCAGGACTCGCGAAGCAAATAGGACATAAAAAATAGATTACTCGGGCATAAAGTGCATTCCTCATTAAAGGAAGTCTACAAGTACCAAGCACATACTCGAAAAGAAGTGAATCGTACGTTGTAGTAAAAATCGGCCGAAGCGTTAAAGAACGAAGTTAACTGAAAGAAATGGAGACGTTCTGCGTAAAATCGTCGAACAAAGGAATACTTGAAACTACTAACTGGAAGAACGGATGGGATGATACAACATCAAGGAACGTGGTATACTAGATGAACAAAAAATTGTAGTGATAACAGAAAATATAGGACAAGTTGTTGAAGTGCTGTCCTCAAATGAAGATTTTGTCAAGATAGGACATTATGGCGGGTCGCAATCCAACCAATCGAAAGAGAGAAGACCCACAGAAAACGACACTGATTGTACTCACTTTCACGGGGAGAATCACGGAGAAGGAATATTATTAGCTGTAACTGAATATTGCAACGAAGTAGAGGGAAGAAAATATGTACTTCATCGTCCTGGAAGGCAGGCACTCTATTGAGGATAGTATGTTGTGATGAAACTATTCCATGAAAATAACCGTGAGCAATACACGTCTCAAAACAATATGTTGGGTTGCTCTAGGCCAGGGTACCCCATCATTACAATATTAGACAAATATTGCGGTTTATGGAGCAAATGTTGCGCATTCACTTATGAGTATCGGTGTATACGTATCACGGTTGATTCTGTACAGTTAGTGACTCAACCGTGTGTCGTGTTAAGCGATAAAACTTTGGCACGCGGCGATAGCTGTATCTACCGGTATTATCAGCGGATAACTCACCTCTTGTTTCCTCATTGGCTGTCGGGTCTTATCGTTGGATGAACTCTTCTTACAAAATAGGTCTCGAGATTAGAGACGTTTATTTAAGCTTACTTTATCCTGAGAGTCAATGTGTAACATCATACTGCATGTATCGACACACCTACATACAAAAACTTCAAATGTATCACGTTAGAAATAATGCGAAATTGTTTATCGAATCAGTTGACGCTTTTTTACTGCACTCACAACCCAGGTTACAAAATTGAATAACACTTCTCAAAGATAAGATTGTTTAAATCGTGTTTTAGAAACCGGCCATTTACGATACTCCTCCCACAAAAAAGGAAGGAAGAATATGATTTAACGTCCAGTGGCAGCTTGGTCATTAGAAACGAAACACGTTCTCGGATAGTTTTTGTCAGAAATGGGGAAGGAAACTGGCCGTGCCCTTTGAAATGAACCGTCCCGGCATCTGCCTGTTGTGACTTAGGGAAATCGCGGAAAACCTATATCCATTTGGTCGAAGGAGGGTTTGAATCGAGGTCCTCCCCAAAGCGAGTCCTCCCATAGTTGGCCTCTATCTCACTGATCCCTGTCGGGTTTAGCAGCTGTATCTTTTCTATTTCTAAGAGCAGAACAGCGTTATTCAGAGTAAGCAAGTATTTGGTTTATTTAAAAGCCCACTGGACAAAGTATTAGTCACCCTCTTAAAAAAGCACTGTGGTCGTTTTGTAACGTTGGTAATGGTGTTCAACTGCTACCTGACAGTGAATGTGGGCCCCACTGCTGCCGTTAAGTCATGGCAGTGCCAGACTGTTCAATCAGCGTAATAATATGAGGAAAGCTAGCAAATTTGAAAAGGAAAATACAGAGGATCAATCTGGATGTAGTGGTGGTCAGTCAAGTGAAGAGGATAAAAGATCATGCTTTCTGGTATGCTACACTGAATAATTACAATATAACTTCGTCTTCAAGTCGTAACTTACAGTTATGCGTTTCACATTTAATTTGTCCGTATTTCGTCCGCTTTTGGGTAACATTGTGTTGTGAATTGCTATCCAAAAGCGGACCAAATATGGACAAATTATATGTGAAACGCATAACTGCAAGTAACGTCTTGAAGACGAACTTATATTGTAAGTATTCAGTGTAGCATCCCAAAATTAGTGTTTACTTTTTTCGCGTTTGCTACCCTGCCACAGATACAAATGTAATTTGCACTAAATGTATACCATCTGATGATGAGCTACTAGGCAGCTTGAAACCGGTCATAGTTTAATAAATCTTCATTAAGAAGAAAAAAGGCGACTGGTTGCAGTAATTTCTGAAACCTGTTACAGCCACAGGTTCCAACACAATGGATAAAAGTTTCCTGCTTCCTTAATGAGTTTCATGTTTTGTTGTGGCTTAGATACACCTTCTGCACTATTTACGTCCTATCACCAAGTATAGAAGGAAAAATTAAAGAAAAAGACCCACTGAGGGTATTTAGCTGATATTATACTAGATTCGCTTGTAAACAGATTCCGTCAGAGGTTAGAGTCCTCGCTAGAGTATGGGTATTTGTGTTGTAAGCATAAGTTAGTTTAAGTAGTTTTTAAGTCTAGGCACCGATGACTGCAGCAGTTCAGTCCCTTAGGATTACAATATTTGATAGATCTAAACAGGTTACTGCTCCTTATACGTAGCGGAGTGTTAAGTAATGTTGAACGCTGCTCACCTGTTCTGGTTCGTAGATAATTTATTTTTCTGCGGGGTGAATTCTATCTAATCTTAAGTCCCACAACCCAGAGCCACTAAGATTTGCTTCGTTTCGTAATTTCATATTTTAGGGTGAGTGCAATCAAAAATCGTATAAATATGAGATTAAATTTTGAGTCATGTACACCTACAATGACAGACTACAAGGTTCGGGGCAGTAAGAAGCAGCACGATTCCTGTAAGTCATCAATGCTAAGTTGTGCTTCAGTTCCTTACCTGTTAGCCATAGCCGCATGTCAGTACAATACCTTCTCATGTTTTATGCTATCTCTAGTGATTAAACAGCTGTACCTCTACAGTAGCGAGACAAACTCACGTGAGTCAGTTAAAAATCATAAGGAGTATACAGGGTGAATCACCTAACACTGTGTTTGTGGCGTGTTTAGCAGAAGTTACTTTAAGTTAAAGTAGTTTGTAATCCTAGGGACAGATGACCAAAGTAGTTAAGTCCCTTAGATTTACAAACAATTGAAGATTTTGAAAACCACTAAAAATACCCTTATTGGCTGAGTGGAGGGAGGGGCAGGAAGGAAGACATTTACAAAATAAAAAGAACTCGCCTTCAGTCACAATCGTGATTCATTAATATACAATGCATTTCGAGCCCAGGGGGTTGATATTATATGCATCGTGCATTAGTAAAACACGATTGTGAAAGAAGGCAGTTTTTTATTTTATTTTTATTTATGGATTTACAAAAGTAAAGCAGTCACAGAATTAACACTTTAAGCAATGGTTCAAATTAAGGAAGATTTTCAATTTATAATGGGGATGGAACTGGGCTGCCTTTCAAAGGAACCGTCCTGACATTGGGGGAGGGGTAGGGGGAGGGGTAGGGGGAGGGAGGAGTAGGTGTTTGGCCCCTTGTCGCCCCCCCCCCCCCCGGGTATGTACGCCCCAATCCTATGGCAGTTGTAAAGCGTAACTTCATGGAAGCTACTGTCATCCTTATTGTCGCACTGTCGAATATATTTGAAATTTCTGTACATCGTCGAGGAATTGCACTACGAAGTTAGCGTTGGCGTGATATATGTAACTGTGGTGTACTTTGCAGTTGACTGCCGCTACGATGAGGACTGCATTCCGAACGCCTACTGCAAGGAGCAGAAGTACTGCCTGTGCAAGGCCGGGGCCTTCGCCTACACGCTCAGCAACGGCAGCATTGCGTGTCTCAAAGGTACGTCTCTCTGACACCACACTGGGCCATTGTTCTCAACTTCTTGCTGCCCAGTAGTGAATTACATCGACAATCTCTATCAAGTAATATCGAATAGTGTAGAAGGTAAAAAGGTATAATTTTATATGAAACTTCGTAGCAGATTAAAACTGTGTGTCGGACCGGGATTCGAACCCAGAACCTTGGCCTTTCGCGGGCAAGGTCGTTGGTATGAATGCCGCTCTGACTCGCAGTTTTAATTAGCGCGCGCTCCTCTGAACTGTGAAAATTTCATTCTGAATTTAATTTTACATATTCGTGCAAAATTTTTCATAGTTACATAAGTGGTGGTTTAAGGTGTCATGCTACGGATTGGGCGTTCGCTCCCGCCGGAGGTTAGACTCCTCCTTCGGGCATGGGTGTGTTTATGTTGTTCTTACTGTAAGCTAATTTAAGTAGTTTGTAAGTTTAAGGTTTACAAGCATTAGTGCTAGCAACACGGTGGTACCTGCAGTTAAGCAGTTAGCATGTTCGTAAACGGCGCGTGCGAATTTGCGATTCTTTAGGGGCTCATATCTCAGGTTCTATTCATCTCAGAGTGAAGAGGTAAAGAGTTCTGGATAAATCTTGGCCTAGTGATCATTTGTGTTCATATTAGAAGAATGGGTTACTATAACTATCATACAGTACATCGTCAAAATTTACAAAGTTACACACTTCCTGGAGCCTATCCAAATTGAGCAAATCAGTTGGCTTTTGTACATGACGAGTAGTCTATGGTGGGCTTTAAACGGTTTACAAAAGCACCATTCATTCATGGTCGGTTCCTGGGAAAAATCACAAAAACCATGATTTTTGGGTACCAAAGAAACGATTTGTGGGGATGAAACTTGTCATAATTTTGCACAAAATCACAGAACCCGATTTTAGCCGTTTTAGCACTGTGAATCGCAAGTATCTAAAGAACTAACCATATAAAATTGTTCAAATATTTACAATACATCCTGTGGACATTTATCTATAAAGGGAATTTTTCATTTTTCATCTGAAACTTACCATGCGATTTGAAAAAAGGTAAACGGCGAAAAAAATTCATTTTCGTACATCTTAAGGATTGAAATCTTCGGTCGATGAAGGGGTGATTTTTGTTTTCGTTTACTTTACAGTTAATATGCAGCATCCGGTTTAGTGAACTACTAGCTTATATGCCCGTGCTTCGCAACGGTTGTTAAAGAAGGGCCTGTGTAGATCATTGGTTTTAGGGTTTCGGACCTAGGTCAGCAAAAACAGAATCCTTGTTGGATCGTTCTGTCAATAAACTCATTTCTCCTAGCTAAGATGTCAAATTTAAGTAGAAGTAATGGTCAAAAACAATGAATGTTCATAACATTTTTCATACAAAACGTGAAATTAAGTCCGTACTCCGGAACGATATAAATTGAATGTTATGTTGTGTTCATAAAGTAAACATTGCGGTGTGTAATTCTGTATTTGAAGTAAACTTCTGAAAACACTTCTATCGTTGAGATGAGAAATAGTAATAATTAAATCACCCACACCAACTAATCGAAGTATGACTGTGACTGTAGTGTAGCGCTCTATTATTCATTTGTTAGCCTATCTGCATTTTCAACTTTGTCTCTGTCGATCGTCGGTAAAGTACTGAGGAAAACGCGCCGAGAAGTTAAAAACTTATATATTTGATATTATACGTCGTTATTCTCAATTTTGTTACACATTGCAACAGCAGCGCCGAAAGCAGCTGGCAAATTACATTTCTGAATACGATATTGGATAAGTGTGAATATTGATTTGTAACAGTTTTCACAAATATCTTCTTGAATAGGAATTTGGAATGAATTGTAAGACTGTGTGAATCATGAGACTCTATACAAAAGAATTTCGCGTGAAAGTGCTGATCATAATGACATGTAACAACAACGGATGTATCTGATTCGGTAAAATTTTACTTTGTATCCTGGCGGCCTCGTGTTTTTATGTTGCCAACATCAATAGCACGATATAAAATCGTTGCAAAGATGACCGAACCACATAAAGTGTAGATAAATACTGGTGTTCTTGCTGTATGCTTGATTTCACGACAAAATATTTGCGTGTCACGCGATTGGCTTATGACGATGTCAAATGATTCTCGTTATTCAACATCTGTTGCCAACATTATCACAGGAGGCCGCCGGGATATGAGTAGGACTACGTCGCATAGTTTTTCTTGACTCAGCTGTCAAACGATAACACCTTTCACATCAGATAGTGTCGCGGCATTGATCTCTATACTCTCTGCATGTTGAACTTCAGTTTTCTTAGCATGCCAGCCATAGATATTCATATTTAGTTTCTTGCCAAATTCAAACATCGCTGCTAAGAAGCATTTAAAGAAAAAGAGAAGAAAATATGTTTCGATTCCGTTCCCATATCAGCCTACAACATCGAATATGGAATTAAATTCCAAATCAAGAGGTAAGCAAGCAATTCTTTGTCACGTAATAACCGATGGAAACTCGTTTGCCAAATTTAAACATGGCGGACAATGCGAAATCGTTTTATTGCATATTTTGCAAATTATTGCTCGTCACACTCACCCACTGCCAAGCACCGCGACCAAACTCCCTTACTAACATCATTAGACCAAGGGCTATCTACCACCACAACCACGAGTGGGTGGCAGTAAGTGGTCATGGAGAAAAGTCTGTCAGCACGTACACACACAAGCCTTTTATATATAGATTGCCGGCCGCGGTGGCCGAGGTGACTGAGGCGCTCCAGTCTCGGTCAGCACGGCCACTACGGTCGGGGGTTCGAATTCCCCCTCGGGCATGGATATTTGTGCCGTCCTAGTTTGTAAGTAGTTCATAAGTAGTTTGTAAGTTTAGGGACTGATGACCCCGTAGTTAAGTCCCATAAGCTTAACAAACATTTGAACATTTTTTTTTGAACTATTGAAACATATTTTAAAGAGTTTGCAGAGGTAAAAACACATTGCGTAGACTTCTCGTATGGTTGATTTTAGGTTACACATATCTGCATATGAAATGTAGATAACATATCGAAATTTTATTTAAAGTTTAGAGCAGAATGATATCTTATGTGGTTCTTGAGATATCAATCCGTGAATGATAGCACGCTACAGTAATAGGTTCGAAAACGCTATTTCTGATTGTGAGGTAACGTATCTTGAGGAATAGGAAATGACTAAAATGTTACGTGTATGTTGTTTACGTGTTTATCTGGAACATTCGTTTCCCGTTTTTAGAAATGTGTATTAGTTATCGCGATATGCTACAAAAATCATAATTGTTGGTATCAAAAGATCCATCTGCGTGCATTGGCAAATCTACACTTCTATTCATGGCAAATCGTCTAAATTTTTACGATTCGTTCTAATATTATGATTCTGGAAAGCTTTGAAAGTTTTTCGGATAATACTATCAATTACCGAGATCTATAGATTCCACGTTACCGCACAGATTCATGACAAATATGCAGTGTTATTAATCCCTTGATATTTCATCAACATTCACGTCTTTCAGGCCACTGGATGTGCAAAATTCGTCATCTTAATGGTTGGATCAACGTGAACGACTTGAATGATCGTGAAATAGCAACATCATATAAAACTAAATTCTCAGCTGGACTCGAAAATATTTACATGCTTTTTATGGAACGGTATTAATAGTGTTATCAATGTTCTTTGAAATAGTTAAGCGTGTTTAGCAATCATCTGAATGTGAAGCTCTTTTTAGAAAGTAAACTACTACATAGTCAATTTGGTCTGACGTTTGCACAAATGTATCAAGGTATATAAAATACTATCCAAATTTTACTCACCATTGATTTCATGTTATATAAGCAGTACACTCAGATGTAACACGAATATGTTCTCTGACACAAAAGACACAAAAGTGTGAAACCAGCTGTCTCAATCCTCATTTCGACATCCTCACCAAATATTTTGGCATGTTAAATTTAGTGATTTGGCTTTCCTGTATTTCAGGAAACACTGTAGCCATTGACAAGAAACTTTTACAAGACATTAAACTGTATGTTCTAAGTCTACTGAACTACAATAACTGCATTTCAGCCACTGCTTCGGAATTAAATTTTTTAAATTATACTGTTAAAATTTTGTGTACTTTTTTGTACGTTACCCTAAATAGTTTTAATTATACATATCATTATGTTCTCTTTTTAGGATACGTATTTTATTACTCCATGAAAATTTAAATACTTTACTCGAAGTGGTTTCTGAGATTTAGGGAAAATGCAACAGTAAATGTAAATTTTCATGAACGGCTTCAATAGATTGTAACTCAATGTATTTTTTTATTTTATTTTTAGTCACTCAGAAGCACCCTGCACCATTTTGTGTATCATCCTCTTGATCTTTTTCCTTCTTCTTTTCTTCTTTCTGGACTCCTTACTGGCCAACTGTGGTGCATAGTCTCCTTTATCAATGTGATCCTTGTCCATCCGTTGCTTTCACTTGAAACAGCAAATGGTCTTAAAAAGAGATGCGACGTTGCCAATATCCCTGAAACGATTTGAAAACCCTGTATTTATTTCAAAACTGAAATGAATTTTACCAAAATTTTCATTTTCTTTGCCGCGGTGGAGTAGACGAGTGGACTAAAGCGTCTCGCTGCGGAGCGCGCGGTTGCTCGCCGTGGAGGTTCGAGTCCTCCCTGGGGCATGGGTGTGTGTGTGTTTGTCCATAGGTTAGTTTACCTAGGTTTAAGTAGTTTGTAAGCTACGGACTGATGACCACGCAGTTTGGTCCGATAGATTTACAAACTTTTTTTTACATTTTCTTTAATAGCAGAGTGCTTAGGGAAATGAGCGTCGGCAGTTGGAAAAATATTGCACCATGAGCCGCAAGAAACAAAGGCCGACCCAGCCCGACCCTCATACGGCCCGCTCGTGGCCCGCGGGCCATATGATCCGCTTATATTGGCTCTGTTCTACGGAATACACTACTGAAGAATAACTGACCGACATACAATAACGTAACTTCCTGCAGTTCACATTCAACACAGATATGTGCAGTGATGCCAACTGCATTTCGCTCCAAAACTCCATCGGCACGAAATTACCAGTTACAGAATTTCTTGAGCAGACCTCGTACTACGCCATATGGAAAAATCCGTGGCCCCTGGAAGCAACCCCACTACTGGAACCGTGCACATGAACGGTGTACCAGGTACGCCTTTTCGCTTTAGTGAGCACTCACATCAAATGTTCAAATGTTTGTAAATGTATCGTACTCAAATGCTTGGTCATTAGTCCGTAGCCTACAAGCTACCTAAACTAAGGTAAACTAAACTAAAGACAACACAAACACCCTTGCCCGATGGGGGGAAGACTCGAACTCCCGACGGCGAACGGCCGTGCGCACCGCAGCACGGCGCCCCGGTGCGTACGGCTAATCCGCCGCGGCCCACTCGCATCAGGCATGGGTTTGAAGCGCTTACGTTAGTGTTACGTTCGTTCCGCGTTGCCATTAACCATTTACAGCCCAAATTTTATTAATTTGTGGATAAAAATATTTTTACGTATTTATTTATTTGCAGATCCGTATACGTAACGATTGGAATATGTCACATTTGTTAGATATTTTATTTTTTTCTGTTTTTGGAGAGAAGTTTGGGATAACTCCGTTATAGTATCATTGGGCCTATGTCTCCTGTCACCATTTCCGAACTGCTTACTACTTATTTAGACATCGGACATAAATTTATTAATGACATTTTCAAATTACTTTGTTACCTTTAACTTGATATATTTTGAAAGCCTTGCTGTGTGTACTTACAAGGAGGCCACATGGGTATAGAATTTTAGAATTTCTTTATATTTATGGTACACGAAGAAAAGAACACAAATAACACTCAGCCAAAGCAATTTGACGCATCTCTCAAAAATCCCGGAGAAAATCGACTTTGAAGTTTTGCAAGTACACGTAAGTGTCAATTATTAAAACAGTGACAGCGTCTGTCAGTGTAGCGTTCCGACCTTACAATCATAGGGTCGATGGTTCGAATCCTGCTATGACAACTTTGTTTTGTTTTCGAATTCGGTTTTATAAAACATTTTGGGATATCTAATTCCACGTGTTGTCAGTTTTTGTTTATTTATATGTAGACGAGCTGAAGACCTTGTCAACTAAAACGATGGTTGAGTATGTTAGCTGCTTGGAAAGCCATTACTAGCTATGGAGACGACTTTCCAAAAACGGCGTCGCAGCTTTTCACAAACTGAAGAATCAAAGATTACCGTCATCAACTAATAGTGAAGCCAATATTGTAAAGAATGTAATGTTTTGTGAGTGAAACCATCATTATTAACAACCTTTCGTAAAATATAGAAGATTACAAATAAACAAAAATACGTGTATTTTTGTAAAAATAATCATTACATATTAAAATTCTTTATTTGAAGATAACGGAAAAAAATCTGTCACTGTAAGATTCGAACCAACCACCTCTTGCTCGCAAGGATAGAACGCCACTACCAGAGTTACACCGACAGATGCAGCGCCTGTTTTAATTTTTGGTACTTATGTGTACTTGGTGCGGCTCCGTAGCAGAGTGGTAGAGTAGCAGACTATTCATCCAAAGGTAGCGGGTTCGATCCCTGCCAAGTCCTACGATTTTTATCTGTCACTTTCCACTTCTTTCACCTTTGGCAGTATTGCTCATGTGAAAAATACCGAATGGCACCGTGGTTCAGAACCCACGTTAAACTGTAGGTTCCCCTATAATTGGCTGGGTAAGTCAGTTCTGAAGGTCGGAGGAAGGCAACGGCATACCACCTCCATACAGGACCATGCCTAGTAAAGCAATGTGGTGTTCAAACCAATCTTCGGATTGTTGACTGCTTTACTTTTTATGTGTACTTGCGAAAGTTCAAAGTTGATGTTCTCGAGAATTTTTGAGAGTTCTGTCGAATGGCTTTAGCTGATTGTGTGTAGAACTTAACGTACCATAAATATCAAAAAATTCTAAAACCCGATACCCACCTGGTCTCAAATTTTCAAATGTTTGTTAAGCTTATGGGACTTAACTACGGGGTCATCAGTCCCTAAACTTACAAACTACTTATCTACTACCTTATACTAAGGACGGCACAAATATCCATGCCCGAGGGGGGAACGAACCCCCGACCGTAGCGGCCGTGCAGACCGTGACTGGAGCGCCTCAGTCCCTTCGGCCACCACCGCGGCCGGCGTGGGCCGGCCGCGGTGGCCGCGGGGACTGAGGCGCTTCAGTCACGGTCTGCACGGCCGCTACGGTCGGGGGTTCGAATCCCCCCTCGGGCATGGATATTTGTGCCGTCCTTAGGATAAGCTAGATGATAAGTAGTTTGTAAGTTTAGGGACTGATAACCCCGTAGTTAAGTCCCATAAGCTTAACAAACATTTGAACATTTTTGAACACCTGGTCTCCTCGTTAGACATTAAGCGAAAATACGTATTTTTTCAATGCATTGTTGCCTAATTGTATCTCTTTCCTATACATAATGGTAGCCAACCTAACCACGATTAATTTTGTAAAGCCCTGCAGTGTTGTTTGTAATCATTGGACAAATGGTTGGGCGTAAAGGAACGTGTGAAGATGACGGTGCCATAAGGCATGACTGGAGGCCTGACACGTGAGTCGGTGCATGGGCTGGCAGCTGTTCGGTCCTTCCAGATGCAGCCAGTCGCTCCAGAGCACGCCTGCTCGGCTCTGCTCGGCTGGTTTGGCGCCGAGCCTCCTGGCAGCCGCGTAACTCGCTGATCTCACCGTCCGCACTGGCCAGCTCCCCACAGCCACACTCCACTGCACGCTCCCCCTTCCAAATACTCTCAACATAATTTTACGCCGTGGCCAAGCGCATTGAGGCGCTATGTTACGATGCGCGAGGCCGCTCCCCGTCGGGGGTTCGAATCCCCCCCTCTGGCATGGATGTTTGTGTCGTCTTTAGTATAAGCTAGTTCATAAGTAGTTTGTAAGTTTAGGGACTGATGACTCCGTAGTCCCATAAGCTCTACAAACATTTGAACATACTTTTACCACTGCAGTGCAGCGATCAGGAATTTCTTCCGCAAGCTCCTAGGGATGCTCTCTTTAGTCTTCAATAATGATGAATGGAATAAAATGGCCGACATTCTAAGACGAATGGAGGCTACACAGATGGGACATATGATTAAGAAACACATTGTATTCGAAGTTAATCTATATCAAGAATTGGGCCTTTTGGTTCAATTCATCTCCTTCTAAACTCCGTCTCTAATGTCCACGCTTCCTTTCTTCCTTTTTTCCTTTAAAACTGGTCAAGCCATCTCTCTATTAGTCTGGCTAAAGATATTTTGCCTATTGGTTTGCATTAAAGCATTAGTAATTCTTCCGTCTGGCGTACGTATATATGTCCTTTCTCTCTCAGCTGATATTAATTTATGGTTATTTGTTGTTGTCGTCTTCACTCTAGAGGTTGTTTGATGCAGCTCTCCGCCTTACTCTATCCTGAGCAAGCCTCTTCATCTCCTCTTAACAACGGCAACCTACATCTGTTTGAATCTGCTTACTGTATTCATCTCTTTGTCTCCCTTTTCGATTTTTACCCCACACTCTGCCCTTCAACACTAAATTCACGATTCCTTGAAGTCTAAGAATGTGTCCTACCAATCTGTCACTTTTTTAGTCAATGTATGCCAGAAATTCCTTTTCTCTCCAATTCTGTTCAGTGCCTCCTCATTAGTTACGCTATCCATCCACCAATTCCAGCATTCTTCTATAATACCACATTTCAAAAGCCTCTATCGTGCTCCTTTCCGCACTGTTTTTGTCCATCTTTCACTCCCATACAAGGCACGTTCCACACAAATGCCTTCAGAAAAGACTTCCTTACGCTTAACAAATTTCTCTTTTTCGAAAACGCTTTTCTTCCAATTGACATTCTGCATTTTATATTCTCGGTACTGCGACCATCGTACGGTATTTTACTGCCGAAGTAACAAAACTAAAAAAAATTCGCTCAAATGTTTGTAAATCTAACGGACTTAACTACGTTGGTTATTAGTGCTTACGCTTACAAACTACTTATACTAAGTTAAAGTGACTTATGCTGAAGACAACTCAAACACCCATGTCCGAGGGAGGTCTCGAACCCCCGACGACGAACGGCCGCACGCACCGCAGCTGGACGCTTTAGTGCGCACGGCTATTCTGCCGCGGCAACCCCTTTATTGTTACCTTTTGGTTTATACTGCATTACACCATTAGTAATTCTTCCGTTTAGCGTACAGTCTATATGTTCTCTCCATCTCAGGTGATATTACTTAATTTCGGTTATTTGTCGTTGTGGTCTTCAGTCCAGAGTCTGGTTTGATGCAGATGTCCACCCTACTCTATCCTCAGCAAGCCTTTTCATCTCCTTTTAAGAACGGCAACTCACATCCATTTGAATCTGCTTAGTGTAGTCGTCTCTTGGTCTCCCTCTGCGATTTTTACTACACACACTTCTCTTTATTATGTTCTGCATACCGGTATGCAGTTTAGCTTGGATGTCATATATTGTCTTTTTATCCATACATGATATCTAAGGAAATTCATTTGACAAGATTCTATTCCCTTTTACTTCTTAAGGGTCCGGTTGTCGCAACCATATAGCCATAACTTTTGTAAAAGTTAAGTATATCTGTGAAATTTTTCTCCGATAGTTAAATAGGTCTAACATTTTCTTTTTGTAATATAAATATTCAGATTATATTCATGGGTTGTTTAACTTAAGAGACTTCACTTGGCCCAGAATAAATGCTCTGCCTTACCTCGTTAGAGAACACCAACCGCGTTCACTAACAAAGTAGAAAATTATATCCTTTGTATTTTTCTTTTCATGAGCTACAGTCATGTAATATTTGTTGATTTAACCGCTATTTGACTGTATAATTTTATAATGTTTACTGACAATAAGGATTTCGGCTCTATAGCCATTTTCAAGTGTACATTTATGTGAATTGATTGGTACATGTAGGAAACCAAATCGTCATTTTTCAGAGTAACGTTTCACATTTGTACCATGTTCCGATGTTCCATATTCAAGATGCATCGGAACATGGTTCTTAAGCTTATTGACAATCCACAAGGTTGTGCACATGTAAACCGTTACTCTCAAAAATGACGATTTGGTTTCCTACAAGTACCAATCAATTGACATAACTGTACACTTGAAAATGGCTATACAGCCGAAATCCGGATTGTGAGTAAACATTATAAAATGATACAGTCAAATGGCGGTTAAATCATTTAACACATTATATCCCAGTAATTTTGTTGTGCAGGACAGTAAATGGCAAGAAAGGGAAACTTTCGTAAGTTCCTGCCGGCAGTAAATGTCTATGACGATGGCGACAGATCCATGTGGTCGGGGAGAAACATTAGATACCTCACAAGCATTGAGATGATATTTGTATAGCTTATGGGACTTAACTACGGGTCATCAGTCCCCAAACTTACAAACTACTTACGAACTAGCTAACACTAAGGACGGCACAAATATCCATGCCCGAGGGGGGATGCGAACCCCCGACTGTAGTGGCCGTGCAGACCGTGACTGGAGCGCCTCAGTCCCCTCGGCCACCGCGGCCGGCGTTGAGCCGTTTGGAAGGTGTACAGTCAGGAGAACATTTACAATGGGAACTGCGTTTCTAGCTCTTCAATCCTATAAATGACACAGCGCAATTTTCATGCTTTTTTAGAGGGTGTGATCTTTTAACGAATGTAAGGAAGGGGTCAACCCTTCAGCTACCCCAACTATAACATGTGTTCCTCGCTTTTATGTGCAGTGCCGCGCGCCCTCTTGCGTGGTCGGCACCTTTGTAAATGAATTGGCGCCACCTTTCTTGTTGTTGCTGTTGTGTCGAGTGTGACAGTGTTTGTTGCAGCCGCCTCGGCGCTGGGCGACCCCTGCTCGCTGGACGAGCAGTGCGTGATGAACCTGAGCGAGAACTCGGTGTGCGACGGCGCCCGGGGCTGCCAGTGCCGGCGGGGCGCGCACTTCGTCGAGGGCCGCTGCCACCACACCTCAAGTGAGCCACACTGTCTCTCATCATCTAATGCACCACTTCTTATTTCAAGCTATAAAAACTACAACGATTACTGCATAGTGCGTACATACTGAGAGAAATATTGAAACAAAAAAATCGTTAAAATTATTATGCACTACGAGCAACAAAATGTTCATAGCTGGAACTTTATTTTACTATTAATGCAATATTATTTGATTGATGATCGCTAGCGTTCGAGTTTTGAGAACAATAAATTTTATTCTCTAACTTCACAAATCCAACTATCTTATGAGCTACCAATGTGAAAATACTCAGTGTTATTAATTAAAACTTCCGGGATAAGTTGCCGTGGTCCATCCATAAAACTTCTTACTCCCGACGTTTCGTTGCCTACTGCGGGCAACATCTTCAAGGGTGAGTCGACGACTGCCTACTAGCCGCTGGAAGTCCTGCTTATATAGATGGCATAGATGGCGCCACCACTTGTCACGTGCTGCCGACTATGAAGTTATCTTCGACCAACGTCATGTCTCTCGATTACAGGTAATCGATTGTCATATCTTTGGTTCAAAGTTGACCGCCAAATCTTGTCTAATTTCAAACCTTCTTCTTTCCTGTTAAAATTACTGTGGTGTTTTTGTATTTCTATGGCTTCTCTGTACATCCGTGTGTAATAATGCGAGGCCCTGGCTAGCACGCTCGTTTCACTAAATTTGATTTCATGGTTACCACGTGTAAAAACATGCTCTGCCACAGCTGACTTGTCTGTGTGACCCAGACGACAATTCCTTTTGTGTTCCAATATGCGAGTATTAACACTCCTTTTTGTTGTTCCTATATACACCATGCCACAGCTACAGGGAATTTTATACACCCCAGGCGTTGCTAGGGGATGCCATGCGTCTTTCACCGATCGTAAGCATTCGCTAATTTTCTTGGTAGGTCTAAAGGCGGTCTGAACTTGAAACCTGGCCAAAACTTTCCCAGTACGGTCCGTAATTTTGTGGATGAAAGGAAGAAAAACTTTTCCGGCCGACAGTTGTTGTTTTGGCTTTTCTTCGGACCCTTTTCTTCTTGGGCGGAGAGCTCGATCTATCTCTGTATCGGTGTATCCATTTTTCTTGTACGCTATTCGCAAATGGTTTACTTCATCTCTCAGATTTCTCAAAGATCTCTCAGAGATATTATTAGCTCAATCCACCAATCTTTTAATGACACCTCCCTTCTGCCTAGGATGATGGTTCAAATCCTTATGAAGATAACGATCGGTGTGGGTGTATTTTCTGTACATCTTATGCCCAAAGGTCCCATCTACCCGTTTGATTACCGATACATAAAAAAAGCAGGACTTCCAGCGCCTAGTAGACACTCGTCGACCCACCCTTGAAGATGTTGCCCGCAGTAGGCAATGAAACGTCGCGTCGGGAGTAAGAAGTTTTATGGATGGACCACGGCAATTTAGCCCGGAAGTTTTAATTAATGAAGACGCCGGCCGTACATTCTATGATACTCAGTATTAATTTTTCTTCTTCTTCCCCTGCATTTCCGGTTTTCTTTCAAAACTTGTGCACTCATCTCTGCTTGTAATCTTCTTAAACCTGGTCTATCTGCAAGGTTATAACTAGTAATAACTTGGGAAGTCTTTTGTTCCACATACAGGATGTTTCACAATTCCTGTTACATACTTCAAGAGGTTGTAGAGGGCACTCAGTAGATAAGATTTACGCAGTTATCAATGTTCGTAAATGTCATCCAACTACGTTATTATCATTATTAATATTCGACACTATGAAACAAATCGCTTCTACTGCAAGCTCTTTTGTTTTCCATATTTTGGGAGGAGGTGCTACGGACTAAAATAAGCAAAAATGTCTAGCAAACGTGGCATTCTAAATGTATTTATTACGAGTTATGAACACTTGACTAGTAGAAGAGATGTGTCCCGCAGTATCGAACTGCTCATAGTTCTTAAGGTATGTATTTTAGAGCACGTGCTTACCGGCCAGCCGGCCGCGGTGGCCGAGAGGACTGAGGCGCTCCAGTCACGGTCTGCACGGCCACTACGGTCGGGGGTCCGAAACCCCCTCGGGCTTGGATATTTGTGCCGTCCTTAGTAGTAGCTAGTTCATAAGTTGTTTGTAAGTTTAGGGACTGATGACCTTGTAGTTAAGTCCCATAAGCTATACAAACATTTGAACATTTGCTTACCGGCCATTTTTCTTGTTTTCGTCAGTAGTACCTCCTCGCAAAATATGGAAAGCAAAGAGCCTACAGTAGAAGAGATTTGTTTCATACTAACGATGATG
Organism: Locusta migratoria; assembly: GCA_026315105.1. NCBI lineage: Eukaryota > Metazoa > Arthropoda > Insecta > Orthoptera > Acrididae > Locusta > Locusta migratoria. Next base: position 505,482,860 of record CM048744.1, read on the forward strand.
AATAATGATAATACCGTAGTTGGATGACATTTCCGAACATAGCTATCTAAGTAAAACTTGATCTACTGAGCATCCTGTACAGTCTCTCGAAGTGTGTAACGGGAATTGCGAAACATTCTTTATGTGGAACGCAAAGCTTCCCAATTTATTATTGGTTATATACGAATGAGTCTTCATAAAGTCTGTTGTTGACATTTCCGGACATGGGTTCCTACGTAAACCTTGATTTATTAAGTCCTCTCTACAAACTCTATAAGTATTTATAAGGAGAGGCATTGAATTAAAGTTTGCTATGGCCAGGATTCGAACCCAGGACGTCCTTATAACCAGGTAGACGCTTAGACCACCTTTTTTAATTTTATTTTGCTCTATGGGTAGTTCTTGTCCTTTCGAACGCTGATCGTGTTTGTTCGTTCTTGTTTGATGTGATTTTGGCTCAGCTTTTTTATTACAGAGGACGTTCAGCCCTCTGACCGGGCGCGCTGAGCCACAGCGTCCGGCACCACTCAGCTAACACAGCGTTGCAGCCAAAGTGACTGCACGGACTGCCTTAAAGCACATCTCCCTCCACACCACATACTTTAATTCTGCCTCAATGTTCCCTGTGAAATGCGTATCAAATTGCCAGGGCTCTCCCATACTGGAATAGCACCCTTGCAAAGAACGCGAATGGAAACAATCCCGCCTTGTTCCTCAGGCCGAGGTGATGTAGATATTAACAAATAATACGTTTCTTTGACACAACATTGTCTCGTTAGACCAAAGGTATTAAATATTTATATCACCTCGGCCTGAGGAACAAGGCAGGATTGTTCCCATTCGCGTTCTTTGCTAGGGTGCTGGCAATTATGATACGCATTTCACAGGGAACATGTGGCAGAATTAAAGTATGTGGTGCAGAGGGAGACGTGCTTTAAACAGTCCGTGTTGTCGTTTTGGTTGCAACGCTGTTAGCTGGGTGGTCTAAAGTTCCTATCTAGTAAGTAGAAAGTTCTGGATTCGAATCCTGGGTACAGCACAAATTTTAATTCAATGCCTCTTCTTATATTTAATACCTTTGGTATAACGAGACAATGTTGTCTCAAGGAAACGTATTATTTGTTAATATTTATAACTTTATAAGTCTGTAACATGAATTTTGAAAGAAACTATATATACAGAGCAGGCTTTCAGTGGTTGGTTCTGTTTGCAACTGTTATCGCTTTTTGCGCGTTGTATTTCGCCATGAAGCCTAATGTGTGACCTTTTGTTTGTTTTGCAGGGGCTGGCGAGTCGTGCCGCGTGAGTAACGACTGTCACATAGACAATCCAAACGTGATGCTGAGCTGCCTCTATCAGGTCTGTGTGTGTCCCCATCAGTACAGACCTGTTAACAATGGCTCTGACTGTGTGCGCACATTGGGTTAGTTTACTGATAATTACGTTACCTACTTACGTAAAGCAGACAAACACTGAAACAAAGTGGCTCCTTGTGCTCTGTGTTGCCTGGAATTGTTTAGAGACCTTATGGTTGAGCAGGAAATGCCAGAAAAGTGTTGTGTTTAAATATGTTTGTCCTTTATTTTCTAACTGCAAAATTTAACGTGACTTACCGCTCAGATAGACCCTTTGTAGTGGAGGCGTTCATATTGCAGAGCTGCACGTCAAGGGTGTAGCCCAGTTTTCCAACAACATGGATGTAGAATGAAACTTTCACTCCACAGCAGTGTGTGCTCTGATACGAAACTTGCAGGTAGATTAAAACTCTGTGCCAGACCGTGGTGCGAAGACAGGTAAGACAATGGTCCCCGGTTCGATTCCCGGTTATAACCCTTTCTCCGTCTGCTTCCACATGGTGTCGTTAAGTATTCCTGGCTTCTTTGAGATCTGAGATGATTAAGTGATGCCATTTCCAATCGCTTCGTCTAGTTACAACTAGTTAAAAGAGCCGGACAACGTGAAGCGATTCTAAATGTCTTCAATGAAGCATTAGATAGCTCAAAGAAACCGGGAATGCTTAACGACACCATATGGAATCACAGACGCAGCAGAGCGAATAGTCGTGCGCGATTGGCGCCGTGCCATGGATTGCGTGATCGCTCCCCGTCGGAGGTTCGAGTCATACTTCGAGCATGGATTAGTATGTGTGGTTTTTAGTATAAGTTAGTTTACTGCCAGGTAGTTTCATCTAGGATGTTGTTGTGATAGTATGGTACGTAACCAGTTGGCATTAAATTGTTGAGTGCGTATTGCTTTGTGGCCCTTCTGTTTTGTCCCCTCTAAACTAAAACAATAACAACAACGCCAGCCCTTCTGTCCGATGGCACAATCAGGAAAGGCGATGGTCGCCGGTAGCCTATGCAGTTGTCGTGGTTCTTCCCCGAATGGAGGAAGACTTACACATTTGAGATGCGGTCCGTGGAAAGCTTAGTGTGTGCGCAGTCCCATGTATGAAGCGTCCCATGTATGAAGCACCCATTCACGGACAATCAGACGTGCTGAGTTCACGCGGGTGCGTCTTGTCAATCTTGCGGGGGAGACAGCCAGTCGATTCCTGACATGTAGGTCTCGCGGAAAGCTAACAATTCCCTACGAAATGTCTGTTCCAAAGGAACATTGATGATGGTCGGCAGCTATACAGGGTGTCCCACTGGCGACTGCTAAAGAGCAACAGAACGCTGCAGGTCATAGAGTACTAGCTGAAATACCGGGGTTGCCCGGGTATTTATTTATTCCTGCCTTGACAAAATTGTAAGTGCTATATCCAAACAAAGAAAGATAGTAGTCTTGCGTAGTTCGCGAACGAACTAGTTCGGAAGAGCGCTCCCATAGGCGAACTTCGCGAACTAGTTCGCAGATCCCTCGCCTCTTAGTTCGTCCGCTCCTTTTCCAAAGACTGACGGGGAACAACGAGAGGACGCGAGAGCGCGCAGAATCGCGTGATTCCCTTCTGCCAGGTACCTTCATTTCGAGCTGAGTTGCAGCTTAGCTGTAGTTACATAGTTCACTGCCACAAGAAATCTATTTTAAAAATAAATTACTTCGTGTACTCTGTATGCAAAGTAGTTGACTACCATTGTATCAGCCATTCGTATAAATATCTGGTTTATTTGCCTAAGTATTTGATGTCAAATTGCCCAAAAATATTGGTAATAGCACACGTTTTGGCAACACTGTTTCATTATATAAAAAAGCTGTCATAAAAAAGGAGCTCTTTTTGTAGCGGTAGCAAAAGCCAAACAGAGCTGACGAACTAGAAGGAGCGGACGAACTAGGAGCAGTGGACGAACTAGGAGCAGCGGACGATTATGCCAAACGTATCTCGCTTCATAGTTCGTTGGATTCTTTTCCGAAGACCGACGGGCAATAGCGAGAGGGCGCGTAGCAGAATTAAAAATCACATGTTTGCCTTCTGCTGATGAGTCGTTTCGAGGTGAACGTCTGCCTGCTAGATTACATAGTTCAGTGCTACAAAATTTCTGTTTTGATGTGTTCTGCACTCTGCAATATCTGACTAATAAATTCCATAACGCCAAGATATAGAGATAATTCTAAACTTAAAGGCGAGAAATTATCCACAAACTGTTTCTTTTGGTTTGCGTGATATCGTTAGCGGCTCACGCAGCAAGCACATGAAGCAGCTAGGTGGGGGAACTTCCCCCTCCACCTGCACGCGCAGACCACGCCGCTCAGCCGTCACTGGGAGCGGACGAAATAAAAGAGCGAACTAGTTCGCTGCAGAGCCGCGAACTAAAGTTAGCGCTCCCGATCGCGAACTACTATGCGCAAGTATAAAAGACAGTAATCAAAATACAAATGTTATATAAAATTCGTACGATCTCATATTTTCTGAGTTATATGTTGAACAGTTGTATGATATTTCAGGTATATATTCATTTGTATAAGTGCTATATGTCTGTAAAATCTGTTGCGAATACAGTTAGTAGTAAAGAAGTAATAGATTAAAACTTGATGTGTGATGGGGCGGTTTTCAATGAACGTTACTGTAAAGTTCCTGCATCTCGCAAAGTACTGCCATTCTTATACAGTTTATGAATAATTTCTCGTCGCATTATGTAGCAGTTTTTTTGCAATTTCTATTTCTTATAACGTATATCTCCTGGACCATCTGCCGCATGTGATCTTAACCCAGCAGCAATTTTTACCTCACAGTAAGGAATGTGTGTGTCAACTTTCGTTGAAATCGGTCCACTGGTTTAGGAGGAAACGTGCAACATTGTCACATGATGTGGCAGTTTTCTCGACTCTTATTGTTTATAACGTCATATCTCGTGAAAAAGTGTTGTACCTGATCCTTACACTTACAGCTACCGTCCTCATGGGTTGACGCTTACGGGTACAAACTTTAATAAAGATTGGAACAAAACTGTAGATTTGTATGCAATATGTACACCACACACACACGGACATTCTGCTGTATGTATAAAGATAAGCCCCGCGAATCGCCTGCAGCACGTTCACATCAGGAACCAATGAGGCTTTTCCTCTGTAGTGGATAGAAAATGGCATTTTGTAATCTATAAAACTTTTTTATTTGGCCTTTATATGGCCATCTACAACACACAGTGGAAATGTACATATATTTAAATGAACAGACAAAACAGAAGTACATTTTGTCAAAATGGAAAGTGGAAGCAAAGCGAAAACTGCATTACAACACAATTTAAATACTGTTGGAACATTTTCACATATTCACAAGCAAAACCTTATATTACCAACACACTTTATGCTTATAGATCGTGTACAGTGATCTTAATAAACTTAACTATGATTTTATATACACGAATGTCTTTTGTAAACAAAAGGGAAGAAGCTCACTAGGGAAGGGGATATCCCATCTTCACCAATGTCTGCAGGAAGTTCAAACGTTCTCGGTTAAATTTGGGGCACCTGAACAGGATGTGGTTGACATCAGCTTCCGTTTCAGGATCACACTCACATGCCGCCGAATCGTAGACGTTGATCCGATGTAGATGTTTTGGATAAGAGGCGTGATTGAAGCGAATACGAATAATGGTAGCAATCGCGGATCGGTCCAGATGAGTCCTCATAAACCACGGCTGTGAAGAAATCCGAGGTTGCAGCACAGCGTAGGAAGCGCCTTTCGTTTCTTGGGAAAGGTTCCACATCTGTTGCCACTGTTGTTTGGCGTATTCCTTGACCGCAGATAAGAAGTCCGTGTATGTTAGTTGTAGGTCCAAGACAGTGCCTAAGGATGCCGCTTGTTTAGCCAATACATCAACTTCCTCATTATATCAGATACCAGCGTGAGAAGGCACCCACAGTAAATTAACTGTCCGTCCCGTATTTGTATAGCGAATATATGCCGAAATTCCATCTCCGGTGTTCTAGGGTTGTAAAGAGTAATTACAAGTTAATTGTCTGCAAAAGTAGAAAACCAAGATCGCAAAATAATTATTTTAGTAGTTGACCCGTACGAATAATTTGCACTCTATTCTAATCAGTCACAGATAGGTAAGACGGTAATGGAGAAAAGGCAGATGCAAGTACATATATATGTATAAAAGATAATAAACTTTGAATAGTAGTAACAAATGTTAGTATCAGTGTAAGAAAATATATATAATTAAACATAAAAAATTATATCCTGACTTTTTCATGTTTATTTTAATGTTTGGAAATTTGTATTCTACCAAACTTCTTTGAAAGTAATGTTAGTATGTATAATGTGATTATCTAATTTTTGACTGTATGTTTCTTAAGCACAAATATAAATATCGTTGAATGTCCGAACTCGTGAGAAAGCCACGTGTAAATGTCCATGCGAAAAATAAAGTTTTCTGTGAAAACAATAACATTTTTAAACTATCCGTGTAGTTTTCGTCATTAGTGGAGAATAAAACCAAATTAATGAAACCACAATGATTAATTTTGGGTACGTAATACGGGAGATATGGCGTACGGTCAATTTACACCGATGGGAGATAACATATGAAGATTTTTCGTCGTTACATTGACGTGTATAACCAAAATCGTATGATAAACTATGCTTCCATTAAAGAAGGTCTTCGGCTTGCATAAAGATTCTAAACAACTACAAGACTTGTCGTTCATGTTAGTTAAAAAGATTGTCAATAGATGACACCTTATACATTGCTTTCATATCTGCCGCGCAGACTACGTTGATACTCGACGCGGTGGCTGATGGGAGCAACCGTAAATACATGGCCCATTTGCGGGCGTTCGCCGGGAATCAGATTGTACGGACAGTATATCTTTTTTTCGAAATAAGGTTTTTTTGTGAAAACTGTAACTTTAAACAATCTGTGTATATTTCGTCATTAGTGGAGAACGAAACCTTGAAAATGATACCTCAATCATTAATTTTGAATAAGTAATACGGGAGATATGGCGTACCCACAAAAAACGACGATGAGATATAATACATATGATGATGATGACGACCGGTTTCAATGGGCTACGCCACCATCATCTGGTCATATAAAAGTATGCAAGGTGGTCAATTACATTATTTTAAAAATGAATGTTAAGTAGTATGTCCAACATAGTCGAAATATAAAACACATAAGTTAAAACATCAACAGCTTGTAAGAGAGTACATATTTAAGAGTAAACAGAATATTAGTTGTGTAAGAAGGAATGGCTATAGGTGATAGGTTTTGTTCCAGAACCAGAAAGCGATAGCTCGTCGTAGCATATTCAAACATATGCCCAAGTATTTTTTAATTCGTGTGTATATAGATTGACGGTGACACGCTTTTAATACTGATGTCTCCATAGAGCGTTTTATGCTGTTAATCGTATGGATTTTATCTATTTAGTTCAACAAACTGTTTATGCAAAACTGATGACCACGTAGTTAAGTCCCATAGACTATACAAACATTTGAACATTTTTTGTAAGGCGTCACGCTACGAAATGGACGGCTTTTTCCGAGTAATTTCGTTTAAGTGGTTTGTAAGTCTAGGGAGTGATGAACATAAGTTTGGTCCAGTAGGTTTACAAACATTTTTATGCTGTGGTTTCTTATGGGATTCATTTTGTATTACATATCAGGCGGAACACATTCAAGTCATTCGGTTTTTTTCTGCTCGTGATAGTACATGTCCTGTGAATATGAATTTCCTGTATTTAGTCTACCAATGTATTCTTTGTTTTTTTTCCTCAACACAAGCGTGTTAAAGTGTTTAAAACAACACGATTTCTTACAGATGACTAGCATAGACTATCGGAGCTACGAGGAGGATTAGCACAAACTAAAGGAGAAGCGCGATTCTTTACTTTCTTTAGGACTAGTGCAGCTAATTCACTCCAAGGAAGAGTTTTTCCTGGAAAACCTCCCAGCTGAGTCCAGTTTCGTCAGCACCGTAAACATTTCTCGAGAGTGTACCTTTTTATCTCATTAAGTCCAAATGTTCAAATGTTTGTAAAGCTATGGGACTTAACTACGGGGTCATCAGTCCCTAAACTTACAAACTACTTATGAACTACTTACGAACTAAGACGGCACAAATATCCATGCCCGAGGGGGGATTCGAACCCCCGACCGTAGTGGCCGTGCAGACCGTGACTGAAGCGCCTCAGTCCCCTCGGCCACCGCGGCCGGCTCATTAAGTCCCTTAGTTTGATTTTGAAAGTATCAGCCTGAAAAATTAGCAGACAGCTGACGAATGCTGTGTCTATCTACAGCATTTTAATCAAGCCGTGTTTGCTTTAACATTCAACGATCCTCTAGGATTTTAATTCAATTGAATAACCCTCTCACAAACAATGATACCAAAGGTAGTTTGTTCTTCTGACCTTTCTTTGTGTAAACCAACTGTTAACAGCTTCATATATGTTCAGGGGCAGATTCACAGTTTACCACAAGTTGTTCCATCATGGTACAATCAAGGTTAGATATACAGTTTGTGGTTGTCGGGTTTTATTATTATTATTATTTATATCCATATAACCAACCTTGTACGTATTATAAAACATGGTTGCAATTTCGCTTTCTTCTAAGCATTTGTTAATCTCATATTTATCTCTCACAGTAGGTACTATATTTTAAATGTTTCAAATGTTTGAAAATCTATCGGACTTCACTTCTTGGTCATTACTCGGTAGCTTACATACTACTTAAACTAAGGTAAAGTAACCTAAGGACAACACAGACATCCATGCCCGATGGGGGATTCGAACCCCCGACGGTGAACGGCCGCGCGCACCACAGCACGTCACCCCACTACGCACGGCTAATCCGCCGCGTCACATTTTCACAATTAGGCTTTTTAAAGCCTAAGATGACTTTACGTAACATATGACGTATGTTATTATAACAGAACGCAAACAGTTATTATAATTCCAAATAATTATTGTATCCATCATCAGCCGTAAAGTTTGTGTTTTATTTAACGGCTAGTTTCGGTATTCATTAATACAATGTTTAGGCTAGTTATAACATACATCACAGTGAATGTGTGAGGTAAAAGGTAAATCAGTCAACAATCTTAAGATTGGTTTGAACACCACAGTGCTTTACTAGGGATGGTCCTATTTGGAGGTGGTATGCCGTTGCCTTCCTCCGACCTTCGAACTGACTTGCCCAGCCATTTATAGGAGGACCTCCAGTTTAACGTGGGTACCGTAACATGTTTATTCAGGATCTGGCGAATTATTAAATAAACTTATATAGATGGCCATTTCGACATTTCACTCGGATGTATGTTATGACATATCCTGAAGATGGTATTAATGTAATACCGAAACCGGTCGTTAAATAAAACAACATAAACTTTACGGCTGTTGGTGGGTAAGTTACTTATTTGGAATCAAAACTAGACCAGCTGCAGGCCCTATTCCATTATAACATGGAACTACATCGATCAACGGTTATTATTGTCGGTAACTCGGAAATGGTTTTCCTGTCGTCCCGGGCCTACGGCACTGCTTGAAGAATCTAACAATAAAACCTTTTCTCAAAGAATCAAGACGGATTGAGGGAAAGTTCACTCGTCAGAAGCTCAGCTTGCCTTATTCACACACAGCATCTTAATAACTGTATGTGAATAGGACTCTGTCTTCCTAAATTTCCGTAACAGACTACTCATCAACGTATGATCTTCCCAAATATGTAATAAGCCCGATGAATATTTGTCTAGTAATACACAGTACTTTTTACCCAATAGCAAATATTCAACATAAACAGAAGTCCAGTATGCCGTAAAAAGATAAACGATTTTTCGCACTGGATCGGCAACAGATTGACTAGTGACAAAACTGTTGTTTACAGCAGAGCATCTCTGTTTGACGGTCGTGAGGTACCACAGAGAGACTTGGACAAGATTTCTACATCTACAGCCATAGTTTGCAAGCCACCACACGGTGTGTGGCGGAGGGTATTTGTGTACCATTGTCACCTCCTCCTGCTATTCCAGTCGCGTAGGGTTCGCGGAGAAAACGACTGCTGGGATGCCTCCGCGTGAGCCCTAATATCTTTATATAGATGTGATCTTTTCGCAAGATGTACGTAGGTACTAAATTGGTTGGCGATTTAGTTTGATAAAATCATGCAAACAGCAGCTTTTATGGGTGATTTTCTTTTTTTCGTCAATAACTTGTTTTCGAGCCACTGCAGGCTCATGATCAGTGAAGATGTTACAGGAGCGTTACATTTTCGTGCATTTTTCATGTTGTACCTTCTACCAATACTTACCAATCTCAGTATGCTACTGCACCTGGCGTTAAAATTTTCCACTAAACAATTTTACATTAAGAGAACCTCTAACGGCACATACAGTAACATACCGATGCTGTGATGTATAAATATTGGCGGTGTCCACGGTACAATATGGAAACGCACTTACCAAGAGTAAAAACACAAACCACTATCATAGCGTCTACCTACACTTGGTGCAAGATAACGCCCTGCTCCGGTAATATCTCCACTGATGATGAACCTGCAGTGGCTCGAAAACTAGTCCTGAACGAAGAAGAAACCTCTACATAAGAAGCTGGTTATGTATTTTGTACTACAATAAGTTGCTAATTTACACAGTTGCAGTTCGTAATCTAAGATGGATATTTTGCAAATATATTGGTTGACTCTTCAACAAAATGTTGTCGGAACTTTCTTTGCTTCTGCTTAGTTGTGATGAATGGCAGCTCTGTCTGAATGTGGATAAACGTGTAAGGTATTTCTATAACTAAGACAATGAATCCAACAATGGCTGATTTATTGAACACGTCACACCGTACATTTAGGGGCGACAGTATGAATCTATGCGAAATGAACTGCTGACATAAAATCATTGTTACAGAAGGCGAATGGCTCTGAAGAAGGGTTCTGACAATATGTGAAGCATCTGTAAATGAAATTGCGTCGTGTAACGAGAGTAGGAACGGCGCAGACAGAAACTTGTCAGGCCGCTGCGCAATTCGTTGACAGTAAACAAAGTCGTTTGTTGTGAAGGACACAGTTGGGGGGTGGGGGGTGGGAAGGGGTGCAGGCGCCTCGCGTCGTGTCGACCCGAACAGCAGGGGTCGAGAAAGCGGGGCTTTCCCGGCTACTGCCAGACGCAAACAAAAAAAAGTGGCCACTCTTTGTCACCAAAGAGTAACGTGGGGTGGCAGACAGGTAATGCAGGCGGGAGGCCACAAACAGCTTTGGTCACCCTCAAGGCAGGGCTTAACAACAAAGGCGACACGCCACCCAAGGCGCTTCTCTCGCTGTAGCTTGTGCAGTCTCTAACGAGTACTTCAACTCCTACAATATAGCGACACTTTTAACTTTCAAGTTTCGTACAAAAATCTCCCCAATTTATAGACTCAGTCGCAGAAGTATTCGGACAGCACGTTTGCCGCGTGAACAAATACAGAAATTGCACTTTGTAATGTGCTTGGGACTCCGGGTACGATGCCGCAACGTGAAACACGCGTCAAATACGAAGTATTGTTGTTGGACATGTGTCTGTTACGTAATATTTCCTTAAAACGGCTTGGGAAGGTGCAACAAAAGTACTCGGACAAAGGCGGAAAGCCGCGGTGGAGTAGCCGAGCGGTCTAAAGCGTCTAGCTGCGGAGCGCGCGGTTGCACGCCGTGGAGGTTCGAGTCCTCCCTGGGGCATGGGTGTGTGTTGTCCTTAGGTTAGTTTACCTAGGTTTAAGTAGTTTGTAAGCTACGGACTGATGACCACGCAGTTTGGTCCGATAGATTTACAGACATTTGAACATTTGAAAGGCGGAAAACGTGAGAGAATAGCTCATTCCGAGACGCACAGACGGTGAAACGACCGCAGTGTGTCCAACATATCCGCGAGACGATAGCGATGATTAGTAAACACGTATCGCGAGCCTGTGCAGATCGACGATGGGACGCAGAGCTCGAGCAAAGGCAACTTGTCGTTTATCATCACGCGAAGGGGAAAACCTGCAGGGAAATTGCCGCAATAGTGAACATGAAGAAAAGTACAGTTCATGACATTATTAAACGGTTCGAGAAAGAAGACTGATTGGAATTCCGTTGCAGTACAGGACGACCACGAACATTTTCACAGGGAGATGAACGTGTGATTGTGCGAGAGGTACAACAGAATCCGAAAATATCTGCCACACGAATTGCAAGTGAGGTGGAGGGAAACCTTGGTATAAAAGTTCATCTCGAAACCGTGCGGAGAGTACTACGACGATCGCAGTACCATGGTCCATTGGCACGGTGAAAGCCATTCGTAAATGCAGTGAACCAGTAGAAACGTATGCAGTTTGCGAGGGAATATGCCGAATACGATCAGGTTGGTGGAATCGCGTGACATTTTGCGACGAATGTAAATTTACATTATGGCAAAGCGATGGAAAGGCAAACGTGTGGCGAAAGACCAATGAAGAGCTGAACCCCAGGAACCTCAAACCAACAGTAAAGTTTGGAGGTGGGACAATAATGGCGAGGGATGCAAGTCCGGCAATGGTGTGGGTGATTTAGTGTTCATTGATGATACGATGAACAAGGAAGCGTATTTGAATATACTGCGAGGACATTTGAAGCAGAGTGCACGACATCTAGGTATTGCGGACAACTTTCATTTTTATCAGGGTAATGATCCCAAGCATACCGCGCATATTATACAAATCTGGTTGCTCTTCAGTTGCTCGAAAGTATTGCTCCCGCCTCCCCAATCACCAGACCTTAACCCAATCGAACATTTGTTGGATAAATTGAAACGGACCCTCCGCGCGGACAACATGTATACGAAGCAGACCTTGAAAGAGAAACTGCGCCAAGAATGGGCAAATATATGTCCAGATTTCACGAAAAAACTCGAGGAAAGTATGGGTAGTAGATTGGAGGAGGTATTGAAAATGAAAGGTGGACCCACAAGGTATTGACATTTTCGTCGTACAACTTATGAACATTTATTGGACAGTGTCCGAATACTTTTGTAGAAGCAGGGTGTGCAGGTTGTTTCATTTTTGTTGTTAATTTTTCTGTTATTTATGTTTTGGAAACTAAATAATACAATAATTCTTTTGTAATTAATGTTGTTACGCATATATATTGCTAATAAATATGTTTAGGATTTATAGTGTTTTCGAGTACTCATTGTGAAACTTCCCACTGTCCGAATACTTTTGTGACTGAGTGTATTTCGTGCGGGACGGACGCCATCAAAAGGGATGTGACTGTTGATAAACATGAATGAAACAGTACTGCACCAGTCACTGAGTTTTCCATTATAATTTTCGATTATTCACACCAGTATCTTCACGTACAGAAGTGGAGATAGTGCGGAGCACAGAAGTCGATTGCCAGCAGCAGATCAAATGCAATATAGGTTATGTTTCGTCTTTTGCTGGTGATAAAGCTGATTAACATGCATTTGTAAGAGCAATATGTACTTACAACGGAAGCAGACTCAAAAAGATTCCTTTGTCATGTAAAACAACCAATATCTCTAATAATAATGAATTGGTAGTGTTGGGAAAAGCTGGTTAGGTCGCAAAATTTTTTATTGCCGGCCACACTTCTTGTAAAGTGCTGACGCGTTTCGGTGTTACTATCACAGATTAGTATCTCTTTGTGATGTAGCCACACATACGGGAATATACGGATTTACGAAAGTTATTGCGTACACACATATTTGCAGACTGGAAATTGCACTGTACAAGAAGTGTGGTTGGCAATAAAAAAAATTTTGCGACCAAACCACCAGCTTTTAGCAGCACTACCAATTCATTTCATCATGGTCACCTGCTTCCTCGACGACTTTTACGTCGCATTTACACTTGCAAATAATTTTTATTGAGATGACCGGTTTCGGCAGATTAAACTGTCGTTTATTTTATACACCACATCACAAAGAAGACTTTTAAAATTGCAGTTGTTCTTTCCAGGGGTGCCAACTCCATGGGTTATCCTTTGCACGTGCTCCTCCCCTCACCCCCCGCCCCACCCCAAGAAACGTTTGAGGGTGCTCAGCACGCACACAAAATGAGCGAGGAAAATAAAGTAACATAAAAAACCAGAAAAATAGGGAAATATTCAAAGTTGTCAATTGCAATCATCGTTAAAATGTTCTGAATGTACCGCTGGTATAATTAAAAAAAAATTGTTTCTATAATATACAATCTACCACAGCTCCACAGCTGAAGTACTATTAACAATTTCATTGGACATTCTCCCTCGTTCCTCTCCTGGTGCCAAGTTCTGCAAAGTTATTACTACTGACAACCGTGACTGCTCCTTTTTCTAGGCTGCAGGTAAAAAGCAGAGAAAATGAGACACGAATTCTGTACGCTCACTCTTTGGCCCATTCTTTAAGCGTTGTAACCGAAGAGGCTATGCAAACTGAAACCACGGACACCCACACTGACTTTCAAAAGTCAGCGCGCCTTGTCCTTTCTGACGCGGTGATTTAAACGATTCGATCATGGCAGTTTAATCTACCGAAAACGCTCATCGTAATAAACATAATTTGCGATCTTGCCGGTTTTTACATGACAAATTAATTGGAAAGATCGCCCTCTAAATATGACCAGAAAGATTTACAATAAGACTCTATATAATGCAAGCTGTTGCTTCATGTTCTTCACAGATGAGTATTGTTATACTGTCATTTTCCACAATGATACTATTAAGGTGACCAATTTTTTTACAATGAAAAAAAAGGAGGATGGATAATTTTAAGAAAAAAGTACAATGTAAATAAATTAAATATTTTATTAATTAAACAAAAGTACACTAATTATATTTACATTCCTTTTAATTGCTTAATTAAATGACAATTTTTCTATTGAATGAATAGTTTTTGTCAATGTATCATTTTCTAACAATATATTGGAAATTTCGGAGCAAGAAATATCCTTCATATTGAATTTTACGGTCAGTGCTGGAGCTAAAGTATTAAAATTCAATCTTGACTTCTCAGTTGTCCGAAGTTATCGCTATGAAGGGAGCCTTGTAGTTCGGCGCGGCATCTCTGAGTACAGAGATTGACAGATGAGTTTTAAAACATTGGAAAGGAGACAGGCAGGAGTACACGACTCAAGGAAGGACAGAACCTACAAAAGGAGGGCTGTCCTCCCTAAAGGAGGACGATTGGTCACCTTAATACTACTCATGTCAGTGGTATGCTTACTTACAGTGTGTACAAAGGAAGGAGCCTCCACGAGGCCGATAGCACCACATTAATTTCAGTTAGCAAATACTATCGGCGGCGTCCCCTGGTAACGTCTACTAGTAGACGGCCAATCCTTCCAATACCGGACTAAAGATGACGCGCAGTAATATAAAGCCACAACGGTTCTTCTCAGAACCAACACTGACAGTAGCGAGCATAAACATCGAGGGTATCACCACAGCTAAAGAAGAAATCTTATCGGAATTCTGTAAGACCTCGAAGTGCGATGTATTGTGCATTCAAGAGACTCACAGAGACCTAACTGCCAGAAGACCGAACATTTCAGGTATGAAATTAACGGCAGAAATATCACACAACAAGCATGGGAGCGCTGTGTTCGTGAAATCTCAAACTGTGGTCTCCTCTGTGGGAACAACTAACCTAAATGGTATAGAAATTATTACCATCGAAATTGGAAAATGCACCATAACCTCGGTATATAAACCCCCAAACCAACCCTTTACCTTTTCGCCTCCACCTAACTTCCAGTCACAACCCAACCAGCTCATTCTGGGAGATTTCAACAGTCACAGCATACTATGGGGTTATGCAGAATCGGATGCAAATGGTGATGCCGTAGAGACCTGGGCAGAAACGAGTGGTCTAATTCATGACCCAAAACTCCCACCATCCTTCCAAAGTAATGTCTGGAAAAAGGGATACAACCCGGATATATGTTTTTCAAATATCGATCTTGAGGACCGATGTACCAAAGTGGTATATGGCCCCATACCAAAGACACAGCATAGACCAGTTGGTATTAACATCTATCCAGCAGTTAGACCACAGACCATCCCATTCATGAGGAGATTTAACTTTGAGAAGGCAAACTGGGAAAGCTATGCATCTATGATAGATTCTGAGATACAACATGTTGAACCAAGACCAGAAAATTATGAACAACTTATTGAAATAATAAAGAATACGTCTAGGAAAGTTATTCCCAGGGGGTGCAGGCAACAGTATGTCGCTGGAATGTCCACTGAATCCAAAGAACTTCTCAAAAAATACGAAACACTCTATACTGCTGATCCTTTCAGCGAAGAAACAGTTGACTGTGGAACAGCCCTACTCCAAAAATTAAGCCAAGGAAGGAAGGAGAAATGGACCGAAACATTGGAAAAAATGGACATGACACACAGTAGCAAAATAGCGTGGAACTTGATTAAGAAACTGAGCGGCGACCCTAAGGAACAAATATTACCATGCAAGGTTACAGCAAACCAAGTAGCCACGCAAATACTGTTGAACGGGAAAATCAAGAAACAACAAAAGTACCCAAAAATTGCCAGAAATATCAATCGGGAGACCAACCACTTGGGGACACCTTTCACTATGAAAGAACTTCAAGATGGAATGAACATGTTAAAAAACTGGAAAGCTGCTGGTGTGGATGACATATGCACTGAACAAATCAAGAATTTAGGGCAAAGGGCCAAGAGTTGGATTTTACAATTGTTCAATACGTGCTGCAAAACTTGCAAAATCCCAAAACCCTGGAGAAAATCTAAAGTAATAGCGTTACTCACACCAGGGAAGGATCCAGAGAATCCTAGTAGCTACCGACCCATCTCCTTGCTCTGTCACTTTTTTAAACTGTATGAGAGACTTATCTTGTCCAGAATAGGAAAATATATTGACAAACATCTCATTCCACAACAAGGAGGATTTAGATCTGGCAAGTCCTGTACCGGCCAAGTCCTTGCACTGACAACATATTGAAGAAGGGTATGAAGGAAAGCTCATAACAGGGGCAGCCTTCGTAGATCTGACTGCAGCCTACGATACCGTCAGGCACAATATATTACTCCATAAAATCTATGAGACACTCAGTGATTACCATCCAGTTAGGGTCGTACATTTATTGTTACAGAACAGAAAGTTCTTTGTATTGTTGGAGGGCAAAATGAGTAGATGGAGGGACCAAAAGAACGGCCTCCCTCAGGGAAGCGTCTTAGCTCCAATCCTCTTCAACATATACACAAATGACCAGCCTACACCGGCCCACACTAAGCAGTTCATCTACGCCGATGACCTTGCAATATGCGTTCAAGGAAAAAGATTTGAAGAAGTAGAGGAAAAACTTGAAAATGCCTTAAAATCGATGACTGCCTACTATAATAAAAATTCCTTAAGACCCAACCCTTCCAAAACTCAAGTTTGTGCTTTCCACCTTCGCACGAAAGAAGCCAAACGGAAACTCCAAATTACGTGGAACGGGAACACCTTAGAACACACAGACCACCCTAAATATCTTGGCGTGATTCTGGATCGGTCTCTAACTTATAAACAGCACTGCATCAAAACGAGACAGAAAATAACGACGAGAAATAATATACTTAGAAAGCTAACGGGTAGCAAATGGGGTGCATGTCCTGGTGTGCTACGAACAACGGCACAGGCGCTCTGTTTCTCAACGGCTGAGTATGCGTGCCCTGTATGGAATAGATGCGCTCACACGAAACAAGTAGATGTGGCCCTCAATGAGACCTGCAGGATAGTGACAGGGTGCATGAAACCAACGCCGGTCAGACTCTTGTGCAAGGCAGCTGGTTTTGCAGATCCCACAGCTCGCATAAACGCTTTAGAACATGTAGAGAAAATAAAACAACTCGCAGATGAGCGGCATGTCCTCTACAGAGCTCGACCACCAGAGACACGACTGAAGTCTAGGAGAAGTTTCCTTGTAACCGTCCAGGACGAACCGCCTGAAAATTTCCCTCTCCCCCCAGTTCAGTGGACCGGTCAAAACCTAAATTTTAAAACCTGGAGAACCTTGAATAGGCTCAGAACGGGGGTCGCCCCAGTAGAAGTAAATATGCTTAAGTGGGGTATAATCGACCAAACCGATATAAACTGTGACTGTGGAGAAAGTCAAGATATGGAACACCTTCTTACATGTGAAAAATGTCCACACCGGTGTACCCTCGAAGATTTGTGGCTCGCGAATACTAATGGAATAGACGTAGCCCAGTACTGGGCCGATATCCTTTAAATAGTCCGGACACGATAAAGAAAGAAAGACAAAGGTAAAGATGGAAGACTTGTCGTAATGGAACAGGAAAAAAATTGTTGTTTGCAGATTACAAGCTATAAAATTTATTGTATATTTTATGTCAGCAGTAAACAATACCAATAACCTCACGAGAGGTATGCGAAAATATACATATATGCACTTTGTTTCTAAAAATTTCGCTGTAGATGAAAATTTTTTCTGAGATATCGTAAATGAAGAGCACCTAAAGCCCTAGCTCAAAGGTGTACGCGTTAGTTCAGTGATACAGTACATAACTCTCAAACTATACGAAAAGTAGTGAAGTATGTACACCTAGTATTCCATTTGCAAATGCGAATAATTGAGACCAAAAAGTTCATATAACCTACACAAAAACCTGTACTTTTTTTTAAATTAAATAAAACCAATGAACGCAATACAAAAAGTGCTGAAACATGTGTCGGTGAAAACTACAAAAAGAAGTCTTCCCATTCCCTTTTTGCTTGGTGTAGTACAGCAACCGTGTTAAGAAGAATTCTTGAATAGAAGAATGTCTTTGTTGCAAAACGTTTATTTAAATGACGCGTTATAGGGTGTTTAAAAAATTAAAGTAATAATGTAGTCCTCATCCCTTGATCTGCGGTAACATTGACCGTTGAAGTTTTTAAACGGTCGATGTTACTGCGGATCAATGGATTACATTGCTATTGTCTCTGTAAGATAGTTTATGGCTGCTTTTTAATCTAAACACCCTCTATCACAGAGTAGGTAAAACATTAGTGGCGTACATTATTACGATCTTTATTACCGATTTCAGCATTGTTTCGTAGCTAAAAATTATTAAATATTGTTAAAGTATTGTCATGTAAACATTGTAAGTTCTTGTTCATTTTTCTTCTTTGTCAGATATCTGAAGCCGACCTAACCGGGCGAAACGCGTCATTTAAATAAACATTTTGCAACCAAGACATTCTTTTACTCAAGAATACGACAAAAGATGTCTTGTATAAGATGTAATTCCTCTTAGCAAGCACAGACATATGAGAACTGCAATATCGAGAAGATGACTATCGTGGTCTGGTAAAACAAGATCGGAAATGTAGGCTAAGTCTCACTTTATTCAACGCATAGCTGACAGTCATCTGAAATACGCGAAAGATAAGGTAACGTCCTTTGATTTATGGATTTCTCTGTGTAATACATTTGAGAGGAAAGGAGTTGCTAGTCAACTTTTGCTCAGAAAAAAACTATTAACTATGAAAGATTTGTCGCTGAGCTTCGTGAAAAACAGGCTGCTGGATGAAGAGTCGAAGCGGAAGGGAATAGTCGGGAAAAATAAAAATCAAGCTTTTCAGACGCAACAGTATCACAGAAAAGGTTCGTCAGAGGCCAATAAAACAAAAAATCAGCAAGGAAATTCGGGGAATTCTTTCAACTTTACTTGTCATCGCTGTGGAAAACCAGGTCACAAAAGAGCTAACTGTAGAGTTAAATTACGAAACAAGAACTCAGGAAACAGCAACTTGGTGAACGTAGCTGACACCAAAGAGGAAGATGGGTTTTGTTTTGGAGCAGTAAGTACTTACAAAGAAAATACATCCACTGTCAATATTATTACCATGAACACGTATCTATCTGATTAAAGATTAGATATTATGAAATAGAATCTTCTTAAGACCTATAAAAGCCTACAACTACACAATTTCTAGCGATTTAATATTTAAAATATTACCTGCAAGAGAACTCGAAAATAAAAAAAAATTGACGCCAGTGGGATTCGAATGTGCGCCAATTGCATTCATAAGCCGTCAGCCTATCCACTCCCACAATGAAACATGTGAGAAGCGATTCGTTGCAGTAAATGTACCCTATTGGAATTCTAATACCTGTACCGTTTCTACGTGATCAAATCTTTACTATTGTACTGTTTCTATTTTGCGATGTAAACAGCAATCTGAAGCTGCACAGACCGCTGGAGTTGGCAACACTCGCGCTTATGAGCTTGGGCATGTCCAATGTCCTGTTCTTGGACTGTAATTTATTCTGGCCGGGAAATCGTTTTGTCCTCCCTTGTACTTCATATAAGCTAAACAACGACAGAATTTTTATGGACAACAATGCGCCGCATCATTGGGCCTAAATTGTTCGCGATCGGTTTGAAACACGAACTGGACATTTCCAGCGAGTTGTGTGCCCACCCAGATTGATCGAAATGATTTCCACAGAACATTTATGGAATATAATCGAGAGATCAGTTTGTGCACAAATGCTATGCCGTTTCACGCCGTAGGGGAATCAGATGATTAATACAATTAACGCTTTAAGAAAGAATAAAAAACTGTTACTTGCCTGTTCGTAAATATCGCCATTGTTACGGTATTTACGTAGGATGAGTAACATAAGACAACGGTTCCACATATCAGTACGAAGTATTGGGCAGCAATAGTATGCTAAGGGGCGAGTACTTCTGTTGTGCGACAAAATGTCTTGCCTCTCTGCTCACTGCCGGAAAATGGGAAGGATGATAACCTAAGTGCCCCCGTACATGCTGTTGTTACACCAATATGTTTTGCGAATCTCTAGGATACTCGACGTAGGGGGTGGTCCTATATCCCTAATTTCCTCACTTAACATTGTATATTAAAAGTTTGTAAGCAGAATTTTGCAGGCTATTTGGCATTTACCTTCTGTGGCTGACAGTTCAGGTTTTTATCTAGGTCAGAGATGCTTTTCCGTGAATCAAACATGTCACCATCCGTTCTGTCCATTACTGTCACTTAATTACTATTTCTTATAGGTTCCCCATACATAAGATATATTCTAGGCTTGACTGCTCGAAGAAATTCTCAAACATTTTCCTTTGTGCCATCATTGTATGTTCCCACTATCCTATGAATAAACCGAAGTTTACCGATCGAGGTGGCGCAGTGGTAACACACTGGACTCGCATTCGGAAGGGTGGTAGTTCAAATCACCTTCGGCCATCCAGATTTAGGTTTTCCGTGATTTCCCTAAATCACCCCAGGAAAATGTTGGCATGGTTTCTTTGAAAGGGCACGGCCGATTTCCTTCCACATTCATATCCAAACAGTCTGAGCGTAAGCTCCGAATGACCACGCCGTCGACAAGATGTTATACTCCGAGCTCCTTTCTCCACCTCCTAAACCGAAGTTTCTTTCTGTTTTGGCTCTTTACGTAGCTTTCAAGGCGTTTAAATTTCATATGCCTACAACTTATTAATTCGGGCATTTGTAGGAGTTCACTGATTGGTCATACTGAAATAACTTAAACTTCCTTTTCCTTTAATTTACCGCTTTATGGTGCAGGATAATATAGTTATAATAACAACTTTTGTACGCTTTCTGAAATCCAAATTTTTTACATTTATGAGCACTTAAATAATTTGCATCATTTATAAATGTTGTCATGATCTGACTGAATATTCGTGAAGCGTCTTTCAGACAGTATTTAATTACAAATGAATTCACTACTTGCATAAATGTCTTATTTTCTTATTTATATCGTCCTCCAGCTGATTACCAAATAACATCAACAGTATAGTATGTCTCCAAAAAAACTTCCCTCAGATACAGCTGAAGTTACTTCAACATCCATCGATGACTTAGCATCCAAAAAATACGTTGCTTCATTTATACCAAAAATCCCCATTTCAGTCCCAAATGTCTTTTTGATACTATAAATAACTACACTTTCATTACAAATATTTGAGCCTACAGTTTATCAGAAATGAAGATACACTACATCTACGTCACTATCGCCAACTATGTTTTTCAGAAAGAGATACCATTAGATTAATACCAGTATGAAGCCCTGGCCTAGACCAGAAAAATAAACCAATTTGCGCTTGATTTTAGAAGTAAGCCTGTCTTTGATGCTTTTTAATTATGACGTCATACATCCTGAACTGTTTGCTGTATAATGATATAATATCACAGATTCAGTGATATTAGTAGATACTGTGTACAAAGTGTGTTGTGATTAGAGAACCACAACACTGCAACCGATGTTACCATTGAACATATTCATAAATCTTAAACTCTTATGTTGTAAGCGGAGCTTGGGCACAGATAATAGCCGAACCGATATCAGAAGGAAAACAGCGAAAACAGTTACCTTCAAATAAATGACTTAAGGTACTTCGTAGTTGTGCAACATCTATTTCTATTTCTGTTAAGTAAAGGTCGCCCCATGTCTATGATACTTCAATTGAAATGTGTATGTGTATTACTGTGTATGATAACGTGTGTTGGGGTAAGGGTGGTTGTTTTACTTTGTTAATGAAACTGCACTCAACACTATTTCAGAACTTGGGCAGAATTGTGATACTGATGAAGAATGTATAACGGAAGGAGCCGTCTGCAAAGATGTTTGCCACTGCACGGTACATCACGAAATTAGCCAGGATGGACGCCGCTGTCTCTTAGGTAAGTGAAAACAACAAGTAATCATTCAGTATAGTTCTATATTTATACCTCAACCCATGATGTGCGGTGACAGATCCTCACAAATGAACTGAAACAGTGGTCTTCTTCTCCTTTTTAGTAAATATTGTTTCTTAAGTGAGTCAGCCCGATTAGATTTCTTTGAGTTATTAGAATTTTCGTATTGAGAAAATTTGACAAGGTCCGATAGAAGATTTTGTTACGAAAGGGTTATCAGCCATATAAAGTAACACTGACAAACGTAGTTCAGGGTGAAAGGGGACAGACATAACAGTAAAGTAACGTTCCTTACTTCGTTCTACAAACTTTTTAAGGTAACACAGAATCAAGGAGATAATAAAATTAGTTACTTCAGTGGAGGTAATGATGCCACTATTGTTGAAAGATATGTGTGCTTGTACTATTGAAATAGTTGCCAAGAGACATTGTTCTTTTTGAAATTGTAGTTACGACAGAACATTTGAAAACCATTGTGCTTAGATTGAGGGGCAAGAGGACGTTCTGATCCCCTGACAATAATTTTAATTGTGCTTCCCCTGATATGTATGTAACCCAAATAACGTCCTATAATCTATTTTATGAACAATCATTTGAATATACCACACGGTCACTACAAGAAACCAGTGGTGAACAGTTATATTTGGTTATCAATGCAGATGTAAACTAACACCAAACTAATGGAAATATCAGGAAACACGTTATTAGAGATGACATCCTCATTAACGGTTATTAACTCGATTTTATTACAACAAAGGTAATTTCAAACAGCGTGAATTTTTTAATGCAAACTTTCGTAACATAGGAATCTTGAAGTTATGCGCTTTACTGACACATACAAATTTCTACGAATTTTTGCATGTCGAAATAACCACTTTCTTTTTTTTTAACTGAGAGTTCAAGAATTTCGTTCCTCAACATTTTTCGTTTTTTTTTTTTTTTTTTTTTTTTTTTTTTTTTTTTTTTTTATTAAACATGCTGTGTCGTTTTTTATCTTTAATCCACATACTTAGTAAAAACTTTTAAATTCCCGATTTACAATCACTTTAAACTTTGTGCATCAGTCCTTTATGTCCGACATTTTATAAGTAAATGATGTCCATTTTCGAAGTTTGATGATAGAAACTGATTTTTGTGACATAAAGCTCCCCTCGTCTTCTTAATGGATTTATGAACTGTAGTAATCATCATCGCTATGATGAAATCATGACACCTGTTGATATGTTGAGGACCATTTGCAGCTAAAATGATAAAAACATTTTTATTGTGCATGGGTTGTCGAAATAGCTGCTTAAGAAAATGTATTCAAAACTACTTAACAAGAGTATCTTATTCTACCACTCACAATCAACCCATAGACGTTTCAGTCTATTTTTGGTATGTTAAAGTCAACACCAACCAACCTTACACATTCGGAGTACTTCTGTGCTATTCATGTAGAATGAGCGAGGCCAGGAATGTTTAACACTTCCACCAGTCGCCTCTACAACCTAATTCTATCACCTGTGCAAATTTCTTTTCTCTCTCTTCACCCTTTTGTTACCTGGATAGTGCTAGGATGATAGAGATGCCTTATAATTTTTACAGTTTTCAAAATCTGAAGAGGGAAATATTGGAAAATACTTTAATCTTCTAAATAGAAGAAAATCAGACATTGCATATCTACATTTTCTTATCATATTAAACATTCTCTGTACTTAAAAGCTATAATAATTTTATTCGATAAAACTAGTCGTTAGTAGCAATAAATTGGTGAATACCCTTATTTAGGAAAAATAATAGTTTGTAGACTAACAGGACTACTTCACATTGAGTTTATTATTTAACTTCTCTGTATCACGAAAGACTTCATGTAGAAACCTGTATAACTGAAGGGTATTTAAAGAATGGAATCATAGACTAATCCAGACTGTGGAATATATTTATTCAAAGACAATTAGTTTTGTTCAGTGGTTTATTTATACTGTGATTCAATCAGATAGTGTGCTGAACACCAGAGTAGACTGTCATTTCCTTCACTTGGTCAAGTATACAAAATGTTTTATAGGTATCACAACTACAACCATTTACATTTTTGATGCCAAGGAAACTAGCTGAATCCATGACTTAGAAATTGCCATTTAACTGGAAGTGTTTCTCTGGGATGCCGTTTTATAAATCTCACAAAAATATTCTGAATTTTTGTCTTATTTTTGTTATTATAGTTATCCGTTCACAAACTGTTGATAATCCCCTTTTGTCTTCTCATATCTGCATAATCGCTGCAATCTCCAGCTTTTCGAATCTGCTACTATATCTCTCAAAAACATTTACCTCCTAAATCTCTTCCCTCCACAGCCAATTCCTTCATTTGCCCATATATGGATATGATTACTTATTGGCCACATCGAAATTTTCCAGTTCTCATGAAAGCTTATTTAGAATGTAGTGTGAGGAATAGTATGAAGCTTTCTATAGAACAAATAACAATGTGTTACCCAAGTAAATATTTTTAAATCAACATTCACTGAATGAATTTCAGTTTCTTCTGAACGAGTTAGTCCTGTGAATCCCATGCTGATAAATGTACACACATGATAGCACTATGATTTCGAGATACCTGAACAAGAGTCCACAGAAAGTTTGTCAATAGACACCACAGATCCAGATGTATGGTAATGATAGCACTATTCAGTTGCACAAGAACTTGATTATGTCTCTTTAAAGAAAGTCTTCCATCTATACTTACTTCTAATAATTTGAAATAGCTGACTTCTTTGAATGTTTGACCACCTTGGTCAATAAAATTTAATCTTCATTATTAGAGTCCAATGAATTGTATTTTGTTGTCAATTCTTAATGGATAGAGTGAAATCCTGTGTTGATCTCACTGCCTACCATAATAGCTACACCATTTACATTAGATACCAAACCTTTCACTATAATATTTTTGTGATCAGCATACAGAAAAATGAGTCAGATCTCTTTTTAGTGTTAGATCACCACTAAGTGAAGCAGCTGACCCAGAAGAGAACCCTGACGCATCCCCCACTTTGCATGACCCCAGTGCATTTTTTCCTTCATTGTTCATAATGAAGGACAATTTTATTTTCTTATTTCCCAGATATGAAGCTTCATAAGCCTTTCCCTTAATCCCATACTCTTTATGCAAAAAGAACCAAGGATTCACACAATCAAATCCTTATATTAAATCACAGAAAAAACTACTGCCCCCAAATTATCATTTAGGCATTCTAGTGCCTCTCACATAGAAGACAACATTGCATTTTCTGTGGATAACCATTTATGGAAGCCAAACACTGTCTGACAGAAAACTGTTTGTACTGAGATGAGCCACTATTCTTTACACATTGATTTTGGAAATCAAGGCTTAGAAAGCAGCCAATAAATATCTCTTTCACCCCTTCTCTAAAGTGGCTTTGCTAACAAGTATTACAGTCTGCTGGCCACAGCTGAAACATGCTGTACAAATAACTAAGTATATGATTAACAAATCTTGTTCATCCTGCTTGAAATTGAATCATATCTTTGGAAGTCATTATTCTTTAATGTTATAATAATTTATTGTGGGTTATATTTGCTTGTTTCCTGTGGTTTCATGGGATGTATTTGTCTCAGAACAACAATCTGACTTTAATGAAAAGCGATTATTACATAGTTTGTACAGTTCTATTGGATCTCTAATTTGTTTCATTCTTATATAAAAGTCCTGGAATACCCCATTCTGCCATAACTTCTTTCGCAATTTGACCATATAATTTTATTACGAAAGTTTCGAATATCATGGTGGTGTATTAGCACGATTAATGTGAAAATGTCGAGATTCATTATTGACAAAAATTTGTTTAACTTTACAGCTGCTGAAGTGTTAGGGAGTCCATGTCAAGAAGATGCGCAATGTGCCAAGTACATTGAATTTTCCAAGTGTCAATCTGGTGAATGTGTCTGTGAGGATGGCTATCACTACACTTCTGCTAAAAATAAATGCTGGAGAGATATTGGTAAGTAATATAACAATTTATTGTTAATGAATCTTAATTGTACAATGTCATGTCCTGTCAACTTGTAGAAACCGTTGAGAGAAGGTAAACATTGATGACTGTGATAAAAATAATAAAGGACAAAATTACTGCTGGGGGAATTGGAGGAAATACCTGATTCTTAACATAATGGGAAAATAATTGCAAATAAAATAAATCAGAAACTATTGGTATAAGATATGAAACTAGGTTTTGGCTTTATCCATTAGCGTCATGATTAATAGAATTCCTACAAAAGAACAATTTTTATATACAGTTTTTGAAAATTCAGTGTGTACTAAATTTGTTGATTCTAGTTATTACTGCCTTAGTTGTGAGGTGTTATTTAGTGTCTGTGTGTGTGTGATTGTCGTTTTACATGCCTGAATGCAATTTAAAGATCGTCTTCATGGTGAGTTACAACCTATCCTCACTTTATTATTGAATTCCAACCTGGACTTTCAGATTATACCTTGAATCATTTTACACAAGTGATTTGGCGCTTTGGTTAAAACATTGGATGCACACACAAGACATCAGCATTTAAAATCCTCACAAGTCATCCTGATTAACATTTTCTGTAATTTCTCTAAATTGGTTGTAATAAATAATTGAATGATTCCTTTCAAAACGATTGTAGCAAATTTCCTTCTTCATTCTTCCTACAGTTTGAGTTTTTGCTCTCCAATGTTCTTATTCTTTGTATGGGAATAAATATTCATTATACTATTCTACATCCCTGAAAGTTATCTTTTATGGCATAATTTTTACAACATGCCAAATTAATGAAAGTGTGAATGAAATAAAAATTAAATTAAAAAAAAAGCTAGTAGTGTAATGTAAGTATTCTAGAAGAGTAAAAGGCAAATTGATACATGTCCATATTTATAAGAGTGATAAATAGCAGTTGACAATGAAGCGAAGTAATGAACATCAAAACATATGCAGGGATTAGTAAAAACAAGGTTTTCGAAGTGAGAGTGAATATCAAAAAGCCAAAAATTTAATAAAAGAAAAAATAGATATTCTTAAAAGCAGAGAGAACTCCGTTTAATGAATTACAGTCTCCACTCCTTCGAAATTAGAACTATAAATTAGACAAGATGTGTCTTGAATTGCCTTGAACTGATACACAAACAAGGTGAGAACACTGATGCAGAAACAAACAAAAGAGCATGTTTAAACCCAAAATTCCTTACAGAGGTTCTCGAAATGTAGCAAGGACTGCAATGCAATATGCTTACAAAAGTTTGCACAATGAAACGCAGTCTCCCAATTTGGTAGAAAATTCAAATAGATTCTGGTCATATGTAAAGTCTATTAGAGGCAGGACAGAAATATAATTTCACTGTGTGATAGTGATGGTGATATTGCCAATGACCATGCTGCTGAAACAGATTACTAAACAAAGCTCTCCAAAACTCCTTGAAGAGGATGAAATAAATATTCCAGAATAAAAGATATGGATTGTATACTAATTAGGTTCCTGTCAGAGTATGCTGATATGATTTTTCCATATTTGACATATATAAAAAAATGGCCAATAAAGGATATGTACGCAAAAACTGGAAAGTTGTGATAATCACATTGATGTTTAAGAAAGGCAACAGAGAAAATTTGTAGGCTGCATCATTGATGTCCATTTGCAATAGGGTTTTGGGACATATCAATTACCTGAAACAGTACGATCTAGTGACCCATTGATAAAGTGGATTTAAAAAATATTCTTGTGAAACACAACTAGCTCTTTACACATATGAAGTGATAAGTGCTATCAACAAGGAACCAAACTGATTCTTTACTTCTATATTTCCAGGAGGCTTTTGATAGTGTACCTCACAAAAAACTTTTAATCAGATTGCTTGGTTATGAAATATTGACTCAGAATGGATTGGGGATTTCGTAGCATAGAGGACACAGTTCGTGATATTTGGAGTTCCCAATTGTTGTGTTATTGGTCTTCTGCTGTTCTTCATCTGTATAAATGATTTGGGAGAACACCTTAGTAGTCCTGTTAGGTTGTTTGCAGTTAATGATGTCATCAGAAGATCAAAATCAACAGCAGAACGAATTAGATAAGTTATCTGTATGGTCTGAAAATTGGCAATTGACCCTAAATATTGAAAAGTGTGAAATAGTCCACATGAGTACAAGAAGGAATCCTTTAAATTTCGTCTACAAGGTAAATCAGTTAAATCTGAAGGCTGAAATCTCAATTATGTACCTAGGAACTACGATTACAACATGTTTAAATTGGAAATAACATATAGTAAATGTCATGGGGCAGGCGAATCAAAGGATGAGTTTTATTGGCAACAGAACTACTAATGAGCCTGTCGAATCTGTATTTGTAGTATTGATGTGCAGAGTAAGGTCCTTGTGAGGTAGGATTGATACAGAGTATCGAAATTATATAAAAGGGAAACTCGTTGTTTTATCATTACATTATAATCAAGGGAGTGTCACAGAAACCATACAGAAGCTGGAGTGGGAAATATTACAATAATGGCGTTTTTTGTTGCAAGGAGGTTTACTGAGTCTATTTCGTTGACTGATTTTCTCCACCGAGTGGAAATGTCCGTGTGGTCTAAAAAGGCACCTCACTAAGATTTGGTGGGCCATTCTCTGGCAGATGTTAGAGTTCTCCCTTGGATTTCTTAGCATAAGTAGTTTGTAAGTCTAGGGACCGATGACCTCAACAGTTTGGCCCCATAGGTTTACAAACATTTGAACATTTTACTTTCTTCTTTGAATGCGAAAATAAAGTGATAGGATTGATCATCATAATAAAACGGGAGAAATCAGAGCTTGAACAGAGAGATTTATGTTTTTTATTACCATGTGCTATCCAAAAATGGAATGGTAGATAAAAAGTATTAAGGTGGTTTGGATAAGCCTACTACCAGGCACTTACATGTGATTTGTCCTCAGCGAGTTGGTGCAGTGGTAAGAAATTGAACTCGCATTCAGGAGGGCGGTGATTCAAATCCACTGCCAGCCATCCAGATTTAGGTTTTTCCATGATTTCTCTAAATCACTCCAGGCAAATGCCACGATGGTTCCTTTGAAAGAGCATGGCCGATTTCCTTCCCACAAGATCCAAGTGTGAGCTCTGTCTCTAATGACAACGCTGTTGACGGGACATTAAACCCTAAGCTTCCTCCTTCCATGATTTGTAGATTACCCAATGTGACATTCTGTGAGAGAGAAATTGGTTCAGCATTGTGGGAAGTATGTAACTGAATGGAAAGAGAACAGAAATAGATGAAGAAAATATAAACTGTGACTGTTAACAAATTGGGAACTACATTTCAGAAGATATCTGGATGAAGAATGAGCTGTGTTTGTTACAGATTGTATTTCACACCTAGTTTAATATTATCCTCATATTGATATATGGTGTTTATATCAGTTATCTACATTCTCTGAGAAAATAGAATTGTTTAGAATGTATATTACAACTTCTTATGAAGTTAATAGGAATATTAAATCGTTGAATCAAGGTTATCAAATTATTTGTAAGAGGTATGCATTTCGATTTATCTCAAACTTTAATATCTAATCTTATTCCTGACTTGAGCATTTTGTA
This sequence comes from Locusta migratoria, assembly GCA_026315105.1. Taxonomy (NCBI): domain Eukaryota; kingdom Metazoa; phylum Arthropoda; class Insecta; order Orthoptera; family Acrididae; genus Locusta; species Locusta migratoria. The sequence goes on from CM048744.1 coordinate 505,512,559, forward strand.
AATTTTCCAGTGTAGCAACAGACAAAAAACAGACATTTAAAGGCTTAATCCACAAATTAGCATCAGGTTGCTTGTACACTGCATACCAATCTAACTGCTATAAGCTTTCCCTAAACTTGTCAATTGTTAAAATATTAATTGAACACATTACTTTGGATGTCTGTTTTAACTTGCTGTAGAAAGACCACTTTCAACAGGATAAGCATGTATGTTTTTGAACTTATTTGGTCTATAAAAAAAGGTATCTATTAGTGTTTGGCTGTCTTTTCCTACCAAAGTACGAAAATCAATAGCGGATGTCATATTGAGAAAACCAAGAAATACTTCAAGGTCTTTCTTCCTATTACACTCTTTCAGAGAATCAACAATGAAATACCTACAAATTATAATTTGCTTCCCCATGTCAGACAGATGGCATTAATGTCTTTTTATACAATCTGAAGTGACTTGGTAAGTACCTTTTTAAAGCTGATATTTTTCAGCCAATTGAAGATGGTTATGTAAATAGTTTCATTCAGTAGCTCAGGGTGGTAGCATGACAATTTTCAAACATTTATGTGCTATAGGACACCGTCTCCTGAAAACACATGACAAATATTATGTGTAAATAATGACTATTGTGGAGACTAATTTTGTTTAGGTGACGTTTCTGTTCAAACAAGTATACTGTTAAAAATTGGTGTACATATCAAACTGTTCCTGAAGATCTAGTGAACTTGATATAAGCTACTGCTACGTATTTCTTGAAGATCTACATTTGCCATTTTTCGATGTCATATTAGATGTAAAGAAAGAAATAAATACAAAGTAACTATCTATTAAGATAAAGTTGACAAAATAATGAGGAAAGTTTGCAGATCAAAGATGTACGGTGAGCTGTGGAAGACACATACACATAAATCAAGATTTTGGCCATTAGTCTTCATCAGAAAAGACATCACTCACACAGTCACAGAAGCACACTTCACAGACACAAAACCGTTACCTCCAGCCACTCGACTCCAAACCACACTGTGTGGCGAGGTTATAAGAAGGAAGGTTGCAAGGCGTTGGTGGGGATGGCTACAGTGCTGCCTTAGGAAGTACTAAAAGGGTGGAAAGAGATGCAGCTTAGGAATGGAGTGGCAAGGTGAAGGAGAGAAGGGAAGCAAAACACACACAGGGTACAGAATGGAATTATAAGAGTAACATAGGAACTGTTGTGTGTGAAGAAAAAACGGATTATTGTAGGTTGAGGCCTGGATAATTTGGGATTGGAGAATGTACTGCAATTATAACTCTCAACTGTGTAGTTCAGAAAAGCTGGTAGTGGGGGGACGAAGTCCAAATGCCCCATGTTGTGAAGATGGTATGTTGCGCCAGTGATTGCAATGGTGCAGTGAGTGCCCCACATTTGGTAAATTATAGGTGACCCAACCTTAGATTGAGTGGAAAGTAGCCTTTCATCATAATTGAATGGGAAGTACTGGGTAGGTGGATTGGGCAGCAGGGTCTTCCACAGTGATATGATACCTGTGGCAGGGGTCTGGGGTTGAGTGTGGCAAAAAGGAATTGACTAGAAGGTTATGGAGGCTGGGCTGGTGACAGAACAGCACTTTGAGATGAGTGTGGAGGATCGTAGACAGGCTGTACCTCTTTAAACGGAATGATGACAGAAAATAAAAATCTTGGTGAATGATGTGGTTTAGTTGGTGGTGAAGAGGGAGCATTTTTTGTGGCTGGTTACTGGTAGTTGCACATTTTACGATATGTGCACTCTGTATATGAAGAAATACATTAGTGGAATAAAGAGGGCAGAAGCAATGTTACAACATCTAAATTTTATGACATATGCATACAAATTATTTTCTGTGGTTTAATGCTTGAGTAAAATCAGATAAAAGAAAGTCACAGTAAAAATGAGTATTTGTGGCAGATTACTACTATAAACTGGTAGCTGATATTCTTTACAGTTCACCTTGTATGAATAATCAGAGTTACTTGATGCATTAGTGGCATATTTTTACATAAATGTAATAAATAAGTTTCTTTTTCTACATTCACACAGTGCTAAAATGTATTATGATCTGTTTTTATGGTCACATGGGTGCATATCATATTTCATTTGAAAGGATGCATATCAATACATGTCCAAACAAAATTATAATTTTGTCTCAAAATATAAATATATTGCAATATGGCAAGTACATGTTGTGATACAAAGTTTCAGAATACCGAGAACAGTTATTACTAAAAATAACATAGGAAGATTTCCTTATAGAATAACTTTACAATTATTTTAGTCATTTTTGTTGAATCTCACTTTTTTGTGCAAATTGAACAATTCAAAGCATACTGAAGATCTCAAACAGAATTCAGTACAAATTATGGCACCCACTTAATACACCATCCTTTTAGCTTTCAGTTGCTTTTATTTGATTTTATTTACCTTTTGAAGAAAGAATAGGTATGGAAGACATGTGGAATAATACAATATTTTTAACTAGAAGTTAACATAAAAATCTTTTGGTGGTAACAGAAAGTTAACTTAGTTTCAGGAGGTCTTGTGTTCAGATTAATAGTCATTTGGAAATGAGATAACTTAATGTGAATACTTTTAATTTTATAAATTATACGTTGCAACCGTAGTTTTAACCATGTGTTCTTTTCAGGCCTTAATGAGCGTTGTTCAGATAGTGCTGAGTGCATACTCAATCATGGAAATCCCTTGACAGCTATTTGCTCCATTTCTGGTAGGTGCCAATGTATGGAAGGATATGAACCAACTTCTGACAACACTGACTGTCATTCAGAAGGTAACAATAATTTGTTTACAAACAAAAACAATTTGTTTTATTAATTTCATCACTAATATTGCCTTGTTTTTCTCTATTGTAGCAAGTGCAGTTGTTTATTGCACACTTTTACTGATTTCTGGCACTATTCTCTCTATGTCTTGGAGGTAACAGCAGTGGAAAGTGATAATCAGCAAGATATTTTTCTGGATTCATGCAAAACTGTAGATAAGTCGAGTTTTTATAAGGAAATATTGTTAATTAGTTGATGAAGGTATGGTAGATACTGACAGCAAATTTTATGTTATAAAGGTAGCCATAATGACATTGTGCTTTACCTTAAATATGACTGAACAATAAATCATGGTGCTTATCTCAGTTTTAGATAATAGCACCAATTTTTAATATTTTTATATATGTGATAGATGACTGCAAACTGATTAAGATGTTCATATATGTAAGTAATTGTACACTGTCTGAGTTCCTGTTCTGTTATTGTGAAATATTAAAAAAGATGTGTAATTGGTTATTCGTCCTAGGAGGTTATATATAAATTTATTATGATCCAATGTTGTTAGTGAGCAATGATTATTATTTATCAAGCTAATATGTTATCAGTTATATGAGAGAAATGTAGTTATTTAGAATGATTATTCATGTGATTTCATTTGTATCCAGTACTTCCAGAGACATATGCTGACAATACACTTCAATAGCAATGGATGTTATAATGCTTTACACTCATTTATTATCTTAAGAGCACAGTTAAATTTTTTTATTATGTTTTCTAAAGAAAGATAAAGGACATAAATTACACAACTGCAAGAAAATACATGGGCTTTAATGTAATTTTTTAAAAGTTATCAATGTACAAAATCTGATTCTTGTTATATTTAGCTTATTCAGTTGTTTGTTTGCCTTTTTACTCAGGATATATATATAGTACCAATGTTGGACACAAAATGAAACTCAATTTTGAGAATGAAAATACTGTGATACATAATAGCCTATCATTTTACTTAATATTGTATGAAGATTTAAATATGCTATTTAACTATCCATTATAATTTAAATTTTATATCACTTTCTTTTATAATAGAACATTCATGAAGATTTAGTTATTCTTGTACATTATATGAATTACAATTTTGCCCTTAAAAATCTAGCCAAATTTTGGAAGAACGGATATTGTACAAAAATGAAATAGATCTCCCAAGGCCTGTGTTTCTGATTTGCTAGAAGAATGAATGATTATTGAGAGTAAGTGTGTGAATTGTTAAAATTTGAAGAAATGTTAAAAGAAAAGAAAATAAATTGTACAAAGCTTATGTTCGTATCTTCATACAAATTAATTACCCTGGTGAAAGAGAAGAACTAGGTTGCACTGAACCTGCAAGAAAATTAGCATAAGAATGTATATGTAGCCTTAATACAACTTAAAAATTCTTTAAAACTCCTATGTAGCCAAGGTCCCTAATGTTTCAGTAAGCAGCAACTAACAGCTCAGAGCCTCCTCAAATGCTAGTGATGGTGTGTGCACTCCTGTAGCCATCGTAAGTCTATTTCCAGATTACACTTTTACTGACTGTGTTGAAAGTTAATATGAAATGGTCTGTCTTTTTAGGATATGCAAATGTATTACAACAAAATCTTCATTTGACTGTATAAATAATTTTATTCACTTAAATGATCACAATTTCAGCCTTATGGCCACTATCAAGTTTCAGACTGAAAAATATATAAAACAGATAAAACATGCAGTGGAATAGAAAATATATTATGGTTTTCATATACAATTTTATAAACTTTTTCAAAATTAATTAAAATCACATCTTAAAAATATTCTCAGTATTACTTATATATGAATTCTACCTTAAATATAAGTTGAATCACGTATCCAAATTAAATGACTTCACTTATAGACATCTGATCATATTTTAGTCATATTAATAATATCTTGTAAACAGTTTTAAAAACTTCATAATAGTTCAGTAGGCAAAATGTAATATATTTTCTGGTACACTGCACATTTAATGCAGTCTGTGTGAAGTAAACAGAAATTTCTTATCATCGAATATTAATTTAAGCATAAGGAAGTCTTTGCTGAAGGCATTTGTGAGACGGTCGCCTTGTATGGGAGTGAAACATGGACGATAAACAGTGCGGACAGGAAGAGGATAGAGGCTTTTGACATGTGATGCTACAGAAGAATGCCGAAGATTAGGTGGGTGGATCGTGTAACTAATGAGGAACTACTGAACAGAATCAGGGAGAAAGTGGAACTTCTGGGGTACCTTGACTAAAAGAAGGGATCGATTTGTAGGACACATTCTTAGGCATCAAGGAATTGTGAATTTAGTGTTGGAGGGAAGTGTGTGGGGTAAATATCGCAGATGGGGACCAAGAGGTGAATAAAGTAAGCAAATTCAAATGGATGTAGGTTGCTGTTCTTATGAGGAGATGAAGAGGCTTGCTTAGGATAGAGTAGGGTGGAAAGCTGCATCAAACCACTCTCCAGACTGAAGACCACAACAACAACACATCAAATAACTAGATGTATTTTATTCGATGCATTTTACCATTCAGTTTTACACCTTTTTATCTATGAAGAAGGTCTATTGACTAAAAATGGTTGATTTATAAGGTTCTTAGTAAACAGTCGATGGTTTTGAAGATGCATTTTATGAAACTTTTGATTTGGTTGTGTTGTCAAAAACAAATTTCATAAGTGAATGTTTATAGTGAGGCTTCTGTGAAGCTCCCAAGTTTCTTAAATAAGTGTTTGCAGGATTATATTCAGTTAGATCCAGTAATTATTCTGATTACAAGCATTTGTGCAATGAATGTTTTTGTAATCACTGATGTATTACCCAAAATATGATGCTATTCAAAATGGGTGTATGATAATAGGCATAGGAAACTAATTTACTGAGATGTCTTATTATCAAATTTAGCAATAACCAAAACAGCTTAAGTAGATGAACTCAAATCTTTCAGTAGAACATCGGTGTGTTTTATTGCACTTTGTTTTATCTCTTTACTGCACACTCCTAAAATTTTTTAATATTCTATCATTGTTACAGACATCTGTACAAAGTCTTTATTGTTGGTGTCATGCCATTTACTGTACAGAACTGTATATTTTGTGTTTGGTCAGAATTTAACAAGAGGCCAATTTCAGAGAACCACTTAAAAATTCGTGAAAGATTATTTACAATTTCATCAGTTAATTCCAGTTTATCAGGTATGATTACAGTATTTATTTGGTGTGTGATACATTAAATTACAAAACAACACACAAAATACAGTACCCTAGACATATTATGAAAATTGAAAGATTAGATTTTTAAATCTAGTTTGTTGACCACTCCACTGCTATGGGGGTAACCAGGTTAGATTTCCAGGAAAAGCACGAAGGGGACAATCCATGACTACATGTTTAATTGTTTGTGGAATGTCAACACTGTCACAAAATGGGCTTTATGAAGCAGTTCTTCTAACACCACATCTAATACAATTAAGCCTGCTCCAGGTATATTTAGGCAGACTGAATCCATTGTATTTCACTGTTAGATCCTCAACTTTCAGGACGCCCTGTCGGGTAGAAGTTCATTGATTACACCAGTTGTCTTTGGTACTGAAATTGTTGCATAGAAATGCCATGGCAGATTTACATGTTGGTTTGTAGGACTTCGAGCTGGACGATTCACATTCTAATGAAATGGCAGTGCCACGTTCTTCATTATTCTTGACCACACTTGAACCAAATGATTTTGTCTTCTGATGTGAGGAGGTAGTATGTTACTCAACATTGTTAGCCATTGAATTGGAGTAGAAAGAAAAGTTTCACTTGCGATTTACGTTGCATAATGAATCTGACATCCACAAGCTGCTATTTTGCCATACTGAAGAACAGTATTCTGCTGAAGAATATACAAATGCTAGAGCAGTTGTTCTCAACGTGTTGGCGTCAGCTCTCCATGATGTTCCAGCTAGGCACTGAAGTAAGTAATTAAGGCTCTTCAATTTTGCAGCAGATTTACATGTATCATCAGCGAAAAGCAATAGCTTTGAATGTTCATGAATATTAAGTGACAGGTTATTAGTATATATTAAGGACAGCAAAGAACCCAAGACCGAGTTTTTGGACCCCATTCATGTTAGCAACCCAGTTTGAGGGAATAGATGATTTTTGTGGATTATGCGAATCACATATTTCAACATTCTGAACTTTTCCAGTTAAGTAAGAACTAAACCATTGGTGCACTAACCTACTCAATACTATAATGCAATGGAGTAGACAGTATTGTACATTTCCTGTTTACTGCAACTATGAAGTTTACCAAAGTGAAGAGGGAACTAAGAATGAAAAAAGTATTTGAATGCACTGTTGATAGACGTTACATAATTAGTAGTTATATAAAAGTATAGTCTGACTTTGTTATAAAAGAAATATATTTGTAAATAACTAAATTAGTAAGAATGTGAAATATCAGTTTTGCTATTTGTCCCTTGTAAACTGAACTACAGTTTCTTTCCATTACAACTGAATTTAATCCATGGTGTGAATTAAGTAAATGAAAAATTTTTAAATTTTGGAGAGTAACTGAAGGTATTTGTACAATAAAGAGGATAGTCACATTTAGATAATTGCGAGTAAAGCAGAGAATTATTTAGACATTAGGAAAAACTAATTAATTTCACCTTTTTCCAATCTTTATTTAGGCCACCAGCACATCATGATGTATTATTACATAAGCTAACGAAAGTTTATTACGACATTTATTAATTTTTTTTAACTGGACGTTTCTCATTGTTGCTCCAGAAACGTTAGTTCTTTGGATTTTATATCAAATAGATAAACAAGTAACTAAAGGAACAACAAATCTTTACAGTTTAAGGAACATTATGACTAGTCTGACAAGGGGAAGGCCTCAAACACGACCAACAGATTCGGCTCAAATTTGGCAGTTCGCTAGTGTACAACCTAAAAGGAAGGAATCTAAGGTATTTTGGGTCAACACTCCCGCGTTTTTGAGAAAATCGCTCCTAAAGGTTATGACAACAATCGACTCAAAAATGGAGGGACCAAAGCTAATTGTAAATATAGCATTTTTCATCATCAGGTATGGGGTCCGTAAACGCATGCTTTTCCAGAAATCGAGGAAAGAAACTTTTACAACTGCCGCTTCTGTACCCAATGATAAACGCTTTTCGCCGACAGCGCCGATAGGGCAACGGCTAAGGTAACTGGCTCGGAATCGGAAGAAATCTGGCGTATGTTATTCTTCTCGTTTGTATTTTTCCATATAAGGATAGGAGGGTCAATAAGGTAAGTAAATCAATAAGGAATGATAAAAAGGCAGGCAAATAAATTTCTCAATCCTCTTGGGATAGTAAACAACTAAAATGTTACTCAAGGACTTTACAATTGCTCTTCCAGTGTGTTACGTGTCCTCAATTTTCTTCGAACAACTAGATGGATGGTACTGGCAATATAAACATTCGAAACAAATATACTCACGGCACCAAGAACATATAATGAATACAACCTTTCGACAGCTACATTGTTCCTTCCGAAGACTAGATGGAAACTTGGTTTACATTTAAAAATGTCTTCTTCGGGAATTAATTTTGATGCGTACCACGCTTACGGTATCATTGCCCTAAAAATCGGTGCTGAAAGTTGGTTATGAATTATGGTGTGAATAGTCATTGCATCCGTGCGGTTGTGCAATTGCCGCTGGGTTTCCAGAAGCACACTGGAATGCTAAAGTCTGGAAATAAAGTTTTTGACCTGGCGATGGAAATAAACATCTCACGGCTGGCACACAGGTGTGCACTTTGGCGGTATTACTTTTACTGACCCTCGCCATCTATAAACATTGTGTCATACATTGGAGTATTAATTTCTTTTACTCCAGGAATCCAATATTAGACAAAACTTGTTTCTCGGATTTGAAGCAGGTAAAGTAAACATTTTTCAACGGGTCGGTTAAGCGATTGACCTCTTCTATAACCCGAGGACCAAATGTAACATTCGTTTCTTGTAAACACAGAAAAACCTCAGGCAACACTTTTCCAGAGGCTGTGATGGCATATTGCGTCGTGTACGAATGTGTTAGTTTGTTTTTACTACCAACTGCGACAAGGGTTCGTTTTTCTCCCTTATGCGATAACGTGCATTGAATGTTCACTCGAAACTCGCATCCTGTTTGGTCGGTGTTGATCACGTAATCACGATTAAAACCGGTCATAAGTGACGCCGTTTGCGTGCTGATAAGAGCCGCCACTTTCTGTACATCATCTATATTTTGTACCTTGTAATGAGAGACGTATTTAGTGACGTGCCGTTGACGAATTTTATACTCCGATTTGAAATTCCGTGTCCAAGATAATTATGCAGCAAACGTAAAATCCTTGTTGGCCGTATACTGAAGCGCTGCACCTGAAGCCCACTCCTGAAGTATACTCGTTGTTACATTCTCGTTACGACGACGAGATTCGACAAATCGATCGTATGTCTATTTATTTATCGCCTGGTATTTGTTGCACTTTGTCCCTCCTTTAACGATATCACTTTCCCACAATTTCAAGTCCTATTTCATTTTCAGGCCTGTTGTTGCTCCATTCTTTTACAGTGTTTGTAGGTTCCAATTTGGATTACTCCTGGCTAGCACTACCGCCTTTACTTTTACTTCAAGGGGTGTAGCGCCGTAGTTCAATCGTTTAGTAACCGGTTCGTAATACTAATCGTAACAGATGAAGCACATATTCCATGTGGAGATTTCCAAAGTGTTATGACCATTTTGCGATTCACTAGTCGTGATATCTTCCACTGAATCACCGTCTGCTTCGTCTTCATGGTCGTTTCGTTTGTCAGCTCCAAAAATCGCTCGACGATAGTCGCGCCTATCAACGGAACTGCATACTTCAGGTAGTGCATTGATAATGCATCTGTCTTGCAACACCTTTACAAAGCGAAACACAGCGTCGGTAACTTCCCGCTTTCCGTCGTCTGTGACACGCCCTAACTATATAAAATGTTCAAATGTTTGTAGAGGTTATGGGACTTAACTTACGGGGTCATCAGTCCCTAAACTTACTATTTATAAAATACCTTATACTAAGGACGGCACAAATATCCATGCCCGAGGGGGGATTCGAACCCCCGACCGTAGTGGCCGTGCAGAACGTGACCGGCGCGCCGCACACCTCTCGGCCACCGCGGTCGGCCCTAACTATATATTACAGTGCTAGTCGAAATGTGTACATCTTCCATTATTCAGATTATGCACCTGAGAGATATGACACAACAAACAGTAAGTAGTTACTACGGGATAAACAGAAGAGCTAATTAGTACAATCTACATACAGTGCACGTCATATTTTACTTATGGAAGAACACTGTATTCATTCACAAAACGTATTTCATTCGGCGCATTAACGGCGGAAAAATCACTACATGTATCCGCGAGGTTCGCGGCAGCCTAATGACGGAAAACAACTCTTTCCGATTGACTTCTTTAAGGCTCCTCCAAGTTCACAACTATGAAATGAGGAAGATGCAGCCGGGACAACGTAACTCTCGCCGCATGCATTCTGTCCCAGGCCTCGCTGTAAACAAACGTGGCACGGCTGGCCATCTGTGATCCCTCGTGAGGAATTCGCAGCACTCTTACTCGGAGCTGTTTTCATGTGACAAGGCTTAAAAGTTTAATACTTTACTAACTCACGGCGTTTGGGAAATTAGTATGCCTACCTTGTTATTATCATAAAAAATGTTCAAATGTTTGTAAATCTATCGGACCAAACTGCGTGGTCATCAGTCCGTAGCTTACAAACTACTTAAACCTGGGTAAACTAACCTACGGACATACACACACGCCCATGCCCCAGGGAGGACTCGAACCTCCACGGCGAGCAACCGCGTGCTCCGCAGCGAGACGCTTTAGACCGCTCGGCTACTCCACCGCGGCTTATTATCGTACCTTGTTGTTTTACTTACCTTATTAACCCTACTATCCCTATCAAGTGAGATATGGAAAAATACAAACGAGAAGAACAACATCCGCTAGGTTGCTTAGAGTTTCGAACCCGGATTCTCCGATTCCCAATCAGTTACCCTGACCGTTGCGCCATCGGCGGTGTCGGCGAAAAGCGTTTACCATGTGGGTATAGAAGCGGCAGTTGTAAAAGTTTCTTTCCTCGATTTCTGGAAAAATATGCGTTTGCAGGCCTCTTACTTGATGATGAAAAATGTTCTATTTACAATTATCCATCGATTCCTCCAATTTTGAGTCGATTGCTCGTCATAACCTTTAGGGGTGATTTTCTCAAAAACGCGGGAGTGGTGACCCAAAATATCTTAGATTCCTTCGTTTTAGGTTGTACACAAGCGACCTGCACATTTGAGCCGAATCGGTTGGTCGTGTCTGAGGCCTTCCCTTTCTGAGACATTATAGAAAGGATGGGGTACTAAGACACATATGTTCTAATGGGCCAGCCACTAATCGTATGAAAATATCAATGAGTAATCTTTTTACCTATTGTTATTACGAGTTCAAGTTGCGGTAGTTCATAGGCATTAACACTTAACATGTGTAACTCTTGTCTTCATGCTCCTGCAGATGTTTTGTTTCTAATAAGAAACTGGTAGATGTAAATTAATACGCGTCGTTTCAGAATTCTACCATAATTTGGTATTCATAACGTACAATACATAGCTTCTACCCCGGAACTGGATGACACCTGATAATGTTGTTCCACTAATTGTGATTTCTGGTGGTTAGGTGCTGTTAACACGGCTCATAAATATTATTTTGTAATATCGAGACTTCTACAGTTTGTAAGAACATATGTCACTATTTCAAGAATAAAGCTTTGAACTCTTTTAAATATACAAATTAGTCAGCGAAATAGTATTATAAGGTCTTCAACAGTCAATATATTAACAAAGTCCGCATTCAATATACGATAGCGTAAATAACGTCTTATTCGTTCAACTGAAAAAGTGATATCTTTACCTGCAGAACATCAGAGAGAGCCCAGTCAGCTCTGTTGCATTATAGTGTGAAACATTTTAGTTTTGCTTCTCCTTCTGTATGTAGGGTCCGTAACAATTATGTCACCGGTCAACTTATATATTTCCATGTCTGACATACAGCTTGGAAAGGTGTATTGGCATTTTTAAATTCCCCATATTTATCTGTGACATTCACTTTAAGAAGTTTTTCTTCGAAAAATTCTGGATGTTTGAAACTTTATGAATGACAAATATTCATAGATAAGTTGTGATAATGGTGCACCACAGCGAATTACACTTTGGGTTCAGAGGACTATTCAAAGAACATGTGCTTTGAAATAGTAAACTCGTAAACAACATGCAATGTTTGACCACAACTGATGTTTTAGGTGGGACGATAAGTCTAAAAATAGATTTTGTGTAACATCAACCATAGTGAACATCTTGAATGTATTTCACACGCCACTATTTATTTGACAATTGTTTTTGCAATGAGAAACGAAACCTTCGCCATGCCTGAATTTAGCCCCAGGCACTCGACGTCTACAAGTCAATTCTTTATGTTATTATAAAATGGACCCAGAGAACATTGTAACGTATATTGATTTGTTTATATACGAAGCAAATTACGTTTGATCCTATCAGAAATTTCAGTATCTCTTGTACATCTTAGTTAATAAATGTTGTAAGTTTCCACATGCTAAACGGTAACTCAATTAACCGTTTCGCCCTTTTATCCTGGCCCATGCGTTCTGCCATACATCACATTGCGGACAATCTCATATATTAGTCCAGCAGTCAGGTACTTTTACCCGGAAAGTATTCCGAACTTAATGAAATTTTAGTATGTTGTGTGTAGGTACTCTGTGGAGTAGAACCTGAGTTTTCGACCTCGAGGACCCTGTGCTAACTTTGCAGGCGCCGAAAAACCTCTAAAATTTTGGCCTTTTTTTCACTACTTCGCTTATAACTTCTAAACCATGCGTTTTTCGCGAAACATACCTCTACACAAATTTGAAGAGCATAAAATATCCTACATATTTCACTGGTAAAAAGTATTTTTGACCCACTAATGACTGAGTTACAGATGTTCAAAAATACATTAATTTTCTAAAATTACCAAAAATAGCTCCAAAAATCAAGTTTTTGCCTTATAACTTTTGTCTACATTTCTGTGTAACTTTTGTTTGGTGCCCATGAATTTAGACACGTAGAAACAATCCATCGAGACAATACACTATCACTGATATAACGATCAAGAATGACTCCGCCATAATGTTACATGACTCACATGAGAGTCTGCTTTATAGTCAAATCTGACCAGATTCTTTATGACAATGCCCTTCCGATTTCAAAGGGCTAGCATGGAAAATTCTGTGTAGTGGTTAAAAATTGTAATGAAGAATATTTATGTACAAAAACATACAACAAAGGGGTACACAGAAATACAGAAAGTAACTTTGATTAATACATTAATCTGATTACATGAAATATGATTAAGCTAACAATAAAACATCATAAGAGTAAAATGTGATTAACCTAATACACTGAAACTCAGTCACTCAAAAATGAACTTCAAGTATATCTGTGCCTTGCCCTCTTGGACTCCGTCATCGGTATTGTAATTGTTTTCTTTCTCCTGCGCTACAATTACGTCGAAGAACTTTTCCTGTTCTTCGCATTTAGCGTCAGTGTCTTCATCGAAGTCAAGGTACATTTTCATATGCAGTACCAAAACAATTCTTGCAGATGGCGGAGCACATGAGTCCATCTTGTCTGCAGCTGCAGGCCCAGTGCTACAACCTGCAGTGCATTTACACCGAATTTTTGTGTCCCAACTTCGTCGCTGCTTTTGTGTCCCAGCCTCGTCATAGGTGTCGGTGGCCGAGTGGAATAAGACCGACACAGGAATAAAGATAGCCCGCTGGTGCAGGTACGGAGGGGAGCAGCCAGAAACTATAAACACTAGAGTAAATTAGAAAGAGATATATATTGCACAGAATGTAACAATACTTAACTTTTACATAGTACTGCAGAATGTTGATACATAGTTGTTAGAGGCCTGCCTAGTGCCTGTACGATAGCAAAGTCTTCACTGGTGCCTATCTGATTACGAAGGTCCTCACTGGTTGCTATCTCAGTCCCAAGTGGACGACGTCCTTCAGTGGTGGCCACGAGCGGAGTTGTCGCAGAGGGCGCTCGTGGCTGTCGTCGTGAGAACGCCGCGCCGTGCGTGCATGGCGGCGCGCGGCGAAAGTAGGTGGCGCGCACTTTGTACTTGTGCGACACCACACCCCTCCCCCCCAAACCGCCGCGCCGTTGTGGCGTAGGGCTGAGGGCCATGGCGACGGCACTGGGAGGAGGGCCTGGGCGGGGGCGTTACTGGTGGGACGGGCGTCGTAGCTGAGGCTGGGATCGAGACGCCGTCCGCGCCCCGGTATACACCTTGCGATCCGCTGGAAAACCCGCGAAAACCAGCGGAAGGGCGCCCGCCCCCCGCCCAGAGGGAGCAGGTCATCTTCTTCTGAGGTGCGTGGCCCAGGTGGCGGCGGCACGCACGGTCCCGGAGTCCCTCTCGGTGACGCTGTCATCTGCGGCGGCGACAGCGGCGGCGTCGCGTCGATCTCCATCGGGACGATCTCGTAGTCCGGGGACGCTGGACCCATTGACGAACGATGTGTTTGTGCTCCCTGGCGGTGAACTGGGTCTGGAATCAAGAAACCGGAGACAGGATCGCGCGGCCTATGCAGGCGCAATTGGTTTGCGTGGCACCGCAGCTCTGACCCTGTGGAAGAACGTACAACATACATATTGCGCCCGAGCACGCGCTGAATGGTGCCCGGCGTCCATCTTGTCTTGTTGCCAGCAAACACCTTGTACAGCACCGGCGTAGAAACCTGAAAACGCGAAGCGCCATACGAACCGACTCGGTGCGTGGGAGGCTGCAGCAGGTGAAGGAGAGTGCGGTGACGGCGGCCGTGTAGCAGCTCGGCAGGAGACGGGCCGTCACGTGGCATGCACCGATACGTAGACAGGAAAATTTGAAGAGCTTGCTGCCTGGAGTGCTGACCTTTCATCTTCTCCATGTGAGACTTGAATGTTCGAACGAAACGTTCTGCTTCACCATTGGACTGAGGGTGAAAAGGTGCAGTGGTAATATGCTGAATGCCATTCACACGACAAAACTGTTGAAATTCCGCACTAACAAAATTGAGGTCCATTGTCACTGACGATAGTTTCAGGCAAGCCTTCGATGCAAAACACTGATGTTAAGGCACTGATTGTACTAGAAGCTGTCGTTGAGTTCATGGCAATCACAAAAGGAAACTTGCTGAAAGCGTCTACAACAATTAACCAGCGCGTATTCCAGAAAGGTCCGGCAAAGTCAATATGTAAACGTTGCCATGGTCCCTTGGGGCGTGGCCAGTCCGAGAAACGTTGCAGAGGAGCCGCCTGATGCTCCGCACAAACAGTACACTGTGACGTCATGTTCTCTATCTGAGCGTCCATACCAACCCAGGTACAATGACGTCTGGCCAGTTGCTTTGTCCTAACAATACCCCAATGTCCTTGATGCAGGAGGCGTAACACTTCTCGTTGCAGGGAACAGGGAACTATCACTCTTGTTTGGTCGTTGTCCGTATGTAACAACAGAACACCCTAACTTAAAGACAATGCATGACGTTGTGCAAAATAACGTCGAACCAGAGGCCGATCAATGTCTTTGGCTCTGGCAGGCCACCATGAGCGAACAAAACGTGCTACCATACTTAAGTCTGCATCCGCAGCTGTTTCCTGTGCAACCCGACGAGAGTTCAAAGGGAAATCTGCGACAGCGGAAGCATCTCTGGAGTCTATCTGACAACATGCCATTTCTGAAGAATCAAATGATACATCCTGGCCAACCGGAAGTCGGGAAAGTGTGTCCGCGTTAGCATGTTTAGTGGTAGGTCGGTACAAAATCTCATACTGATAAGTAGACAATATCAAGGACCATCTCTGAAGCTTTTGTGCCGTTCGTGGCGGAATTGGCTTTGTGGGTGAGAACAACGACGTGAGAGGCTTGTGGTCTGTCAACAAATAGAATTTTCTGCCATAGAGATAATGATGAAACTTTGTGACGCCGTAAATGATTGCTAAGGCCTCCTTTTCTATCTGACTGTAATTCTGTTGCGTCGGCGTCAGTAGCTTGGATGCAAAGGCAATAGGACGATCATGACATCCAATACGATGTGACAGAACTGCACCCACACCGTACGACGAGGCGTCAACTGCTAGTACTACAGGCTTCTGTGGGTCAAAGGGAATCAAACATGCATCACTGAGTAGTGCAGACTTTAGTTTGTCAAAGGCAACCTGACAATCTTTGGACCATACAAAAGGAACATTCTTCCTACGTAAGTGATGCAGTGGAGCTGCAATCTGAGAGGCATTGGGAATAAACCTGAAATAATAGTTAAGCTTTCCCATTACTGCTTGCAATTCATGTACATTCTTAGGAGGAGGCAAGTCTTTGATTGCTCGAAGATGTGACTGTAAGGGATGTATTCCTTGGGCATTAATCACATGGCCTAGGTATTCTATTTCAGTTTGAAAAAACGAACACTTTGCTTTATTACAACGTAGACCTGCTGCAGTCAACACTTTGAAAAGGCACTCCAGGTTTGCTAAATGTTCTTCAACTGTACGTCCGGATACCACAATATCATCTAAATAGTTCGAACAACACGGTACAGAAACTGTCAGCTGTTCCAAAAAGCGCTGAAAAATAGCGGGGGCGGAAGAACTGCCAAAGGGTAGGCGTTGAAATTGAAAAAGGCCCATGTGAGTATTAATGACGAAAAACTTTTTTGACTCGTCATCAAGCGGAATCTGTAACTATGCCTCTGCTAAACCAATCTTGGAAAAGAAGCGAGACTGTCCTAATTTGTCCATCAGTTCCTCAGGTCTGGGCAGGGGGTAAGTGTCGACAATTGTTTGACTGTTCACTGTTGATTTGAAGTCCGCACAGAGACGAAGTTTTCCTGACGGCTTGGGTATAATTACTATAGGCGAGGCCCACTGACTCGCAGAAACAGGAGAAATCACCCCACTATCTTGCCAACGTTTAAGTTCTTCGGCAACTGTATCACGCAAGGCGATAGGCACTGGTCTAGCTTTACGAAATTTTGGAACTGCAGATTCTTTGAAAGTTACATGTGCCACGAAGTCTTTTGCACAACCTAGTTCCGGCGAAAACAAGTCACTATATTTGTCACACAATGCATGGATTTTATCCTGAGGCACTATTGACGAAATTTGAAGCACATCTCTTTGAATTGATAAGCCAAACAAGTCGAATGCATCTAGTCCAAAAATGTTCTGCGTAGATTTGGCCTGAAGAACAACAAAAGCAACTGTTTTTGTTAAACCTTGAAAAGAGGCGGGCAGGCTACACGTTCCTAGCACGGGAATATTTTGACCTGTGTACGCTGTTAACACTTGTTGACACGGCGACAATTTTGGCGAACCCAGAAGTTCATATGTGTCTTTATTTATTAATGTAACAGCGGAACCAGCTGAAATTGCACAGTCTCATTTTCTATAGAGAGAGTAACAAACAGCTTGTGCTTCTGGCGCACGACCGGTGCGCGAATGTGGGCAACGTCTAATACATATTGTTTTCTGCGCTTGCGCGGGTTGCGTGCGGTAGGAAGCGGCGCATACTCGGCACACAGCGGATTAACCACACTGTCACTAGATGACACTACCGCCGGATCGGCGTCCGCGCAATGCGAGGCTACTGCACTAATATTACTTTGAGTAGCTACCTGATGTCTACTGTCACTAGCTACACAGTACTGGGCACTATTACAAGGAGCAGTTGCAGAAGGCACTATTTTCACTACAGAAATGCACTGTTCACAGTCATTTTGCTTGTCCCGAACCCTTTTCCGTTGCACTGTTTTACGCGCTCGTCGGCGCTTGCTACGTGGTGCACTATATAGTTTTGCCATAGGCGCAGAACTACTTTCTTGCAATTGAGATCCAAGGAAAGCACTGTTCAATTCCACAGCCCGTATAACATTTACAGAATGAACTGTTCTCGCACTCTGCGAAGCACTGTTTCTAACGGTATCGTTCTTTGAGTTTATAATTTGCATACACGCAGACTGTACATGTCCCGATTTGCCACATTGATAACAGGTTGCGTTGCGACTTGGGCACTGTGCACGTTTGTGGCGAGATACCACACCACACGAAGGTCCTCACTGGTTGCTATCTCAGTCCCATGTGGACGATGTCCTTCAGTGGTGGCCACGAGCGGAGTTGTCGCAGAGGGCGCTCGTGGCTGTCGTCGTGAGAACGCCGCGCCGTGCGTGCATGGCGGCGCGCGGCGAAAGTAGGTGGCGCGCACTTTGTACTTGTGCGACACCACACGAATCATGTTGAGGAGGTGCTCTGGAGCAGCATCCATAGTTGCAGTAATGGGTATCACACCTGTAAAATAAAAAGAAAGGTTATTTTAACATAGTATAAAAATATTGAAAAGTAGAGCTATCGATATACAGCACACAGGTACGGTAGAAATTTAAAAACTGACACATACCATGAACAATACTAACCATGTAATTTTTGTGGGCTCCCTAACCATCTTTGTACTTGCATGTATCTACTGAAGAAGTGGTACTTGGCAGCATCACTTGTAGGTAGCAGTCTAGCCAGTTGAAAATTCGCTTTTACAGAAACTTTGGATGAGAAAACTCGATGCGGCAGATCTTCCAGTTTATCTGCGTCGATGGTTCCACCGTACAGTTTCACCAGAAACTTCTCTCCTGCCTCAGAAATTTGGTGTGTTGTTGCATCAGGGTCTTTAAAGACACCAACTACCTCTGAGTGCCAAGGGTTTTTCTCATTAACTTGCATTATCTCCTTTTACCAATCCCGAAGGGCGCTGAAGTGGTGTCACACCCACTCACTGCGTGAAGGAAGAGAGTGCTGAATTTACAGGAGTGGGCCAATAAAAAACAGTCGGAGTGTTACCTCTCCCACTTTCCTGGAAAAAAGGAAACAATTTTTTTGTTTTGTTTTATTATTATTATTAGAAGAAGCCGATGATGTCAGCAAAACCAAAAGATTAATGTCTTCTTCTGTTATGAAGACACTGTCGAAATTGTTAACTTCTGATATAGCCGTTTCCATTAACAGGCATCTTCAAAAATGTTCAAATGTTTGTATAGTTTATGGGACTTAACTACGGGGTCATCAGTCCCAAAACTTACAAACTACTTATGAACTAGCGTATACTAAAGACGGTACAAACATCAATGCCCGAGGGGGGATTCGAACCCCCGACGGGGAACGGCATTGCGTATCATAGCAGCTCAATGCGCTCGGCCGCTCCGCCACGGCACATCGGTATCTTCCATTGTCTGTTTGACCTGAATTCTCTTGGCTTCCATTTCAGACATCAGTAGTGAAATGAGGTTTTTCTTATTGAAATTATTGTATCGAAATTTAGCTTGTGACATTGCGATAGCAGATGTCTTGGAAAATAAAAACTTTGTTGAAGAGGGCAGCAAAGACAGTCGATATCTTTCTATTCCTTTGGTGCTCTGGTAACTTATGTCATCCGTATACCCATCAAAAATTACAATGGCGTTGCTCCCAAAGCGCTTTTTAACAATATTCACATAATTTTGGCACACCAGTTCAAACGTGGCTTCTGTTGATTTGCTCCACATAACTTCATGCAGTAGGTATCCACCATCAATAACTGCGCATTTTCTGCTGCCGAAGTGTACTGGTTCTTCTGTTGTAGTAAACGCCTCGTACAACATTGACCTCCTGCCCTTGTACACACCTTCCTCTGTGAAGAGTGACATCGGGAAGGAAGCTAGATAGTAATTTAACAAGTTCCTGAGATCAGCATCTGATTGTTTGAGAATGCAAATCCGTTAAAAATAGAGTCAGAGGCTGTAATGTGAACTTCTTATCTTTGATTTTAAGAGAACAGGAAACGGATGCTAGAGTTACCATCTTATCCTTACGCCTGAACTTTGTATCTGCAAAATTTCCATTTATGCACAACTCCGCCGAGGGGGAAAAGCTAGTATAATCATATTGGGCCACAAACGTAGCCATTAAAACAATAAAACCTTTTGCAGCAATTACTTCCGATTTCTCTAATTTTTAGGTTTATCCCCACAGAAGGCAAAAAATTGAGTTTTGTGCTATTTTTGGTAATAATAGAAAATCACTGTATTTTTGAACATCTGTAACTCATTAGTGGGTCAAAAAACACTTTTGACCAGTGGAATATGTAGGAAAGTTTATGCTCTTCAAATTTGTGTAGAGGTATGTTTCGCGAAAATCGCATGATGTAGAAGTTATAAGCAAAATAGTGAAAAAGATCAAAAATTTCGTGGTTTTTCGGTACCTGCAAAGATAGCACAGAGTCCTCGAGGTCGAAAACTCAGATTCTACACCACAGAGTACCTACACATAACATACTAAAATTTCATTAAGTTCGGAATACTTTCCAGGTAACCCCCTTTTATACTGAGAGGTGGTGGTCCTATTTCAGAATTATTTTCTCCATTTTATTTGGACACTATTGTCTGGATTTATTCCGAAAGGATATCAATAGTATATCTTGTCTATATTCAATATATTTCATTTGTCTTGTAATTATCAGAGGATAGGAGTTTGGGAGGTAAATTTCTGTTCACTGGGAGTATGACTGTTTTTGATTATTGTATCGCCGACATGATAATTGTCTTCCGAGGTGAAAGGCGCTGGCGACATCAGCAGACCGGCACTTTTGTGGTTCCGTGAGGGGCGGGGTTGCTGGCGGCAAGTTCTCTGTCACCCCGTTTACATGGGCTCCCAAAACCGGATTTCGTAAACCGATTTCCCAATTCCGCTTTTGGTTGGTCATGTAAACACTCCAAAATCGATTCTGGAAATCCGCTTCTCTAAAGCGGTTTTCCAGTTCAACAATCGATTTTCGTGCCCATGTAAATGCAACCGTTTTTGAAGCGTTTTTGGCTTGACAGATTGTGTTTTCTTGTTAAGAATTTTCGGCACATATGGAAAGAGTGATATTTTCTAATGTCAAATAAAAGTATAAATATTAGAGTGAACATAAATCTGTGTATTTAAATAAAGAAAAATAGCGATTGTGCAGACTAAATAAGGAATTGAATCAGCTGTTTTCCAGCCGCCATTTTAAGTGAGCTTCGAAATCCGATTCAGGCTATGCCATGTAAACACGACAGCGAAAAACGGTTTACGAAAATCGGTTTTCGTCTTCCGGAAGATGTGTTGCATGCAAACGTAGTGTGTAGTAGGTTCCAAGGCATTCTGCCGACACCGCCTGGAGGGCGAGCGCTGGAAGCCACCACCTGTGGTGAAACCACTCCGTCTGCAGATGGACATATATATATTTGGGCTGGGCACATCTGTGGCTGACCTGAGGCCAGGTGTTTTTTTTTTTTTTTTTTTTTTTTTTGCCTCTACGGTGCTGTATTGTCACAAAGCACCGGAAGGTCACTGGAGTATAATGAGCAGAGGCAGTAAAAGTTGGCGTCGCTCTGGTCTGCACGTGCGCCCGAGTTTATGGAACACCGGGGGCGGGCGTCTGCGAATGTTTGTGTAAATTGCCAGAGGTGATTTCTGGGGAAGTTAGAACGGCGTGCTCGCGACGGGAGGCTGGCGTCTGATCGGCAGTAAAGTCATTTCATCGTTCGTTGTTAAGAGCCCAAAACATTTCATCAGGCTGACCAGAACTGCCATCAAAGATTACAATCTCATCATGGACTTACCGCTTATAGGTCACGATCTCATATTAAGCTGTGGCTATTTAGTGAAGAACCTTTTTTCAAAATGTGACTTGTAAATATTGCCAATAGTAGAGCCAATAACAAACTCTTTATTTTGTTTATAAACGTGTTCTGCAAATTTGAAGTAATTATACGAGGCGCGTCCAGAAAGTAAGTTCCGTTTGGTAATAAAATGAAATTGTACACAGATAGAGAAGAAATTTTTATTGCACAAAATTCTACAACTCTTAAACTAATTTTCCACATAATTGCCGAAATTTTGCAGGCATTTGTCATAGCGTGGCACCAGGTTTTGTATACCTTCTTCATAGAAATCTGCCGCCTGTGTCTTCAACCAGTTCGAAACAGTTTCTTTCAGCTCGTCGTCCACAGCGAGAGCACTAATTGTAAACCTACGGATTTCCTGGATCTTGTCATCAATCGCATGAACCAGTTCTTCTGTAACCAAAGGTGGACGCCCACTTCGTTCTTCATCGTGCACATCACCACGCCCGCCATTGAACTGTCGGACCCATCTTCTCACCATCGAATCACTCATCGCATTTGGTCCGTAAACATCGCAAATTTGCCGATAAATTTCACTTGCTTTCACTTTTCTCGCATTCAGAAACCGAATCACCGACCTGATTTCACAGGCGGCGGGATTTTCAATCAACGCCGACATTTGAAACAAGCACAACAAAGCGTACGTAACTGACAGCGATCTCCAAATGGCGCACGTTCTTCTCCTTGATACACATCGTCTACAGCGCATGTGCGGAACTAATCGCAGCGCTGCAGCGGAGATAAATTGAAACTTACTTTCTGGACGCGCCTCGTACTTCAGAACCAACGAAAAAAGCTTCATAGCTATATTACGTGGTGTAATTTCGTGTTATTAATGCTTCTCTGTTACATAAATGCAGTCAGGTTAACATCCCGGGGCGTTGGGCGCTAGTTATCAAGCTCCTTTTGGTGCAATTACGACCACAATTAAGAGTATGACGGTTGGACGGTGCCACTAACGCATAGTTGGCGATACCGCTGCTTGCATGTCTGTCAGTAGTTCAACTGCTGCGGTGGCCGTTGGATGGCTGATGCGGTGCTCGAACGGTTCGGTAAGTTGCAGTTCTACATGGGGCTCACATTTTGGTTCGGTATGGTTAGGCGCGCGGAATGTACAAGCACTCTTCTGTTCTTAACAGCGCCATTTTAAAATCTTTTCGATGTTCCGCTTCTTAATTATGGGACTTATTGTTGTACATGCAGACCCTGCCTCGTGAGTGGCTATGTCGCGCCCAAGTTGCCTACAGTGGCTCCCGGCTTGTTGCATGTACCAGGGACTCACTATTTTAATCTGTTCCTAAGTGTAACAGTTTTATGGACTCACTAAATACGTATGCTCCCTTTGTACTGAATAATATTAGTGAAGGTGTAGGGTAGCCATTTTATTACATGATAGACGTCACTATTTTATTTGATTGTAATTTGCAGATGCACATGATGATGAGATACAGGTCTCGGAACTCGGGTAGTGCATAAAATAAAAAAAAAAAAAAAAAAAAAAAAAAAAAAAAAAAAAAAAAAAATTAAAAAAAAAAAAATTAAAATTAACAACTGTTGCGGATCCCGTTATTTAAAATAATATCCATACGGTTTTCGCGAATGAACGGGATGATTCATGAGGAAGGTTTAGGTGTTTAAGTCATTAAGGTGTATGGGAGCAGGTCAATGTTGGGAGAAAAAATGCTGTATGTACTGTGACTTACGAAATTTAACGTACACGTGAAAATGCCTTTACTGGTTCATAATACGACGCTTGCGCGGCTTCGTCATGCGGAAATACATCGTTTGAGTCGAAGTTCGAAAATGATGAAGAGAGGGACGTCCGTTTATCGTTGGATCATGAGCGACATGCTTGGCAAAGAGTTCGAGAGCCGTATGTAGAATGTGAGATGATTATACGCTTTGCTACCCGTGGAAGCCGGGCAGGGTTGCTACGGGTGTTATTTTGTGAGAGCGTGTGGAACGTTTTCCAAATGTTTGCGAATCGTCTAACTGAGGCGGGACTTGGGTACCAGTTCGGTATTCACTTAGTGGGATGTGGGAAACCGCCTAAAAGGCACATACAGGGTGACCGCCAAAAACCATTAATGGATTCGAATCGGTGCTGGCGTACCTCCCCGTTCCAAAAGCGAGAGCTCTAACGCACTCGGATATCCGGGCGGGTATCCGGTTAATGGCACTAATGTCTTCAGCGTTTCCGGAAGAGAATGGTGTGATACATATAAAGAGCTCTGTGAATTATTTCGTTACTGAGATGCCAAAATACCGTCCAAAATATCTGGAAAGTACCAGGATGTTTCTCACAGTAAATCAGGGTGAGGGGGGATGAGACAGAAGATTGGAATTGTGGTTTCCATGTTGTCAGTACAAGTTGTTATGCATGAAAAAGTAAAATCAGAAACTTTATAACGCAGTCGTTTTGCGGTTCTTTGTACTACACGCTTGCTCTTCAAATGATAGGCAGAGAGCTAGAAATCGTCTCACTATAGACGTCATTCGTGAGTTATCTCATAGAAAAAGCTCGAATTAAAGAGGAGGGTTATGAATGCCATTTGGACAGATGTTCTCAGTGCGTTACGAGACCTTACTTTCCCACGGCGCATGTACTTAACTCCCGAAATTTTCCACTTCCACTTCGGCAGCCTTACATCATTTGTTCGCGCACACATAATTTCGAGAAATTGTAGGTGTTACTTCTCACACTGAAGCTGAAACGTCATTTGCATTGATTTTGCCTCTGCCAGTGCCATCGTAGCTGGCGCCGTCATGTATGTAGCAGCAGCGGACTTGAGGCATCCTGACACAATCGTGGATACCTGTTGTGCAGCCTAGCACGCGATATGGAATCACAGAGTTCGAAGTAAGTAACTATTGCAGAAACTATGAAGATATCTGAAGTGATCGTATGAATCGCATGACATTGGAAATACAGTATGAAGAAAAATCGCACTGGCGTTTTTGACGACGCACTTCACATTTTCCTGTATATTGCAGACATTTCTGACAAAAATAATAAAAATATAAATAACTAGGAAACCTGGCAACGCTTAGCAGTAGCTAATGTGTATGGGATATATACCGCAGTCTGTTCTCTTCTCCCTATGTCTATCCCTCCCTCCTCTACTTCTCCATCTTCTCAGCACCGCCGCGGCGGATTAGCCGTGCGCACTGGGGCGCCGTGCTACGATGCGCGCGGCCGTTTGGTGTCGGGGGTTCGAGTCCCCCTCGGGCATTGGTGTTTGTATTGTCCTAAGGTTAGTTTACCTTAGCTTGAGTAGTTTGTAAGCTACGGACTAATAATCAAGCAGTTGAGTCCGATAGATTTATAAACATTTGAACATTTCAATTCCTCTTCCCCCTAACTTCACACCACTCCCACTTAAGCCATACCATATCCATCTCCTCCCCGCTCCTCTATGCGTCTATATCATCCCCCCTTTTTAAATCCATTACATTCCCTAAAACAACTTTCCTGTTTTATGTTAAAAGTAAAGGTAGAAGGTGCCTGGAGCGCCACGTTGCGGATCGCGAGGCCTCCCGCGCGAAGGTTGGAATCCTCCCTCGGGCATGGATGTGTGTGTTGTGCTTAGGTTAGTTTAACTTAGTTTAAGTAGTCTGTAAGCTACGAACTAATAACCACACAGGCGAGTCCGATAGATTTAAAAATAAATAAATAAAATAAAAGGGAAAAGGAAAACAAAACCGCACAGATTTACAGCATGTTTTTCTCATAGTGAGCAGAATAGAAATACTTTTAATAACATGTTTATATATTCTTGAGAGTTTTTAAATTGAAAAGAAAATAATTGAAGAGTGATCATAATGACAGAAATTCCATATGAAACAAAACAGTTAATTGAAATACAATAAGTGGAATAGAAATACAACGATTCGAAAGTCGATATTTTTTGTCTTTCCGTCCGGAGAGAAAACGAACAGTGCAGATGGTTTACCAACTCTCGAACACGCCACGTTATATACAAAATAAATTCATCTTCCGAATCCAGAACCTAATACCTCGGGGGGTTGGCCACAGTTTGGGTGGTGCAGGGGGGATGATGAATCATTGGCCAAGTGGGGGGGGGGGGGGGTTGGGGACCTCTGACCTTATGTCAGGTACTTTCTGATATTTCCGTAATTTTACGACTGATAACTACTTAACTGTTTCTTTTTTTATCGTCGATTTCATACTTCAACTTGCACAACCAGAACATGTAGCCTAACCGGTGAATAAACCGTCAGTATAAATTTGAAAACTTCTATCATCAAACTTCGAAAATGAACATCATTCACTTAGAAAATGTTGGCTATAAAGGAGTGGTGCACAAAGTTTAAAATGATTGTAAATCGCGAATTTAAAAGTTTTTATTAAGTATGTGCATTAAAGATAGAAAACTTAATAAATCACGGAATAGTGTACTTAGAGAGGTAAAAATGGACACACATGCTTCGAATGACATGGGGTTTTATTAGAAGCAAAAAGAAAAAACAAAAGTTTAAAAAATGTCCGACACATGGCGCTTCATCTGATCAGAAAAGCAATAATTAGCATAACAAATTAAGACAAAGCAAAGATGATGTTCTTTACAGGAAATGCTCAATATGTTCACTATCATTTCTCAACAATAGCTGTAGTCGAGGAATAATGTTGTGGACAGTACTGTAAAGCATGTCCGGAGTTATGGTGAGTCATTGGCGTCGGATGTTGTCTTTCAGCATCCCTAGAGGTGTCGGTCGATCACGATACACTTGCGACTTCTGGTAACCCCAAAGCCAATAATCGCACAGACTGAGGTCTGGGGACCTGGGAGGCCAAGCATGACGAAAGTGGCGGCTGAGCCCACGATCATCACCAAACGACGCGCGTGAGAGATCTTCCACGCGTCTAGCAATACTTTTTTTTTGTTCTAATAAAACCCCATGTCTTTCCAAGCATAGGTGTTAAGTTTTACCTCTCTATCTACCTTATACCGTGATTTATTAAGTTTTCAAATTTATACTGACTTTTTGATCATTCGGTTTATTTAAGCAACGTTATACAGTTTATTACTTCGTTCTTTTCACTACACAGTTAACATGAATCACTTTTACGAGTTAATGATTAACGTTAACTTTCAACAAATCCCCTGCAAAGAAACGCTTTAACATTTAACGTAGTTGACATTTTTAGTAACGAAATAAGGATTAGCGAAGTTTTTTTTATTAACGTTGCCAAGATATGCTGATAGGTCCATTCCATGGCATAATATTTGTTTCCCATTGGAGATGCTGTATCCCAGGACGATAGAGCCCCTGTTCGCATTGATCGCCTGCTTCCGGGACTGGTTTTTTGTGAGAATGAATTTTCGCATCCTCACCAGATCTTATTAAGCCTTTACTTTGGAGAGAAAGGGTTCGTGATTGCTACCCACACCTACGTTCTTTTTCTAAATTTGTTACTATTTTTCACGGAGAATGGCATGAGATTCGCTTGAAAATCGTACAAGATCTGCATTTATCTATGCCGAGGCGACTGAAAGTTGTTTTTAGTGCCAAAAGTTTGTCTATAACAGGATGGTCAAACATTTTAGGAGAAAACTGGGACACAATTATCCTCGCTCGAACTCCCCCTTACCACAGATAAACGCATATTTTTGAGTATTAACGTTTTGTTAACCCAGTGATAGGCTGTTTATTATTAGTAAAATGATAAAAACAAGCATACTCTGATTTATTCCTACAATATTTATTTAATTAGTGATAATATATATTATGTGCACATCTACATCTACAAGAGCACCATTCCGACAACGACGGAAGTACGTGGTGACAACCCGTCAGTTTTCATAACTCTCCTCTGGTTGCAACGCCTGCAACTGTTACTGAAATACAACTATTCTCCAACCACAATATCACTGCTCAAAATAATTTGTTTCGACGTATCAATATTGAAACTATCGTGTCTTATTCTGTTTAATCAAGCGAAACTTTTAGAATGTCATAAAATATATTTAAAAACCTAATTCCGGAACTTTCGACGCTCCCGTCATAATTTTTCGGAGCACCGCATGTTACAAGGAAAAATCGGGACAATCTAGGTTTTCCAGGGCGTTTGGTCACCTTAGCATACACAATCTTACCTTTTTAAGAATTTCTCGTAATGTTACAAAATAATGGTAAAATTTGTTTGATACAAGTTGCTATATTTCAATCAACCGCTAAAAATGTATCGAGATGGGGACAAGTCCCAGGAAATTTAAAATGAATGTCCTGTGTTGATTCTTCTAGGAAAGTTTAAATATTCCATTGCGTTTAGGATTCATCCTGGTGGGTTGCAGCAATGCAGCAATGCAAGAAAACGTGTGGGGCCACAGTAACAGGTTTTTAAAACATTTGTTTCATCAGATGACATGGACGGAAAATGGCGCAGCCAGGACTTGGTTCTGGGGATCCTCAATTTTTTAAAACAAAGCCTTTTCAATTTGTTAATCTATGACACATTTTTACACTTTCTTTAACCAGTTGCACAAGAAATAAAATGAGTAGGCTCGCATTACTTCTAAAGAGGAAGAGGAGCAACGTGGTGG
The DNA here is from genome assembly GCA_026315105.1 of Locusta migratoria. Lineage (NCBI taxonomy): Eukaryota > Metazoa > Arthropoda > Insecta > Orthoptera > Acrididae > Locusta > Locusta migratoria. Next base: position 505,540,793 of record CM048744.1, read on the forward strand.
AAGTGGAATGTATATAATCAGCTCGTAAAATAATTAAGCAACTGCTATGTTACTAGCCAAAGAGAAAGGTCTTTACAGTTTAATTATCATGACACTACGTGTAAAAATTGAATAAAATAACGCTATTGTTGTTCATAAGATTCCACTCGGTGACGCCGCTGACCTGCTAAGCAGCGGGTCGCCGCATATGAACAATCCGACTCGTAACTTCAACATAGGAGTAACAAAAGCGGTAGCATCACAACTGATCTCTGCGGCATTGAATCCGCTCACAGTAACAGCAGCACACGTTCTCAGTGGCGGCATCATGTTGGCCATCCATTGTCACGTTCATTTGTGCTTGGCAAATTATAGCTACGTTGTGATTTATTACATTTGTACTATTTCAAATTTTAGGTGCCGACCTGTTTAAAAAATAAATAAATAAATAAAAATAAATTATTAAAACAATGAAAAATAATAACATTTAAAAAAATCTTTGGGAGGTGTTGGGAGGGGGGTGGGTACATCCCTATCGGCCCCCCCTCCCCCCCCCCCCCTTGGCTGCGCCACTGACTACAACGCAGGACTTTGTAGTAGTTTCCAACGGGTAACGATGTAAAGCTAACCACCTGAGGATTCGCCTGTAACGGCGTGAAACCTGTAGTGGATGTAGATAAAGGATGTCTATTAAAAAATAAATAAATAAATAAATAAATGTTTGTATGGCTTATGGGACTTGACTACGGGGTCATCAGTCCCTAAACTTACAAACTACTTATCTACTACCTTACACTAAGGACGGCACAAATATCCATGCCCGAGGGGGGATTCGAAGCCCCGACCGTAGTGGCCGTGCAGACCGTGACTGGAGCGCCTCAGTCCCCTCGGCCACCGCGGCCGGCGTCAATAAAACAGTTGATGCGACACGAAGTATTTTTCAATTGTTCCATGAAAAGATTTTTTTGAGGGACATTATTTAAAAAAGAATTTTTACCACGATTTTGTAGCATTTTGAATAATTCCTAAAAATAGAATTTCCTTTTTTGATCTGTGTTGCCCTAGTTGCAAAGTTGCCTGCATGGTTATGTGGTTTTGGCTCTTCCATATTTTTGCCCCTCTCCTTGAGTATACCACTGGGAATTATGAACACCTTAGTCTGGCAAAGCTCTAGCGAAGTAGCTTTGATCCACATTTCCTTCGTCTCAATGTGCTACCCCGTGTCATAGCTCTGATCATGCGTTCTTCACAATTAGGTATTGAATACATGAAACAAACATTATATACATGTTTCCCAGAAAAAAATTTAATACATTCTTACCCTTAGATTTGTCTTTTACATTTTTTCGATGTATAGTTTCATTCCAGATTCGTATTTACGGACGGAAGAATTGCCCAGTAGTGGGACTGATCCAGCTGCTATATACGTACAGCATGTTTGTGTCTTGCCTCGGGGTTTCGGTATAGTTTTTTTTTTCTTTTTTTTTCGTCTGGTCGGCTCCCTGTCGCGACTGGCTAATGGCCCCCCTTTCCACTCGCTACCTCGATGAGTCACTCGCCCGCACACCTGACGCCCCTAACTATCTGTGTCTTAATCGCCAGCAGTGCAAAACGTGTCACGTTGCATTTTAACGAAACCAAACTGTGTCTTTTACAGAAGGGGCCACAATGATTTCTTTGTTTTGAGCTGGAGCATAATATACAAAAAAAAAAAAAAAAAAAAAAAAAAAAACCGTGTCAGTCTAAAAATAAACTTTAATCATAAGTTTTAACATATTTGTTAAACTCTAAAGTAATGTGTATTAACATTAGTATTGCAATAGAAACTTTTAATAGAATATTAAATTCGGTTTGCAGCAACGTGATTTCAAAGTTTCCATATCATCACGTTCGGTAATTCTAGGACTAATTCTGTTGCAAATATTCAAATGTTTGTTAAGCTATGTGAGCATACCGCAGTCGCCATCGGTCCCTAAGCTAACTTATACGAAATACAACACACACAGCCGTGCCCGAGGGAGGACTCGGACGGGAGCGACCGAGCACTCAGTGACAAGACGCCTTATACCACGCGGTCATTCCCGCTCGGCTGTTGCTCAAAGCTACACGCTTATCGTCACTAACTTTCTATCGGTTTCTGGATTTTTTTTGAAAATTTCTTGCTTGTATTTCTCTGTTACAAAATTTACGTCTGCTGCGAAAGTTATGTGTTTTACCATATGATCTAAGAAATGTTACCGACTGACGCTACTTGAATGAAATGTAACTGTATGTGTTTGAACTTTTTCTACCTGAATGCCTTTGCACAACGTTATGTTAATCTGACTGCGTACTTTTAACTGCATTCTATGTGAATGTAAAGGTACTGCAAAACCTATCTGACTGCGTAATGTTTATTGCAATGAATCACAAACTGCTCATTGTTTCTGTATGAAAATGTCGTAACAAAGTTAACTGTCTGAAAATTACTGATACTAAAAATCACTGTGTTAATAATTCTGGCCCTATTAACTTGTTTCTGACTGAACTAACAATCTTTAACGGAATGTAACGAACACAATATTTATCAATGTAATCTGAGTCACAAGGAAAGTACTTGGGCTCGAACAAAGAGATATACACCAAAATCGTATGAGAGGTAATGTAAAGATCCCTTATTGCACTAGTGATACTCCCGCATCTGCAAAACTCTGCAGTCGTCCATTAGAGGCCTCTGCTTGTGCCATGCCGCATTGCACTTTGACCTGTCGGTTCGCCAGTAGGGACGGTGCAGTGTGCCTCCGAAGTTGCGTTTTGTGACGTTATTTGTGTGGTGAAGCGTCAGATGGGGCGGCGATTGCTAATCAATCCTGCTAATGTATTGTGATTAGTTGGCATGAAGTTACGAAGAACCCTTCTTCGTGAAGATGGTATTAGTGTAGAAGATGAATCATTTGCATGCTTTCTCGTATCTGTATAGTATAGTATCTGTATAGTACAGAAATATGAGCATAAGTTAGATACTGTTGTTACAAACTCATAATAATGGTAATAGGGATGATAATGACCAACAACTCATTGCAAGCGGTAGTGCTACGGTAAGTGCGGGAAGAGGCGATGAAAGCAGTGGCAGTGAATACCAACAGTTTTTCGGGAAGAAGGTTAACGTTGCAACTATCATCACGGCTTTTGATGACAATTCGCTACAGAACCTGTACGATGATTATTACGTAAGTTATAGTTAAGATATCTGCATTACGTATGGTGTCTACAATTAAATCTAGTACTATCTTTGCAGAAAAACGACACCCACCAGCACATTGAGGTGTACGTAGAGATCCTGTAACCAAACGTTGATACAGATATGTTTGTTCGAGCCCATGTACTTTCCTTTTCAGTGCAAACACTTGTTAACCTGAACTGAATAAACTTTCAGTTTTCGATTACTTACACTTACTAACCTGGATTGTTTATTATTATTATTATTATTTTATTTTAGGGACATTGCATAAATTTGCGCAACACCAAACTGCTTTCTTCTGTACTAACTACTGGAAACCTAACTACAGAAAACATCTATGGCACTTTTAATAAAAATGAGAGGAGGGATAAACTGGTAATTTGTTTAAGAAACTCGAACTAATAATTAAAAATGAAATATCTGGTTTATTTTCTAACTGATGTAACTTCATGAAAATTACTAACAATGTCATGTTTTGGATTTTAAAATCTTTCAGAGAAAAATATAACTCAGATGTTTAATCTGCCTACAAAATTATTTTTAAACAAAGATAAACATTTCCTTACTGTTAATAAATTTAACTCGTTTCACACAAACAATGTTATAACTATACCATATTTCAAGAACACTACCCATGAAATTCCTTTTTCATAAAAAGCGCACTCTCAAAACTAAACTATTACAATAAATACTTTTCCTAACTCAAAAAGGGGTCCCTAGCATTAGCCGTGAGACCATAAGCTAACAGCAAGATCTTTCCCGACCGTTGCTGTTACCATCAGTTCAGCCTAACAATGCGAAGTTATGTCATAGAAACATGCCAAGTATTTCATGAAAAACTTTACCTTATAAAAACTTGAAAAGATCGTTTCTCCAACGTCATCTATTCCTTTCGTCTCCATATCTTAAACAAACAGCTTGGTTCAGCATTCAAGTCTCAAGTCTCGGCTATCCCGCCGGAACAACTACACACAACCACGATCCCCACGCTTCTGCAATCTCATCTGCTCGCCTAGCATAGTCTGCACTCTCAATAATCACAATCCTACTTCCTGGCAACAATACTATCACCGTCTCAAATATCGATAGTACTGCCATCGAAAAATAAGCCTGCAACCAAAGATAAACGACCCATGCCTGACTATCTGACATTGGTCTGAAATTCACAGTACAGTTGAATATGAAATGTATACCTTCCCATAGCAGGTATCTTACAGTTTTCAAGAGGGAAATCATTTTTCACTTAAATAAGTGGCAGAGAAAAATCGTAAGATAACGGAAGGCGATTTCGTAAATGTTCTAATGTTTGTAAAGCTATGGGACCAAACTGCAGTGGTCATCAGGTCCCTAGAGTTACGAACTACTTAAAATATCTTACACTAAGGACGACACACACACACACACACACACACACACACACACACACACACAAAACCTTAGGGACGACTCGAACCTCCTTTATAAATTTACAACGATTAAAAGTTTGAAATTTTATATTTTTCATGGACCATGTTTGAGCTATTGTAAAGCACTTGTCGTCATGGGGCAGTATTTTGGGAACCACTGGTATAGATTTAGAACGAGGCTGTCAAATTCAAAAGCATACATGGACCAAACAAGTAAGTGGGGCTGAAAAACGGTGGGAAGGAGGTTTCGCGCCAACGTCTCAAGCTTCTAGTACCCGATCAGAATTTATGAAACTTCGTTAGGTGTGTCAAATATCTGGCACTGTTTGACGTATTTGTCAAAAATAGACCGTATTAGGCGTGCTATTTTGACTCTGTGTTAATTGATAAGATTTGGTTTTGACGATGTATCTCCTCGCAAACTTAACTAAAAGGATTTTTTTATCCCACTGTATTGTGACTTTCCACAAGAAGTGCGAGCAACGATAAAAATGAAATAGCACTGGTATCAGTGGCTGTCTAAGTGAGGGGGGGGGGGAGGTGGCAGCAGACTACCCCGGACCCTTCTCGTCTGGAGGGATTACCTCGAAGGCGATTTTTTTAATTTTTTTGAGGGGTGGGGGAGGTAGGGTAGTGCGCCCTCTTCGCTCTCGTTCTGGGGCCTCCAAATCTGGAACGGTATTTTTTTTTGACTGTCCTGTGCCTCTTGTCCTAAGGGGCCTCCAAATCTCAGAAGTTACATGTATTTGTATTTTCAAGTGGACGGGGGGGGGGGGGGGTGGCTCATTTTGTTCTGCCGCCGCCCAGGGCCGCCGACAGTCTCAGTCCGTCACTGACTGGAGTTACAAAAATGGTAGAGCGGTTGTAATTTTCTCAGTCACACATATTGCAGGAAGAGATTAAGAACAAAAGCTATTCAGCGTACGTTTCTACTGAAAGCATTCTCCGAAAATTACCTTGAGTAATTAGTTCATGAACCCACCAGAATAGTAAATGGTTGTGAAAACATACTTGACCTATTAGCAACAAAAAAATCCGGAGTTAATAAAGAGCTCAGACAAGGGATTAGTGAACAACAGAGCTGCCGTAGTGATACCGGATGTCGGATTTCTCAATTCTACCAAAATTAAACGAAAAATATTCATAAAAGCTGGAAAAATTCCAGGAGTGCTAGTCTTGCAAGTTTCGCAGGAGAGCTTCTGTAAAGTTTGGAAAGTAGGAGTCGTGTCGGGATAGCTCAGTCGGTAGAGCGCTTGCTCGCGAAAGGCAAAGGTCCGAGGTTCTAGTCCCGGTTCCGGCACACAATTTTAATCTGACAGGAAGTTTCATATCAGCGCACACTCCGCTGCAGAGTGAAAGTTTCATTCAGGAAAAATTCAATTAACGCTTTCTTGAATGACAATCTCCGGTCTTTCGAAACTAACAATGTGAGTGTAAATTGGGTGTGTTCTACATCCAAGGAAATAATATCGACAGGCATTGCGAGATTTATAAAGAAAAAAAATATGAAAGAGGGGGCTAACGCACCATAGACAAGAAAGATTAGATCACTCTCGCAAAAGCAAAGAAAAAAGCCTACGAAATTTATACAGACAGAAAAACTGCAACACTGGCAATCTTTTACAGAAACTCGAAATTAACCTCGAACTTTAATGGGAGAAGCTTATGATACATTCCACAACGATACCCTGACACGTAATTTGGTGAAAAATCATAAGAAATTTTGGTCGAATGTAAATTATACTAGCGACAAACACAATCAATACCTTCACAACGCGATAGTAACGGTGACGCTACTTACGGCAGTTACGCTAAAGGAGAACTGCTAAACACAGCTTTCAGTAATTTTTTCACCAAAGAGGACGAAGCAAATACTCCAGAATTCGAAACAAGAACAACTGCCAGCATGCGTAATTTAGTGAGTCTTCCGGCCCAGACTGTATACCAATTAGGTTCCTGTTAGAGTATGCTGATGCAATAGCCCCATACCTAGCTATAATATATAACTGCTCGCTCAGCGAAATAACCGTATCCAAAGACTGGAAAGTTGCACAGGTCACTACAACATCCAAGAAAGGCAATAGAAATGATTCGCAAAATTATAGACCTATATCACTGACGTCGGTTTGCAGCAGGATTTTAAAACACAGACTACTTAAACATTATGAACTACCTCTAAGTCAATGATCTGTTGACCCATATTCAACACGGATCTCAAATCCAATCCATAATTCTCCAGGTTCGGAAGGCTTTGGACATTGTTCCTCACAAGGGTCTTCTGGTCAAATTACATGCTTAAGAAATGTCGCCACAGTTGTGCGATTGGATTCGTGATTTTCTGTCAGAAAATAAACAATACGTTGTAATTGACAGACAGTCATGGAGTAAAACTGAAGTAATAACTGGCGTGCCCCATGGAAGTGTTATAGGGCCCCTACCGTTCCTTATCTTTATATAAACGATTTAGGAGACAATGTGACCAGTTCGACTGTTCGCGGACGATGCTGGCGTTTATCAGTTAGTAAAGTAACTGCAAAACGACTTAGATAAGTTTCAGCATGGTGCAAAAATGGCAATTTACCCTTAATAGTGATCATTGTGAAGACATCCATATGAGCACTAAACGAAATCCGCTAAATATCGTTTACACAATAAATCAGTCAAATCTACAGGCCACAAATTCAACTATATACCTAGGAATAACACTTACGAACAACTTAAATTGAGAAGAATACATAGAAAAAATTGTGCGGAAGGCGAACCAAAGGCTATGTTTCATTGGCAGAACACTTAGAAGATGCAACAGTTCTGCTAAAGAGACTGCCTACACTACACGTGTGCGTCCTATTTTGGAATACTGCTGCCGATTGTGGGATACCGACCTGTTGGGACTATTTAGAGAAAGTTCAGAGAAGAGCAGCTCGTTTTGTATTATCGCGATATAGGGCTGAGAGTGTCACGGAAATGAAGCACAAGTTGGGGTGGAAATCATTAAAAGTAAGACGTTATGAGTTGCGGCGAGTTTTATTTGTGAAATTTCTTTGACTAACTTTCTCTTCCGAGTGCGGATGTATTTTGTGAGCTGCAGAGTATTTATGTAAATGTAGATGTACACCAAAAATGTTTAAATGTTTGTGAATCTATGGGCCCAAACTGCGTGGTCATCAGTCCGTAGCTTACAAACTACTTAAACTAACCTAAGGACAAACACACACATGCCCCAGGGAGGACTCGAACCTCCACGGCGAGCAACCGCGCGCTCCTCAGCGAGACGCTTTAGACCGCTCCGCTACTCCACCACGGCAGATGTGCACCAACGGAGGCTCAATACATAAGAAAATTCAAGTTTCTTCGTAACGTCCACAAACTGTATATGTCCCCAAAGGGTGTTTTTTAATAAACTTCAATTTTAATACTTATTAGAACAGAATAAAATTCCTTGTTCAGTGTGAGAGGAATGTCACAGAATTATTAAACCTTTGACTGTCGATTAGGGAGAAGTTTATGTAATAATCAGATAATGGGAGTAGTATATCCTTAGTAAGGGTTTTATAGGTAATTTGAAGCATTCCTTGGTCCAGTATCTTGTTTTCCTTCTGCTCATTAATGGCAATGCAAAAATCGCCTTGTCTGCATTTGTAGTATTCCCATTGGTATCTTTTAAGCATTATATTTTCCAATAATCGCCGAAAGTGTTTTTCTTGATAAAGCGTATCTTCAACTGGGTCACCCTATCAAATCCTCAATAGTATCTGGCTACTAGCTGAGCTGGTTCAAGCCCCTCCCAAACCAAAAACAATTTTGAATCCGCCACTATACGTGAACATCGTAAACATTGAAGTGTTAGCAACAGTTGACATTACCTGTCACGTACTGGGGTAGAAACGAAACAAGAAAGCAGCGCGGTCTAAGGCGCCCTGTGTCGGATTGCGCGGCCGCTCCGGTCTGAGGTTCGAATCTAAGGACCAATGACCACAGCAGTTTCGTCCATTAGGATTACAGACTTCGGACATTACCTTTGGAAACTCAAAAGTTTTCACTTTTATTCCAGGTACGTTCATATTTAAATGGTTTATTTTCTGTAGCACACACAAACCAGGCAACAATGCCACGTCTGCTGACTCAATGATAATGTCATCAAAAGAAATCAAAATACCGTAGGAAATAGTGACTAAATAAAGTTGTTTAATGTTTTTGTTATTTTGGTTATTATCATTTTTTGTCTAAGATTAAATTTCTGGTCATTTGCCACCTGTACTCCAAAATTTGACGTAAGATTTTAATTTCGTAATTTGGAATACCTATGACGAAGTAGTAAGAAAACTAAGGAGATGTTCAGAGAAAGGACGATGGAGGAGGTAGAAGGAAGGATAGGAGGAAATGGGCAGATACGGTGGAGTAGGTGGGGGGGGGGGAAGAGGAGATGGTCAAAGAAACGGGCGCCACGGCGGAGCGGCAGAGCGTATTGAGGCGCTATGTAACGATGCGCGAGACCGTTCCCCCTCGGGCATAGATGTTTGTGCCGTCTTTAGTATAAGGTAGTTCATAAGTAGTATGTAAGTTTGGGGACTGATGACCCCGTAGTTGTCCCATAAGCTTTACAAACATTTGAATTTGAGGAACGGGGCGGGGAGCACACGGACATACTGTAGAAAACAAATGATTTTCTTAAAAGTACCGTAACTGTACGTCGCATGCCACAGTGTTGCAAAACCTTCTGATTTGTTTATGCAGTAAAAAATGATTTTACAGTAATGATTTTCCCGTCCTGTAGCGTGGAAGTACTTATATAAGTGACTTTCATAAAACATCTTCCACTCCATCAGGCCGTTTTGTACAGCAAGCAATGCAATATAATTTCTAGTAAAACACAGTCTTGGTTGGAATAACTAATTTTTATGCACTCATTTCGCTTTTTGAAACATCGTCATAATCAGGAAAATAAGTACGGGGAGCCTTTAAAAGTCTATCATGTATGGTGATAATAATAAAACATATTATTACTGTCCTTATAATGATGCTATCCGGCGGTCAGCTGCTAAAGGATTTCGCGCCAAAGCCTGACAGCGTCAGTATTTTAAAGTGATACTTGGGTGTAGGGCACCCGTGGAGAACCTATGAAGACAGCGAAATGTAAGAGTACTTGAAGTGTGATCCTACCCTGCACGTTCGCGACGTTAAGAACTTTACAGAAATTTTAAAGAATTACAGTTTTTAACCCTCCCCTTTTATAATTATCTCATTGCCGAAACCAAATACCGTTATGATAATCTACTTAAAAAAGAACCTGAGATGAAGCTATGAAACTGAACGTATAAAATGAATAAATTTATCCATTCCCCTCCTCTCTCCTTCATCCCCCATTTCAGGTAAATTCATCAATGTGCATGAAAAAGTAGGACTGTAAAGTCTTCCGAAAGTTATTTTCCAGGTTTTGATGATGCCTAACAAACTGAACACGTTAATAAAAATAAATTATCGCAACCTAGACTGTGTTTTATTAGAAAAAAAGTGATTTTTATACTAGAGAATGCAGTTATGCTTCGCAATTTCTATGGGAATTGGATGTACATCCTAAACCCTATACCCCCTCTGCATTTCCAATATTCTCCTCCTCTCCCACCCTTAGTCCATCATCTACTCCTCCTCCTCCCACCAAGTTTTATGGCCGGCCGCGGTGGCCGAGGGGACTGAGGCGCGCCAGTCACGGTCTGCACGAACACTACGGTCGGGGGTTCGAATCCACCCTCGGGCATGGATATTTGTGCCGTCTTTAGTGTTAGCTAGTTCATAAGTAGTTTGTAAGCTTAGGAACTGATGATCCCGTAGTTAAGTCCCATAAGCTATACAAACATTTGAACAAGTTTTATGCCCATCAACCCCCTACTCTCCCCCCCCCCCCAAAAAAAAAAAAGAAAAAAATCCTCTTAAACTTTTCACTAAACCTGAACTTAGTTTACTATTACAAAGGAAACAATAATTACGAGTTGAACTCGCTTGAAATGTGCGGACTAATCGGTGATTTCGATTTCGGATGATTCGATTTCGAAATAGTATTTCAATCATAAGCCGATAAACCGTATGCACAATTTTCCTGTTGACTGTAAAATTAACAGGGAGGAAGAAAACAAAAGAGCACATTGCTGTGTACATTCTTTCTTTTGAAATTATTAAAAAGGAATAGTTTATTGATTTAAATATCATCCTATCAAACTTGAAACTCTGAGACGGAAACGAAACGTACATTTTCAAAGCACAGTGTTGAAATGTCTTTCACACCAGTGGCGTAGCCACACGGGACGAAGGGGGAGGGGAGGCTAATGGGGCTGAAGCCCTTCCAGAACCTTCCAAAATTTTTTTAATTAAAAAAAGAAGGGAAAAAAGGATTGAACCATTGAAATAGTACACATGTAATAAATCATAACGTAACTCCAAAAGTAGAAAAGTAATCACAGTACCAATACTGACACACTAAAACAATTCATTTTGTGTACTACTATGGAGAATAGTTGTAAAGCTGTAACAGTTCCAGGCGATGCCACTTGAAAACTAACCGATTGTCACCACTTACCACTGTCATTGTCGGAATAGTGCACTTCTAGATGTTGTTGCATACGATGGCTTCTGGTATTAATCATAGTGTAGCCAGTGAGGTGCAAAACACAATGCTGAAACCATAGTTGGGATAAGCTACGTTAATACTAAAAATCTGAGTACATTCGGTGTGCTGGGGAGGGGAGGGGGAGGGCGTTATTCCATTGGAGTCCAATTGGTTATTTTCCTTTTTTTTTTTTTTTTTTCTTCATGAATTATTTGGTCACCCAGTGTAGGCAAACGACTGGCATGCTGAACACCTTTCACTTGTCTCGGTATGGATAAATACAGGCACCGTATGATTTTCAAGCTAAGATTAAGCCATCATCCTGCGAATAAGTGAAAAATTCAGAAAGCGGTAATAGAGGTGATTAGCAATCATGAATCATTTCTCTCCAAAGTAGAACGCAAAGGCTTAATAGTAATGAAATCTGGTAACGATGCGAAAATTCATTCACACAAAACGAGCCCTGTAAACAAACAAGCAATACGAGGAGGAGCGTATCATCTTGGGGGGGGGGGGGATATTGTACCTTGGCATGGAACTGATCAGCATAGCTGTGCAAAGTGAATCGAAAAGTTAATCTCGCTAATCGTGAATTCGTTACTAACAGTGTTACTTTGCAGGTGATTTATCGGAAGTTGTTAACTCGTAAAAGAATAGGCTGTGTTGATTCTGTAGTGAAAGGAACGTTACCGTTTTTGAAATAACAGTATTTTTGTTTTGGAAGTTGAAGTGAAACATCGGACGTAAACAAAGAAACAGTTATATTAAGTAGCTATCAACGGTAAAGTTACGGGACAATCAGAAAGTGTCTGGCATAAGTTGCCTATTTCTCCTTTACCGAGCGACGCGGTACAGTTGTAATGGACAAGCTGTCCATCTCGTAACAGGAAATAAGCTATCACTGTTTAATTAAATTTATTAAAGAAAAAACTCAGTTGATTGAAACTATGGGTACATTTTGCGGCAGAGAGAGAAAGAGAGAGAGAGAGAGAGAGAGAGAGAGAGAGAGAAAGACTTGTGTCCCGGTTTTAATTGATATGGCCACACTACACTTAACGCATTATCATTTCCGGTACACTTCGTTTCGAATAAGGGTACAAAATGAATTCGAAAGACTAGACATGACTAAACACATTCTTGTGGATTAACGCCTCCCTCCTCCACTCCACCGCGGCACCAAAGTACACAGAGTTTAAGGCCGCGGTGGAGTAGCCGAGCGGTCTAAAGCACCTCGCTGCGGAGCGCGCGGTTGCTTGCCGTGGAGGTTCGAGTCCTTCCTGGAACATGTGTGTGTGTGTGTGTGTTTGTCCGTAGGTTAGTTTACCTAGGTTTAAGTAGTTTGTAAGCTACGGACTGATGACTACGCAGTGTGGTCCGATAGATTTACAGACATTTGAACATATATATATATATATATATATATATATATATATATATATATATATATATATATATATATATATATTTGAAAATGCGAAGCGAAGTTGACGCTTGAAATAAATGCAACGTGCAGAAGACGGATTGGCACGGTGGCTAGCGTAACGAGCTGTGGAGGAAAATACTTATAAGTAATAGGTTTGTGTCTACACTCTGCCAGATATTTTTAAACAATTTGGTTTAATTACAGTTTATGCAACTTTTTTGTTAACTGAATACAATTATAATAGCCAGAATTCAAAATTATTTATTACAAATAAGAAAGATCTCACGAGAGAATTTGTTGAGTTTTTCGTAATTGGGCACAGAAACCTGTAAATTTCAAAACAGTACCCTGCGTCACTTGATTTTCGCCAAAGTGTTTGAATTGTGTCGCAGTTTCGTACGGTGCTGGAATAGTTCAGTTCCACAATGGAAAGAGAACATGGCTAGCGTGTGGTTGTGAAAGCAGATGCAATAAAGGAGGAACAGTGTTTACGTGCAATACTAGAAGGAAAAATTATCGCAACGAATATTATCGAGCTGAGGCATTGTCCCGCGTGTATGAACAAATTAGGTGGATGAAGCAGAACATATCTCCGAAGGAATGCCAAAGTAAATTTTTGAATAATCAGAATACATATACAACGCGGAAAATAGGAATGGAAGAGAGAGAAAGACACGTGAAGCTGGTCCAGGTGATGTATTTCACCGTTTATAGTTTTTTATCACTTTTTTTACCAAAAGTAATTTGTTAGTACATTTTGGAATTATCAACTGCTTTCAGATATATGTGCCGTCCTTGTATATATATATAATTTCTAGAAGAGTATTGCATGCCGCATGCAAGCAGGTGTACAGTCCTACCTGTGACATAAAAAAGGCACAGTATTCAGGTTTCTCTTTTGACGACTGCTTTCAGAGATACCATGCAATTTTACTCACTTCCATCATTGTAAACATACAGACCTAGGCGCCAGCTCGCAACGGTCACGTTCCGTGGGATGTAGCGGGTCGTTTCAGTGCGTGCAAAACCAGATAGACAGCACAGCACGTGTGGTGTGCGCCGCGTAGAACAATAAGTCCCATGCAATTGACTCTTAATAATGAGGTCATCCACACGACTACTAAAAGAAATCCGTTAAACTTCAGTTACACGATAAATCAGTCAAACCTACAGGCCGTCAATTGTCCTAAATAGGAGTAACAGTTACGAACAACTTAAATTGGAAAGAATACACAGAAAATACTGCAGGGAAGGCGAACAAAAGACTACGTTTTAATTGGCTGAACACTTAGAAGATGCAACAGGTTTACTAAACAAACTGTGTGTCCTATTTTGAAGTATTGCTGCGCATTGTGGAATCCAAACCAGGTGGGACTGACGGACGATTTAGACAAAGTTCTGAGAAGGGCAGCTCGTTTTGTATTAACGCGTTACAGGGCAGAGTGCGGCACGGAAATGATGCACGAATTGGGCTGGAAATCACCAAAAGAAAGGCGTTATCTGTTGCAGTGAGATGTATTTGCGAAATTTCTTTCACCAACTTCCTCTTCAGAATGCGAACAGATATTTTTGTTAGCACCCACCTACATAGGGAGATATGGACAGCATAATAAAATAAATCAGATCTAAAATGGAAAGATTTACGTGTTTCTTTTTCCCGCGAGCTATTAGAGAATGGAATTACAGAGAAATATGATAAAAGTGGCTCGATGAACCCTCTGTGATCCACTTCAGTGTGACTTGTAGGGTATCCATGTAGATGTCGATATAGAGGACGGCTTTGGGCTTCATAAAGTTCACTCTTGCGTCTTGGTTCATGCGCTGACTGTGTGTTACGTTTATCTCAAGCGTCAAATTCGCTCCGCAATTTCTCGGGGTGTAATTGACGTATCGTGATTTTTTTCAAAGCCTTTCTGTTTTGATTTTTCATGCTATTGATTGCATAAATTTGCGGTGCCCATTAAAAAACACAAGTTTGAGTTGAAAATAATATTTGTTTACTTTTTAGACTGTCTCTTAGTACTTAATTCCATAGGTCCCTGTTGTACTTTCATGACCATGAAAATCATTTTCAATAACTGTAGTTATTCTAGAGATATTTGTGATGAGAAGTTTAACCCTTTCGTGCCCAAGCTACTAAATATTCGAGCACACAACTTCATATTCGGTTATTTTACTGCCATAGCGAATGGAAGCACACTAGTGTATTTACACATTTTGTTATCTCATTTGACGCACAAAATAAAAAAAAAAAGTAAAACATGGAACTTCAGATTCCAAGAGGATATAATGGAATTGTGAAACATTGTGGAATGCTTATATCTATTAACATAAGGAATTACCAGCAACAAAGAGAAGTAAAAATTTTTGTTTCGAAATGCCATTTTAGATAATGATCTGAAAGGGGGTAAAAGCAAACTGAAGTTATTCCTGAATTGTATTCATATTTCGTAATTCGTAAAGAAAAGGAAACAAACGTACAATCTTTTATTAATGGCAGCTACCAACAATGAAAACTAGAAAAATAACATGCGCAAAATGCTACTGACACACTGTCAAGCCGGCCGCGGTGGCCGAGGGACTGAGGCGCCCCAGTCACGGTCTGCACAGCGACTACGGTCGGGGGTTCGAATACCCCCTCGGGCGTGGATATTTGTGCCGTCCTTAGTCTTAGTTAGTTGATAAGTAGTTCGTAAGTTTAGGGACTGATGCCCCCGTAGTTAAGCCCCATAAGCTATACAAACATTTGAACACACTGTCAATAGTAAAATCTTTCAGGTACAATTTTTAACGCTATATAAATAAATAGAGCTCTGTTCCTTGAATAATATCAGTCCCCATTAGCTAAACAATACAAAACCAAATTACAAACGTGAGAACAAACAACAGCGTCTTTTTGTGGCAGCAAATCGTGCACACAGACGTACAACAGTCCGTTGTTTACTGCTGTCTGTGAGCAGCGATAGTGAACAATCTCGACCAGTGAGAGTTTCATATGATGCATCAGAGGGACCCTAACGTCCCGTCAGGAACACTAGTGAAATATCACTTCCCACTGTCCGACGCTGTAAATGGGCAGGGACTTTAGTTCAAATGTTTGTAAATCTTAAGGGACTTAACTTCGGGGTCATCAGTCCCTAAACTTACAAACTACTTATGAACTAATGTTTGTAAATCTTAAGGGACTTAACTTCGGGGTCATCAGTCCCTAAACTTACAAACTACTTATGAACTACTTACGAACTAGGACGGCACAAATATCCATGCCCGAGGGGGGATTCGAACCCCCGACCGTAGTGGCCGTGCAGACCGTGACTCAAGCGCCTCAGTCCCTTCGGCCACCGCGGCCGGCAGGGCCTTTAGTCCCGTCGGGGAGGAAAATGTTAAGTGTGACACCCTTTATGTGTAAAAGTTTGCCTAGTGCAGAGGTGATGGCCTGAACGTGGTGCGTTTTGTTTTGTTTGTTTTTGGCAGAGTGCGCGCGCTGTTGTTGCTGGCGTGTGTGGCGTGTGGGGTGGCCACCGCCGCAGCGGGGGTGCAGTGCCGGCGCCTGAGGGCGTCTGCAGGTGAGCGACAGTGACGTGTTTATGGCCGCTTCTCACAACTGGCAGCCCGTCGCGGGTTAGCGGGTTAGCGGGTAAGGTGCGGACAGCGAAATTCCGCCACTCCAGACGACAGCCGCTTCCCACGGCTGCCTGGCGGGAAGGGGGAGGGGCTGTCAGCCACTGTGGAGTCAACAAGGCACGGCCTGATTTATTTGCCCTGCGGGGGGCCGGCGTGCAGAAAGGGGGCGCGCTTACGGCTCTCGCGACCACGGAGCATAGAAGCACAGGACAGATAAAAGGCAGTGCAGGTGCCTGCCTTCCCCGTGGCGAGGGGAAAAATGCTATTAGGATTTCCTGTAGAACTCTTTGACAGCTATTTAGAACTGTGATCAGAACTATGTTTGCGCTAATAGGCAAATTATTATTTAAAAAAAAAAAATAAAAATAAAAAAAAAAAACCTCAAGTTTGTGGTAATTTTTACTGATTTTTCGGCGAATTTCTGCAGAACTATTTAAATTTTGTATAGAGAACTCCAGAACTATTGCATATCTGTCTAGAACTCTGAAAAAAATTTACATTTTTGAAAAAAGGGGTGCCAACATCACACGACTCTGGTGCAATTTTGTGTAGTTTATGTCCCTCATTTACGCAATTAGCTCATGAACTATTATCTGGGCAAAAAAATATCATTAGGATTTTCTGCAGAACTCTTTGACAGCTATTTAGAGTTGCGATCAAAACTATGTTTACGCTTTTAGGCAAATAGTTATTTGGAAAAAACTAAAATTTGTTATAACTTTTTGTAATTTTTTCGCGAATTTGTGCAGAACTATTTAAATTTTGTACAGAGAACTCCAGAACTATTGCATATCTGCCTAGAACTCTGAAAAAAAAAAATGCACATTTTTGAGAAAAGGGGTGCCAACTTCACAGTAGCTTGTAAATGGATTCCCCATTATTGCAATTATCTCATGAAGTATAATCTGCACAGAAAAATGTCATTAGGATTTCCTGTAGAACTCTTTGAGAGCTATTTAGAACTGTGATCAGAACTATGTTTGTACAATTAGGCAAGAAATTATTTTGAAAAAACTAAATTTTGTGGTAATTTTTCGTATTCTTTTGGCGAAATTTTGCAGAACTATTTAAATTTTGTACAGGGAACTCCAGAACTATTGCATATCTGTCTAGAACTCTGAGAAAAATGTACATTTTCCAAAAAAGGGGTGCCAACTTCACAGGACTGAGGGATCGGCAGGCGTGTGCTCAGTCGCCCAAGAACAATACCCATCTGGCATTATTTGCAGATGATACTGCTATCTACGCTAGCCACTCAAACCTCAGTTACATAGTCATACGTCTTCAGAGGCACACTGAGGAAATTACTCAATGGTGCAACTTTTGGAAGATCAAAATTAATCCGGAAAAATGCAATGCAATAATGTTCACAATCAAGAGGACGCCTCCCTTCCGTCAAATCTCTCTTGACGGGAGGGACCTCCCTTGGTGTGACTCGGTGAAATATTCAGGCCTCCAAATTGACCGCAAACTACTTTGGAACACACATATAACCGAGACATGTAATTGGGGTGTGTTGTTGTTTTATGGTCTTCAGTCCGGAGACTGGTTTGATGCAGCTCTCCACCCTATTCTATCCTGAGCAAGCCTTTTCATCTCCTCATAAGAACGGCAACCCACATCTACTTAAATCTGCTTACTATACGCGTCTCTTGGTCTCCCTCTGCGATTTTTACCCCACACACTTCCCTCCAATGCTAAATTTACGATTCCTCGATGTCTAAGAATGTGTCCTACCAAGCGATCCCTTCTTTTAGTCAAGGTATGCCAAAAATTCCTTTTCTCACCAATCCTATTCAGTACCTCTTCATTAGTTATGCGATCTACCCACCTAATCTTCAGCATTCTTCTGTAGCACCACATTTCAAAAGCCTCTATTCTCTTCCTGTCTACACTGCTTATCGTCCATCTTATTTTACTACCCAAGTAACAAAACTCATCTACAATCTTCATTGTTTCGTTACCTAATTTTATTCCTTCAGCATCGCCTGATTTTCTAAGACCGTATTCCATTATTTTTATTTTGCTCTTGTTAATGTTCATTTTATACTCTCGGTAATCGGGTATGGGTGCGCTAATTCCACTGTATCCACTGCTAAAAGGCAATGGGCTTACTACTAACGTTAAGCTTTTAGTTTATAAATCCACAATCCTCCCCAAAGTTCTTTATGGCTCTGAGGTCTGGGGCATGGCTGCAGACACTCACAAAAGATACAAGTGTTTGAAAACAAGGCATTAAGAATAATAACGGACGCACCCTGGTTCGTCACTAACACACACATACACAACGACACTAACATGCTACAAATCACACAAGTCATTCAGAAACACACACAATCATTTTACAACAGAACAGAGTCATCCCCCTACGAACTCATATCATCACTAGGAACTGATCCAAACCACATAAACACACAAGGAACACCACCACTCCTCAATTCCGAGTATAACACAGCACTAACATACACTACACACAAAACAAAAACACATCCAAACAAACAATTACACCGATTCATGAAAATCGAACCCCACACTCACAGAACACATTCATTCAGAAGGCATTAGGCTTAGTCCACAGGACCTTCAGTCAAAACAGGACTACGTCCAGACATGCAATAGCTCAGTCGCCCACCCTCTGAGTACCGATCTCCTTCTTGTTTTCTCTATTTCTGCTTGTTTACTCACAATCTTTTCTCGCCTTGCTAACAAATTTGCTTTATATTTGTTAGCTGACAAGTTAGTTACATAAATGTGTCGATAAATCCATATATAATACAAAAGAGGATGTAAGTTTGTGTTTTTTGTATTTTCCTCCTCAACTACTGAATCGATTTCAATCAAACTTGGTACGCATGTTCCTTACTGTCAGATAACAAACACCGTGAGGGTAAAACCCACCTAACTTCCAACGGGGTGAGGGTGGGGTTGAAAAAGTAGAGTAGATCGTGACGGGTGGGTAACCACACTTTATTCATACAATATTTGAGAACGAGCACACTTAGAGACTTGTAAGAAACTTTACACGCAATTTCAATCAATCACGAAATCTTTTGTCGCGGACAACCTCTACAAAACGATGAGAGAAAAAAGTTTATGGATTGTTTTCCGCTTTTCATGTAGTAAAACTACGGAAATAAAATACAATTTTTGAATTCTACACTATTAGCTGAATTCGGTAGTTATTTTAGAGATATTATGCACATATGCTACTGAATGTACTACAGAAATTATATTACAGTTTCACTCGTAGTTCAGGAGACATTAAGTCATAAACAATGAGTTGTCTGAAAAACTGCCACATCTTACGACGCGTGAGTAACCAGACTTAATTCACCCACTACTTCAGAATGACAGCACTTAGTGAGGTACAATAAACGTGGCTCGTATCTGAAAAGCTTTAGAAATCGTTTTCTTGCTGACAACCCCTGCAAATAATGAAGTGATAGACGTTCCTCTCCCACTAAGTTTCCGCTGTTCAGCCAGTAAAACTACTGCATTTGGGTTGACATTGAAATTTATTACATCTGGAAGAATATCTGTATTTGTGTAAGGTTTTTTTTAGACAGTATCCACTTATATTACTGAACATACCTGCGAAATTACAACTTAATGGTACACATAGTTCAGTAGATGGGACGTCATAACGATTGAGTTTCGTCAAAACAAAACTTACGTTTGAAATTCGCTATAGATACAGCTGAGGGGAACAGAGAATTGGGCAGAGTGTGAAAAGTATTTTTTATTCCCTCTAAACCGTTTGTTTTCTTTTTCCTTTTGTTACATCCATACGCCACACACTGACACATGTCGAAGCTGGAAAATGTTGACGCACAATAAGATCTGCGATAGACTTACGTTGTATCCGTAAACTGTAACTCGAACAGACAACGAAACGCACTAGATGAGCTACAGCTCCAGGTGAAACAAAAGTACTAATGAACGGAAGCGCAGCAGAAAATATGTCGTGCGCCCAGGCGTAGCTTACGGAATATCCCCAGGCGCTGGTACACAGGGAGTGGGGGAAGCTTGACACACCTGCAATGCTCTGTGCCCGCGACACGACTTGCACCGTCTCCTCCCTGCCTCTCACCTCTGAGAAATGCTCACAGGGTCGCTGTCACTAAAGCCCTCTCTAAACAATGAACGAAAGTGAACAAGATAGATAATAGTCTACTGAAGCGCTCATAGCGTACTAGCCCCAACTATAAACTCATGCAAGATCTTGTGTCAGCGTGTTTAGACGATAAACGCAATGTGGCAGTAAAACATGCCGTAACCGCTACTAGCGAATGTTTTGTGACTCTAGCTTGTTCTTGCTTTTCGGGGCTGTAAAGCAGTGGTACATCTTCTGGATACGAAAGGCCAAGTCACACTGTCCGTTACGGCAACGTCACGTCACATCACATGTAGTTGTATTCACACTGTCCGTCACGTCAATTTGTTTATTCCAATACCCGATGTTGAAAGTGAGGTTACGACTGGCGATCTGTAATGTAGAAAGTCATAGTTTCATACTGGAATTGAGGAAGCAACAACGCTAAATGTTATTAACAGCCAAAGAAAACATTACAATGTATGTTTTTGGTCAATTTAGTGTGGTAAAGTGCTGGAAAATGAAACAATATTTCAGAACATCGTCATCTATTATCAACCGAAAAAATAAACATATGAACATATCAAACAATATTTGTATGAACATAAATAGAGCTTGTTTACTTTATCCACTACGATTTGCCCGCTGACATTATTAGTACCGTTGTGTACAACTGAGTTGTGTCCTTCATTTGGACTGGCATTTTCATTTAAAATGTTATTTAATGAAAATTGCGTCATCAAATTACAATCGCATTCAAAACAACAATTGGCTTACAATATTGCGAAACGTAAATCATTTCTCGGTTTCAGATATACGACCTCGTATTTAGAACACTCAACTGAGAAAAATGTTTAAGAAGTCATGAAACATTTGCAATTTACCGGTAAACCAAAGTATAATAATAAACTAAAGATTAATAAGACACATTTGCATGTAAACCGTGTAATCGTCGACTACAACATCAAAATCGCGTGATGAAAATAGGTTAATTTCCGAAGTTAGCAGACGACCGTTCCATCAAAATATTCTTCTAGAGAAAGCTTGACATGACGTTGACGTGACGAAGTACAATGTGAATGCCGCCATTAGAAATATAGTTAAAAAAAATGTTTGTGTAGCTTATGGGACTTAAATAGGGGGTCATCAGTCCCTAAACTTACAAACTACTTACGAACTAACTAATACTAAGGACGGCACAAATATCCATGCCCGAGGGGGGATTCGAACCCCCGAACGTAGAAATACTGTGTGGAATAAAATGTGATCATAAACTTTGACAAAAGGCAAAACATACGTAAATAGGAAGGAACATGGCGGACTAACTGGAGCGGTGACTGCAGCAGACAGCTGCTATTACCGAATTTAGGACTGGTCCTATTTCTTTATTGCTACGATTATCACGCATCGATAATAGCGCGATCATACTAGTTAAGCGTTCAAACGACAGACGGCCGTCATTAACGCAACTTATTATCAATCTGTTACAAGGTAGTTCATCGTTCAAAACGGGCATAACACTCAGGACCTGCCTGCGATGTTCATCAGTTGACCGCGGATCTTTAGGTGGTAAAAAGGGCATTTTAGGCGCCTCAAATAGGCTCTTTCATTACCTCAGTTAGACCAAATAAAATCTAAAATAGGACCCAAAGATATTCAGTAGAAGAAGTAAACATAATGTTAAATACGTTGTGTTTGAAATTTCCTGCCAGATTGAAATTGTGTGCCGGAACCTGCGACCTTTGTCTTTCGTCGGCAAGCGCTCTACCAGCTGAGCTATCCCGACACGACTCACGATCCATTCTCACAACTTTACTTCGCCTCCTACTTTCCAAACTTCACAGAAGTTCTCCTGCGAACCTTGCAGGACTAGCACTCCTGGAAGAAAGGATATGGTGGAGACATGGCTTAGCCATAGCCTAAGGGATGTTTCCAGAATGAAACTTTCACTCTGCAGGGGAGTATGCGCTGATACAATACTTCCTGTCAGATTGAAATTGTGTGCCGGAATCGGAACTCCAACCTGGGATCTTTGCCAGGCTAGTACTACAAGGTTCGCAGGAGAGCTTCTGTGAAGTTTGGAAAATAGGAGGCGAGGTACTGGCGGAAGTAAAGTTGTGAGGACGGATCGTGAGTCGTGTCGGGATAGCTCAGTCGGTAGAGCGCTTGCCCGCGAAAGGCAAAGGTCCCAGGTTCGATTCACGGTTTCGACACACATTTTAATCTGCCAGGAAGTTTCATATCAGCGCACACGTGGTGTTTACTTGTATGCTAGTATTGATTTCTTTACAGCTAAGAAAATGAAAAGGTAGAGAGTGGAACAAGGGAAAAAATGTTCAAAGTGACACCAAACAATTATAGCATTTCGCTGATAAAATATAATGCAGATCACACTGACACCAAACCATTATAGTATTTCGAAGATCCAAATGTAATGCTGATCACAAGCTATATTTTAAAATACAAGTTATGTATAATTTAACAAATGCTGAAACACTCAGACCACAGTAAATGACTGAAATCTTCGTAGTTTTTCTAGAGAAAAACCATGGTGCTCATCGGATGGTTTTAATTTATATGACGAAAATGAACGTTCCGACATCAAAGGATGTGACAGAGGCGTAGATAATTTTTCGGCACATTTTGGACAGAAATGCTTCAATCTGTGGAACTGGATTTACCGCTAAGTATCAATGCTGCCACGCAAAGTCCTTTCAAACCGGTGTACGCATGGAACTTTTTCTCCCATTCACTTAGTGCTTCGTTAATTTTCTTTTCCACTTACTCCAGCAAAGCAATGTTCTCGGAGATAGGTGTACCTGAGACTTCTAATTCGGCATTAAATATTGGCCAAGTAACATTGAACTGGATAATATTGGAGTAAACGTGTTGCGTAACTTACAAAAATGGCATCCTGCGGTATATTTTAGTTATCTTCATGACAGTTGGTAGATGCTTAATGTAGTATTCTGCTGCTCCTAAGCACGTGCCAAACGATTGTTAGTTCGTTAGTCTTTGGGAATTGTTTCGAAATTATATCGGGATGGCGTTCCTGGGTCCAACTTGCGAACCACCAGATTTGCAAAGTGTCGCTCGATATTGTCAGTCTTTCATCTACAGAAATGCGTATGGAAGACTCCGCGATATATTTCGGTTTCTTTGTAGTGCATCCGTGAAGGTTGAATCCAGATAATTTTTATGCAACGATGACTGTGCCAGTACAGTACAGACTGATAGCAGTTTTTTAATTTATTTTTTATTTTTTAGATATCGACTTTAGTAACGATCTCGGTAACGGATAACGATATCGAAAAAATTAAAAACGACCTCGAGAATATCATCATAAGAACATATGGTAAAAATTTCGAATATTTTCAATGAATAGAAAGTATCGAAGTGACCATCCCCACAATTCATTTTTTGGTACAAAAAAATCATGTTTTTTTTTTTTTTTTTTTTTTTTTTTTTTAGATTTTCTCAGGAACCGCCCGTGAATGAATGGTACTTTTGTAATCCGTTTGAAGCCCACCATAGACTACACGTCATACACAAAAGATAACTGATTTGCTCAATTTGGATGGGCTCCAGGAAGTGTGTAACTTTGAAAATTTTGACGATGTACTGTATGATAGCTATAGTATACCCATTCTTCTAATATTTACACAAATGATCACTAGGCCAAGATCTATCCAGAACACTTTACCCCTTCACTCTGAGATGAATAGAACCTGAGATATGGGCACCTACGGAATCGCAAATTCGCTCGCGCCGTTTAATTTTTTTTTTTATTTTTTTTTTATTTTTTTTTTATGGGACTTAACTACAGGGTCATCAGTTCAAATGTTCAAATGTTTGTATAGTCTATGGGACTTAACTACGGGGTCATCAGTCCCTAAACTTACAAACTACTTATGAACTACTTACGAACTAGGACGGCACAAATATCCATGCCCGAGGGGGGATTCGAACCCCCGACCGTTGTGGCCGTGCAGACCGTGACTGGAGCGCCTCAGTCCCCTCGGCCACCGCGGCCGGCCAGGGTCATCAGTCCCTAAACTTAAAAACTACTTATGAACTATCTAACACTAAGGACGGCAGAAATATCCATGCCTAAGGGGGGATTCGAATCCCCGACCGTAGTGGCCGTGCAGACCGTGACTGGAGCGCCTCAGTCCCCTCGGCCACCGCGGCCGGCGCGCCGTTTAAGAACATATTAATACCGCGCACTGCCGTTCGCGGTGTGATTATTTGATAAATAATAAAAAGTATTTAATTGATTGCATTGACACTTTGAATTCAATGAAGTCTGAGGAAGTATGCACCCATATTTATGAGTTTCAGTTATCAAGGACGCTGTGGAAATATAAAGCTCACAGCTGGCGATGCGGCTGATCGTTTATTAACGCTTTTCAAAAACAATCATCATCAGACTGTAGGCGTGGGGCAGAACTTAATACTAAACGTGTGGCGGCGTCGCCCTGCTCAACTATTTTGACATAACGTTGCACTCCAATAGATGTAGTTTTTTTATATACTTATTTCTTTAATATATGATAAACAATCTATAAATATCAAACTTTTCCGATTTCTCAATTATGACATTCATATAAAGCCATATATGACATACATTTAAAAAAAGTGGTATAATTAATCAGGTATGTATTCCAGGGGAACATTGTATCACAATTTTAAAGCTTTCCCAAGAACTTTGGCGGTTAGGAACAGCTACACTTTCTAAATAAGTACAAATGTAAATGTTCGTTTGTTCACAGATTGTGCTGAAAGTTTGGCATAATGTGTAATTTTATTTCGAACAGTTTTAATAACTTATGAAATGTCATCTATATATATATATATATATATATATATATATATATATATATATATATATATATATATATATATATAATTGCAAAATGATATAAAAATGTAATTGTTTGTTCATGCAAAACCGTAAATCTCTGAAATTTCTTTTCCGATTACTTGATTACTTTGAAATTTTGACACAACGTTGCGTTCTAATACAGGACAGTTCTTCGATATCTATTTCTTTACAATATGAGGTATAGTCTACAAATATGTAACTTTTTGCGATTTTTTATAAAAAGATATATACAAAAACATGATAGTATTTTATGGCACCGTTGTGTCAAAATTTCAAAGCTTTCCGTCAGGAGCTTTCAAATATTTGCAGTTAGGAATGTACATTTTCTATGTCACTACAAATGTAAATACATGTTCAAAATTTCAAATCTCCGAAGATTGTTCACAGATTGCGCTCAAATTTTGGCACAATGTTGCATTCGATTTTAAATTTTTTTAGTACACACTGGTATGACAATGGGTATATGTGTAATAGTTTTGTAATAAATGGTATGACAATAGGTATTTGTGTGATATTTTTGGAATAATTTGACGAACGTTATAAATGTGTTTGTTAGTGCAAAACCGTAAATCTCCGAATTTTCTCGAACGATTGCTTTCAAATTTTGACACATGTTCGCATTCTGAAGAAGGGAGGTTTTTGATACCCTTATTTAATACTATATACATACAATCTATAAATATGTAACTTTTTGTGTTGTTTAATATTTCCCCATTATAAAATTTATATAAATTCATATATGACATATATTTAAAACATTCGGTATATAACGGCATGATAGTATTCAAGGGCAGCGTTGTCTTATGTAAGTGAAAATGTAAATTTGTATTCAAAATATCAGGCCTGCGAAAATTGTTCACAGATAGCGCTGAAATTTTGGCACAATATTGGAGGACGTTATAAAAGTGTAAATGTTCGTTTACGCAAAACCTTTAATCTCCGAAGGATCTCGACATATTCCTTTGAAACCTTGACACAACTTTGCATACCGGTACTAATAAATAAGAATTTTTGTATACCTCTTTCTTTAATATATGATACATAATCTACATAAAGCATATGTAACTTTCTGTGATTTTTGTAACACCAGTTCCCATTAGAAAATTTGTATGAATTCATATATTACATATATTTAAAAATAAGTGTAGAAAAAGACACACGTATGACAATCCAACATTTTTTTTTAAATTTCAAAGCAGTAGATACAAGCTTTTGAACATAAAAATAAACAAGGGTCTACGTTAGAGAGTTGTAAGAGGAGGGAGAGGAAATTAGTGGGGGGAGGAGGTGGGGAACAGGGAGAGTTAGAACTGCGCAAAATGGAGATGAAGGCGGATCGGATGGACAGAGATGGATGAACA
Source organism: Locusta migratoria (assembly GCA_026315105.1). Taxonomy (NCBI): domain Eukaryota; kingdom Metazoa; phylum Arthropoda; class Insecta; order Orthoptera; family Acrididae; genus Locusta; species Locusta migratoria. The sequence goes on from CM048744.1 coordinate 505,567,385, forward strand.
GAGATGGGGAGATGGAGAGAGAAACAGGGAGAGGGGGAGGAGGAGATGGTTAGAGAGAGGAGGGGCGAGGATGTGGACAAAGACAGTAGAACGAGGAGAGGGAAAACTCTTTGAGCCCCGGTAATTCCACCCTCAAGGGAAAGATATATTGCGTACGCTCTGTTGCCTCTAATTCCGATAGTAAACATCTCTCAGAGAGTATGCAAAACTCCACACACGCACACTGATTTTTAAGGGAGAGTTTTAATAATGTACTGACTTTAGGTCAATCGAAAATTGTAAGATTATTAATCGTCACTTAGCTGTGGGCTATCTGTGACTGTACCTTATAGGTTGTACGCATGTAGTACCGGTATAAACATGCTGTGTTGTGAAAATGTGCAGTGTAAAATTTATGCAAATGCCGAAGTTTTTTCACCGATGCAGGAGATAATTTTATGTCGACGAATGTAGGTGAAAAGCTGAAGCAGGTGCAACACAAAATAGGTAAATGAAGTCCTCGAAATTGGAGTTCTAGCTTCGAAACGCTTCGTATAATGAAAACATCGTGAATGAAGACGGAAACTTAAAAGAATTGCAAAAATAAAACGTGCGATACGGATATTGCATTATTGTCTTGTTACCGACCCTAATGGCCACACAGACGGCGAGACGTTAAGCCTTAATTTTCCTTCCATTTTTGTCCCGTTTTTTCTGCGACGCGCCGCTCCAGCCACTGTCGTGCTGGCGCTCTGCCCGTCCACATTCCACTCTTTCAGGGAGTGATGAGTACATTTTGTACGGCTTCTAATTTTTTTATGCGAAAACATAAGTAATTTGTATCATTGTCATCAATATAAAGGGTGAATCACCTAACACTTGCACCGCAAATATTGCGGAACGGAAAGTGCGATTGATGTGCGGTTTTTCACAGAATGGATTGGAAGTCAAGGACTCGTATTTTTAGCCAATAAAATGTTCAAATGTTTGTTAAGCTTAAGGGACTTGACTACGTGGTCATCAATACCTAAACTTACAAACTACTTATGAACTACTTACGAACTAGGACGGCACAAATATCCATGCCCGAGGGGGGATTCAACCCCCGACCGTAGTGGCCGTGCAGACCGTGACTGAAGCGCCTCAGTCCCCTCGGCCACCGCGGCCGGCTTTAGCCAATAAACAGAGTGTAAAAATACTTAGAAAGTGTATTTTAATGCAAACACACAATTTTTCAAATGGAACAATGGTTGTTTCTATCATGCACTTTGATTTATGACACCAGCTGCGCACAAAGAATTTTGTATGACATTTTTATCAGGTTTAGTTTGACAGCTACAGCCATGATGGTCATTAGATAGTGGGCCGTGCCCCAGGGGCTAGCCACTCGGCCAGTGAACTACGCTATCGTAGCCTCCGCCCCGAAAACTTGGAAAGGTTGTAGCTGCCAAACTAAACGTGATAAAAATGCCATTCAAAATTCTTTGTACACAGTTAGTGTCAAAAATTTCAGTGCATGACAGAAACAACCATTTTTCCATTTAAAGAACTGTATGTTTGCATAAAAAATACCCTTTCTATGTAATATTACGATCTGTTTGTTGGATAAAAATACGAGCCCCGGACTAACAATTCATTCTGTGAAAACCGCAGTTCAATCGCGTTTTCCGTTTCCGCAATATTTTCGGTGCAGGTGTTAGGTTTTGCTTGTATAGCTTATGGGACTTAACTCAAATGTTCAAATGTTTGATAAGCTTAAGGGACTTAACTACGGGGTCATTAGTCCCTAAACTTACAAACTAACTAATACTAAGGACGGCACAAATATCCATGCCCGAGGGGGGATTCGAACCCCCGACCGTAGCGGCCGTGCGGACCGTGACTGGAGCGCCTCAGTCCCCTCGGCCACCGCGGCCGGCAAGTGGTAGGTGATTCACACTGTATATTCTTAATGCCCTGTTATGATTTTACACATACATTTAAAGTTATCCATTGTTAGTGAGGCGACCAATTTTCAGATAAAATTGGAAGGAATGGAAAATCAATACAGTGCATTTCTGTGATTGTTGATTGAGAATGCGCTGAAATTAAGAAAGAAACGTAAGTAACTGAGATGCCTAATTTGCAGAAGTTATTTATTTTCGTGGCATCCTTAACTGTTTTTAATGCGGCAACAGAAAGAAATTTTTCTCAGTAAAATATAGGTCTGAAAAACGAAACTGATTATGTTTTGAACACGTAAAAGCAGAGATACGAATAACTGTCTGTCTGTAAATCTATCGGACCACACTGCGTGGTCATCAGTCCGTAGCTTACAAACTACTTAAATCTAGGTAAACTAACCTAAGGACACATACCCATGCCCCAGGGAGGACTCGAACCTCCACGGCGAGCAACCGCGCGCTCCGCAACGAGACGCTTTAGACCGCTCGGGTACTCAACCGCGACTACGAATAACTACAGCAACGGAAAAGCATTTGTTAAGTTGAATAGAGTATGTCAATGTTCATTAATTAATGGGCACTACTAGTGTTAATAATTTAATTGTCACTTCCAGAATAAAACTTCACTCTGCAGCAGAGTGTGCGCTGATATGAAACTTCCTGGCAGATTAAAATTGTGTGCCGGAACCTGGACTCGAACCTGGGACCTTTGCCTTTCGCGGGCAAGCGCACTACCGACTGTGCTATCCCGGCACGACTCACGATGCCGCCTCACAACTTTACTTCCGCCAGTACCTCGCCTCCTACTTTCCAAACTTCACAGAAGCTCTCCTGCAAACACGCAAGACTAGCACTCCAGGAAGAAAGGATATGGTGGAGACATGGCTTAGCCACAGCCTAAGGGATGTTTCCAGAATGAAACTTCACTCTGCAGCGGAGTGTGCGCTGATATGAAACTTCGTGGCAGATTAAAATTGTGTGCCGGAACCGGGACTCGAACCTGAGACCTTTGCCTTTCGCGAGCAAGCGCACTACCGACTGTGCTATCCCGACACGACTCACGATGCCGCCTCACAACTTTACTTCCGCCAGTACCTCGCCTCCTACTTTCCAAACTTCACAGAAGCTCTCCTGCAAACACGCAAGACTAGCACTCCTGGAAGAAAGGATATGGTGGAGACATGGCTTAGCCACAGCCTAAGGGATGTTTCCAGCATGAAACAGTTTGCTTGCCCGCGAAAGGCAAAGGTCCCAGGTTCGAGTCCCGGTTCCGGCACACAATTTTAATCTGCCAGGAAGTTTCATATCAGCGCACACTCCGCTGCAGAGTGAAGTTTCATTCTGGAAATATCCCTTAGGCTGTGGCTAAGCCATGTCTCCACCATATCCTTTCTTCCAGGAGTGCTAGTCTTGCGTGTTTGCAGGAGAGCTTCTGTGAAGTTTGGAAAGTAGGGGGCGAGGTACTGGCGGAAGTAAAGTTGTGAGGCGGCATCGTGAGTCGTGTCGGGATAGCACAGTCGGTAGTGCGCTTGCCCGCGAAAGGCAAAGGTTCCAGGTTCGAGTCCCGGTTCCGGCACACAATTTTAATCTAATTGTCACTTGTTAGTTACAGAAATAAATACCGATTAATAAACACAGCCATTCAAAGTTTTGGGGGCGGAGGCTACGACAGTGTAGCTAACTGGCTAGTGATCATGAGATAGTGGGCCGTGCCCCAGGGGCTAGCGACTTTGTAGGTAATATTACAATCCGTTGGCTAAAAATACGAACCCCTGACTACCAATCCATTTTGTGAAACCCGAAGATCAATCGCAATTTCCGTTTCCGCTATATCTGTGGTGCAAGTGTTAGGTGATTCACCCTGTATATTCTTAATGACCTCCTATGCTTTTACACATACATTTAAAGTTATCCATTGTCAGTGAGGCGACCAACACTATTCCGGAAATTAATATATACTCCGTTCACCGAAACGAGAGACGTAGTGTAAACAAATCGAGGCGCGAGACCAGGGGTGGAGAAAACTGCAACCGTTTTAGGTGTAAGGTCGTCGAATGTTTTGCTGTATATCAGTGCTATTAGAAGCCAAACATTTAAAATACATTTCTTTTAACACTTTATAAAAAGTGATTTTCTCAAAAAAATTCCCAAATCTTCATCTTCGCTTACCATAGCAAGCACTTTGCTAAGTGTTGGAAATTTATTACGAAAAACTTTTCTTCGTATCGCATTTCAGTTAAAGTCATCAAGACGTTCTGAAAGCTTCTGTCGTATTTTATTGTTTCTCCCTTGTAGGCTTCAAATAGTGTGTCGTTTACTATTGACTTTTGACCATTTTCTGGACACACTAGGAACCTGTGTTTCTCTAAAGAAAGTTATTACTTCTTCATTGAACGCTTGTTGGGTGGACTCAAGAATGACATATCGAGGTTACTCTTACGTGATACCAATGAGAGAGAAAAGAGACGCACAGGCTATGACTGCTGAATGTTAGTGTAAACACTAATATTTACGTTACTATTCCGCAACTGATCAAAAATGTTCAAATGTTTGTTAAGCTTATGGGACTTAACTACAGGATCATCAGTCCCTAAACTTACAAACTACTTATCAACTACTTACGAACTAGGACGTCACAAATATCCATGCCCGAGAGGGATTCGAACCCCCGACCGTAGTGGCCGTGCAGACCGTGACTGAAGCGCCTCAGTCCCCTCGGCCACCGCGGCCGGCGGCAACTGATTCTTCAAGATGACTTTGACAGTCAACACTATTATCACTGCTATATAACAAAACACAACGATCTTACACCTGAAACCGATGCATCGAAACTGAGCGAGCGTCCCTGTTTTGTCCACCCATGGTCACTCGCCTCAGTGTGTTTCAAAATGTTCAAATGTTTGTATAGTCTATGGGACTTAACTACGGGGTCATCAGTCCCTAAACTTACAAACTACTTATGAACTAGCTAATACTAAGGACGGCACAAATATCCATGCCCGAGGGGGGATTCGAACCCCCGACCGTAGTGGCCGTGCAGATCGTGGCTGGAGCGCCTTAATCCCCTCGGCCACCGCGACCGGCTCAGTGTGTTTATAGCGCGTCTCTCGTTTCGGTAAACGGAGTATAGTGTACTTGGTAAGACTAGCCGCGGAAACTTATGTGCGATGAGCAGCGTGGCATTCGGTCGGGAACTCTGGCAGAGGTCAGAAGACGAAATAAAAACTATCGGGGACTTCAGTGGTCTCACACGTTAGACACGAAACTCAGCGAGTACAGCATGGCAGTTGACATACCTGCCGCTATCCTGCAACATGCACAAGGGAATGCCGCAATCGGTAATGCAACCTGTCTCCCCCTGCTCACTTTCTTACATCTAAAACGAATACACCAAAATAAGCTGCCAAGTCGGCAGGCAGTATTTTTTAAATAAATAAAATAGCCAGCATCTGTCCAAACACGCGGCTGGAAGTGATCGCCGCTTCAGACTGCGTCGCAGGGCTGGCTGCCCTTGACGTAAACACCCTACACGGCACACTGGCCACAGTCCGGCCGTGACTCGTGCGCCTCGTGGTTGACAACAACGACTCTCGTGTATTTGCTCATTTCATATCCAGACGCAGGAAATAGCGAGTGCGGAATGACGGTGCTTTGCTATGGTTTGGGGGAGGAAGCAGCTGCGGATGTTGTAGGAACCATACCGGCATTAGTATTGAGTGATTCAACAGACAGAAAAAAAAGATGACGGATCAAGAGATCATTGCGTTCAGTTCCCATGGAGACAATGGCAAATCATAATTCGAAGATTTTCCTCTAGTCATCTTTTTGATATGCACTACTGGACATTAAAATTACTACACCAAGTAGAAATGCAGATGATAAACGGGTATTCATTGGACAAATATGTTATACTAAAACTGATATGTGATTACATTTTTCACGCAATTTGGTTGCATAGATCCTGAGAAATCAGTACCCAGAACAACCACCTCTGGCCGTACTAACGGCCTTGATATGCCTGGGCATTGAGTCAAACAGAGCTTGGATGGCGTGTACAGGTACAGATGCCCATGCAGCTTCAACACGATACCATAGTTCCAGAGTAGTGACTGGCGTATTGTGACGAGCCAGTTGCTCGGCCACCATTGATCAGACTTTTTCAGTTGGTGAGAGATCTGGAGAATGTGCTGGCCAGGGCAGTAGTCGAACATTTTCCGTATCCAGAAAGGCCCATACAGGACCTGCAACATGCGGTCGTGCATTATCCTCCTGAAATGTAGGGTTTCGCAGAGATCGAATGGAGGGTAGAGCCACGGGTCGTAACACACCTGAAATGCAACGGCCACTGTTCAAAGTGCCATCGATGCGAACAAGAGGTGACCGAGACGTGTAACCAATGGCACCCCATACCATCACGGCGGTTGATACGCCAGTATGCCGATGACGAATACACGCTTCCAATGTGCGTTCACAGCGATATCCCCAAACACGGATGCGACCATTATGATGCTGTAAACAGAACCTGGATTCTTCCGAAAAAATGATTTTTGCCATTCGTGCAGTCGGGTTCGTCGTTGCGTACACCATCGAAGGCGCTCCTATCTGTGATGCAGCATCTAGGGTAACTGCAGCTATGGTCTAAATGTTCAAATGTTTGTATAGTCTATGGGACTTAACTACGGGGTCATCAGTCCCTAAACTTACAAACTACTTATGAACTACCTTATACTAAGGACGCCACAAATATCCATGCCCGAGGGGGTATTCGAACCCCCGACCATAGTGGAGCCATGGCTCCGAGCTGATAGTCCATGCTGCTGCAAACGTCGTCGAACTGTTCGTGCAGATGGTTGTTGTCTTGCAAACCACCCCATCTGTTGACTCAGGGATCGAAACGTGGCTGCTCGATCCGTTTCAGCCATGTGGATAAAATGCCTGTCATCTCGACTGCTCGTGATACAAGGCCGTTGGGATCCAGTACGGCTTGACGGTTCAACACAGAAGTATTATCTGAAGTACAGATAGTGTTGAGGAACAGTAGTCAAAGTTCAAAGCCATCGTACAACATGCATTAGATGTGTATGTGCCAAGCAAGATCATAAGAGATGGAAAGGAGCCACCGTGGTACAACAACCGAATTAGAAACTGCTACGGAAGCAAAGGGAATTTCACTGCAAACATAAACATAGCCAAAGCCTTGTAGACAAACAAAAATTACACGAATCGAAATGTAGCGTGAGGAGGGCTATGAGAGAAGGCGTTCAACGAATTCGAAAGTAAAGTTCTATGTACTGACTTGGTTGAAAATCCTAAGAAACTTTGGTCTTATGTCAAACCGGTGGCTGGGTCAAAACAAAATGTCCAGACACTATGACGAAAATGTTACTGAAACAGAGGAAGACGCTCTAAAGACTGAAATACAAAATGTCTTTGTCCAAAGCTGTTTCACACAGGAAAATTGCACCCCAGATTGTTGCACAGATGACAAAATGGAAGATATCGAAATAAATGACAGAGGGATAGAAAAACAAAATCGCTCAAAAGAGGAAAGGCCGCAGGACCTGATGTGGTACCAGTTCGATTTTACACAGAGTACGCGAAGGAACTTGCCCCTCGTTCTTGCAGTGGTGTACCATAGGTCTCTAGAAGAGCGTAGCGTTCCAAAAGATTGGAAAATGGTGCAGGTCATTCCCGTTTTTAAGAAGGGACGTCGAACAGATGTGCAGAACTATACGCCTATATATCTCTAACGTCGGTCAGTTGTAGAATTTTAGGACACGTATTATGTTCGAGTATAATGACTTTCCTGGAGACTAGAAATCTGCTCTGTAAGAATCAGCATGGGTTTCGAAAAAGGCGATCGTGTGAAAGCCAGCTCGCGCTATTCGTCCACGAGACTCAGAGGGCCTTAAGGACACGGGTCCTCAGGTAGATGCTGTCTTTCTTGACTTTCGCCAGTTCCCCACAGTCGTTTAATGAACAAAGTAAGAGCATACGGTCTATGAGACCAATTGTGTGATTGGATTGAGTTAATAGATAACAGAACGCAGCATGTCATTCTCAATGGAGAGAAGTCTTCCGAAGTAAGAGTGACGTCAGGTGTGCCACAGGGGAGTGTCGTGGGACCGTTGCTATTCACCTTGTGGATAACATCGGAAGTTCACTGAGGCTTTTTGTGGATCATGCTGTAGTATATTGAGAGGTTCTAACAATGGAAAATTGTATTGAAATGGAGGAGGATCTGCATCGAATTGACGCATGGTGCAGGGAATGGCAATTGAATCTCAATGTAGACAAATGTAATGTGCTCCGAATACATAGAAAGAAAGATCCTTTATTATTTAGCTACACTAAGCAGTTGATTCCATAAATTATCTGGAGTAGGCATTATGAGCGATTTAAAATGGAACGACCATTTAAAATTAATCGTCGGTAAAGCAGATGCCAGACTGAGATTCATTGGAAGAATCCTAAGAAAATGCAGTCCGAAAACAAAGATGTAGGTTACCGTACTCCTGTTCGCCCACTGCTTGAATACTGCTGACCGATGTGGGATCCGTACCACGTGGGATTGATACAGGAAGTAGAGAAGATCCAGCGGAGAGCAGCGAGCTTCGTTACAGGATCATTTGGTAATCGTGAAATCGTTACGGAGATGATCGATCAACTCCAGTGGAAGACTCTGCAAGAGAGACGCTCTGTAGCTCGGAGCGGGTTTTTGTCGAAGTTTCGAGAACATACCTTTACCGAGGAATCACGCAGTATATTGCTCCCTCCTACGTGTCTCTCGCGAAGAGATCTTAAGGATAAAATCAGATTAGAGCCCACACAGAGACATACCGACAATATTTCTTTCCGCGAATAACCGCGAATAATACGTGACTGGAATAAGGAGAACCGATAGGCACCCTCCGCCACACACCTTCAGGTCGCTTGCGGAGTACGGATGTAGATGTAGAAATGCACAAAAAACTGCCACATCACGCGACAATGTTGAACATCTCCTCCTAAACCACTGTACCGACTTCAACCAAATTTAACGCACATATTCCCTACTGTGAGGTACCAATTGCTTAATTATAATACACATACTATCAATAAGCGTAGATTTTACCCTAAAACACATTACTGTAACATAAATAGTATCTTAGAAATTTGTATCGTATGAAACTAGTACAATCAGTCGAAACTGATAGTAATTATTTGTCAAAATGTCAAACGTCTGTAAATCTATCGGACCAAACTGCGTGGTCATCAGTCCGTAGCTTACAAACTACTTAAACCTAGGTAAACTAACCTAAGGACAACACACGCACCCATGCCCTAGGGAGGACTTGAACCTCCACGGCGAGCAACCGCGCGCTCCGCAGCGAGACGCTTTAGACCGCTCGTCTACTCCACCGCGGCTGAATATTCTCGTCTCTAAATGTCTGTAGCTGGTGAAGCCATCGTTTACAGTTGCAGTACAGGTTGCACTGTCAGCAGGTATAGAAAAAGCTCCATAGAGTTATCCCAACAAGCTCCCAGCACCCATACAGCTACAAACAAGCATCTTTCCACACTATGGTCATTCGTCTCATATCTTTCCACGGTCCGAATTGATCCTTCAAACTGAACTACGTAGCATCAAAAATACCACTTCCAGTAATGGCTATAGTTCTACCCTGCTTAGCAATGACCAGTGAAAATAAGATACTATGTAAAACAACACCAATTCTTTACAGTGACTAACAAGAACAATCCAGTAGTTACTTTTTATGTTGCCTCAACCATATACTGGTGAAATTTGAGAAAAATCTCGGAAATGAAAGCCTCCATTTTATAACTGTTTAAATTGGAAATTAAAGGTTTGGGTATAAAAAGTGTATACGAGCACTGTGGAAAAATTATGAATTGCGCAGTAGCAGCTGTGGCAATTCGGTAATGTGAGTACGACAGAAGTTGCTGAGTCACAAGTTTCACATAGTCGAAAACAACAAAGCATATGAAGCAGAATACCAGCATCGTGTTAAATCAAACTCAATTTTTTCCTTCCCTCGTTTAAATTATAGTTAGATGTAATCAAAATTACTTTTAATAAGTTTGTTTCTTTTTTTCGTTAATTACTGTGTGACATAAAAATGTACTTTCCGAAGTAAACACTGTACGTGTAATCATTTTAGTTTCTTCTGTACAAATAATGTGTCTTTTTTCTCTGTGTGACATTCAGTTGTGAGCTGAAGATCGAAACACTAGTTTATGACTGAAAAAATCATTTTTTCCCCCTAGAACATAAGAAAATATTTCTTCTTTCGCATTATAATCGTGTTCTGCCAAGCAAATTTAGTTTCGCTAATCCTAAACTGAATAACAGCCCCAGAATTTAACAAGTTCCATCATGGATCGAATAGCATTTAGTGTTAAAATACTGTACGAGATAACAAGTGCAGTATGGGCGACCGTCGCCGCTGATGGTTTCTGGTGTTGCCTGCAGGTGGCCTGGACAGGTTGCGCTGCAGCAGTGTCGGCGGACGGTCGCCGCTGCCGCAGCACTGGTACCGCCTCAACGGCTCATCCTTCACCGCGACCGCCCTCAGGGTGAGTGGAGACCACCACGTGCCTACATCTGTATGACCAATGTTTACCTGGGGCAACTTGTTCCTGAAAGTAAAATAATAGACTTCAGTGCTCGGCTTGACCAACACCACTGGCCGTGCCTACGTCACACTTACAGGCCGCGGCCGCCATCTGAACAGCCGGCCGCTACGCGGCGGTGGGCGTGCCCCAGCCAACAGCCAGTGAGCTGTAAGTGTCACGTAGGCACGGCCAGTTGTGAGGCCTTGTCTTCTAGGTGGTGTTGGCTTGACCTCGATGGAAGTGCTATCGAAGGAGTGACTATGCACTGGACTGGCGAGTGGTTTAATGCTGTAGGGCACCAATTTCGTCATTAAATTTTCAATCGACCTACTCACGGTACCTAGATGGCACTGTTGGCCATAGAAAACGCATCCTCTTTAAAAATGGAGATCGTAGAAATCTTGTGAAAAACCCATTGGACTTTGGTGGTGCTCATAGATTCTTTTATTCACTGTGCCGTCTCCAAATTTTCTTAATCTATTATGAAACCAAATACGAATTTCAAAGACTGAGTGCTCAGTCACTCCCCCTCCCTCTCCCTATATATATATATATATATATATATATATATATATATATATATATATATATATATATATATATATATATAGCAAGAGTGAGGCATAGTGAGATAGGCATTTTGAAGTGTGAAGAAAGTAGACAACGACTTTGCCAGATCGGGATCATGCATTGTGAGTTATGAGGCTGTAGCCTCAACTAGAACTGCACTATATATATGAGGAAAGAGGTACAAGTGCAGTTCTAGTTGAGGCTACAGCCTCATAATTCACAATGCACGATCCCGATCTGGCAAAGTCGTTGTCTACTTTCTTCACACTTCAAAATGCCTATCTCACTATGCCTCACTCTTGCTGAATACTGTCAGAAGGTAACAATCTCATATACGTTTCTCGCATCTTTGGGACTGGGTGTTGTGTGTTCTCCTAATCATCATCATCTCATCATCATTGGCACGTAAGTCGCCCACGCTGCGTCAAATAAAAAGTTACACTAATGCGGACAAACAAACCCGCAAGTGTTCTCCCGGCTAAGAAAGCCATACGCTCATTTCCATTTTTTTTGTAGATACACAATAAGTCTGTGACTATCTCCTAGTCAACACCTGAGAGTAGGGATGCCTAAATCACGCGTGGCCCAAGCCTGACTCCAAAAATTAGGTCTCTGTAGAGCCCTGCGAACAGATTCGCAAGTGAGGTTATACTTCCCAATTGTTAAGTAGCTTGTCTATCCCATCGTTGTCGAGCTTAAAAACACAATTTGGAAATGCTTTCATTTAAATAATGTGGAAAAAAGGTCAAACTCTGATGAAAGACCCTCTTTGAACTTTCTACTTTATCTACGAGGTACATATTCAGAGTGTATCTCAAATGAATGCAGAAAATGACAGGGCTGGTACAGTTCGTCATAACAGACATCTTTAAATAAGCAACCCATGTCCGCATTCCTTAGCCTACGCCACGAGGTGTCGTCGAATAGCGTGGCACGCCGCCTACAGCTTAGGCATACAACATGCCATCCGAGTCGTCACGGTAGCGGGACTGCACGGCAACGTTTTCACTGTATTCATGACACCAACGAAATAGAGACTTTGGGTTGAAGCTTTATGACCTTTATTTGTAACCGTTATAGTCGACGCAGTTGCAGTTATTCCCTCTGGGACAACACTGCGGTTTTCCGCCGTTTATTGAGACGTGAATCCGTTGCTTTTGGTCGTTCACATGCCTTTTGATAGCTTTTATATAGACGGCAGCACCTATGCACACTGCAGGGTCTGCTTTGCTCTGCGTCACTTTGTCATCAAACGGGGACACTCTTGTGTTTGTTACTGTGTGGAACGGACAGAAAATGGAGCTCCATACTTGGACAGAAAGGGCAGACATACACTGTGCTTACGGGGCGGTGGATGTAAATGCTCACGCTGCCCAACGTTTGTACGTTCAATGATTTCCGAATCATTGAGTGACAGATCCGCGCCTATTTGGTGTTATCCACGGGTCCCTAAGAGAGAGAGACAGTTTCACTTGAGGTAAGTTTTCCACTGGTACGTTCTAGTAATCGCAGATGTAGCTTTAAGGCATACTTCGAAACCCGGTGTATTCATTTTGTGTTAAAGGTGCGTAGGCGTGACGAACACGGTCGACAACGTAGTTTGCGTACACCAGGGTTGACCACTTTGACTTGATGGAGCTGATGAACCACATTACACTGATGACAATCTGGCCACCCATCACGTCGCCTAATGGCAAACAGGCTAAACAATTTTTACCAAACTCATTGCCGACTTTTCAATACTTTTACCTAAAATGACACGAACCGCACGGTAGACAGTTTTTATGTTTCACGGAAAAGAGGAAGGTGCATGCGGTGGGACCTCTCCATTAATCTCCGTTGTCAAAAAAAAAAAAAAAAAAAAAAAAAAAAAAAAAAAAAAAATTAAAAAGCACCTGAAGAAGTTGCAACTGTAAGTTGTGAAACCGGTAGTGCGGGTCTCCACGACCCCAATTTAAAAAAAAAAAAAAAAAAAAAAAAAAAAAAAAAAAAAAAAAAAAAAAAAAAAAAACACAGAGAAGTGCACCAAGGACTTTCATTCAGACAATTACAATTTTAACACCTAATTTTAAATGTGTCCCTAATTTTAAATGTGTCAAAGTATCTTTATTATGTTTAAATTAATCATCTAAAAGGCAACGAGAAATCTGCCGAAGTAACAAATCCTATCGCCTGAGACAGAAGACCTGAGTGATCTGTTAGGGAACAATGTTAGTTGGTGCTTCTTGAAAATTAATTATTCCATCTTTTAATCCAGATTCGTAAAGCGAGAGATTGCAGCTACAGTTACTTCCAATAACATCCACGAGCTACACATATATATATATATATATATATATATATATATATATATATATATATATATTTGGACCATGGTAACTCCTCTCAATTATGGCAGTTTGTCTCAAAGCGTCAGTGGAAAACATTTCAGGATATTGGTTCCGATATGAAACTTGATCTACCAAATCTCCTCTACAACTCTCAAAAGAGTATTAACAAGAAATATTATACACCGCAGGCTCCCACCTCAACAAATTAATGAACCCATTAGCATAAACTAATACCGTACATATTTACACTGCAATGTGCATTTCGCTAATATAGATATGTAGACATAACATTTTTGTTCTTTCTGACGCTATGACGTACAACTGACATGCACCAATAACACTGTTCGACAAGGCTAATTTTTCTCATATGAAGGGTCCAGGGAAAGAACCAGGTAAGTCACAATTTCAATGAAACGCAATAAGTACATCTCATACAAACTAATGTTCTCAAACCATATAAAACACTGAAGTCCTGAGTATAGAGAACAAAATGAGACCGTTTCTAAGGTGTTCAACATTGATAGCACGAAAATAAATTAAAAAAATTTACTCAAACTACAAACTTTTCAGGAAAGAAACCAGGTAAGTCCCTGAAACAGAAAGAGAACGGAGCATACGAGGCATCTATTCCTTTCCCTTGTATGAACGAATGTTTTAATGTCATTTCATTTATTATTATTATTGTAATTTCTAACAATATTCTTATTGTTTATAATATTATAATTATCATTTCTAATGCTATTATCATCAATTATAATTTTATTATTATTATTATTATGGAAACTCTCAGATCTGTTCCAAGGTATCAATCATGAGGCAATGAATGGAAAAATTCCACTGCTACTGGACCACAGAACTTCATGAAGCTCATTAAATCATTGTACTTTGCTCTAGAAATACTTAAGTGACCTGCAGACAATGGAGAATTTTGTTACATATTTTTACACATAAGGAACATTAAATAAAAGTTTTAAGGGTAGCATTAATAAGTCATGTTGCAATTACCTGGGTAGGACAAAGAGCGTAGCGTCGAAATCTCCAGCCTTCTGATGTGATGGATCTCTGTCAGGCTTCCTTATGATGCTGGATACCATGTGACAATCACACTTGTGTCTCTATTTCATCAGGCGAAGGTGAATGGACGAAGTCTCAATTCCCATCACTGATAGGATCTTAAATGGACATAGGGTACATATTTCTGATTTAAGAAGTGTTTCCAATCATATACCATTTCCTGAGCAACTTTCACCACAATGAATGGTGTTGGTTTCATTCTCGAATTTTTAGTCATACTTATGAAATCCTCTGGGGCTTCCATCCTTCGTTTCAAATCCCACAGACCAACATTCCTGTCACATTCCATGTAGGGATGACCTCATTCTGGAAATGTGATCTTGATATTTCTCAATTCATGAATATTGTTATGAACGAGATAGCGCAAGAAGCGGAAAATTGTGAAATTCTTGTTTTGCCCTCTAGCAGAATCACAGAACATCTGAAGCTCTTCAACATTGTTATCGAAGCAGTTCATAAAGAAATGAAAAAGGAAAGACGCTACCTCGTTAAGAACTTTCTTGGCAATACCTTCGTGGTACTCATAGAAAACTGACTGTCCCGTGGAGACAATGTGGATGTTGAAAGAATACATTGATAATTGACGCTTATAATACACAACGTTCGTAGTTAAGTTTAGTAACGACAGATGTTTAGCAAAATCCATACAAATTGATTCCATCTTCTTCTTCCTCATAGCTTTACGCCATGCTTCTATTTTGCATTGGTAGAATGTTTCGGCTTTTCTTTTGTGAAGGACATTCGTGGTTGTTAACTTCTTAGTTTATTCTTTATCTTTCTCAGGGGAGAGTGATTTAAGTTTGACTGAGAATTCATCACAATGAGTGCGCGTGTCACTACGTGGGTATCCGAAGGATATGTTGAAATTCATGTTCATAATGCATCTATACGTTTCATAGGAAACATCAACAGTAAGATAAAGTTCCTTAAACATCAGAAACATTCTCTTGATATTCAAGTCTTTCTTGAAGCTTTTAAGCTGTATTGGCTTTGTCGACCTTTAAAACTGCTTATATGACTGTATACCAACGATCTTGTAGATTCGTCAAGCTTCCTGTGAAGATGTGTGTCATTACCCCCCTTGTCTTGCGGTGCAGAACCAGTTAGTTTCAAGCTCTTCTGTATATATTCTAATTTGTTTTTTTGTGATACCATTTATTGCACAAAACGCTTTTGCACAAACTGGTACATCACACTTATTGCCACATCCTATGGGAATTCTGACTCTGTATGCAAATGCAGAATCTCGTAATTTCGAGTTTTCTTCTGTCTGACGTGGTCGCCTTCTGTTGACACAGAACTGTTATTAAACCTGTTAAATACGCATTCTGATCATTTTGTGATTCTAGACTGTTGAATTTGCGTAGTGTTTCAGCTCTTTCTGCTTCAGTGGTGACATCAAAGCATTTAAGACGGGGACATTTGCATGACTCCCCGATTTCATGTGAACTTAGCCTTAATAAGCAATTCGGCCTGTTTTCCTCCGCTTCTTAGGTTCATTTTGTGGATTTCCATCGTCTTCATTTCCTAATGTCGACATCACGGCACAGAACAGCGCAATAACAAATCACACTCAGAAACACAATGTAAAAAAAGGAAAACCTGCAACAATGAAATGTCAAAGATATAATGGCGCGAAAGTCTGTTGATCGCACGACCATCTGTTGAGATGCAGTGGACTTACCTAGTTTTTTCGCTGAAACTGTGGACTTACCTGCTTCTTTTCCTGTACGCCAAAACTTTAATGGCAAATAAAGCCGTGACTAAGCTGGTTTATGCCCTGTTTCATGCTGCTAACAGATAGTCCTATCGATGGAGAATCGAATGGCATGTCTAACTCATTTCGAGAGAAAAATGGACTTACCTGGTTTTTTCCCTGGACCCTTCATATGGAAATGTGTGTCTCCAAAGGAAATTCAAATGTGAAATCAGAAATTTGCTATCAGGCACAGTATTTTAGTTATGCGAAGATAAATGTCTAATGTAACTGATAATTTAATTTTGAAAAATATGCTACAATTAATTAAGTATGAAAACCATAAGTGGAAAATATGTGGCGACTTGAAACTAGTTGCAGTGATATTGGGAATTCAACAAGGCTACAAGAAATATGGATGTTTTCTGTGCGAGTGGGACAGTCGTGACAGAAATTCCCACTATAAAAAAAATCTTTGGCCTCAAAGAAGCTGGAAAGTGGGAGAAAAAAATTAATGAATGAGAAATTGGTAGCCAGTGAAGATGTTCTTCTACCACCTCTTCACGTCAAGCTAGGCCTTTTTAAACTGTGTAAGGGCCATGAAACAATCTGGACAAGGGTTTATGTACCTTACAAAAAAGTTCCCTCGACATTCCTCAGGAAAAATAGAGGAAGGGGTGTTTCTGCGCCGTCAAATTATAGAACTTCAAAAAGACCCACATTTTGAAGAATGCCTTTCACCTAAAGAAAAAAAATTAATGGATCCCTTTTAATAATGTAATGCTTTCTGGGAAGAAAAATAGCTGACAACTATGAACAATTGGTTCAAGAAATGATAAAGGCATATAGGATGTAACACGTCATTAAAAATATATTTCCTAGGTTCACATCTAAACTGTGTGATCTGTAGCGATGTTTCCGACGAACATGGTGAAAGGTTCCATCAAGACATAATTTTTTTGGAAAAGCGTTATGAAGGGAAAGGGATGCCTGCAATGTTGCCGACTACTGCTGGAACATCATTCGAGAGGACAAAATTGTTCATAGGAGAAAAAAAAAAAAATAAAACCGCAGTACATCGCTTTTTATTATTCACACCACAGAAATACAAAAAGAACGTTGGAAAGTAGGAGCGAGGTACTGGCGGAAGTAACGTTGTGAGGCGGGATCGTGAGTCGTGTCGGGATAGCTCAGTCGGTAGAGCGTTTGCTCGCGAAAGGCAAAGATCCCAGGTTCGAGTCCCGGTTCCGGCACACAATTTTAATCTGCCAGGAAGTTTCAAAAAGAACGTTGCCTATAACTTAAAAACTATGCCTGACACAGAAAATAATTACAGATTTGAATTTAGGAGGTGTGTTTCCATGTGAATCACGTGTGAAACACTCAGATTTTTATTTATTTATTTTTTGTAGAACAGTGTAATTAGATAATGAGCGCAGAATATTTGTATAATGAGCTGTGTTTTGTTTCAGTTGACTCCCAGTGATTGTGAGCAGTACAACAGGGAGTACCCAGTGGGTGAAAGCCTTCCGTTTGAGGAGTGGAGAGTCATACAGCAGGTGCTAAACGTGAAGTGAGTACTGATGTACAAAATGCTGTTTATAGAAGTATACGTTAAGTCCGATAAAGAAGAGTGAAGCACAAGGAGACTACATGGTTGCAATTCTCTCTGTCAGCCGGCTGCGGTGGCCGAGGGGACTGAGGCGCTCCAGTCACGGTCTGCACGGCCACTACGGTCGGGGGTTCGAATCCCCCATCGGGCATGGATATTTGTGCTGTCCTTAGGATTAGCTAGTTCATAAGTAGTTTGTAGGTTTAGGGACTGATGACCCCGTAGTTAAGTCCCATAAGCTTAACAAACATTTGAACATTTCTCTCTGTCAACTTGAGTGACTACCACAGTGCAGTCTTGTTAGCAGCCGCATTAGGGAACACAGTGTCAGATGTTGTATTGCGCTCACAGCTGAAGAGCGGTAGGTCCGCATACTCGCATCAGGCAGCGTACGTCACACGGTTTGAAAGAAACTTCATTTTGGGAAGGTCTCGATTTGATTGGCTGGTCGAGTCATGCAATATTCAGATTTTTCAAGCATTCGGATGGGATAAGTGTAGCCACTCTCTCGCTTCGGCGATTATTCTGAAATCCACAGAAATCTTTATGACCAGTATCCAATTTTCCATTTTTGATTCATAAAAAAAGGTTCTGTAAATTTTTCATACGAAGAGATCACATACCGAATCATATAAAGTACTAAAAAGTGCTTTAATGCTCAATTGCTAGGATAAATAGTTGGCTAAGTCACTTTATGTATTATATTCTGTGATTTGTTTTCAGGAAGGAAGTTTAAAGAAAATAGAAAATGTTATTTCATAATTTTGTGTCGCAATTCATAGCAATTGATCTTCTTTCAACGAAAATATAATGGTGATCGTAAAATTATTAAAATGTGTATAAACTGACTCTTTCAATTAAAAAAGTGATTTTTTCATGAGTTTGGTTCAATCGAAATAATAAATTGGGAAGTTCAAATGTTCAAATGTTGGTAAATCTATTGGACTCAACTACGTGGTCATTAGTCCGTAGCTTACAAACTACTTAAACTAAGGTAAATAAACCTAAGGACAACACAAATACCCATTCTCAAGGGGGGTCTCGAAACCCCGACGGCGAAAGGCCGCGCGCACCGTAGCACGGCGCCACAGTGCGCACGGCTAATCCACCGCGGGAATTGGGAAGTATTCTGGAGATTTCCGTCTGTAACAGGGAAAAACGTAGAAACTTTTACTGAATGCGACGCTCACTGATAATGATTCGTCTAGTCAGGAATTTCATTAAAATCCTCTATTAAATTTCTGGTATAACATTTTATCACGCAAGCCGGTACAACTATTTCAAAATCCGTCCTTGCAAATTCAATGCAGGATTCAACTGAATGAAGACTTTGACCAACAGTTTTTTCCTCACCTGCACTTGCAGTTTATTACTCAGCTTGCGTGTTATTAAAACTTACACAACCTAAACAAGCGGGAGATATGGGCGAACTCAGGTTGAACGCCAGCCAGAGGTAAACGAGTCGAACTTCTGCGTAATCCGATTTAACTCGAGCTTCGCAACCCAAGCTAGAACGAAAAATATAAGATGACGTTCGACTTTCTTGTGTTATGTTCCAGTTTGCACGGATTGCGAACCAGTTCAGTTAACCAAATTGTGTTGGCAGAAAAAAATTGAAAGCCTTTAATAACCAATTTAGCTTGTCTCATTCGCGCCTGCTCGTTTTGCGAATCGGTTTGAAATAAATGTATATTTGGGCTAACATTGTGTTCACTTAATCTCTTATTTCTTGTATTGTTTGAAATCATACCACAAGCAAGGAATAAATCACTTATTGTAATTAAGAAAATAGACTATTGTCATTAAAATAGCCAAAAGCATGATCTTATTGGGAAACGCGAAGTTTAACTTCAAACAATAACCACTAATACCAAATTATTTGTCGAATTTTTATTATTTACATTCATTGATTATAACTGAAAATACTCACTGAAACAAACATCGTTGACTTAAATTTCAAGTTCCGTACAATATATTGCTGAGAATGGAACACAAGGGTCACTACATGTCAACTCAATTAGTCCTCCCTGCTCGAAAAGGTCCAGATTTCGCTGAAATTTTATGTAAAGTTGTAAAGTTCAGCAATCGTCGATACAATAATGGACTATATTGGTCACTTGTTTGACTTTATGCACGGCTTAGCGCAAAGCGAGCATGTATTTCTCATTGATTAGAACTGTTACATATCGGGAAATATTTTGCGGAAATAAATTAAATTTGGCCATCTTTTACGAAATTATGCCTTGTCTTACGAATAAAAATGACAGGAATTTAAAGCGTCATATTCAGCCACTAAATTTTATGCAGAATCGCCCGATAAAGCGGCGTCAAACTATTTTAAAATTTAGTTTATTATGTCCCACGGACCAAAAGTATGACGAACGTGAATGTTTGCATGCAGTAATCTAACAGCACAAGGTTCCCTAATATAAAATTTCATCAATGAATCTCTTTTCATTTCTGAATAAATAAATTATAAATTCGTGATTTTTAAAGAATGTAAAAAACTTGGTCTGATTTCACAAAAATTTTTGTATAAAATTTTAGAAACTGAGTTCATTAGAAAGACTAAAATTCGGGTTCTGTATCGCGACAGTCTGCAGTGCGATAATCATTGCGGTCTGCCAGACCAACTCGGGATCCGTCGGCCTCCCGGTGCGTAGCGGACCAACACACGCTCCGATTTATCGTCCGACCAACCAACTGATCAACGAGCCAAACAAATTTGTAGCAGCTACACACGTTCGAACCACCTGCACACAGCGATTGCAGCACCTTCCTATTCTAGTGTCTGTCTGTAGAACTGGTTTATTTTTATTTATTTCTTTTTTCAAGATTTTGCTGTGTAGACAGCAGACGATTGCAGGCAGGAAGTTGGTCGGGAAGCGCTACACACGCAAAGTTTGTCTGGTGGAGTGGTGGGGGTTCGAATGTCGGAGAAACTAAGTTGTTCGGGAAGCACCTCCATACGTCCAATTAATCGGACCGCCAATAAATTGGTCTCGACAAATCTGAACGTGTGTAGGGGCCTTTATCAGAGCGTCGTGACCGGTTCTGTCGGCACGACCACTCGGATCAAGTAGGGTTTCGGAGGCGCGATGGTTGCAGTCACACACGTACAGAACTGGAATTGGTACAGTCTGAGTCGGGTCGACCAGAACGACCCACAACCCGAGTTAACCCGACTTGATGAATCGAGCTGACCCGTCCATAAACAAGCCTAAAGCTGAACCTTATTAAAAACGTCCTATGTGTTTTGGGGCGACACATGCACCAAGTATAACAGTAATAGAGCAACATTAAAATTTCCTGATTGTTGGGCCTGCAGCATCATAAATGTCGTTGAATGACATTGTAATGAAAGTTCCGGATTGCTGCTTAGATTTTATTCAATAGCGACACAGCTGTTTCAACAGCTTGTCATTATCAAACGCCTGCGTATATAAGAATTACATTAATTACAATTCAAACAATACGAAAATATACATAAAAACGTTTCTTATAAATTTTCCTTATAACTTACGTCTACGATGTTTGGACGTTTTATGCTGACATCTGGCGTAACTGTTGTATAAACTGTATAGAAATATTCACGTATTTAGTAGTTGGATACGGTTTTTACCTGTCAGGTTTTATGCAGCTTTTTACGCTAAAACGTTAAATTAAAGATAACTTTTATATTTTGCGTAATTAACAACAGCTTTGCCAAAGATGTTTACATACATATAGTAATCGACTAAGTTATCGGAGACTTTCTTAACGTTGACATTGGTCAGAGAGATTTATTTCGTTTTTTAGCTACCTCTAGTCCTTTAGCATATCTTTCCTTCTCAGCCTTTTTCATCGATAAACATCGAAAACGCACCTACGACATTGCATAAAATACCAAAGGGAATAGAAATGAATATTTTGG
This sequence comes from Locusta migratoria, assembly GCA_026315105.1. Lineage (NCBI taxonomy): Eukaryota > Metazoa > Arthropoda > Insecta > Orthoptera > Acrididae > Locusta > Locusta migratoria. The sequence continues at coordinate 505,589,118 of CM048744.1, forward strand.
AGGAATTTGAAATATGTATTCATACTAAAAATTACCCGAATGAAATACTTAATGAACACACTGATTTCAAACATAAAAATTATCCGGTTAATTTGATTGACTTTAAAAAGGTAAAGCAGTCAACAATCCGAAGATTGGTTTGAACACCACAGTGCTTTACTAGGCATGGTCCTGTTTGGAGGTGGTATGACGTTGCCTTCCTCCGACCTTCGAACTGTCTTATCCAGCCAGTTATAGGGGGACCTACAGTACAGTTTAACGTGGGTTCCGAACGACGGCATTGACTTTGTCGATGAAAAAGGCTTAGAAGCAAATATATGCTAAAGGACCAGAGGTAACTAAAAAACGAAATAAACCTCTCTGACCAATGTCAACGTTAATAAAGTCTCTGATAACTTAGTCGGTTACTATATGTATGTAAACATCTTTGGTAAAGCTGTTGCTAATTACGCAGAATATAAAAGTTATCTTTAATTTAACGTTTTAGTGTAAAAATCTGCATAAAACCTGACAGGAAAAAACCGTATCCAACTACTAAATATGTGAATATTTCTATACAGTTTATACAACAGTTACGCCAGATGTCAGCATATAACGTCCAAACACCGTAGACGTAAGTTATAAGAAAAACTTATAACAATTTTATGTATATTGTCGTATCGTTTGATTTGTAATTAATGCAATTCTTATATATGTAGGCGCTTGATAATGACAAACTGTTGAAACAGCTGTAGCGCTGTTGAATAAAATATAAGCAGCAATCCGGAAATTTCATTACAACATTAAAATGTTCAGGAAGAATCGACGTTGGCTATCTTAAGTCTACTACGGGCAGTCGATGAAACGTATATGATTTTTGGGTCCAAACAGGTCTTTCCAACAGCAATCTAATCTTGGAATTTGTGTTGCGAAGCATCTATTTTTCAATCATCTGCCGGCTGAATGATAACGTATTCTGCCTTCGGACAGAATCCGTCATGCATTTTCAGTTCCAATGTCACTGGAGTCAAGACGCAACGTAACAGTAAACAGTATAAAGCTATGTAATTGCTGATTTACTTCGCCGAGTATTTAGTACTTACATTCGTAAATTCCTTCGCCATTTTCGTGTATGAAAAATCTCGATGATTTCTCAGTTAAGGTGCGCCGTTCGGTTAAAATTTATGATTAGACTGCAGGAAGGTAGTTGCACGCAGAATCTCCAACCAGTTACATACTTTGCGTTACAAAATAACAGTATTGAAAATTACGATGAGAATGAGCACATAGTGTGCGCTTTACTGACACAATATGTATGTGGTTATGCCGCATCTTTAAGAAGAATACAATTCCAATGCTCTTCATATCAGTCTGTCTGGAGAATGTGAAAATTTGTCAGCATTTTAAAATGTTCAAATGTTTGTAAATCTATCGAACCAAACTGCGTGGTCATCAGTCCGTAGCTTCCAAACTACTTAATCTAAGGTAAACTAACCTAAGAACAACACACACACCCATGCCCCAGGGAGGACTCGAACCTCCACGGCGAGCAACCGCACGCTCCGCAGCGAGGCGCTTTAGACCGCTCGGCTACTCCACCGCGGCTCAGCGTTTTATTTCTCAGTACTAGTTACAGTATTCCAGACAAGCTAGTAATTTAACATGATTTGCTTGTCTGAATTTACTATACTGGATTTTTATGAAGTTATGAAGCATTTTTGAGCTACTTCTTCTTGGGTACTACTCACGTGTTAGGAATCTGTTGTGACTGAAGAATACACAAGTTCGCACAATAAAATTTATTAAGAGAAGTTAGTGTTACAAGTTCAGGTAACAAGTACATGTAGTCGTGGAATAGTATTTTGACGAGTTCCTATTAGCATGAAGAAAAAATTTCTTATAGCACAGCGCAAGTAGTGTCATGGAACAGCACACAAAAAATTAGAGTGCACACACTTTAGAAATATTTGTAGTTCACCAAAAGAGAGAGAGATAAATGAAGCCCGTAGTAGCGCCAGAGTCCACAAGAAGGCGAGTGAACATCCAAAGACCAATGGAGTCGTGTGGTGCAGCGATCATAGTCTACGTCTGGAGGCGTGTCTTCCTGTAGTATTGGTATACGAAGGCGAGCTGCCGCTGCCGCCGACTGCGTGCCTTAGATATAACCTGCTCTATCCAAACTGGTGCTAGGCTAGTGATACGTCCTGCAGTGCAGTCTTGCAGCGCTCCCTGCTTGCCTCAAACTCCACCGGCAAAAGTTAGAGCACGTTAGATATGTCGTTGTTTGCGTACTAATCTTTGGCGCACACGGAAATGGCTAGGTTTTGTAGTTGAATATGTGTAGTTTGCGGTACTCCATCAGTGCAGATTGCCAGGAACACTTATCTGTTAAGTGGTTTGCCGACCCACAGGGGCTAGCCTGGAGCCGGCATAAAGTCCTTTTTAAACGATGAACGAAATTGAACAAGATAGATAATAATCTACTGAAGCGCTCATAACGTACTATCCCTGAACTACAAACTCATACAAGATCTTGTGGCAGCGTGTTTTGACGATAAACGTAATCAGACAGTAATACCCGATGGGTGAAAGTGAGGTTATGACTGGCAATCCGTCATGTAGTTCAATACTGGAATTTAGGAAACAACGCTAAATGTAATTGACGGCGAAAGAAAACTTTCCAATGTATGTTTTTGGTCAACTTAGTTTGGTTAAGTGCTGGGAAGTGAAACAGCACTTCAAAAGATTGACATCTATTTTCAAGCGAAAAAAATAAACATATGAACACATCAAACAATATTTATAAGAGGATAAATAGACCTTGTTTACTTTATCTCGTAAGATTTGCCCACTGACATTGTTAATAACGTCATGCACAACTGAATTTTTGTCCTTAATTTGGACTGACTTTTTAATTTAAAATGCTCTTTAATGAAAAATGCGTCATTAAATTACGATCTTATAAAAATAAACAATTAGCATAAGTCTTTTCTGTTACAATATTGCAAAACATAAACCATTTTTCGATTTCAGATAGACGACCTCGCTTTTAGGTGGACACTCAATTCAGATAAATATTTAAGTCGTCATGAACATTTGCGATTTACCGCTAAACGAAAGTATAATAATAAAATAAAGATTAATAAGACAAATTTGCGTGCAAACCGTGTAATCGTCGACTATAATATGAAAATCTCGTGACGAAAATAGGTTAACTTCCGATGTCAGCAGACGACCGTTCAATCAAAACAATCTTCTCGAGAAAGCTTAACCTGACGCAGACGTGAGGTGACGGTGAGGGACAGACAGTGTGAATGTCGCTATTAGAAATACATTGTGGAATACATTCTGATCATATACTTCGACAAAACGCAAAATATACGTAAATACGAAGGAAAATGGTGGAATAACCGGAGCGGTGACTGCAGCTGACAGATACTAGCTCGTGCATGCGCAGTGAACCCACTAGTACTGAATTTAGAACTGGCCCTATTTCTTTATCGCTATAATTATCGCGCTTCGATACTAGCGTGATCATACTAGTACAGCCGTTCCAACGACAGACGGCCGACATTAACGCAACTTGTTATCAATCTATTACAAGTTAGTTCATCGTTTAAAACGGGCTTAACAGGATCCCACCAGCTAGATCGGTTTAGCGCAGGGGAGGACAGGCAGCGCCGGTGTGACGTCAGCCGAGGCCGCTCTGTCTGCTGACAAGGAGATCTGACCTTGTGACGTCACACGCTCTGTACTGCTGCCGCGGAGAAATAGAATATAGCCTGTGGCGTGCAGCGATAGGGTATTTTCCATTGTTAAAAATATGGTTCGAATTGTTGTTATTCTGAATGATTATAACATTCGGATAGCGTTTTCGCTCATTATTATTACAAAACATCTTTTATTTTTATATAATTAAAGCATAAAATCATTAAATTTCACGATTACATCACGTGTTCGAAAACGCTCTGTTACTGGCTGAAATACTGATGACGTCACAGACCACTAGGACGCGGAAACTAGAAGACGGAGATGTATCATTGTTAACGTTTCCTTAATTTATTAGCTTAAAGTTTAGTTTTTTGTGAGGTAAACGCATTTACAGTTTTTACACCAGAATGGAAAAGAATTATGTGAAGGCCGACAGCGGAAACCTCCCTCAAGTTGATGCATTTATGGTGTCTTTATTGTTCGAAAACAATCAAAATTTTTTCGTGCCAGAAATAAGAAACGTGATAAACTGCATTGTAAGTAACGCATACTGAAATTTTAAAGCTAATTATTGCTAGAGATATTTTATGCAATTCGAAAAAGTACCCTACTTTTTGGTGTCAGCAGACTTGCTCTAAAGTCACCATGTTATGCAGTAAAGGGTAAAATTTTACCTTCTATCCAGGCGGCCTCGAGTGATTATGTTGGCAACATCAACAACACGATAGAAAATCTTTGCCAAAATGTGCGGACCACATAGAATGACTCGTTTAGTATATCGTACAGACCATGAAGTAAATAAATAATGCTGTTCCTGCTCTATGATTGAAAGTTTCTTGTATGTACCCTTGTTCGCTCAGTAAAAGTAATTTCTCTCTAAATCCAAAGTTTCATGACGAAACATTTGCCTTGTGACGTGATTGGCTAATGGTGACGTCACACAATTCTCGCTATTCAGCATCTGTAGTCAACGTCATCACAAAAGACCGCTAGAATAGCTGTTAAAATTTAACCCAGTGAAGCACACAGTTAAGGGAGTAATTTCATTTTTAACCACTTCAATACTGGTAGCAAGGTGTAACATCAAAACGTATTTTACGATACGGTCTGCTGGAGTAAAGTAACCACAAGGGCGTTGTCGATGTATTATTGAAACGGTTGTTTGAATATCTACTGGCGGTAAAAGAGCATTTCCTGGAGATAAATAATCAGTGATATTCTTTATAGTGCGCTAAAGCAATATTCATGTTATACTTTCATCAAATATATTAGGAAACGGCTTTAATTATAGATAAATCGCAAGCGTGTAACATTATGAAGTTTTACTTCGCAAATGTAAACATTAACTCATTAACCTGCACATAATACTACTTTACACCTTTGCAGTAGAAGAGAATTATACTTAACCGTGAACTAATGGAATAATATTAAGTGTTTATTTACATAAAAATGATCCTCAAATGTTCAAATGTTTGTAGAGCTTATGGGACTTAACAACGGGGTTATCAGTCCCTAAACTTACAAACTACTTACGAACTAGCTAGTACTAAGGACGGCACAAATATCCATGCCCGAGGGGGGATTAGAACCCACGACCGTAGTGGCCGGGCAGACCGTGACTGGCGCGCCGCAGTCAGCTCGGCCATCGCGGCCGGCAAAAATGATCCTCACAGATATAAACACGTGAATTAGCCGCTGTTTCGTTTGGACTTTTCGAGCGAGTGTCAACCACATTTTACATTTCTTCTCATTTTTTGGAACTTACAAAAACAATTTTTCTGGTCTTTATAGATGTATTGCTACAGTGCGGAACTACTTATATTTGCATGTCATTTTACAAACTTGAATGCCCAAACACTATAACACTATATCTTACGAGAGCAGCAGCAGCATCGTGGTTTCTGACGTCACACTCATCACGTGACTCAGATGTAGTATTTTAGCGGCCTTGAAAATTATTTGAATTTTATTTTGTTTCTTTAAAAAAGTATTATAATTCACGTCTTAAAAGAGCATGTTCGGAGCATAGTATGACATAATTAGCAGTTTAAAAAGATTTCCAGAAAACAGTCAAATACCCTATTTAGGAGAAACAGAGTTAGTGTGAAGAATAGAGTAAGATATACGATATCCTAATTAGCATTATAATTTAGATGTAATTTAATGTGAGGAAAGCGCTGTAATAAAGTAAAGAGATTGTAACATAATTAAGTAGACATTCTCCAACATTTACATTTCGTTTTTCTTTCGTTAGTTTTTCAGTGTTTGGATCCAATATTTGAGATATTTTTAATCGAAGACTACATGTTAGGTTGCGATCTAACAAGGTGTTTCGGTATTGGGACTTGGCTAATTTCATAATAGAAAATGATTGTTCACACACATGAGTCGAACCGAACATACGCCATATCCGTGAAGCAAGGGCATACAACTTCGGATATCTGATTTGAGGAACATTCTTGTACACATATGCCAAGTCTTTATTGTGTTTATATTTGTCCTTCAATAAATTGTCACACTCTAAATTTAACAGTTCCATTTGAAACCTGGTAGGAATATTTTTAACATCCACTGAAAACGGTGTTGCAAAGAGCTGAAACATAGTAGATTGTATTTCTACATTTTCAAACCTGGACTCAAACTGCTCACGAATAGTTTCCAGAATTTGTACGTAATCTTCATAGAGAGTAAGATAAGGAGAACGCACCTGCGATAGCTTCGGAAAACGTGTAGTATTTCCAGCCTGCAGTTGATTCATCCACAGATTCAGTGCTATTTTCAAGAATTTAAGTTTGTAGTACATATTTGTTAAGAGGAGTGGTATTTAAATCGTTTAAGTAGCCTGTTAAATCAGCAGAAATTGTAAGTCACTGCTTTCTTCTTGCAACTGAAGAACAGGCTTTCACTACTCATGAATGAATCTTAAAGAATCGATCTATCACCTTACTCCTATTCAACCAGCGCCTATTACAAAAATAAGAAAGATCACTATACTGACTACCACATTCTTTAAGAATTAGTTTAAATTGTCTGTGTCTGAGGCCTCGTGATCAGATGAAATTTGAGACTTGTACTAACGTATCCAAAATATTTCCAATTTTCATACACTTTGCTCATAGACTCTCTTGATGAAGTATGCAGTGCATAGCAGTGAGTGCATGTGTTGTACCAGTATCATGTTTAAAATGTTATTTCAACATGCTGTTAATCACACATTAACTCCTACCATAGACTGAGCCCCATCTATTGCGATAGAAACAAGCTTATTCGAACTCAGGCCAACGTTTTCAACAGCTTTTTCAACGTTTCTGAAAATGTCCAACCCAGCGGGGTGCCTTTGACGGGAATGAAATCTAAAAAATCCTCTGTTATATTCAGTTTATCATCGACGCCCCGACTGAAAATAACCTGTGCAGTGTCCGATATGTCAGTACTCTCACCGACAGCCGAAGAATAATATATAAACTTACGTGCTTGAGTCATGTCCTGAATAAGCCCCATAACAGTTTTCGGAGAGAAACTCACTTTTTTCAGTCTTCTACAAAGTGCGGACACATTTCTTCAGCGGCCATCACAATCACTTCTTTCGCAAAGTCACGCTCAGTAAATGGACTAACTTTCTTGGCTATGTTGTTGTTGTGGTCTTCAGTCCGGAGACTGGTTTGATGCAGCTCTACACAATACCCTATCCTGAGCAAGCCTCTTCATCTCCACATAAGAACGGCAACCTACATCTGTCTGAATCTGCTTACTGTATCCATCTCTTGGTCTTCCTCTGCGGTTTTTACCCCACACACTTCCCTCCAACGCTAAATTCACAATTCCTTGATGTCTAAGAATGTGTCCTACCAATCTATCCCTTCTTTTAGTCAAGGTATGCCAGAAATTTCTTTTCTCCCCAATTCTGTTCAGTACCTCCTCATTAGTTACGCGATCCACCCACCTAATCTTCAGCATTCTTCTGTAGCACCACATTTCAAAAGCCTCTATCCTCTTTCTGTCCACACTCTTTATCGTCCATGTTTCACTCCCATACAAGGCAACACTCCATACAAATGCCTTCAGAAAGGACTTCCTTACGCTTAAATCAATATTCGCTGTTAACAAATTTCTCTTTTTCAAGAACGCCTTTCTACCCATTGCCATTCTGCATTTTATATCCTCTGTACTGCGACCATCATTTGTTATTTTACTGCCCAAGTAACAAAACTCAACTACCTCCTTTATTGTTTCGTTACCTAATATAATTCCTTCAGCATCACCTGATTTTCTTACACTGCACTCCATTACCTTAGTAATGGCTATATGTAGAGGTATTCAGTAGTTTAGAGGTATTTAGAGGTATTCAGTAGTTTAGAAGGACAGACACTTCACTGTTATGACCTCCACATTAGCACGTTTCTTTAATTCAGATATTAAGGCGTCTCGTTCTTCTCCTTCATATTTACCATACTCATTTACTTGGCACAGGGAAAAATGACGCTGTAAATTACTTTTTTATACTTTTACTTCTCTGTTACACACCAAATACTTTGCACCTTCACCGCATTGCACAAAAAGAAAGATTTTGACCCACAGAAAGAAAAACCTATTGCTCAGTTTTGCTTTACTCGCCATGTTATTGCCACCAAGAGCGTTGCAGACTGAGCCCTTCAGCTCCGTTCTCACAGCCCCGTCTATCTAGGCAACATCGCGAACACACGGATTGACAGGCTTGCTTTTCCTGCTCACACGTCACATAGCCTGAAGTTGTCTTCAAATGTTCAAATGTTTGTATAGTCTATGGGACTTAACTACGAGGTCATCAGTCCCTAAACTTACAAACTACGTATGAACTACTTACGAACTAGGACGGCACAAATATCCATGCCCGAGGGGGGATTCGAACCCCCGACCGTAGTGGCCGTGTAGACCGTGACTGGAGCGCCTCAGTCCCCTCGGCCACCGCGGCCGGCGAAGTTGTCTTCCTGTGGCGTAGAGGAAGACATACGAGCGATTTAGAGGCGGGCTACTGGTATGTCTGTGCTATATGCGAGTTTTACAGAAATACTTCACGAACGCGATTCGGAATCGTTGTAGGGGATGTTCTTTTCGAGAAACACAGTTGCGAAAATTTAGAGGGCCGGAATTTGAAGCTGACTGCAGGACGATTCTACTCCGGCAACTTACACCTAAGAGAAAATAGAGCTTCTACAGAGGCATACAACCACTAGTTTCTTCCTCCTTTTATCTGGGAGTGGAAAAGAAAGGGAAATGACTAACATGTTATGAGGTTCACTCCGCCAGGCACCTTGCAGCGGATTGCGGAGTAGGTATGTAGGCTATGTGCTCAAAGATATCGGGTCACCCGGCTGAAAATGACTTAAAACTTCGTGCCGCATTCCATCGGGAATGCTGGAATTTAATATGGTGGCCAGCCTTTAGCCTCGATGACAGCTTCCACTCTCGCAGGCATACGTTCAAACAGGTGCAGGAAACATAATTTCTTCATTGCATGTAGGGACGATCTTTATTAATTTATAAAGGCAAGTTAACAAGGTCGCAATTGTAAATTTATTTATTTTTGATTAAATAAGTAAATTTACAATCGCGATCTTGGAAACTTGTCTTTATAATAAAGATACTAGAAGGTTTCTTGGGGAATAGCAGCCCATTTTCCACGGCGTCTGCCCTACGCCGTGTTGTATGCAACCAGTCTGTTCTTAACTCTAGCTTAGTAACATCTTCATAATGACGGCTATGTTCAAATTGTCAGTGAGCTGTGACGTTTTGAGGAACAACTGATGAACAAGTGTACACGGGTAGAGTGTTGGTTTTGGATCAAACTCGCCGAATTGACGGCTGTTACGAACAAAAGTTGAAAACCCCCTGAAAGAGGGGTGTTAGTAGCGAGTGTTAATACCATGAAAGTAGCCTGTTAATAAAACAAACATCATCTCGGGCAGTTGAGATCCGCAAATGAAAGTTAAAACGCTCACTGCTGCTCTAAATTACTTTATGAGTGGCCACGTTAGATGCGCAATGGAAATTTATTTAACTGCTCACTCCTTAAGGGAGCAGCCTACGTTTTATCAAACATAAAATCAATGTTAAAAAATGAATAGTTAATTAAACATGCGATGTGGAGCATGAAATCATAAAGCAGAGGTTTGATTGATACTTTAAAATCCTAATCTATTCAGTAAAATAACAAGCAAATAAATGTGGGGAGACCAAATTAAGCACACACCTTGTACAAAAGTAAATTAAAACATACAATTACTGCCCATATTAAAATTATTTCTGCCCTTTATGAATATGGAGGTAAAGTGGGAGGAAATTTTTAAAATACACACTGGGTAGCTGAAAGCACATTCATTCATTCACAGACACACACATAAAGCTTCTCAGTACATTACAATCCTGGAACACATTAAAGCAGCAGTGAAACGAAGCGTTGGCGGTGTCTTGACGCGGTGGCGGGTGTCTTGATCACAAAATTTTAAATTATACTGTGCACTAACAAACTCATGTGTGGGAAGGCAGTGGAATACTATTCTTATGTACCATGTGGTGTGTGACCATGGTGAATTACATAGAATTTAGAAAGGAAATTAATTCAGAATAAGCGAATAGAGCACACATGAGAATTTATATAGAGGAAAGTTAGTATTAATAAAAGCATGGCTGAAGGCCGATACGAAAGCACGTGGTGCAATTGGTCATACAAGGCAGGAAAGATGGAATCAAACCAAAAAATCTGAGAAATATTTAGTATACTCGTGGATACAGAAACGACACGAAATGTTAGCTAAAAACACAAATCAAATTCAAATGTACTAGGTTTACACAAAGGCTAAAGGTCACACACGTGTATACTAACTTGAGCAAAACTGGACACCCAATGAAAATGCAAATAATAAATCTACACTGAATTTACTCCAGTTCTGTAAATTAAGAAACACTTCAATTCTCATAGCGAAAGAATTACTTAAAAGAACTATCACTGAAAAACCGAGACTGCCTGATCACAAATAAATCAATGTCCTAACAGCATGCCTTCCCCTCAGCATGATTCGGCGGAGTACTTACTTCCTCAGTCATTGGAACCAGAATGAAGAGTGAAGACTAAAGCTCTAAGACCTTGGAAAAACCTCCCCCCCCCCTCCCCCCGCCATACACCGGATGTAGAGCGAACTAAAAGTGACGCAGATTGCGTTCAGAGACTAGTGTTTCCCAACCCTTGCCACCTGGCCAAGACAATTCCCTCTTCAAACGCTCCCAGATAGGTCTCCTGTCACGTCTTTCTTCCAAGATTAGATTGGTACGACACTAAGAACACGGCCACCTCGCCACCTTGCCAAGTAAGCTTGTCTCTGGCTGGCCACCATACGCCAGTGCAGACGACAAACGAAGCCATGCGTTCTTAACTACAGCAAAACGAGGCTTAAAGCGGGAGGCGGTGACTGTAAGCCATTGCGTGGCAGTCAGTCAATATTAAGAGCACACATTCACATTCACAAGAACACACAAGTTCAATCACATGGGTGGAAACATTTATAAATATGGGGCAAATATACATAAACATGGAGAATTGATAATTAATAAAAGAATAAAATAATTAACACACAGACAGACAACATTAATGTTGCAGACACACTTTAGGTTAATGAATAAATCAAATAGAGCGGGACGTGTTTCAATCAGATGTTAGTAACGCAGGGGTAAGCCCACTGTTGACCGTGTCCAGCTGCGAGGTGTTTCCCTCTATTGAGTGGCGAATGGCAGCCCGCCGCAGTCTAACTTACAAGCGCAGCGCGAGCTTACGTATTTGTTATCTAATTTTTTCTTCCAAGTTGATAAAAAGGGGCTCCATAGTACTTAAAACGGAAAAACGTGTAATAAAAAGAAGCTGAAGCATATGTAAATTTAAGAAAAATGCATTTACTTTAATAAATGAAAAAAGGTAATAGAACAATGAATTAATTGTTGTCATGTTCTCGGGTATGGATGTTTGTGCTGTCGTTAGTATAAGTCAGTGTATAAAGTAGTTTGTACGTTTAGGGAATGACGGCCCCGCAGTTAAGTACCTTAAGCTTAATAAACCTTTGAACATTTTTGTTGTCATTTTATTGTTATGTAACTACATCAGATTCAGATATTCAGCTTCAAAATGAAACGTGGTTCATGGAAATCCTGTATGAGATTCAAGTTAACAGCACATAAAGTGTCGCGTTCGGAAAATAACGCTAACTTTACCGAATTTTAACTTGAAAAATAGTAACAATTTAAGGAATAAATTCATGAGGGTTGTTTTCTTTACATAAATTGACACGTGTAGAAATTATTGATTATTTTGAAAATGCGTGGTCAATTTTCTCATTTTTCGTCAGATGTCAAATGGAATAGCCATAGGTGTTTCCATGGACACTAACTAAAATAACCGACTTGGTTTCCCTTAAGATCTCATAACGTTTTACGATGGAAGGATTTCGTCGCGAAACATGCATTTTTTTTTTTTTTTTTACATTTTATGTTTTGATGGAATTACATTTTTCTTCAGGTCTGAGGGTATTTCGGGTGTTTCATACATCTTTTACACCTGGTGAATTAGTTTAATCATGGCTGGTTCTCCCAGAGACTTCAGTAGCTCTAAGGGAATGTCGTCTACTGCAAGTGCCTTGTTTCAAGTTAAGTAAGGGTAGAGGATAGATCTTCAACTGATGCGGCTGTGTCCAGCGGTGCATCAGTAATACTGCATTCAGACATGTGAAGAGAGCACCCGCTACTGATTTGCACGTTGGCTGTCGCGTTGCAGACTGTGCCGTGTAGTAATGGCCGTGCGCTCTAAGGCGGCTAGTTGCGGAGTGTGCGGGTGTTCTCCATCGAAGGTTCGAGTCCTCCCTCAGGCAAGGGCGTATGTGTTGTCTCTAGTGTAAGTTAGTTTAAGTAGTTTATAAATCTAGGGACATATCACCACTGCAATTTGGAGCAATAGCTTTACAAAGGAAAGGCAAACCCACGATTTTATCATTTGTAGATGTGGAGAAAGCTTTTGATAGTGATTATATAAATACACTCTTTCAAATTCTGAATGTAGCAGGGATAAAATGTGGGGAGCGAAGAGTTATATTCGACTTGTACAAAAACCAGACAGCAGTTATTTGAGTCGAAGAGCATGAATAGGACACAGAGGTTGGGAAGGGACTATGGCAGGTTTGCAGCCTTTCCACAATGTTGTTGAATCTATATATACATTGAGCAACGTGTGAAGGAATGGAAGGAGAAGTTTGGAGAGGGAATTGAAGTTCGGGGAGAAGAAATAAAAACTTTGAGGTTTGCTGAAGGCATTGTTATTCTGTCAGAGACAGCAAACAAGCAGGAAGTGCAATCAAATGGAATGGACAGTCTCTTGAAGGGAGGTAAAAGATGAACATTAACAAGAGTAAAACAAGGGTAATGGAATGTAGTGACAGAAAATGAGGCGATACTGAAGGAATTAGGTTAGGTAACGAGACAATAAAAGTAGTAGATGAGTTTTATTATTTGGGTAGCCAGGAAACTTCTGATGGGCTAACTAATTAAGATATAAAATACAAAATGGATGTGGCAAGAAAAAAAAAAAAAAATAGAAGCTTTAGAAGTATGGTGCTACGACAAATGATGAAGATTAGATGGGTAGATCATGTAACTGATGAGTAGGTGCTGAACAGAATTTTGGAGAACAGGAGTTTCTGGCATATCCTAAAACAGGCATGGCTAACATTTCCGCCCGGCGGGGGCGCCCGCCGCGAAGGGCGGAGTACACTGTAGTTGACCCACCCGCCGTGACCGTGTGTCGCTAGTGCCCCACACGCCGCTGCGCGCAGTGTGCGGGGCAGGGGTGTGGCAAATAGAGCCCTGTATTGGGAGAGTAGCGCCAACCTTTTATGTGTGGCTTGCCGACAACCGCCGGCTGCTATTGGTCAGTTGAGCGCGGGTGGAGCACGTCCGCCATTTTAGGCCTAAGCAATCCATCAGCGTAAATGGCATATTTCACTTAACTAGCTGTTATTTTAGCATTTAGAGGTGTTGAAATGTGTAGACTGATTATTTATTAAATTAAGAGATTAACATAGCATTTCCCATTTTATATGGTTAAAAATGCCGCATTGTTTGGCAGTGAATTGTTATACTAAGACAGTCCGAGGTAGCAAGTTTTACGCATTCCACAGGGCGAAAGAGATGCGAAAAGACGCGAACTGTGCGTACACCGCATTGGAAGAAATATGCATTTCCATATGAGATTGCAAAATTTTGGGAAGTAAGTAAATTTGTATTGAAATATCGACTAAAGTTCTGGGTTTATCTGTTCATACAAGTTTCTTGCGAGCAATGTTGGACGGACAAACATGTTAGAGAAAAGATATTTTTAAAAGATATAAATAAATGAAACTCTAACGTAATGTGCCGTATTTGACGAATTTCGTATTTATACTTAGCCTGCATATTACGAAAGTTTGGGCGGTAAATAAAACTCGAATTTTAAGATAAAGTTTATTTTACTGAAGTACCCAGCCGTACGATAACAATGTGTAAAAACTTAAACCTTCCCAAAATGTTAGCTCAGTTAATGTTATGTGATAATGTCACATCTAGGTTAGCACACAACACCTATCAACATTAGGCACTAGATTAATGGAAAGCAACATGTATTAATTACATCTACTTTGATAAAAACCAATATATTAAGAGATAAAAACGTCAGTCCTTAGCTAATTTGAAACCAGAAACGTCACTTATTGCGAAAGCAGTGCATTTGGTACAGGGTGTAAATTTTAGCACGAAACAATTTTACAACTAGTTTGCTAAATAATAAAGGTGTTGATCTCAGATTAGCAATTTTTCCTTAATATTCGCAGTAGATGTGATGAAACGATTAGAAACTTAAGTTCATTGTTTACTTAACGTATTGTCATACTATGTCGATGTTCAGACCGGTTCCCTTCATCATAAATGTTAATTTAACAGTGCCGCCCATAGCGCTGCTATTGCGAGATAGGCCTACAATGGCGGCGCTCGCCCAGTTGGCGGTACTTTCCCAGTACAGGGCTCTAGTGGCAAAGGCCGCCTGCAGGTGGCGGTGCAGGCACGGCGAGGGCGCCTGCGCCCGGGTGCGGTGTTTGGCCGTGCCTGTCATAAGAGAAGGGGTAGGTTGGTGAGACACATTCTGAGACATCAAGGAATCATCAACTTGGCATTAGAGGGAAGTGTGAGGGGTAAAAATCGTAGAGGGACGCCAAGAGACGAATACAGTAAACACATTCAAGAGGATGTATACCCGGGCCGCTGAGACTTTGCACTTGACGTTTACAAATAACAAGTGAAGAGCAAGAAGCGCGAGGCGCTAGTCGCTATGAACGATCCAATCACAGCGCGGTAAACACTTCCAGTGGTCTCGTGCCGTGACGTCAACGTTCCCGCGTTGCCGGCTTTGTTCAGTTCTAACGTAAACAAAGTTGTGTATCGTGCTTATGTTGTGGGTGCTTTTTTTTCGCTGCGAATTGTTTTACTGTGAGTGGTTTAACTTGACTTTCCGAGTTCAAGTAATTGGATAATGTCACCGAAAAGACGTTTGTCTAGTGACGTTTTCTGAGTAAGTTCTCAATTTCGTATGAATAAAACCTTAGAAGCTTATTCTCTGAGCAGGAAGTTCACTCTAGCTTCAAACGGTCGGAAAGAAGTTATGGTGCAGTGGTTACTAGAAAGAAATATTGCTGCAGACATGTCAATGTCAAAACTTCTTTTATAATCGCTCGTGAAACAAAATAAGCATATTATATTCACATATGCAGTAGACGAAATCGCAAAGGAGCAGCGTCACAATGTAATAAATCTACCCCTCATTTCACTGCCGTTTTAACCGTATAAAATTGGTATGGAGTGACGTGAAGAATTACTTAAGGAACAAGGCCGAAAATACCATCCAACTGAAGACCTCACAAACATCTCCATGAAGACACACATGGAATAAAACAGAAAACCGTAAGTAGGGCCAAAAACTGTATAATTAAATTAACTTTGCAAAAGCTAGTGCTACAGAAGTTGTTTCTAACCTAGTAGATCCGAACTTTAGTATTTGTAACAAGACTGTCAACTGTCATACTGTGAAAAATACCTATAATATTATGACTGCACTACAATATTATACAAAAATAACATGTATTAAAAGCCACTGATGATGCTTCATAAATAAAGAAGCGAAACGCGTATGGCACACAAAAAAAAAAAAAAAAAAAAAAAAAAAAAAAAAAAAAAAAAAAAACGCCTTTCATTTAGTTGCTAAAGACGGTAATACACCTCCACCACCAATAAGTCTTTCACAATAACAGAGATGGAACAGCTGTTGCCAATGTGGATGCTGCATCTTGGAAAAAAAGGGTCGAGCACTTTGAAAAGCTGATTTGTAAAGCGCAAACAATGGAAGGGATCATCAGTAATCATGAACGGTTAATGATTTGTCTTGGCGATGACGACGATTTTGGCAGTGATAGCAACAGTGAAGATCAGGAGCTGGATGTAATTGTACCATTGTCACCGCAAATTGGTGAGTGAAAAGCATTCTGATTACAAAACGTATAGAGAGAAGTTATTATCTTGATTATTGTTTACTTCGTACCTGTCATGATTCAATGCTTATTTTCTACATTACTTTGCTCCGTTATTGAAAGCGTGTGCATTGTTGTGCTCTGGTCTTCATTAACCCTTTCGTGGTTGTTGGGACATATACGTCCCACTAACTTCGGACCTCATTTATACCACAAGGTGGCAAGTTGCGTAATTCTGCATAGTGCTGCCATCTGTTGGTGGCCCTTCTGAAGGCGGAAAAAAATAGAGGAACTGAAATTCCTACAGTGTAGAAGGCTGTGACTTTTTATATGGGCTGCCGCGTGAATTTTCGCGCCGTAACCATTGTTTATTGTGCCTTGAATCGATTTTCGTCGTTTTCTCGCTACCGAAAATGTCCGAAGTAAGTATATGTGCTATTTTATGGTTCTTAGAAGTTTACTAACAACCATTACGCTTTCTAAAACTCATTTTACTTCAAAAGTTGTTTTCAGTGAATTTACAGTTAGTGGGACGCATGTGTCCCAGTGACCATTGTGTAGCCCTATAGTGCCTTTCTGTTGCGCTGTTATAGTACTCATATTTCAAAGAAAAACAGTTTTTCTGTAAATTTTTGCACTAATAAAACACGGTATGTGGTTTACTATTATCTGAATTTTCTATTATAGAAGCTGCGAGACAGCTCTCTCTCCTTTTCTTTCTTTCTTTCTTTTTTTTTTTTTTTTTTTTTTTTTTTTTTTTTTTTTTAATATGGTGTGTATTACAAATTTTTGAATCTTGTACTTGTTTAGACCCTATGACAGTTAGGATAACTTCAGAAATTATTTTAAAAAGACTTAGGTAAATCGGTGTCAGAAATGATCAGTGGGACGTATGTGTCCCACCATTTTTTTTTAGGAAAAATGGAATGTGCTAAAATTTTTTGAGTGTCATATTTGTAATCCTGACCCAAATCAGACTCTGTAACGGCTGAGAAAACTTATGGTACTCTAAAAAATGAGTAAAAACCACGAAAGGGTTAATATGGCGTTAATTAATTGCTGCTCAAGAACGAATTATTATATGCACTTTTATTGCTCAATAGCTTACATTTACGAGATGCAACTGAATGCTTTGTCTGCTGTGCGTATAGAGGCTAGTGTTGCAACGTCGCTAAAGCAGTGTAGCCAACTTAATTCGCCGTAACGCGAAACGTCAAGTGCAATGTTTCAGCAGCTCGGGTACAGGTTGCTGAACATGTTGTGAGATGAAAAGAATTGCATAGGACAGGGTAGTGTGGATAGCTGCATCAAACCAGTCTGCGGACTGAAGACCACAACAACAACAGGTGCAGCTTTTGGCTGTTGCAGATTGCACTTCATGGCGGTGTGGGGTGGCTTGCCCGGCGGCGGCGGCTTGTCGGTGGGCGGGCTGGAGCGCCAGCTGAGCGCGGGGGCGGTGGACGTGTCGCTCACCTCGCTGACGCCCACCCAGCAACGCCGCCGCATCGCAGACTTCACCAAGCTGGGGCTCAACACCAGGTCAGCACGAGCTCTCCCTCTCCACACTGCATTCTCTGCAATCTGCCTGAAGCAGGACACTAATTCTGCCCCGTTTCTTCTAGTTCTCACCCCAGACTTGTTTCAGGACATAGTTGTTATCCTCTGTGGGTTTACACAGCGTGTTCAAAACAGGTATCGAATACAGCTCGATTCTTGCTACAAAGCCGATGCGTACCTGTGTAATTACTGTGCACTTCGCATAATTTCTACTGAAATCACTCTATATATACGTGTGGCGTCTGTCACTTCTGATCCTGCAGTTGTTATTATTTAATATTCACAGAATATATGACATCTATATATACGTGTGGCGTCTGTTCCGAAAGAACAGACGTCACTTCTGATCCTGCAGTTGTTATTATTTAATATTCACAGAATATATGACATCCACCCCCATGAACCACAGACATTGCCGAGGTGGGGTGGCTTGCGTGCCTCAACGACGCAGATAGCCATACCGTAGGTGCAACCACAGCGGAGGGGTATCTGTGGAGAGGCCAGACAAACGTGTGGTTCCTGAAGAGGGGCAGCAGCCTTTTCAGTAGTTACAGGGGGCAACAGTCTGGATGATTGACTGAGCTGGCCTTGTAACATCAGCTAATGTGGCTTTGCCACACAGCTACTGCTAACGGCTGAAAGCAAGGGGAAACTACAGCCGTTATTTTTCCCGAGGACATGCAGCTCACTGTATGAACATATGATGATGGCATCATCTCGGGTAAAATATTCCGGAGGTAAAATAGTCCCCCATTCGGATCTCCGGGCGGGGACTACTCAGGAGGATGTAATCAACAGGAAAGACAGATCGGAGCGTGGAATGTTAGATCCCTTAATCGGGTAGGAAAATTAGAAAATTTAAAAAGGGAAATGGATAGGTTGAAGTTAGATATAGTGGGGATTAGTGAAGTTCGGTGGCAGGATGAACAGGATTTCTGGTCAGGTGAGTACAGGATTATAAGTACAAAATCAGTTGGGGGTATCACAGGAGTAGGACTGATAATGAATAAGAAAATAGGAATGCGGGTAAACTACTATGAGCAGCACAGTGATCGCATTATCATTGTCAAGATAGATACGAAGCCAACACCAACAACAGTAGTACAGGTTTAGATACCAACTAGCTCTGCCGATGATGAGGATATAGAAGAAATATATGAGGAGCTAAAGGAAATTATTCAGACAGTTAAGGGAGAGGAAAACTTAATTGTGATGGGAGACTGGAATTCCGTAGTAGGAAAAGGAAGAGAAGGAAAAATAGTAGGTGAATATGGACTGGGCAAAAGGAATGAAAGAGGAAGCCGCCTGGTAGAATTTTGCACGGAACATGATTTGATCATAACAAACACGTGGTTTAAGAATCACAAAAGAAGGTTGTATACTTGGAAGAGACCAGGAGACACTGGAAGGTATCAGATAGATTTTATAATGGTAAAACATAGATTCAGGAATCAAGTTATAAACTGCAAGACATACCCAGGGGCAGATATAGACTCTGACCATAACTTGTTAGTCATGAACTGTAGGCTGAAACTGAAGAAACTGCAGAAAGGTAGGAAAATAAGGAGATGGGAACTAGATAAATTGAAGTAACGTGAAGTTCTGGAGAATTTCAGAGGGATATTTAGGCAAGAACTGACAGAAACAGCGGGAAATAAAACAGTAGAAGAGGAATGGGTAGCATTGAGAGATGAAATACTGAAGGCAGCAGAGGACAAAATAGGTAGAAACGCAAGACCTACAAAAAATCCTTGGATATCACAGGAAATACTAAATTTAATTGATGAAAGGAGAAAATATAAAAATGCAGCAAATGAAACAGGCAAAATGGAGTACAGACGACTAAAACATGAGATTGACAGGAAGTGCAAAATGGCTAAGCAGGAATGGCTCGACGCCAAATGCAAATCTGTAGAAGAATGTATAAGAAGGGGAAAAGTAGATATAGCCTGCAGGAAAACAAGAGAGACATTTGGGGACAATAAAAACAGCTCTATGAATATCAAGGACACTGATGGAAAACCAGTTCTCGGCAAAGAAGGGAAAGCTGAAAGGTGGAAAGAGTACATAGAGCAGCTCTACAAAGGTAACGAACTTAGAGACGATGTTGTAGGAAGGGAAGAGGAAGTAGATCAAGATGAAATAGGAGATACTATACTGAGAGATGAATTTGACAGAGCCATGAAAGACCTAGGTCGGAACAAGGCCCCAGGAGTAGATGATATACCCTCAGAGCTACTAAAGTCTCTGGGAGAGCCAGTCATGACAAAACTATTTGAACTGGTGTGTAAGATGTATGAGACAGGCGAAATACCCTCAGACTTTAAGAAAAATGTAATAATCCCCATTCCAAAGAAATCAGGTGTAGACAGGTGTGAAAATTACAGAACCATCAGTTTGATAAGTCATGGTTGCAAAATTTTAACACGAATTATCTACAGGAGAATGAAAAAGCTGGTAGAAGCTGACCTCGGGGAAGATCAGTTTCGGTTCAGGAGGAACGTAGGAACCCGGGAGGCAATACTCACTTTACGACTTATCTTAGAAGATAGATTAAGGAAAGGCAAACCTACATTTTTAGCTTTTGTAGATTTGGAGAAAGCGTTTGACAATGTTGACTGGAATACACTCTTTCAAATTCTGAAGTCAGCAGCGTTAAAATATAGGGAAAGGAGAGTTATTTACAACTTTTACAAACGCCAGACCGCAGTTATTAGACTACTCGAAGGGCATGAAAGGTAAGCATCAGTTGGGAAGGGAGTAAGACAGGGTTGTAGCCTTTCTCCGATGCTATTCAATTTGTACATCGAGCAGGCGGTGAAGGAAAGCAAGGAAAGATTTGGAATAGGGATTAAAGTTCAGGGGGAAGAAATACAAACATTGCGTTTTGCTGATGACATTGTAATTCTGTCAGAGGCAGCAAAGGACCTAGAAGAGCAGTTGAATGGAATGGACAGTGTGTTGAAGAGAACGTATAAAATGAACATTAACAAGAGCAAAACAAAAATAATGGAATGCGGTCTTAGAAAATCAGGCGATGCTGAAGGAATTAGATTAGGTAACGAAACAATGAAGGTGGTAGATGAGTTTTGTTACTTGGGCAGTAAAATAACATGCGATGGTCGCAGTACAGAGGATATAAAATGCAGAATGGCAATGGGAAGAAAAGCATTTTTGAAAAAGAGAAATTTGCTAACATCGAATATTAATTTAAGTGTAAGGAAGTCTTTTCTGAAGGCATTTGTGTGGAGTGTTGCCTTGTACGGGAGTGAAACATGGACGATAGGCAGTGCGGACAGGAAGAGAATAGAGGCTTTTGAAATGTGGTGCTACAGAAGAATGCTAAATATTAGGTGGGTAGATCGCATAACTAATGAAGAGGTACTGAACAGAATTGGTGAGAAAAGGAATTTTTGGCATACCCTGACCAAAAGAAGAGATCGCTTGGTAGGACACACTCTTAGACATCGAGGAATCGTAAATTTAGCATTGGAGGGAAGTGTGTGGGGTAAAAATCGCAGAGGTAGACCAAGAGACGCGTATAGTAAGCAGATTCAAGTGGATGTGGGTTGCCGTTCTTATGAGGAGATGAAAAGGCTTGCTCAGGATAGAGTAGGGTGGAGAGCTGCATCAAACCAGTCTCCGGACGAAGACCATAACAACAACAAACATTACATCAACTGCGATTGGGCAAAGTTTGAAAATGTGTACCCAGCCAGGATTCGAACCCGCGTCTCCTGCTTTCTAGGCAGTTGCGCTGACCCCTACACCACTGGGGACACAGTGATCACCGCACCTGCAAGGACTACCTAGGCACACCTCCCGTCAGATACAAATTCCCAGCTTCGTCCCTGCTTTGTATCTGACGGGAGGCATGCCTATGTAGTCCTTGCAGGTGCGGTGATCACTGTGTCCCCAGTGGTGTAGGGGTCAGCGCAACTGCCTAGAAAGCAGGAAACCCGGGTTCGAATCCCGGCTGGGTACACATTTTCAGCTTTGCCCAATCGCAGTTGATCTCATATATTCTGTGAATATGAAATCACTCTAGTCTGAATCAAGTCACTAATTGCTGAACGAAAACAGAATTTATTTATACAAAACACATATTTTACTTCTATAGCTTGCGGCGGAACACATATTTCACTTCCATAGCTTGTGGCAGAACACATATTTCACTTCCATAGCTTGCGGCAGAACACATATTTCACTTCCATAGCTCGTGCCAGAACACATATTTTACTTCAGTAACAGGTATCGAATACAGCTTGATTCTTGCTATGAAGGTGAAGCGTACCTCTGTAATTACTGCCCACTTTGCGTAATTTCAACTGAAATCACTCTAGTCTGAATCAAGTCACTAATTGATGATCGAAAACAGAAATTATTTATACATTAATATATATTTTACTTTCATAGCTTGCATCAGAACACAATTTTAACTTCTTTATCTTGCGACAGAACACATATTTTACTTCCATAGCTTGCAGCAGAACACATATTTTACTTCCATAGCTTAAGGCAGAGCACATATTTTACTTCTATAGCTTGCGGCAGAACACATAATTTACTGCTATAGCTTGCAGCAGAACACAAATTTTACTTCTAGAGCTTGCGGCAGAACACATATCTTACGTCCATAGCTTGTGGCAGAACACATATTTTACTTCTATAGCTTTCGGCAGAACACATATTTTACTTCTAAAGCTTGTGGCAGAAAACATATTTCACTTCTGTAACAGGTATCGAATACAGCTCGATTCTTGCTACAGAGGTGAAGTGTACCTCTGTAATTACTGCCCACTTTGCGTAATTTCAACTGAAATCACTCTAGTCTGAATCAAGTCACTAACTGATGATCGAAAACAGAATTTATTTATACAAAAATAAATATTTTACTTTCATAGCTTGCAGCAGAACACAAATTTTACTTCTTTAGCTTGCAACACAACATATATTTTACTTCCATAGCTCGCGGCAGAACACATATTTTACTTCCATAGCTTAAGGCAGAGCACATATTTTACTTCTATAGCTTGTGGCAGAACACCTATTTTACTTCTATAGCTTGTGGCAGAACACATTTTACTTCCATAGCTTAACGTAGAACACAGACGGACGAAAACAAATAGACTGACTGAGGTACAGTAATTGCTTGACTCCCGTCTGCTGTACCGGCATACGTATTTATAACGTTACAGGTCGATCATGTGACCTGCTCATCTTAAATTTCTTAAAGTTTTAGAACAACTGACATGTCATATAACTTATTATTATTTGAATGTTCCGGCAGTTGACTGAATATCATTTGCCTTGTCATATAACTTTAATGTTAATATTATTATTATTAATAATAATAAACTTTTAAAATAAAAACAGTCAAATACGTAATGGTATTCTAAGTTGACAATCGGTTGACACGTAATCGACAACTGTCATATTTTCCCAAGTTCTTTGAGTTTCACATGTAAACATTAACAGCATGGGCGGGCTATGGCCCGAAATTCAAATCTTTACACAATATTTCACATAATACCTGGCGTGAATCTTATGAAATCGGCAAGTACAGGGCTATCTATTTGTTTGTAGTATTAAATATTAAAAAAAAAAGATCGGAAGCGTAATTATGGATCGTCACAAAGGAAACAGCAACCAGCTACTTTAAATAATGATATTTATTTTAAAAAATGGCGTCGTAAGCGCTTTCGCACCTTGAGGTTGATCTTCAGATGGCTGTTCATGTACAAATGCATTCGTTATGATTTACTCTTGCATTCTAGCCCTTTGTGCCGAAATATTCTTTGAATGGTGGTACCCTACAATAAATAAAAAAATAATTGAACGTGATTGACCTATTTTATGAAATGACCTGTCTTTTGTAGGAGAGAGTGGGCCACATTGAACGACAAAAATTATTTCTCTGTGTTACTCGTCAAATAATTGTTATTACAGAATTCTGATTTTCAGTTTTTACAGTTTAATTACTCTAGTACGAAATGTCGTTACATGATTGCCCTGTTAGTAATTTGTTTCAAGCTACATGTCTTTGCATGTGGAGTACAATGAACCACTTTAAATAGTTTGTTGGAAGAAGATGTTTAGCACACAAAGAAGATTTTAAATTAATGTTTATATATATTCCAATTATACATAATTAAACCTGTACGCCACAGTCGTATGTCTTCTTTTGAAATTACCGAACATCGATGGACTGGAAGCTAATTCCAAATTTGAACTATGTCTGACTCTTTGTCACGCCATTATTAATTGGTTCTAGAAGCATATAACGTGTGTTGTTAGCTGGAACAAATGCTGCATCCTTTACCTTTACTCGAAAATGATACCTGATAGTCTCCAAAGTCATACTGTGGTTTCAAAATTTTCACCACGTTGTAAACTGATATTTTATTCTTAGTTGAAATTTGGTCAAAACGAAATCATCTGTTTCTGATAATTTGTCAAATTTTTCAAAGTTGTATACAGATTCACGACTCATCCAGGTTGTCTTTGCTCTCTTCATAATCAACATCACTATTTTCATCATCAGCTTCCTGCTCATGAACAACCCAATTTGCCTGTTTATTGGGATTTTTTGAGGCTTGTAACAAATTTTCTCTGATGTAACAGTTGGGGGCACAATGAACCTTGGGTCATCGTGCCCAGGATAACTTGGTTCAATGAGCCTAAACAGTACATATTTCAAACGTAGCTCAAGTGAAGTTATATATGAACATTCTTTATATTAGAACATATGCATTATTAAACACAATATTCATATTGTTATAATGAATGTTTATGTTAACTTCATGCAATCCTTTGTCATCAAATTTTAATTTATCTAATCCTCCGAAAATTCGACAGAAAAAGAATTGCGGGAGCTAGATCTTGCAGAAAACAAACGGTAGTCGATAGATGAGTACTGCTAACATATGAACAGAGAAAAAAACTAATTTGCTAATTTTTGCTGAAATTATGCCACTTGCATTGTGCCCCGTGGTCAATGTGACCGGCTCTCCCCTATATCAACCCATTGAAGATAGGGCGTAAGTGCAAAAATTAAAAAAAAAAAAAAAAAAAAAAAATATATATATATATATTGTCTTGCATAAAGCATAAGTCCTCACCTGAATGTTATTTCCAATACGCAGCTGAGTTTGTGCTGATAAGAAACTTCCTGGCAGATTTAAATTGTGCTCCAGAACCAGGATTCGAACCTAGGAGCGCAGGTAAGCTCTTTACCAACTTCTTTTCTCGCTCTCTCTCTCTATGTAGATCGATTCTTTGCGGTTGTTCACGTTCTTTCTGGTTCGTTCGTTGAGTTTTTGGTTCGCCTATACTTCCGTCAGAGTATATTCCTTCCTACTTTCCAAACTATACAGAAGGTCTCCTGTAAACCTTGCAGGACTAGCACTCCTGGAAAGAAAGAATATGGTTTATTACACGATAACACAAGTCGCAGTATCTGAAGAAGACGACAGTGTCAGTTGAAATATCGTGTATGGCTCAACACGAGAGAATGCACCATTAAATTGTCATTAGAGCGCAGTAACGGCACTTTCAAGCAGTGACAGCAGTTACGTAAGAGGCTGTGTATGTCTAGAAGCCACGCTCACTATCAGTCCAAGAGGCTCGTCATCCGACAAGCGCTTATCTTGCCTGGGACATATCTTCAGCTGCTTCTACTCCAAGCATTAGGGAGCAGTTAATGCAGAAATTATTACCTGAAAACAAAGAATATCAGCATAAACAAAATTAAAGGTAAATACACTTTCTATTTCATGAAACTCAATCCAAATGGCAAAAAAAAAAAAAAAAAAAAAAAAAAAAAAAAAAAAAAAAAAAAAAAAAAATCCCAAACGATTTTTCTTTAGCGACAAACTATAGCTCCGATCGAAAAGTGTTACATTTGTAGTTCTTAAAACTATCAACGGCTTCAATAACATAGTAATGATTGCTTTGTTAGCCTTCGAGATACTTCGAAAAGTCGCTACTAACAGTTAAAATCCGTTGTATGTGTAATTCTTAATACTGAAGTTCTCATACTTAATATTTACTGTCAGTATAGCCCATGGTAAGTAAAAAAGAAAAAAACGTATATGGAAAAAATTAAAAATATTAATTATTCTTCGAGGTATATCGATTATTTGAGTAAAAAGTCCTGTTTGGAAATTGGCTAGATATTCTCAGGGGATTGGGCACATAACGTTCTATGCTTATGATCTTTATAAAGAGCTGTACTTTTAAAGTATGCTGTACTTTTAAATCTTGTTAACTGTAAGTGGCAAACATTTCTTTGCAAAGGTTGCATTTTTCTTGGCCGTATTTTCTTAAACTGGCCAATTTCTGTTAGGAAAATAACATGTAAGGAGGCAATTTGCTGAATTTTTCACTAATTTACATAACGATCAGGAAACGAGGAAATGTTTCCTTTCTCGTGGAATTTTTAATAATTTACAGCAATGAGCTTCGAAGAAGTTGACATTGAATATTTTCAAGAGGAAAATCTAGTATATGTTTTGCCGTTTTAGTATTATAAGTAAGTGAGTAACAATGTGAGACCTAGCAAGGTATACAGAATAACGCGAAAGCGCGTAGGTCGTCGAAAGGTTCAAATCAAATGTTGAAATGTTTGTAAAGCTATTGGACCAAACTGCTATGGTCATCAGTCCCTAGACTTACAAACTACTTAAATTTAGAATGAAACTTTCACTCTGCAGCGGAGTGTGCGTTGATATGAAACTTCCTGGCAGATCAAAATTGTGCGCCAGAACCGGGACTTCAACCCTGGTGCCTTTGCCTTCTGTGAAGTTTGGAAAGTAGGAGGCAAGGTACTGGCAGAAGTAACGTTGTGAGGCGGCATCGTGAGTCGTGTCGGGATAGCTCAGTCGGTAGAGCGCTTGCCAGCGAAAGGCAAAGGTCCCAGGTTCGAGTCCCGATTCCGGTACACAATTTTAATCTGCTAGGAAGTTTCGTTACTTAAATGTACACTAAAACACACATACACACACCCAAGGGAGGAATAGAATCTCCAACGGCAAGCAATTGCGCTCTCTGCAACAAGGTACCTTAGAACGCTCGGCCAGGATATACCTAAGAAATTGTACCCACGTAGAATGGCCGCGTCGTCTAAGGCGTCATGCCACGGGAGTTTGTGACACTTGCGGGGAGTGACACTTGCGCGGAAAGGGAATTTGTAGACACTTGCGGGGAGACCCGGACGCTGCAGGTAGTGAACAGGGTGTTCCAGAAGTAGGGATACACCACCCCTACTCCACGCCCTCCAGCCGCTACCTGTGCCGTATTCAGGGAAAGGCCCACCGAGCGAGATGGAGCTGTAGTAACGGCCCGGAGATATCACAGCCTCATTCAACAGGGGCGTCATACAAATATCACTCGATTTACAATACAGCACCATGTGAAGAGGAATGTGATGAAATCGGAATTGAGCGCAACCGTTGCTAACTACAATTTCGGATTTACTGCATTTTGAATCAGAATTGCCGGCCGCGGTGGCCGAGGGGACTAAGGCGCTTCAGCCACGGTCTGCACGGGCACTACGGTCGGGGGTTCGAATGCCCCCTCGGGCATGGATATTTGTGCCGTCCTAGTTCGTAAGTAGTTCATAAGTAGTTTGTAAGTTTAGGGACTGATGACCCCGTAGTTAAGTCCCATAAGCTTACCAAACATTTGAACATTTGATTTAGCGATGAAAACAGAACCCAGAATCTTTGCATCTAAATGATACATATATTGGTGTGATGTCTTATTTCGAAAGAACGAACATCACACCAATACATATATACCTCTCGGTAAAGTGGAACGGTACGATGTCGTTACGTAGCACAGCACGGCGACTGGAAACGCAGGAGAAGTGCAAACAACGTTCTCTCCTCAGAGGTATGATTCTAATTAGGTTCGACGTAGACTTCTACAACATACAGTCTACACGGCGAAGATTACACCAAAAAATTTAACGTTTCGTCTACTTTGGCGATAGCAACAAAATTTTAAAATCGTGTCTACTATGTAAAGATTTAGCAACACAAAACGCTTCAAGTCCATAACTTCACTGGTTTTCGAGTTCTCAATTTTTAATATGTTTTTAATGTTATTACATAAAAACAAATTTGGGACTCACACTACAATTTTCATATGGCAGATTTGTAGGTACATTCACAAGACATAATTCAACGGTTCTGTGCATTCATTTTATGAGAAATACCAATCATTTGTTTTCAGTGTTTATTTCAAATTTCTACATTTAAGTTTCTTTAATTATTAGTACTTAAATGTGGTGATGAAATAAATAAATTACGTGTTTATGTGTAGTCTTATGCGGCCAAACTACTTAGGTCATCGGTCGCTCGACTTACACTACTTAATCTTACTTAAAATAACGTAGGCAAAGTACAAACATACCCATGTCCGAGGAAGCACTCGAACATCCGACCGGACCGGCCGCGCAATTTGTGACACAAATTACATGTTTGATAATATTAATGCATAGAAGTATGAAACCACGTCAAGACTACTTCCTGCAAAAATTTCGACAAAAAAAGTTGGCACTGAGTTTAGAAAAACAAAATTCTGGTATATTGGATGTAGTTTCAACACATTTTTCTTGAATATTCTGAATATAAATCTTCACACAGACTTCTTGAGGAGGAGAGTGATACGGATATCTGATTGTAAACCACTGCCTGTTACCTTAGACCTTTTTGACTGTACTGAACAGGAGTTCCACGTATTCCGTAATTTATATTTATACAGTTAACAGGCAATGTAATTTATACCCAACTATTGGCTGTCAATTTCGCTTCATTTTTCCTGGAAGTCTTGCAACTTGTTTCTCCCTGTTGCTTTATGCCAAGTTCGGAGTAAAAATGGTTCTATATGACGGTGATGGAAAACAGAATTTCTTTAGCATTTTTCGGTGTGTGACATTCCCTTACACATTCCGTATTTCACTTTTCTTAGATGTATTTCTAATTCGAATGCAGCCAAACCGTTTTGGGGTCTACGAATAAACGCTTCAAGTATGTAAAATACTCATTGATTTATTATTAACGTTATTTAATTGAAGGTTTAAGGTTGCGTCTCCTATTAAAAAGCATAGTAGCTATTTTTAAAGAGATGGAAGTTGCGTGATAGTGGGGTTAACTACATAGCGGTCAATTACATCAACGTATCTGTGCAGGATGCCTAATATATTTATTGCTTGCGCAGGTGTCTTGATATGCTTAGTGTTCTGATAATATGCTTTTAGGAGGTATGGCTGTGGAAAGTCATCGTCTTGTAGTAGCAAAGAATGTCTTAATAACTCTCCAAACATTATCACTATTAAAATACCTTTTTGTTCTCAGGAGGAACACTCAACGAATTCATATGTAGTTAGAACAAGTTACTATATTGCGCTTCAGCTTTGAAAGTGTTGTGCAATTTCACTGAGTTTCGTGTTATCTTGACAGTGTGGAAACTTGACAACAGCAGTGCTAGACTTCTTGGTGTGCCTGTACCCAGGAAAAGCTATTAGCCGCCCCAAGGGTCCCGGGTTCCGCGCAAGTGTCACTCCGCGCAAGTGTCACTCCCCGCAAGTGTTCCAACCCCTGCCACGGACTTGGAGACCATTCTCGTCGGAGGTTCTAGTCCTCCCTCGAGTGAGTGTGTGTGTGTGTTGTCCTTAGTGTAAGTTATTTTAAGTAGTTTGTAAGTCTCGTTTGGTCTATTAGGGTTACAAACAAACGTTGGAAATGCTCCACCTGGAGCAATTATTGGGTGGATTAGTTAACTCAGTAACCGATGCTGCCGGTCCCAAGCCTGGATAAAGGAGGAGAGTAAAAGCCGAAAACACCAAAAGGCACCTGCAGAACTTCAGTAACACATACGCTGCCTATGGACTAGCAATCCGTACGATGAGAGTGAATTGAATCGACACTCAGCCACTCGCCTCGGACAGATACCCACCAGCTAAAATCAACCGTGATGGAAGCACAAGTAACAAAGCAACTACCTCAGGCCCTAACTGAGAAGAGCGAAGGCGAATCTAGGTATTCTGATTCTGGGGGACCGAGACATCAAGCAGGGAAGATTCGGAGCTTCCCAAAACTCCTCAAACCGAAGTGAAAGCAATTCATTGGTACACTGAACGTATAGACACTGACTAAAACAGAAAAACTCAAGATACTGACAGATACTTGTCATAGATTTGGTAATCTCATACTTGCAGTACGAGAAACACGTTTACGTGATCGTGGACACTTCGATTCCGGTGACTATCGAGTCAACAAGGGAGAGCCTGCAACCAAACTGAAAAATAATAACTTGTGTTGGGAACGGCCTTCCTTGTGCCTAACAGTATCCAGGACTCTGTGATAGACTTCTCAACTCTCTGAGCGCCTCTTCCTACTCACCGTTAAATCTACCAATAAGGCATATACACTGGTAAACGCAAATGCTCCAGTTAATAAGGATTCTGACAGTAACAAAGTGGAGAAGTTCTGGTCACAATTCGAGCGTGTACTCATCAAGACACCTCAGTACCATGTCAAAATCCCGTCGGGAGATTGCAATGCGCAAATCGGCACACAGAAAAACGAACAACAATGGGCATCGCTTAATCAACGACTATGGGATAGCCAACCTCCAACTAATGTCCACTCACTTCAATAAACTACCCAGGAAAATGACTACATGGAATCATTTTGACTGATTCTTCCGTCGGTTCTTGCTGGAACATCATCATACTGAATTAATAATCAGAATTTTGTGTATGTCCCACAAGTTTATTTTATTTCGTGAAACAGTTTTCGGCTTATAAGGCCATCTTCAAACTTTCAAGCCTGTATCAAAACATTGTAACTTCTTTGAGATAAACAGTAAAGTCTGAAGATGGCCTTATAAGCTGAAAACCGGTTCACGAAATAAAATAAACTAGTGGCATATATTCAAAATTGTGAGTATTAATTCAGACTACAAGGAAATCGCCAAACAACCACGTCGGGGCTATAACTAGAAAATAGGGTATTTGACTGTTTTCTGGAAATCGTTTTAAATTGTTAATTATGTCATATTATGGTCCGAACACGCTTTTTTACCTCGTGGATTTTAGTACTTTTTTTTAAAAAAAAGAAATGAAATTCAAATAATTTGAAAGCCCGCTAAGACGCTACATTTGAGTCACGTGATGCCTGTGACGTCATACAACACGCTGCTGCTGCTCTCGTAAGATAAACAAATACCTGTATATTGTTTGGGCCGAGGCCTAGTGTTTGGGCGTTAATGTTTGCATAATGACCTACAAATATTGTTTAGTTCCAATACATCTGTCAAGACTCCAGAAAAATTGTTCTTGCAAGTACCAAAAAATGAGAAGGTACGCAAAAAGTGGTTGACACAGGCGCGAAGAGATCCAAATGAAATAGCTGCTACTTCATATATTTATTTCTATGAGGATCATTTTGATGTAAGTAAACAATATTATTCCAAGCGACATGCGTTTGGCTACGCGAAATGTGCGTTGCCAGCCTACGAGCGATATGAAAACACCGCCGACACAATCCGCTGTCCTTGTTCTAGACTACAGATATATTGTATAACTATACACAAGGCATTTTTGCTGTATTTTACAGGTTTTGATGATTCACGTTGCACCAGTATTGAAGTAGTTAAATATAATTACTCCCTTATCTGCATGCTTTACTGGGTTAAATTTTACTAACTATCCCGGCGGTTTCCTGTGACTATGTTGGCAACAGATGCTGAATAGCGAGAATCATGAGACGTCACCATTAGCCAATCGCGTTACAGCGCAAATATTTTGTCGTGAAACCATTGATTTACTAGGGCAGTTACTTTTACTGACCGAACAAGGGTACACACAAGAATCATAGAGCAGGAACAGCATTTTTTATTTACTTCATGGTCTGTACGATACACTAAGTCATTCTATGTGGTGTGAACATCTGGACGAAGATTTTCTACCGTTTTGTTGATGTTGCCAACATAATCACTCAAGGCCGCTTGGATAGAAGATAAAATTTCATCCTTTATTGCATAATATGGTGACTTCAGATTAAGTCTGCTGACATCAACAAATAGGGTGCTTTTTTCCAGTGGCATAAAATATCTCTCGAAATAATTAGCTTTAAAATGTAGGTATGCGTTACTTACAATGCAGTTTTCACGTTTCTTATTTCTGGCACGTAAAAATTTGGATTGTTTTTAAAGAATGAAGACACCATAATTGCATCAAGTTTAGGGAGGTTTCCGCTGTCAGCCTTCACATAACATCTTCCATTGTGGCATAAAAACTGTAAACGCGTTTAGATCACGATAAAACTGAACTTGAAGTTGCGAAGTGGAGGAAACGCGTACAATAATACAGCTCCGACTTCTAGTTGCCGCGCTGTAGGTGTTGTATGACGTCACCAGTACTTCAGCCAATAACGGAGCGTTTTCGATCACGTGATCTAATCGTGAAATTTAACGATTTTTAAGCTTTAATTGCGTAAAAATAAAAGCTGTTTTGTATGAATTATGAGCGAAAATTTTGTCTGAATGTTATAATCATTCAGAATAACAACAATTCGAGCCATATTTTTAACACAGGAAAATACCCTATTGTCTCCAGAAATCATGAAGGGGGGGGGGGGGGGTGCGCAAAGATTTCGTTGAGTCTGATAACCACCTTTCACAAATCTAAATCGGTTTCATACCTAACCAAAAGAAGTGCCGAAAATCTAAACTGCTGCGCATTGTTCCAAAATACTTAAAAGAACACACAAAGAAGTTTGCACAGTCACTAGACTAACGCAAAAACTTGGGAAGAACGTCTTGGAACCAACCAAGAGTCATCAAGAAATCTCTGTCAACCACCACCGAATTGAAAACTCAGGCGGTGGACAACAGACTGCGACAGAACATTTGAATCACGAATTCAAGACTTGGTACAGTCGTCAAACACCAGAGACTTGGCAGAACTTCTTGGAAAAAAAAACACCATTTGGCAAATTAAACGCACGAACCGTCACAAACGATTAGAAGAAAGTAACACAAAGGCCAACAGTGAAATCTTGAAGTAGCATTTCGAGTAGTTACACAATTATGAACCACCGGCAGAGAAACTTTAGTACATGTTGTGACCCCAAACAAGGATTCAGCTCCACCTACGCATGAGGAGTGCAAAACATTGAATCACATCTGAAAAACAACAAAGCACCGGGGGAAGATGGTGTAGTTACCGAAATGCACAAGATTGAAGGTGATCTCCTGATTAACAGATTATAAACTATCGTTGCATATATATATATATATATACATATATATATATATGGCAAATCGTGTCATACTAGCAGACTGAAAAACTACTGTGATACACCCATTATATATAAAGGACGACAAGACGATCCCAACATTTCACTCCTACCAGTCGCTTAAAAAGTGCTCTCACGTGCTCCTCTCACCAGATTACAACAAAAGACAAAACATATGATCGGCGAATGTCAGGCAGGCTTCCGTTCTCGTCGATCCTGCGCAGAGCAGATTTGAAAGCTGAAGATGATACTGCAACGCCGTCAGTCGAACCGCACAGTATACCGTAGATTTCAAGAAAGCATACCACTCTATTCAGCGCACCAGTCTGTTCAATACTATTCGTGACTATGGGGTAGATAACAAAACTACATTAAATGAGCAGATTTTAACAGACGCAACCACAAAGTAAAATTCATGGAAGAAGTCTCTGAATCTTTTCAAGTTACGACAGGAGTGAGACAGGGTGATGGGTTCTCCCTGATCCTCTTTAACCTCGTACTCGACAACAACGTCAAAGCGTGGGAGAAAGAAATAACTGGAAGAAATATGGGAACAAAGGACAAACGAATCAACATAAAATGCCTTGCCTTTGCTGAGGACCTAGCAATAATAATGCGGACTCCCGAAGAAGCCAGACTCGCCATCGAGAAACTTCATGAGATTGCCATCAAAACAGAACTCCAAATTTCTTACGAGAAAAAAAAAACCATTCATGGACTCCAAAAGCTCAAACCTGAAACCGCTTGCAACATATGGTGACATCAAACCAAGTTAAGTAGTTCAAATACCTGGTTGAAATAATAAGTAGCACTGGCAATGAAAAAGTAGCTCACAAACAAAGAGCAGAAAAATTACGTAACGCTTATTCAATAACCTGGAACACATACAATAAGAAATCGCCATCCACCCAAGACAAACTTCACCACTATCACACAGTCATTCTTGCAGAAGCACTCTACGCAGCTGAAACCATCAACATCAACATCAATGCATTGAGAAAATGGAAAGGCAGATACTCAGGAAAATATTTGGACGCAATATTCAAGATGGCATCTGGATGCGAAAACGCTCCGAGAAATTGTTCTGAACGTTTCATTTGCACAGAAAAAACGGATGAAATTCTACGGACATTTAGCTAGAATGTACGCCTCTAGCATGAACACGGAAATCTTCCTTATCATCAAAGGAACTCGTCACACCAGGACACGCTGGCTAACAGAAACCAAAATGACCTCACGGAACCGACTAGAAACCACCAGGACTGCGTACAGACAGAAAATCAACTCTCATAAGTTCACAACCAAAAACGCGGCGGAAATGATCAGAAACTGAAAAACGCATGGACACAACAAAGAAAACAGGCCCATAGTGATAGAATGAGAACGTTTTGGGGAGAAAATAAGAACAAAAAGGTGAAGAAGACCAGTGATAACTAATGGTTCCACGCACTCCTTAGAAGACGTAACGTATAAATAATAATATCTTAAATTTTTAGAATAAATAGTAGCCAGCTGAGCTGCAGCCATGTTCAAGCTTTTGAATTAAGAAAATGGAAATAAAATAAATTTTAACTATTTTCCTACGTATTTTGTTTCGAAGACTAAAATGAGTAATATTCATGTTTATGTTTAGCTATGCCTGAGAAACTACAGAAGGACCTTGGCACCTGTCCAGAAGACGAGATCTTTATATATAAACCAGAGTGTGCATGTGCTTCTATGTACGTATTGCATACAAATCTACAGTTTTGTTCTAAACTGTATGAAATTTTGCACATTTGACCTTCAAACCATGAAGACGCTTACCGTAAGTGTAAAGATCACAAGATACGACGTCATAAACAATGAGATACGCAAAAAAAAAAAAAAAAAAAAAAAAAAAAAAAAAAAAAAAAAAAAAAAAAAAAAGGCTACCTCACGCGAAAACGTTGCACGTTTCCTCCCAAACCACAGGAACGATAACAACCAAATTTGGTGCCCACACATCCCTTACCGTGAGGTAACAATTCCTGTTGGGGTAAGAACCGCATACGACAGTTTGGCTCAGGAGGTACACAACGTCATAAACAATAGGAGTTGCAAAGAACTGCCACATAATGCGACGAGACTTTATTCATACACTGTTTGGGAATAAGAGTACTTAGCGACTTGCAATAAACTTTACACATAATTTCAAACCTTTATTATACTTTTTCTTGCTAACAACCACAGGAAAATGATAAAAGGAAACAAAATCCCTTGATTACTTTTTCCTCTGTTCATGGAGTAAAACTACGGCATTTGGTACGACGTTACAATTTATGTTTTCTACACTACCGATTGTACCAATGTTTGTTAAGCTTATGGGACTTAACTACGGGGTCATCAGTCCCTAAACTTACAAACTATTTATGAACTACTTACGAACTAGGACGGCACAAATATCCATGCCCGAGGGGGGATTCGAACCCCCGACCGTAGTGGCCGTGCTGACCGTGACTGGAGCGCCTCAGTCACCTCGGCCACCGCGGCCGGCCTACCGATTGTACTCGCGGGAAATGTCACAGACGGTATACACACATATAGCTAAATGTACCCTCGAAACTGTATCGCAGTACGACATGACATTCATGAAATATGACAACATAAACAGTAACATTTGTGGGAAACTAGATTTTAATCTATTAAAGGGTGTACATAAAGTCCTGGAACACTTTCAATTATTTACTGGACAAGAATCATTGTACAGATATCATACATATGTCATACGAGAGTTTTTTTTTCATGTTTACCGCCACAGCGTGGTTTGGTAATTTGCCGATAGCCAGCTTTTGTCGCAAACTTACAGGAGCGGAGCGAGCTTCTGTCTGTTGGAGTTCGACAATAAGTGTGATACAGCTGTTCAACGGATGTTTACATCCAAGTACAGTAAGAAGCCACCAAGGAGGAAGGGCATTTACCACTGGTACCAGAAATTCGTTACGAGGGTTGCTTGTGCCTGGCAAAGAGAAGCGGACGTCCCAGTGTGAGTGAAGTGAATGTGGAGCGCGTACGGGAGACAAAAAGGAGTGGAAAGAAATCTGTGTGTCGTGCATCCCGTGAACTCGAAATGGCTCCAGTGACAGTGTGGAAATCAAATGTTTGTATAGTCTATGGGACTTATCTACGGGGTCATCAGTCCCTAAACTTACAAACAACTTACGAACTAACCAAGACTAAGGACGGCACAAATATCCATGCCCGAGGGGGGATTCGAACCCCCGACCGTAGTGACCGTGCAGACCGTGACTGGAGCGCCTCAGTCCCCTCGGCCACCGCGGCCGGCTATAGTGTGGAAAGACAGGAGTTGTTTATGAAACCAATCAAATTGTAGGTAGTGCACAAGCTCAAAGACGACGAAAAGACAAGAGCTTTGAGTTTTTCTCGCAGTTGCAACAATCGAAAGAGGATCGGGATGGCATTGTTGTTCACATAATTTTTAGCGGTGAAGCTACTTTTCACACTAATCGGGAAGTGAACAGGTATAACTGTTGAATATGGTGTACAAAGAATCCACACGAATGCATTGATTTTAGCGTGATTCCCAAAAGTTTTTTTTTTCTATCTTTTTTGCGCCTTGTAGCGTCGATAACTGTACAGGCCATTCTTCTCCGAGAACACTGGATATTCCTATTTGGACTTGTTGCAGCCTGTTAAGCGCGTTTCCCGGTACACCACTGTGCCATGAGTGTTGCCTTTCGACAGGGGCCACTCCATGACCGGTATAGCACCTGGACTCCCATGTTTGCGACTAGCGCTGACTATCAGCAGATTACGAAACTAAGCTGTGGCGGTATATGTGAAGAAAAAAAATAAGCTTTTAGAGTTTGTCTCCAAAATGACATTTGTATGATATCTGTGCAATGTTTGGTTCTTGTACAATAAGTAACTGAAAGCGTTCCCGGACTTAATGTACAATCTGTAATGCTTTACTATTAACTGCAATCGCAGCAGATTTTACAGACATACAGCACTTATACAAATAAATATATACCTGAAAAATTAAACAACTGTACAACACATAATTCAATAAATACGAGATCATGTATAGTGTGATGAATAAAAACCTGTCACGTGATGCACCACGTTTTAATCCATTTCTTACTTACTACACAACGCACCTGCATTCCAATCAGCTTAAGAAAATTCCTGAAAGCTTGACAGTGCTGTTGACAACTTTGAACTGTGAAGACCTCACAAGTGCAGGCGAAAGCAATAAAATTAGAGCTACAAGGAAAGGAAGAGAATGAAACAGTGTACATACAACGAGTACCCATTATTTCCGACAAATCTGCCTTTTAACGTGAAGGAATTGAAGTTTCCAGTCGGATTTTATTTTCTGTTACGATTAATAAATCACAGGGCAATCTATTAAATACTGTGGAGTGAATTTGCTTCTCCGTGTTTCTCAAAGGGAAAAGTGTGTGTCGCTTGCTTATGGGTGGGCTCACCAAAGAATTTATTCAGATTAGATCTTTAACGAGTAACAAGAAATTTTGTTTATAGTCATGCTTTGAAGTAAATGAATGTGTAAATGGTACATATCATTTTATTTTATTACCTTTCTTTGTTTGGATACTGCACTTATAATCTTATACATTATTTAATAGAGCCTTATTTCTTATACTTTGCTGCACAAATATTATTTTTTTTCTTTAAAGGAGATGGACAGGGAGAGAATGGATAGGAGAATTGCTGTGTAAAGGCTTGAAGAAATAAATACATATTCGGACAACGTCGCGTTTTCAGCCAGTATCAAACATTTTGCAAACGCAGTCCTTTAGAACGAGTTCCTCCACTCCGCCGGCCGCTCCAGCTGACATGCGACGCCCCACCACCTGTTCCTAACACTAAAACACAATTAAACATACAATATTATTTATTCCTTGAAATATGAGTACCACATATGCGCCTCCTTTAAGTGTATTGCTCTAAAATGTTAATTACGGCCAATTTTATTTAAATTTGTGAAAAATGTCAGCAATTTACTTCATTAATGTTACTTTAATAACACAAATTGAGAAGACAGTTTAAAAAAACACGCCCTGTAGAAGTGCGGGTTCTTCAAAGTCACTTTTGGAGCCTTACAATTTCTAAAGTCGGCAACATTTTTAATAGCATGGGAGTACAATTTCTTACGAAGAACATAACCATAAATCCATTACTGTAGGTGGATTCTCTGAGAAGATCTAGCCAATTTAAACAAAGGCTTACAACATCACTCTACCTAGAAAATTAATATTAAAAAAAAAAAAAAAAAAATTCGTTTCATTCCATGCTGACGTCTGGTGAAAAAATGCAGTCACGATTGAGAATATGTTACTTATTACTTATAACGGATTTAGTCCTTTTGGGATTTCGTTAGATCATATAAAATATGTGGCAATGCACCACCAATCGCAGTTATTGCCAATAAGATCTAAAATTATTATGGAAGAAGTGTGTCGTCACATCTCAAAATAAAATAGTCGCGGCGTGGGCTACGTTTCTTTAGCCGGCTGTGAGGTCTGATTCTACACGCTGCGCCCTCACAAACAAAGTAGGCTTCACCTAACGTCGCGATTATTTTATTTTGACAAAGGACACCTTTGACCTGGAACGCTCGGAACACACGAAACACACGAAACAGGCAAGCATACACAGGACAGTGGTGTGTGTCATTTGAATGCAGAACGTTGCATTGTAAAAAAAGTTCAAATGTTTGTAAATCCATCGGACCAAACTGCGTGGTCATCAGTTCGTAGCTTGCAAACTACTTAGACCTAGGTAAACTAACCTAAGGACAACACAGACACCCATGCCCCAGGGAGGACTCGAACCTCCACGGCGAGCAACCGCGCGCTCCGCAGCGAGACGCCTTAGATCGCTCGGCTTCTCCACCGCTGCGTTGCATTGTACCTCAAGTAACATTTTAAAACAGAGACACAAAGTAACACGCTATCAATACCATAGGAAGGATTGTATGTAATTTAATGGCGTCAGGATGTCTTTACGTATTCAATCATTTGTGCCAACCGGGCGAGGAGACTGAGGCGCTCCAGTCACGGTCTGCACGGCCACTACGGTCGAGGGTTCGAATCCCCCCTCGGGCATGGATATTTGTGCCGGCCTAGTTTGTAAGTAGTTCATAAGTTGTTTGTAAGTTTAGGGACTGATGACCCCATAATTAAGTCCCATAGACTATACAAACATTTGAAAATTTGTGCCAAAAACTCCCTACATAAAGTACTTACAATAGCGCAAACATCTCATAATAAAATATTCGCGGCGTTGGAGATGTTTCTTTGGGCGGCAAGACCACACTCCTGAAAGTATTTTACTGCTCAAAGTGCAAGTGCGGGATTTCAATGGTTATAACAAAGTGTGAGACTACAATGTGCACACCTCAGTAAAGCCACGTAATCACATTTCAAATAACTTTGGCAATCACGCAGTCCAGTATCAAAAGCCACGCTAAGCACACTGCGTGGAGAGCCACCTCCAGGTTCAGGTTCCCCCTGTCCTTCAAATTCCGTATATCTGTGCAATGTAA
Source organism: Locusta migratoria (assembly GCA_026315105.1). Classification (NCBI taxonomy): domain Eukaryota; kingdom Metazoa; phylum Arthropoda; class Insecta; order Orthoptera; family Acrididae; genus Locusta; species Locusta migratoria. Next base: position 505,628,789 of record CM048744.1, read on the forward strand.
ATGTCATGTATTGCTGTGTCGTCACCAATGTATTTCTGAATTATCATGTCATATAATACATCAGCGAACTCCATATCCTCGGCCCCGATGTCATTTCTGTATTCAGCACGTCACAACTTGGTCCCTAATATTTGGAGCACTTGCGTAGGATTAATTCTCTTCGTGATATCACTGCACAGTACACGGTGTAAATAGTAACTCGCTTGCGAACACTCCAAGAGACAAATACGTGCTGCAGCTGTACCGCTCACACAACTGGAGCACTGATTAGTTCAGTTACAATGTGCCACTTTCTAGTTGCGCTAGCAGACAAGTACGGCGTTTTTCATGGAAATGACGCACACCACTAGTTACTTTATGATTGCTTGTTACTATAAGAATAGATTCGTGCGATTGTTCGAGGTCAAATCTGTCCCTTGTGAGAAGTGACGTCAGGATTCTTCCTTAATAACTCTAGATCGTATGTCCGAGAGGTTTGACTCATGATGGTTTACAACACCCTATGTATGATGTGATGATGTTCCAAAAAGGAAAAACACGTTATAAGTAATAAAAAGCAACCGTGACTGCATTATTTAAATATATATACATATTTGTTGTTGAGTGACGTAACCACCCAGATAGGCTTACAAAATGTTTTATTTTAAACTATTACCGGTACTGGATTACCTTGCCCATCGACAGATGGCTACATTTCTTATAACGTGCTTATTTTCACCAGCAGCACACCATCTGCTTCTTCACTGCACAATAATATTCGGCAGTTCTTTACTGTCGTATATTATTTGGTTCGTTGATGAAAGACATATTTCTTGTATTTACTTAGGCAAAAGAAGAAACAGTAGTAATTACTTACGTTCTGTTGGTGGACTTTTTCTTTTAACACAAACTCTTCGCATTTTGGAATTTACATAATCACTATAGAAATTTATGAGAAGTGTATATATTTCATAAAATTATTTAATAACACTTTATATCCTCCTTCAATGATTGATGTCATCTAAATATAACGTTAATATACCCAACACATCGTAATTTATAGCTTCTTGTTAACTAGGTTATAAAGTACAATAAATAAATAAAATAAAATAAACTTTTTATAGATTTCTGTAACGAATATGTAGTGTTTGCATTACATTGCTGGTTAAGCAAATTCTACAGATCAGTGTTAATAGTATATATCTTCGGTCAAAGAATGAGTGTCTGTACATCTCTGTGAACAATAATCTATGCTCTCTCTCTCTCTCTCTCTCTCTCTCTCTCTCTCTCTCTCTCTCTCTATATATATATATATATATATATATATATATATATATGACCCACTCAGCTGTTTCACCCCAGATACTACAACAGATTTTGAAAAACGACTTTCACGGTCTCGAAGCTACGGCAAGGGCTTATGGAAGTGGGTACTATGAAACAGTCTAAACCGTAAAGAAGTTTTATTTTCAAAGCAAACTTATGTTTTTTAAATGGATACCCCATATTATTTCTTAAGGAATCACTGCCACGAAAAATGGCAAAAAGAATTGAGTTGGTTGTATCGCGGTGCGTCAATTACATCGTATGTGCTAGCGCGTGCCCGAGACTCAAGCGAGACTCACAGTTTGCGTTGAAAATAAAACTTCTTTACGTTTTAGACTGTCTCATAGTACCTACTTATATGAGCCCCTGCCGTAGCTTCATGGCCGTGAAAGTCGTTTTTCAATATGTCTTGTAGTTCCTGAAATACCGTGGCTAAAAAAAAAAAAGTTTTGCAGGCGGAGGCTACGAAAGCGTAGCTGGTGGCCATGAGAAAGTGGGCCGTGCCCCAGGGGCTAGCCACTCGGCCAGTCAGCTACGCTGTCGTAGCCTCCGCCAGCCAAACTAAACGTGACAAAAATGTCATTCAAAGTTCTTTGTACACAGCTGGTGTCAAAATTCCAATGAATGATAGAAACAAGCATTGTTTCATTTGAAAATTGTATGTTTGCATAAAAAATATGCTTTCTAGGTATATTTACAATCTGTTTATTGACTAACAATACGTGTACTTGACTATCAATTCATTCCGTGAAAAACGCACTTTCCGTTTCTGCAATAGTTGCGGTGCAAGGTTTAGGTGATTCGCCCTGTATAACATTAACACCGGACAAGGTGTACAAGAGGAACACTCTCCAAAATCATTCAGATTTCGAGAAAAGAAACAGCAGTTGTTGGGTATTTAAGTAATTAAACGGACAAAGTCCTTAACACTTTATAGAAAAATATTAGCATGGTATATACTTCTAATGGAAGGAAAATGCCGTACAACAACTTGTCAGGCTGAGTTCAATATTTGCTTAATTTGGAAAAGGCAGACTTGCTCATCCATTTAAACGGTACACTAGCACAGTTTATAAAGCTGGCCTTAACATTTACATTAACAATAAATTGGTTATAAGGGTTGTGTTGGTTGAAATCGTTATTTGAATAATGACGCAATCAAGAGGCCAGAATCAAGACAGTTCCACAAGTAGCAAATTCAAGCTAACAGATAGTAGAATAATGTTGTTGTTGTGGTCTTCAGTCCGGAGACTGGTTTGATGCAGCTCTCCACAATACCCTATCCTGAGCAAGCCTCTTCATCTCCACATAAGAACGGCAACCCACATCTGTCTGAATCTGCTTACTGTATCCGTCTCTTGGTCTTCCTCTGCGATTTTTACCCAACACACTTCCCTCTAATGCTAAATTCACAATTCCTTGATGTCTAAGAATGTGTCCCACGAATCTATCCCTTCTTTTAGTCAAGGTATGCCAGAAATTTCTTTTCTCCCCAATTCTGTTCAGTACCTCCTCATTAGTTACGTGATCCACCCACCTAATCTTCAGCATTCTTCTGTAGCACCATATGTCAAAAGCCTCTATCCTCTTCCTGTCCGCACTGTTTACCGTCCATGTCTCACTCCCATGCAAGGCAACACTTCATACAAATGCCCTCAGAAAGGACTTCTTTAGGCTTAAATCAATATTCGATGTTAACAAATTTCTCTTTTTCAAAAACGCTTTTCTACCCATTGCCATTCTGCATTTTATATCCTCTGTACTGCGACCATCATTTGTTATTTTACTGCCCAAGTAACAAAACTCATCTACCTCCTTTATTGCTTCGTTTCACAATCTAATTCCTTCAGCATCACCTGATTTTCTTACACTGCACTCCATTACCCTAGTTTTGCTCATGTTAATCTTCATCTTATATACACCTTTCAGCACACTGTCCATTCCGTTCAATTGCTCTTCCAGGTCTTTTGCTGTATCTGGCAGAATTACTATGTCGTCGGCAAAACGCAATGTTTTTAATTCTTCCCCTGAACTTTTATTCCTTCACCAAATTTCTCCTTGCTTTCCTTTATAGCTTGTTCAATGTACAAATTGAATAACATTGGAGAAAGGCTACAACCCTGTCTTACTCCCTTCCCAACCACTGCATCCCTTTCATGCCCTTCAACTCTGACAACCGCTGTCTGGTTTTTGTACAAGTTGTAAATAACCTTACGCTCCCTATATTTTACTCCTGCTTGCTTCAGAACTTGAAAGAGTTTATTCCAATCAACAGTGTCAAAAGCCTTCTCCAAATCTATAAAAACTAGAAATGTAGGTTTGCCTTTTCTTAATCTATCTTCTAGGATAAGCCGTAAAGTGAGTATTGCCTCCCATGTTCCTACATTTCTCCTGAACCCAAACTGATCTTCCCCGAGGTCGGCTTCTACCAGCTTTTCCATCCTTATATAATTCGTGTTAATATTTTGCAACCGTGATTTATTAAACTGATGGTTCTGTAGATTTCACACCTGTCTGCACCTGCTTTCTTTGGAATGGGGATTATAACATGTTTCTTAAAGTCTGAGGGTACTTCACCTGTCTCATACATCTTACACACCAGGTGAAACAGGTTTGTCATGGATGGTTCTCCCAGAGACTTCAGTAGCTCTGAGGGAATATCATCTACTCCAGGGGCCTTGTTTCGACTTAGGTCTTTCAGGGCTCTGTCAAATTCTTATTGCATTATGCGCAGCTTTTGTGGTATCTGCCCCTGAAACTTTGAAGGGTTGTTGCTCCCAAACTAACAGTGATAGGAATGTAGTTTAAATTGATTTGGACGCAGCTGGTCTAAGCGAATCCAATACACGATAGAAAAAAACTACTGTTCCATTTAAAAATTATATCTTTGTGGTGTAACTCTTTGGAAAATGATACAAAAAACTATGTTCATAGCTCCGCAGAAAGTGTAACATTTCTTGTGCTGACCTACCGCATTAAAATTTCCCGTCATCTATTATTTTATAAGTAACAGAGGCAAACACACTTGTGTGTGTGTGTGTGTGTGTGTGTGTGTGTGTGTGTGTAGCACAGATTATCGTTTACAGAAATGTACAGATACTCATTCTTTGACCGAAGATATATACCATTAACACTGATCTGTAGAATGTGCTTAGCCAGCATTGTAATACAAACACTTTGGGAGTTACATATTCGTTACAGAAATTTATAAAAAGTTTATTTTATTTATTTATTTACTGTACTTTACAACCTAGCTAACAAGAAGCTATAAATTACTATGTGTTGGATATAGGAACGTTATATTTAGATGACATCAATCACTGAAGTAGGATATAAATTGATATTAAATAATTTTAAAAAATTTAAAATAAATTTCTATAATGATTATGTAAATTCCAAAATGCGAAAAGTTTGTATTACTTAAATGCTGGTTAACCAAATTCCACACATCATTGTTCACAATGCATATCTTTGGTCACAGAGTGAGCATCTGTATATCACCGTAAACGATAATCTTTGGTATGTAAAGAAAAACACCATATTTGAAGCGCATGCTTCCTGCTCTTTTAAGTGTCCCAATCGCACAATAAATGTACTTACTGCAGTTCAATAGTGTTTCTATGTTGATGAGAAACCAGATGAAAACCACGAAAAACGTCCACCAACAGAACGTTAGTAATTCCTACTGTTTCATTGTCTTTGATCAATGAAAAAAAAAATATACGACACTAAAGAACTTACGAATATTCTTGTGCAGTGAGGAAGCAGATGGTGTGCTGCTGATGAAAATAAGTATGTAATAAGAAATGTAGCCATCTGTCGATTGGCAAGGTAGTCAAGTACCGGTAATGGTTTAATATAAAACATTTTACTAGACTATCTGAGTGGCTGCATCAGTCAACAACAAATATGTGATTCTTCAGTTTCTTTCGGCGTATTTGATAAAATATTCACAGGTGTACTGCCGGTCTATAGTGTCCAACGGGCACAATATTTCGGCGATCATACATGTTGCCATCATCAGGTGAACTGACGGACTGAGCTCCTGGAAACGCGCCGGCACGGAGATCCGCACGCTACGGCTGCTCGAAGGGAACTGGGTTCTAGCCCGGTAGCGGGCCATTTAAATACCCTCGGCCCGCGGAGCGGCCGCGCAGTGGAACCGATTGCGCCGGCGTCTGAGATGACGTCGGTGTGAAGGCTCTGTCCGCCGTGGTCGTCACTTCGTTACGTTTGCTAGATTTACTCTTAATTAACCCAATCGCTGGTTCCCAAGCTTTGCTAAGATTATAGCCACAGTCACGGTTTATGAGGTCGTCACTTCTGCGAATTTCAATGGCATCTCTAACGACGCAGTCCCAGTATCTCGACGTCTGTACCAGAATCCTAGTGCGTTCATACACCATAGCATGATTCTCCGACAAACAATGTTCAGCTACCGCCGACTTGCTCGGATACATCAATCGTGTGTGGCTCTGGTGTTCAACGCATCGATCCTCGACGGTACGATTCGTCTGTCCAATATATGACTTTCCACACTGACACGGAATCTGGTGCACGCTGGCCTTCCTCTAACCGAGATCATCTTTGGCGCTCCCCACCAGTGCACGAATTTTATTCGGCGGACAAAAAACAGTTCCAACCTGGTGTTTTTTTCAAAATGCGGGCGACCTTCCCCGAGAGTGCTGTAAGTCTTTGGAAAATGATACAATAAACCATGTTCATAGCTCCACAGAAGTGTAACATTCCTCGTGTTGACCTACCGCATTAAAATTTCCCGTCAACTATTATTTTATAAGTTACAGAGGCAAACACGCTTAGTGAAACACCCTGTATATATATGTCCCACTCAACTCTTTCACCCCAGATAACTCTGAAACTACAACAGATGTTGAAAACCGACTTTCACGGTCATGAAGCTACGGCAAGGGCTTATGAAAGTGCGTACTATGAGACAGTATAAAAGGTAAAGAAGTTTTATTTTGAACGCAAACTTATGTTTTTTTTAAATTATTTTTTTATGGATATCTTATACTCTTCAAAATCAATCAAATAATCATTCAGATTTCGAGACGAGAAACAGCAGTTGTTGGGTATTTAAGTAATTAAACGGACAAAGTTCTTAACGTGTTATAGAAAAATATTAGCCCGGAAGGAAAATACCGTACAAATTGTGAGGCTCGGTTGAATATTTGCTTAATTCGGAAAAGTCAGACTTGCTTATCCATTTAAACGGTACACTACCACAGTTTATAAAGCTGCCCTTAACATTTACATTTACATTAATAATAAATTGGTTATAAGGGTAAGTACCCGGTTGTGTTACTTGAAATCGTAATTTGAATAGGCCAGAATCAAGACAGTTGCAGAAGTAGCAAACACAAGCTAAAAGATATTAGATAACAGGTGATATAAAAGTAGGTCGAATTTAGCCTTTACGAAGTGAAAGAATGCTTGAAGTGTGGATGCTGTCCCGTGGCGCAGGAGCCGTCTGATCGTGCGGCAGCCGCAGGCGCGCGCGTCGTGGTGGGGCGGCGGCCAGCTGTTCTCGGGGGCGGCGTGGGCGGCGCTGTGCGGCGCGGCGCTGCTGCTGGCCATAGCCCTCTGGGCCGCCGCCCACGCCTGGGGGCCCGCGGACGCCGCCTTCGCCCTCTGCTCTCTCGCCGCCGGACAAGGTACCTCTCTGACAGCTACACTGCTAATGTCACGCCTACTTTTGCAGTAACAGTCTCAGGATTAAGAAAACATTCTCGTCATAACGTGTAGGCTTTCACGGCCTGCGTCTTTAGTAATTAAAACTTCCGGGCTGAGAGACCGTGGTCGAACAGTAGAAATTTCTTATGAACTAGCTAATACTAAGGACGGCACAAATATCCATGCCCGAGGGGGAATTCGAACCCCCGACCGTAGTGGCCGTGCAGACCGTGACTGACGCGCTTCAGTGCCCTCGGCCACCGCGGCCGGCTGTCCAGGTTTGATGTTAGGCTACTCATATATCCCATACACATTAGGGTATATATCCCATACACATTAGCTACTGCGAAGCGTTGCTAGGTTTGCTAGTTTAGGATAAAATACTCGAGCTTTCGATGGGCCATCTCAGCCATCGTCGTCGAAGTCCAGGAGGGCAACTCGCAACAGCGGCACGACGAGGCCAACGAGAAAGACAGGCCGTGATTCGTACATCACGACGCGTCATTATAGAAGGCTGCAGATAACACGACCGCTAGCTGAGTCGCAGGCCGCTATGATAACGTGTCGTGTTGTACGCACTACGGCCTGTCTTTCTCGTTGGCCTCGTCGTGCCGTGGCTGCGAGTTGCCCTCCTGGACTAAGACGACGATGGCTGAGATGGCCCATTGAAATCTCGACTATTTTATTCCAAGTGCTGCTGCTTGAGAACTGAGAATTTTTTCAGTAATTAAAACTTGCGGACTGAGAGGCCGTGGTCGAACAGTAGAAATTTTTTCCCCTGACGATTCGTTGCCGGCTGCGGGCAACATCTTCCGACGTGAGTCGACGACTGGCTGCTGGGCCGTGGAGATCCTGCTTATATAGAGGGCATAGAGGGCGCCACCACTCGTCACATGATGTCAACAACAGTAAAACTATCTCTGGCTGGCGTCATTACTCTTGATCAAAGGTAATCGATTGTCACATCTTTGCTACAAAGTAGACCTCCATATCTTCTCTAACTTCAAGCCTTCTTCCTTCCTGTTAAAATTATTGCGGTGTCGTTTCAGTGATTAATCGTGCAGATGGGACTCTGGGTCATAAAGTATACAGAAAAGATACGCACACCGATCGGTGTCTCCACAAAGATTCGAATCATCATCCCAGGCAGAAAAGAGGTGTTAGTAAAACATTAGTGGACAGGGCTAACAAAATTTGTGAGCCAGCTTATTTGCAAGAGGAACTCGATCATTTACGAATATCATTAAAAAAAAACGGATACAGTGATAAGGAGATAGCTCGAGCACTCCAGCCCAGAAGACAAATGTCTGCTAACGTCCAACAACAACAACCTTTGGCGGGGAAAGTGTTTCTCCCATTCATCCACAATATCACGGAAAGTACTAGCCAAGTTTAGAGTCGAAACAATATTCAAACCCACCAAAAAAATCAGTGAATACTTACGATCAACGAAACATGCGCGACACCCTTTGGCTACTCCGGGTGTGTATAAGATTCCATGAAGTTGTGGGAAAGTTTATATTGGAACAACAAAAAGAAGTATCAATACTCGCCTAACGGAACACAAGAGGAACTGTCGACTGGGACACACGGACAAATCGGCCGTAGCGGAACATTTTTTTGAAAACGGTGACCACAAAATAAAATTTAGTGAGACGAGCGTGCTAGCTAAGGCATCGCATTATTATGCACATATGAATAGAGAGGCTATAGAGATTTTTAAACACCGCAATAATTTTAACAGGAAGGAAGAAGGCTTGAAGTTAGACAATATATGGCGGTCTACTTTGTACCAAAGATGTGACAGTCGATTACCTTTGATCGAGAGTAATGACGCCAGCCAGAGATAGTTTTACTGTTGACATCACGTGACGAGTGGTGGCGCCCTCTATGCCCTCTATATAAGCAGGATCTCCACGGCCCAGCAGCCAGTCGTCGACTCACCTCAGAAGATGTTGCCCGCAGCCGGCAACGAAACGCCAGGGGAAGAAATTTCTACTGTTCGACCACGGCCTCTCAGCCCGGAAGTTTTAATTACTGAAAACATTCTCGGTTCTCAAGCAGCAACACTTGGAATAAAATAGTCGAGATTTTTTCATGGGCCATCTCAGCCATCGTCGTCTAAGTCCAGGAGGGCAACTCGCAGCCACGGCACGACGAGGCCAATGACAAAGACAGGCCGTGGTGCGTACATCACGACACGTTATCATAGCGGCCTGCGACTCAGCTAGCGGTCGTGTTATCTGCAGCCTTCTATAATGACGCGTCGTGATGTACGAATCACGGCCTGTCTTTCTCGTTGGCCTCGTCGTGCCGCGGCTGCTAGTTGCCCTCCTGGACTTCGACGACGATGGCTGAGATGGCCCATCGAAAGCTCGAGTATTTTATTCTAAACTAGCAAACCTAGCAACGCTTCGCAGTAGCTAATGTGTATGGGATATATACCCTAATGTGTATGGGATATATGAGTAGCCTAACATCAAACCTGGACAGTCGGCCGCGGTGGCCGAGGGCACTGATGCGCGTCAGTCACGGTCTGCACGGCCACTACGGTCGGGGGTTCGAATTCCCCCTCGGGCATGGATATTTGTGCCGTCCTTACTATTAGCTAGTTCATAAGTCGTATGTAAGTTGAGGGTCTTATACCCCGTAGTTAAGTCCCACAAGCTATACAAACATTTTTTTAAACCTGGACATCTGACCTAATGGTCGAAATTTAGCTAGCTGTCGATTCTGAGGGAAGTTTTTCCGTTCTTTCCATTGGTGAAGTCCGTTTTTCCCAAAAATAGACGTAAATGTGATAAATCACGCATAATTTGACTGTTCACATCAAACGCGGACATTTACATAAGAACTTGATATCACATTCGGACACTTGTTGAATGAAGCAGTGTGCACCAATGGGAACACAGTATACGATCTCACGACCTCGAAAAATGAGACATGGCGACAGTATGTGCCAGGTACTAAGAGGTATTAGCCCATACTTAAAATTTTCAGTAATTTTTTATAGTATTATTAGTAATAACCATTTTAAAGCAAGTAAAATAGGACATAATGTATCACCAGTGTCCGTAGGAAAAGCTAGAAAGCGGTTGAGATAACCTGAAAAGTTTAAAATAAACATTGAAAAGAAACAAAGGTAAGACTAGCTTGTAAACTACACTGTTCTATTGTAAGGTGTGTTGTACGAAATTATCACTTGTTGGAAAGAAGTTCGATGTCAGAACTAACGTAAGGATGTTTACGGAAAAATCTGGCGATAGTTTCAATAGACCTTATGCTAATAATTTTAGAGATTCAGTGCCGTAACATTTCATTTTTTATATAAAATTAAAAAGGTTATTATGATTATTGTAGTGCTTCATTTTTCCAATATGTAATAGAGTTCAGAATTCAATATTTTCCACTTCATGTCGATCTTCCTATAATTTCCCAGATTATACACGTGTAAAAGATTCTCGGCAGTAGTAAGCGAATTTTTGTGTATCAAAAACGGACATCTGAAAGCGTGTTCACATCAGAAGCGGACAACTACGAGTTTTGGTTTCAAAGACGGACAACTGTATTTTCAAACACAATTTGAAGGTGCTTGAGTAATCAAATTGATATTAGCCACGTCCAGGTATAAATCCTCGTATATTATAGTTCATAATACTAAAATCAGCTTATAAATATATTAGCTCTATGTTTCGCAATAAAAAGTGACGTTTATCTCAGTTTCTGGCAAACGACAGATGTCCGTCTTTGATAATAGGCTGCTCATATACCATAATGTCTTTTATTCTTCTCCCTATGTCTATCCCTCCCTCCCTCTATTTCCCCATCGCCTACTTCCCCTTCCTTTGTCCATCTCCTCGCCCTAGCTTCACACCACTCCCTCTTATCACACACCATATCCATCCACCCGTCCTCTCTGCGTCTGTATCTTTCACCCTTTTTAAATCCATTTCATTCCCCCATTCTCTCTCCCCTCCTCCCCCTCTCTGTGATCTTATTTATTGTTTTGCAGTCGGGACCTTGACTGGGAATAGAAGTCAAAATGGATGGCTAAATCAATTGGAAACGGGTTATTAGACAGACCTTTAGAGCTGCTCTATTTGTGAGGTTTATGGCCGTACTTTTAATGGATTTATTCTACGAACAGGTATGGTTATAAATTTAGGCATAAAACAACTTTCTTGTTTTATGTTAAAAATGACTGGGGAAAGGAAAACAAAACCGCCCAGTTTTGCACCACAGCTTACAATGTTTTTCTCGCAGCAAGCAGAATAGAAATGTTTTTTATGACAGGTTTATATCTTCTTGAGAGTTTTTGAATTTAAAACTAATTGAAGCATGATCATATTTTAATGACAGAAAATCCATATGAAACATAATTAATTGAATATAATAAATATAGTATGCAGCATTGGCCGTTTTTTAATTAATGTTTTTGCAGATCGATTTCGATCACATAATGATTATCTTCAATGCACCAGTCATCGTAATACAGTATCAGCTATGCATAACCATATGCCATATTAGCTGTTAACCCAAGATAACAGTCATCTCTTGTTGATGTTATCCATGGACGACCTTGGTCTTGCCTTCTTTTAGCGGTTCCTGTTTGAAATCGCGTCCAGGTGCTGGAAATTACTCGGTGGGACACTCCGTCAGCTGCAGCCACTAACCTCTGTATATACATGTGGTGTCTATTCCGAAAGAACAGACGTCACTTCTGATCCTGCAGTTGTTATTCATTCATATTCACAGAATATATAACTGCGAATGATCAACGCTGAAAATGTGTACCCAGCCGGGATTCGAACCCGGGAATTAGTACAAAGTGACTAGGAGTTTGAGTACTGTGGGTAGGCTAAAGATGTAAATTTGTGTCTGACGGGAGGCGTGCTTAGGTAGTCGTTGCAGGTGCGGTGATCACTGTGTCCCCAGTGGTGTAGTGGTCAGCGCAACTGCCTAGAAAACGGGAGACCACAGTTCAAGCTCCGTCTGGGTAGACATTTTCAGCTTTGTTCATTCGCAGTTGATGTCATATACCCTGTGAATATGAACTTCCCTCTGTGTCTGTCCCATTTCCAACCTTCCTAAGGCTATCCACGACACAGCTTCAAGTAAGTCACGTGCTTGTTGCATTGCATTACCTGCTCACTACACTATGTGAACCCAACTGCTTGTGTAATTCGTTTGCTAAACATAAGTCACCACCAAGCCCCTCTGCAGCAACGTTCTCTTATTACAACTATCTCGGTTACCGTTGTCTTTACTCCGTAGAACCGACAGAAATATGTAGAACCATTTAGTCTATTCTCCTGATGACAGTATTCCAGAACCTATATATCTCAACTGATCCGCTAATAGTTTTGACCAATGTACATATAATAAGGTTCAATTTTCGGAATTAAAACACGAGAAATATTAGAGATAGGCAAACTAGTTCATTAAATGTTGGAATGTAGGAGGCGAGCTATTGGCAGAATTGAAATCATGAGGACGGAGCGTGAGTTGTGTCGGGATAGCTCAGTGGTAGAGTGGTTTCCCACGACAGGAAAAGATCCCAGGTTCGAGTCCCAGTTCCGACACATAATTTTAATCTGCTAGGAAGTTTCAAAGTAGTTTATGTTTGGAAATTGATAGTTCCTTTTTGCGAACCGTTCCTTTCTACTCGAGATATTTGGCGGCGCCTTCAAGACGGAAAGACTCGTTTCATTCACCCTTCTCCCCTCCACCCCCTTAGTCCGCCACTGACGGTGTGTAGGGGGAAGGCAGATGATGGGTTGGGTGTGTGAGTTGGGACAAAGGAGCCAGAGGAGAAGGAATGATTAGGGAAGAGTAGGTGAGTAGGGAGGGCAGGATGAGGAGGACGGGAGGCCTGATGTTGGGTGAGACAATTGAGGAAAGTGTACAGCAGGTTGGATGGACAAATCTGAAAAAGGATTTCACTGTGTGGGATGGAAGTCAGTTGAAGTTCCGTTGGGGCGAGAAGTGGAGTGTGTGTAGGTGGATGAACGGTAGGATGTAAGTGTAAAGATGTGGTAGCATATGGAATATACCAGGGATGGTTAGCAGGGAGTCTACTTTGCAGATAGTGAGACCTGCAATACCAAAGAAGTGAGAGGTAACCTCTAGAGCATGTCAAACTTTAACACAAACGTTCTGGTGTGAAAAGCGTCTGAGTACAGCAACATAATCCTTTATTTAATTACGTTGCATTACTTGGGTATGCACTGATCCGTGTGACACCAGTGACGAGAATCACAATTGTACTGTGAGAATAAGACCCTTGAAACTGTTTAAATACTAAAATACAAATTATTGCTGAATGTGGAACAATTTATTATCTTATTATCAGCCAAAAGTTGCGAGTGGTTTTGAAACACGTAAACGACGTTTCAATTCTTGTGTATCACCTTCAGAATCTAAAACAAAGTGAAAACTATGTCTGCAGCAATCATTTTTCTTAAATTTAGACCCCAGGTATTGCTTGTTTTAATTAATACAACTAACATAAAGAGATGTAGTTGAGTCAAGAGCAATCAGCAGAAAAAAAAAAACTTCACAGGCCAATATGCAAATACAATGATTCAATCAGTAAATAGATACATAACACATTTCAGCAAACTGGATTCTGCAACTGTACTCCATTAGTATGGAGCTGACTGGGAGCTGCTGAAAACTCTGCCTCACGGAGCATGCCGCCAATTCAACAGGCTGTTACGATTCGACACTCAAAAGCACTGCCGGACGACCAACCTTGTTCTTCCACAGAGCGAGCACTACAAGTAACACCAAGCAAATCGCGCTACACTCTACAACAGAGACGCGTCCAATTAGCAACAATCAATCTACATCTACATCGGATACTCTGCAAATCACATTTAAGTGCCTGGTAGAGGGTTCATCGAACCACCGTTATACTATTTATCTCCGATTTCATTCTCAAATAGCGCGTGGGAAGAAAGAACGCCTGAATCTCTCCGTTCGAACTCTGATTTCTCGTATTTTATTCTGATGATCATTTCTACCAATGTAAGTCGGAGTCAACAATGATTCCCATCCCAGATCGTGTATCATTTCCGTAACGCTGTCTCCCCTGTATCGTTACAATACGAAACGAGCTGCCCTTCTTTGGACTCTTTCGATGTCCTCTGTCAAACCCACCTGATAAGGATTACACACTGGGCAGCAATACTCCACAAAAAGGACGGGCAAGCGTAGTGTATGCAGTTACTTTTGTAGTTCTGTTGCATCTTTTAAGGGTTCTTCCAATAAGACGCAGTCTCTGGTTCGCTTTCCCAACGACATTATCTACGTGTTCTTTCCAGTTTAAGTCTCAAGTAATAGTAATTCCACCGGCCGCGGTGACCAAGCGGTCTGCGGCGCGCCAGTCACAGTCTGCATGGCCACTACGGTCGGGGGTTCGAATCCTCCCTCGGGCATGGATATTTGTGCCGTCTTTAGTATTAGCTAGTTCATAAGTAGTTTGTAAGTTTACGGACTGATGACCGCATAGTAAGTCCCATAAGGTTTACAAACATTTGAATAGTAATTCCAAGGTATTTAGTGTTGTTTACGGCCTTCACTTTTGATTGAAGTATCTTGTAAATAAAGTTTAACGGATTTCTTTTCGTGCTCATGTGGAAGACTTCACTTCTCGTTATTTAGAGTCAATTGCAAATTTTTACACCATAGTGAGAGATGAAATAGTGAAGGCAGCAGAGGACAAAATAGGTAGGAAGGCAAGACCTACAAAGAAGCCTTGGATATCACAGGAGATACTAAATTTAATCGATGAAAGGAGAAAGTATAAAAATGCAGTAAATGAAACAGGCAAAATGGAGTACAGACGACTAAGAAATGAGATTGACAGGAAGTGCAAAATGGCTAAGCAGGAATGGCTAGAAGGCAAATGCAAGGATGTAGAAGAATGTATAAATAGGGGAAAAATAGATACAGCCTACAGGAAAATAAAAGAAACATTTGGCGATAAGAAAAACAGCTCTATGAATATCAAGGACACTGATGGAAAACCAGTTCTCAGCAAAGAAGGGAAAGCTGAAAGGTGGAAAGAGTGTGTAGAGGGGCTCTACAAAGGAAATGAACTTCGAGACACTATTGTAGGAAGGGAAGAGGATGTAGATGATGAGGAAATAGGAGATACTATACTGAGAGATGAATTTGACAGAGCACTGAATGATCTAAGTCGAAACAAGGCCCCTGGAGTAGATGATATCCCGTCAGAGCTACTGAAGTCTCTGGGAGAACCAGCCATGACAAAATTGTTTCACATTGTGTGTAAGATGTATGAGACAGGTGAAGTACCCTCAGACTCTAAGAAAAATGTTATAATCCCCATTCCAAAGAAAGCGGGTGCAGACAGGTGTGAAAACTACAGAACCATCAGTTTAATAAGTCATGGTTGCAAAATATTAACACGAATTATATACAGAAGGATGGAAAAGCTGGTAGAAGCCGACCTCGGGGAAGATCAGTTTGGGTTCAGGAGAAATGTAGGAACACGGGAGGCAATACTCACTTTACGGCTTATCCTAGAAGATAGATTAAGTAAAGGCAAACCAACATTTCTAGCTTTTGTAGATTTGGAGAAGGCTTTTGACAATGTTGATTGGAATAAACTCTTTAAAGTTCTGAAGCAAGCAGGAGTAAAATATAGGGAGCGTAAGGGTATTTACAACTTGTACAAAAACCAGACAGCGGTTGTCAGAGTTGAAGGGCATGAAAGGGATGCATTGGTTGGAAAGGGAGTAAGACAGGGTTGTAGCCTTTCCCCAATGTTGTTCAATTTGTACATTGAGCAAGCTATAAAGGAAAGCAAGGAGAAATTTGGAGAAGGAATTAAAGTTCAGGGTGAAGAATTAAAAACATTGCCTTTTGCCGACGACATAGTAATTCTGTCAGATACAGCAAAGGACCTGGAAGAGCAATTGAACGGAATGGACAGTGTGCTGAAAGGTGCATATAAGATGAACATTAACAAGAGTAAAACAAGGGTAATGGAGTGCAGTGTAAGAAAATCAGGTGATGCTGAAGGAATTAGATTAGGTAACGAAACAATAAAGGAGGTAGATGAGTTTTGTTACTTGGGCAGTAAAATAACAAATGATGGTCGCAGTACAGATGATATAAAATGCAGAATGGCAATGGGTAGAAAGGCGTTTTTGAAAAAGAGAAATTTGTTAACATCGAATATTGATTTAAGCCTAAGGAAGTCCTTTCTGAAGGCATTTGTATGGAGTGTTGCCTTGTATGGGAGTGAAACATGGACGATAAGCAGTGTGGACAGAAAGAGGATAGAGGCTTTTGAAATGTGGTGCTACAGAAGAATGCTGAAGATTAGGTGGGTGGATCGCGTAACTAATGAGGAGGTACTGAACCGAATTGGGGAGAAAAGAAATTTCTGGCATACCTTGACTAAAAGAAGGGATAGATTGGTAGGACACATTCTTAGACATCAAGGAATTGTGAATTTAGCGTTGGAGGGAAGTGTGTGGGGTAAAAATCGCAGAGGGAGACCAAGAGACGCGTATAGTAAGCAGATTCAAGTGGATGTGGGTTGTCGTTCTTATGAGGAGATGAAAAGGCTTGCTCAGGATAGAGTAGGGTGGAGAGCTGCATCAAACCAGTCTCTGGACTGAAGACCACAACAACAACAAAACAACAACAGTGATATCTTATTCAGATAGTTCTGCAGTTGGTTTTGATCTTCAGATGATTTTACTAGACGGTAAATGACGGCGTCATCTGCAAACAATCTAAGAGAGCTACTTAGATTTTCCCATAAATCGTTTATGTAAATAAGGAACAGCAGAGGACCAATAACACTACCCTGTGGAACGCCCGATATCTCATCTGTTTTAGTCGATTACTACGAACTGTGTCCTCTCTGACAGGAAATCCCCTATCCATTCGCAAATTTGGGGCGATATACCATAACCGCGTATCAATGTTTCCCCAATAACGCAAGCTGGTTGTTTACAAAAATTGTTGGGTCATTTATAGGACGCGATTCCACAGGCTGTGACCCTTGACAATGGCGTGTTGTGTTGCAGGCAAAGTGCTTTTGACAAGCTAGACTGTAGATGCCTATTCAGATTGACGAAAGTACTTTAAAATTTTTATGGATATGTCATTATTTTAAGCAACCTAAGAGTACAGCTTAAGTTGTTGCGAGTGAACAAGCAAAGGTGGCAATGCGATACTTCGGTGTTCGAAATGTACCGATATTAGGCGGCAATTGCGATATGCAACGCTTCTTCCAAATTACAAGTAAAATCAGTTGAAATACTGATTATTTGCAGTTGGCTACGAGTGAAATACGGGGCAGCGGCGGAGTGGCCAAGAGAATTTTGGCGCTATGCTACGATGCGCGAGGCCGCTCCCCGTCGGGGGTTCGAATCCTCCCTCGGCCATGGATGCTTGAGTCGTCTTTAGTTTAAAGTAGTTCATAACTAGTTTGTAAGTTTAGGGACTGATGACCCCGCATTTAAGTCCGTTAAGCTTAACAAACAGTTGAACAGTTGAAATACAGGTTTTCCGACATATTGTTGACGTCATGGTCAAAGCAGACGGGCGGAATGGCGTTGTAAAATTATGCGAAATTGTTTATGATTGCGATGCTGCGTGTGGGAACACCACGAAAACAATATAAGTAATTCACCCAACAGTATTACACATGCCGGCCGCAGTGGCCGAGCGGTCTGCGCCTCGCCAGTCACATTCAGCACGGCCGCTACGGTCGGGGGTTCGAATTCCCTCTCGGGCATGGATGTTTGTGCTGTCTTTAGTATACGGTACTTCATAAGTAGTTTGTAAGTTTAGGGACTGATGACCCCGCAGTTAAGTCCCTTAAGCTATATAAACATTTGAACATTTGAAACATTTTATTACACATGATCTTCTTCCTTAATGCCCGCACGAAATTAATTAGCAGCCCCTCTAATCTGGACGTGCATCGACACTAGGTATTTCCAGCCACAGCCGTTGAATGTTTGTACAAAAAAAACCCAAACAGAAGGGAGGCAGGCTCACCACAAACAAAGCGGAACTTCACCACATTAATTCCTGGTCGTTGCACCAAACGTGACTCTTCAGTCAAACAGCAGCACAGTCCACCGCTGACCCATCTGCAGCATAACCCGGAAGCGTCGCGTTCCCCTGTAGAGGCAGCGGTCTTCCAGTACTCGCCTTTCACGTCCTCCCTTTTCCGGACTTCCACACACAGAAAACCTCGATTACACCTGCTTAAGAGCGCGGTGATCGGCTGCGCTCTTTAGTCAAACAAGGAGACCACATGGGTATAGGATTTTATATATATTTTTTTATATTTATGGTACGTGAAGTTCAGAACTTAAATAACAATCAGCCAAAGCTATTTGACGCAACTCTCAAATATTCTCAAGAAAATCGTCTTTCAAGTTTTGCAAGTACACGTAAGTACCAGTAATTGAAATGCTTGCAGCAAATGTCGCAGCTTAGGTGGTAGCGTTCTCGCCTCACTACCATAGAGTCGGTGGTTCGAATCCCGCTGTGACATTTTTTTTCGAATTTGGTTGTATAAAACATTGTGGGATTTCTAATTCCACGTGTAGTTTCAGCTTTTGTTTACGTTTATGTAGACAAGTTGGACACCTTATCGTCGCCTAAAACAATGATTGAGTAGGTTAGCTGCTTGGAAAGCCATTAGTAACTATGGAGATGACTTTTCAAAAACAGCCTCATACCTCTTCACATATTGATCAATCTAAGACTACCGTTGTCAACAGTGAAGCCAAAAGATGAAACTTATCTTTCTTTTTCTTTTTTTCTTTTTTTTTTTTTTTTTTTTTTTTTTATTAATTGAAACCATCATTCATAACAATCTTTTACACAATGTAGAAAATTACCAATAAACAAAAATACGTTCATTTTTCGTAAAAATTATCATTAGATATTCAAATAGTGTATTAGAGCACAACGAAAAAAAGAAAATTCTCTCACGGCAGGATTCGAACCAGTGACCCTATAGATGCAAGCCCGGGGTTCTTCAGGTAGGTCGATGCTCTGCGGTCGTTTGTTCGTGTTCGTTCTGTGTTGTTGATGGAGTATTTGGCTCAGCTTTTTTGTTACAGAGGGCGTCGAACCCTCTGAGCGGGCGCGCTGAGCCCCGGCGCCCAGCACCTGAACTAAACCGACAGGCGCTGCAATTGCTTTAATTACTTATACTTACGTGTACTTGCTAAACTTCAAAGTCGATTTTCTAGAGAAGTTTTGAGAGTTGCGTCGAATGGCTTTGGCTGAGTGTCATCTGTGTTGTGAACTTCACTTACCGTAAATAATAATAATAATAAAAAAAAAAATTCTAAAATTCGATACGCACGTGGTCTTTTGTAAGTCGCAGACTTTTCGTCAAAGATGCGTTAGCGGCATCATCGATAAGGCAGTGTTAGATAGTTTACAAGTTACGGAGGTGTTCGATACATTTGAGTAGGGGACAGAATTTGATGAGAAGGTAGAGGACTCATGTGTGTGTGTGGGAAGGGGGGGAGGGGGGCGGATACGGAAAGGGAGCGCGCATGGAGATCGACAATTTGGAAGTTCTTCGTTTGTGTGGCCATAATACCAATTACCAAAAGGAGCTAACTATTATAAAACAAATAGCACTAAAAATGGCTACGAAGAAACCCTCGTAGACAAACTAAACAGGAAAATAAAGACACAGTTGAAGAAAAAACCAACACAAACCACATTGACACACACAAACAGCACACACAATAACAAATGGCATACACTGACCTACCACAACAAATTCACATACAAAATAGGTAATATATTCAAGAAACAAGGCATTAACATCGCCTACAAAACAAGCAACCCAATTCAAAAACACCCCCCCCCCCCCTAAACTAAAACCAAAAAGAGACAAATACCAAAAATCCGGTATTTATCAGCTCAAATGCAGAGACTGTGTTAATATATATATTGGGATGACTGGCAGAACATTTGATACCAGATACAAAGAGCACATCAGAGCCTGGAAGTATGGCACAAACCATTCAACATTTGCCGACCACCTGAAACCAGAACACCATAGGCCCAGCACTATAGAAAAAGATATGGAAATCATACAGACTAGTAGAGACAGACACCTACTCCCCTTCCAAGAAAACCTCCACATACACAAAGCACTATCACACAACAAACAATTACTAAATGACCAAATAAATATTGGAAAACAAACATTGTACAAAATAATTGAAAAAATCACATAAAACATTCCCCGTCATGCCCGTAACTATCTCAGACTACTTCCACATCTCATTCCAGATACCACTACCAACACTCCACAGCTAAGGTAAAATAAAATCACATAGCCACCTCTCCGCTAAACACGAGACTCTCCGAACGTGTCACACATATTGATACAAAACTCCCAAACTTTCTCGCTCCCTGCTAACAGACACTCAACCTCGTTCCCCTCACGGTTACCCTACATCACATACCAGATTCAACAAAAAACACAACCCCCCCACCAAACACACGCACACACACGCACGCACACACACACACACACACACACACACACACATGCACACTACTTGCATTACCAACACCCAGGAGTTTAATATTACTGCACCACACCTCATACCCATCACTTTTGTCTTCCATCTCACTTCACATCACACCTTACCACATCCAATCACCATTCAGTCATCTTTCCCTACTACTAAACCCCCTACCAATAATAACAACAATTATAATAATATAATAGTGATATTAAATAATAATAATAATAATAATAATAATGTTCCCATTAAATATATACATGTATTATTCTGCCACTATTCCAATCCGCTTACATTAAAAATAAATACACCGAAACATAATTTATTATAAAACATAGAGAGAGAACTACATTTGTGAGGTTGGCAACACCCCAATAACACACTGAGCAGAATCAGTAAAAACAAAAACAAACACTTCTGTTCTGTGAAAACAACTATGAACAGTGACAGTGAAAGTAGTGAGAAAACGACACAGCATGAAGAACCGGCGGTATTGCACTAAACAAACCGGCATTCCATGATGTGAAGCGAAAAGAAGACAAAATTTCCGTAAGTACCAAACATTAGGCCTACTTTTCATGGTCCATTTAAGAACTGTTTTCGATCTAAACAAAAAACAAACTGTAGATTTCTATTATTTCAGACCACTGAAGATGTTTTACATTCAATAAAACGAAACGCGTCTGGTGTGAAAAAATCGCATTTTATTGTAGTTGCAAAGACGGAAAATCACTGCTATTCATAATTTGGAAGTACTTGTAGAACTTTGGTGGGCAGATACCCATGCAACATTCGTAGTGGCGGGGCTATGGCGCTGCAGCTCCCCCCCCCCCCCCCCAGACTACACAATTGCTTCTACTTAACCCTTTATAGTTTGTGGTCGATATTTTAACCACACGATATAAGGTTCAAAATCTCTGTTAACTGATGCCTGTCATAGACCCTACCGCATTCATTTACTGCGCGGAGATGATCTTTGGCTAAGACCACAACGAGTTTACATTGTTTTATCAAAAGATGGCAGCACTTTTTATTGTTTGTGGTTGATAAAGTAACCACAAAGCGGCTTAAGCTTATGTCGTAATTTTGCTTGTAAGTCTTTTTCAAAATGAAGTCGATTTAATATGATTTTATGTTGCAATATAGATATGGTGAGAGTAATCTGTCTCCAAAGGTACCATGTATAGTGCAAATCCTACTAAAATTATCGTTTTTGTTTCGTGGATGCCAGGAGAGGTAGATAACCTCAATTTTTATCGAGTTTACGTAATATTTCGCTTCTAAACAAATAGTTCTGGACAGGTTATATTATGTTATTCTGTTACCTGACTATTTACTTGACAATTTTATTAAACAGTTTCTGAAATTTAGTATTTCGCTTAGATGTTATAGGCAGTTCTGCAGAAGCTGCATCTCATGTTAGTATTGAAGGTGAACGATTTGTGAGCAGTGACCTTTATATAGCACGGGAAGCAGAAGTACTAGTTTTCTATGCAGTGATTACATCTAATTTTGTTGGGAAGTGTTTAAACTTACAAAATTATTATTAATTAGCACGTCAAAATTTCAGAAAATAGCTACAGGATTTCAAGGAATGCAATTCAGGAATATGACTGACCATATCCTACAGTAGATACGTCAAGGAGGTGTGCATTTTTCAGTACAGGAAGCAAACCTAAGCATAGTAATTTGGTATGCACTACCTGCAATGTAGCTTTGTGTAGGCAATTCTTTGGACCCTTCCACCAGCAGAACTAAATAACTGAACAAATTTGATCTGGGATTTTATGTATGACTCTTTTGTATGTATTTTTATAGTTATCTTGTATCACTCGCAGTGTAACTTCGTGCAGAGAATGCTTTGACACATCTGTGTGTATTTTGTATGTATTTTTATGTATGTGTGCAAAATAAGAGAAAGGAAACGACAAATAAAGATTTTATTTCTTCTTATTTACTGCTATTGTCATAAACTACCTCATTTTCATGAAGTGGTTAAATTATCGACCACAAAACTAACTGTTCCACACAATGGATTGTGGTCAATATTTTGCCAAGTATAAAAATTTATACTAATTAATAATAAGAGATTTTTCAAATCTCAAATATTTTTATGTCTTTGGGTACGATAAGTAATTTAACTAACTACATTTCAATATTCTGTTTCAAAAATAAAGTTTTGCCCTATAAAGTGTTAATCTTTTTTAAGGAAAAAAAGGTGAGAGGCAGAAATTATAGGAATATCTACTGCTATACAAAATTCGACATCCGAACCCTCGCCCTCATTTTTTCCCCCCTAAGAAATCAGATACACGAACACTAAGTCCCCTGCCCCACCCCCCAACCATACCAAAACCCTGGCTTGCCACTGAACATTTGCGTAGCAGTGGGTGATCACAGTGGCGAATCAGGTTTTTGTAGGTGTGCAGGACACTGAACGTGTCTAAAATCAAAGTCCGACCAGTTAGTAATTCCAACTGTTTTAAAGGCTTTCTGTAGGATAAATAATAAGCGACGTTTTCATTTTAGTAGCCACATGATGGTTAGTCTGAGATATTTTAGTGTAGACCTATTAGGTAACTGGAGAATAAGGTACACGTTTTTTCCCACTAGTGTGTTTTGTCATGAATGAAAAAGAATTATTATTAGATGTCTAGCAAGATCATAAATAAGACCAAAACCTGAAACAAAATAAAACTATTTTAAACAGAAGTGATGACAAATCAACTGAAATTGTCCCTTTTTGTTTCTTTTGTGAGGATGCTATTCCAAGTCGACGGAGACACACACTACGAACGGTACATTTAAACACTCACATGCGAAATTATTACTGTTTCAGAAAACAGAAACCAGCACCTGAGACAGTGAATTTTAAAATACGGGAACAACTCATTCCACAGAACAACTTTCTACTTATTTCTCACGTTTATTTTTGTTCTGTGATAAATCAATGAACATTGTATGTGTGTAATTACTCTTGCCTTCGGACTCTGATGGACATTTAGTAAATAATGTGGACAAAAATATCAGTAACGCCAAAATATAGAGTAATACTGGGTATCTACGAAACTGAACTTCAATGAGATGCAAATTCTTTTGTATCTTTTATTTACTTAATTGACAATAATATAACGTGTAATCATAGATAAATCTTTTTAACACAGCTGTGGATCAACCTGAAGTAATGTGTATTTTATTTTTGGAAGCTGTAAATATACTGAATTACGAAATTAGTTAAAGTGCGATTTTGTGTCGTAAGTGTTGATTACGGAAAGTACAAAACAATTGAAGACATTCTTTTTAAGGTTTCTTTGACGTGACCAGTAGTTTGAGAGGAATATTTCACGTCATTCACTTTGTCCCTTCGTAAACAAAGATATGAAGCAATGCAGTAACGAAAGTAGCAACCTTTTTGCAGGGATCCTACACTATAAAATCCGTTTGCGGGCCCGTTTAAAACTTCTTTGCAAGTTCCGAAGAACAACAAAAAATTCATTTTCAATGTTGCTCTTACAAACTACTTATGAACTACTTACGAACTAGGACGGCACAAATATCCATGCCCGAGGGGGGATTCGAACCCCCGACCGTAGTGGCCGTGCAGACCGTGACTGGAGCGCCTCAGTCTCCTCGGCCACCGCGGCCGGCTATCCAGATTTGTTCGTCCGTTACTAGAAAATGGTAAACACTTAACTTCGCCCAACAAATACCACATATAATTTCTACGAATCTTTATCTCGCTGTTACCACATATACATTCACAAAATGATGAAAGGCAGAAGTTCACCGCTTGCCACATTTTCGCTCTTCATGCAGCCCCCATGACGTTTTTTTTTCCATTACATCTTAACTACTAACTCTATTCGGAACTTTGTTAGCAGACAATATGTATGTATGTATATCAATGAATGCATCAAGAAAAATATATCACTCAAGTCACATAGATCACCCTTTGACGCTTTAAAAACTACCACCAATGCCTGTAAGCTGGTCTATTGTATTAAGATTACGCCTTTGTTATAGGTGGGTTTGCAGTGTTGATAGCCGCGCGGGAGTAGCCGAGCGGTCTGGAGCGACACGTTGCGGATCGCTCGGCCTCTCGCAGTCGGAGGTTCGAATCCTCCCTCGGGCATGAATGTTTGTGTCGTCTTTAGTATAAGTTAGTTCATTAGTAGTTCGTAAGTTTAGGAACTGATGACCTCGCAGTTGAGTCCCATAAGCTTTACAAACATTTTTGAACATTTGCAGTGTTGAGGCTACGGCAATGAGTTACAGGAGCACAATATTCAGCCTACGTAACTATAAAACTGCCAACAACTGTGTCCCTTAACGAACAGTCATTTTACATAGTCGCTGTTCAGTGAAATTTATTTCTACCTTGATCACTAGTTCAGCCGATAACATGCACTAATAGAGAGAGACTGACTATCTCTAAGTCTCGTGACCTTAATGCGTAACAGTGCTTCCTGATTTGTAATGTTCATTTGTATTAGGTAACAACTTTTCAGCAGAGACCGCGATAATCCGGACCTTACAGAGTTTCAGTGAATGTCGGGAGTTTTTCATTGGTTTGTTTGTTTTTTGATAGACACGGCAAATCAAATGGCATACAGATAATGATTAAAGGAATCGAAAACTTATGTAACATCTGTCATACAATCAAATATTTACTGAGCTATCGCTGTTTTTCTGTAGCTACCAAAAGATGAACTGGAATAACGTAAAAGCAATAAGTAAAATGATAACATTAATATCATAGCATGGAATTAGAATCCTGAAAGGGCAATCAGGAACATTAAGTTTTGTTTCCAAGCTGATATTCCAGCTACCAAATATTTTAATTGTAAGTTATATAAAATGGCGGGTTACCATCATTTTGGGCGTTCTAAAATTGTACGGATATTATCTCCGGTGATGATATCGTTGAGTAGGTAGTAAACAGAGTTTTGTTCAGTTTCGTAAATAATGTAACTGCTTGTTTTATCACTTTCCTGGCCTTACTTGCCGTATATCTGCTTGTTTTAGAACAGTTGGGTTTGGTTAGAGAAGGTACAGAGCTAGATTCAACGTTTTAATATGGAGTACTTACAGTTTCCTATTATTAATATCTGCTGCTATGCCTATGCACTTCTTGTCGTAACAATTTTATAAAACGGCAATTGAACCACCATGTGTTTCTTAAAACCTTGTTGAGAAAATTATTTGTGCGTCACATCTTTGTCCCCAGAGTTGAAATTTTGCCGTCGATAGCTCACATATCATTCAGTTATTGTTGGGGGGCTGGGGGGGGGGGACTGAAGGAAGCCAGACAGCCTGAGGAGAGAATTGTGAAAAGCGTGTCAACTGGGAAGCAAAATTTTGTCAAAACTATAAGTAAGTGAGCCGATCGAAATTGTGTACTCAGTTCTCTCTAAAGCGATGCTGCCATCAGATCGGAAAAAAATCGAAATACTACATTCAGTTTTCCGAAATTGCTCTAGTGCGGAAGGTTGTATGCGGTACCTCGTTTCAATCGCATTAGAAATTCCGAGAAGGCAAGTGTTTGGATAAGTGACGTTCATGACTAGAATCGCTTAACAATGGAAATACACCTGGATAAAAAGAAAAGGGTGAAATTCTACAGTAGTTATGCAGAAGACTTGGTTTCCCCCAAGCTCTGGGGGGAAAAACACAAATTCACTTTTTCATAAGTACTTAACTTCGCATCTGAAGAAAGAAATTTGTATCTTTACTAGTATATACAGTCTACTAACTTAAGTAGGGTGGGGGGGGGGATGTAGATGTAGATATAATCGGCACGGACGGGAACGAGATAACCGCCCCTCCCCCTCGAGCCCCCGGAGTTCCTATCACGCCATCAATGGAGACTTCAAAGTTTCATTTTCATTCTCACGGTATCGAGTATTTCTTCCACGAAGTATTGCTAGGGGTCTTTCAATAAATAAAGACCTTTTTGTAAATCCGTTAATAAATATACGAAAACTTGCAGATGTGATTTAAATTTAATGTTTCTTCAGGGCTTGTGCGAAGTTTTGAACTATCACGACAGGTGGTACAGCTGTAATGTGCTATGAAAAAGGTGTCCATGCAATACACTAGTTACAAGCAACGGGCTATAATTAAATCTTGCTTGCGGAAAAGAAACGACGCTGTACAAACATCGTAAATGTTTGTGAGCTGTGTCAGAAAATGATGCAGCTGGTAAGAACACTGTAAGACGATCTATGGGTTGAGGTTGAGAGAGTTAAACTGACTAAGATCGGGTACGTTCGGGAAGTCTTGTCACAGCTACTCCTCCAAACTTCGTTGAATCGTGAGGATGTTATTATTACTGATGCAGATCGACACATATTAACTCGACGATTGGCTCTACAGCTTTCGGTTTGTGTTGGAAGTCCCTGTAGAATGTTTGACATAAAACATAAGAAACATAGAAAAATCACTTTTTCAACAGTGGAAAGAGTCTGAGGCCGATGGAGAAGCTTTTCTGTAACATATCATTGTACGTGAAGAAGCATGGATGCATCAGTTTCAGCTCTGACGAAGAGGGAGTTGCTCTTACACAACATTGGCGCAAGAACAGCCTACATGAGGGGGGGGGGGCTATGTAGGGAAACAGAACGTCTACAAGAAATGTTGATAAATGTCGTCACCATATACTAACTCTTAAGAATAAATGTGTCATGGAAAGAAAAATAAGCGTCAAAGAAAAGTTTCTTAAGCGAAGCTTTTACTCATTTTTTCCTATTTGGGGTATACCCGGCAGGACACGTTGGCCATTAATCGGGTAGCGCTCTCGGCAGAATGGAAGTGAGACTGGTTTTACCGGTTGGCGGCAGGTGGCGAGCATCCTTGAAACTTCTGTCCGCATAAACTGAGAGTCATCGCGGCTGCGATCGTTCGCAGGAACTGCTTGCAGGTAGACGGCAAACTGAGTACATGGATTCCTCTGCAACACATGAAATCAGGCTGAAAGCTTTTCTGTGAAATACGAGCACAATGCAACGTATCAAGCAAGTAACTAAACAGTCGACACAAAACGTGAAACCTTTAATTGAATTTTGTGACAATCGTGAGATTATATTTACGAAGCGCGTCCAGAAAGTAAGTTCCGTTTGGTAATAAAATGAAATTGTACACAGATACAGAAGAAATTTTTATTGCACAAAATTCTACAACTCTTAAACTAGTTTTCCACATTACTGCCGAAATTTTGCAGGCATTTGTCATAGCGTGGCACCAGGTTTTGTATACCTTCTTCATAGAAATCTGCCGCCTGTGTCTTCAACCTATTGGAAACAGTTTCTTTCAGCTCGTCGTCATTGGTGAAGTGATGACACCCAAGGAAAGACTTGAGATGTAAAAACAGATGAATGTCGCTAGGAGCGAGGTCAGGGCTGTACGGAGGAGTTTGTGACACTTGCGAGGAGTGACACTCGCGGGGAAAGGGAATGTGTAGACACTTGCGTGGAGAACCGGAAGCTGCAGATAGTGAACAGGGTGTTCCAGAAGTAGGGATACACCACCCATACTCCACGCCCTCCAGCCGCTACCTGTGCCATATTCAGGGAAAGGCCTACCGAGCGAGGTGGAGCGGTACTAACGGGACGAATCTATATTCGCATTTATCGCAAATGCGTATGTTTCCTGTCCCTAATAATACCTCTAAAAATAAACAGTTGATCAAGGCACTGAAAGCAAGAGCAGATCTTTGGGTGTATTACTACAAATAACTAAAAACACAATTTGATCATGGAACTATAGACAATCTCATTATAAAAGTTTTTTGTAGGTGGTTTTGAGCAGCTTTTAAATATGTTAGGAATTGCATTATGAAATATAGACAGCTACACCTTATGTTTATTATGAGATATCGATTTCGGCTGATTTCAGGTCATCTTCAAGTCTCAAACAACAGGTATTACTTATGCATTTTTCCAGTGGCACTCATAACCTTTAACTGTTTGCACACGAGGTCTAACTTCCTGAGTAAATGTGCTGCTTCTTGTAGTTTCAACACCACAGTAGCCTTTTTCTTGAATGTTCTGAATGTAAATCTTCACACAGACGTCTTGAGGAGGAGATTGATATGGATATCTGATTGTAAACCACTGCCTATTACCTTAGACCTTTTTCACTGTACTGAACAGGAGTTCCACGTATTCCGTAATTTATATTTATGTAGTTAACAGGCAATGTATTTTATAACCAATTATTGGCTGCCAATTTCCCTTCATTTTTCCTGGAAGTCTTGCAACTTGTTTCTCCCTGTTGGTTTATGCCAAGTTCGGAGTAAAAATGATTCTATATAACGGTGATAGTAAATAGAGTTTATCTTTAGCATTTTTCGGTGTGTGACATTCCCTTACACATTCCGTATTTCATACATTTCTTAGATGTATTTGTAATTCGAATACAACCAAATCGTTTTGGGGTCTACGAATAAACACTTCAAGTATGTAAAACACTCATTGACTTATTATTAACGTTTTTTAATTGAAGGTTTAAGGTTGCGTCTTCTATTAAAAAGCATAGTAGCTATTTTTAAAGAGATGGAAGTTGCGTGATATTGGGGTTAACTACATAGCGTTCAATTACATCAACGTATCTGTGCATGATGCCTAATATATTTATTGCTTCCGCAAGTGTCTTGATATGCTTAGTGTTCTGAATAATATGCTTTTAGGAGGTATGACTGTGGAAAGTCATCGTCTTGTAGTAGCAAAGAATGTCCTAATAACTCTCCAAACATTATCATATTAAAATAACTTTTTGTTTTCCGGAGGAACACTCAACGAATTAATATGTAGTTAGAACAAGTTACTATATTGCTCTTCAGCTTGCAAAGGGTTGTGCAATTTCACTGAGTTTCGTGTTATTTGGACAGTGTGGAAACTTGACAACAGCAGCGCTAGACTTGTTGGTGTGCCTGTACCCAGGAAAAGCCATAAGCCGCCCCAAGGGCCCCGGGTTCCCCGCAAGTGTCACTCCCCGCAAGTGTCACTCCTCCCAAGCGTTCCAACCCCGTACGGAGGATGGTCAAACATGTCCAGCCAAATCCCTGAAGTAGGTTTTTCGTCACATTTGCAGTATGTGGTCGTGCGTTGTCGTGATGCTAAACAACTCCTTTTGACAGCAGTCCCCGGCGCTTATTCTGAATTGCACGGCTCAATTTCCGAAGTGTCTCGCAATAAGCATCTGCTTTGATTGTTTGACCACGCGGTAAGAAGTCAATGAGTAGGATGCCTTTCCAGTCCCAGAACACTGTGCACATAAACCGAGGTGTCATGATTTGATTCGGCTTTACCTTTGGTGGGGGTGAAGCGTGCCTCCATTCCATTGTTTGCCGCTTACTCTCAGGGGTGTCGTAAGAAACCCACGTTTCATCTCCAGTGACTATCCATCTCAGAAATTCTTCGCCGCTTTCAGCATAACGGGTCAAAAACTCAAGTGCTCTACCCATCCGTTGTGTTTTATGTTGCTCAGTGAGAATCTTTGGTACCCAACGTGAGCAAAGTTTACGGAATTTCAGTTGTTTGGCAACAATTTCATGCATCAGTGATCGTGAAATTTGGGGGAAGTCCATAGCGAGAGCACTAATTGTAAACCTACGGTTTTCCTGGATCTTGTCATCAATCGCGTGAAGCAGTTCTTCTGTAACCAAAGGTGGACGCCCACTTCGTTCTCATCGTGCACATCACTACGCCCGCCATTGAACTGTCGGACCCATCTTCTCACCATCGAATCACTCATCGCATTTGTACCGTAAACATAGCAAATTTGCCGATAAATTTCACTTGGTTTCACTTTCCTCGCATTCAGAAAACAAATCACCGACCTGATTTCACAGGCGGCGGGATTTTCAATCAACGCCGACATTTCAAACAAGCACAACAAAGCGTACGTAACTGACAGCGATCTCCAAATGGCGCACATTCTTCTCCTTGATACACATTGTCTACAGCGCATGTGCGGAACTGCAATAAATTGAAATGGAACTCACTTTCTGGACGCGCCTCGTATTACCTTTTTATCAGCCTTCAGACTGGTTCAACGCGGAACATATGCTAATCTTTTCATCTCACAGTAGCATTTACGCCTATCGTATTCTCATTTATCGTATATATTATAATAAACCGCTTTTTTATCATCATGTACGATAGAAGTCATTCTTTAATTTATTTTCACATGTCCCTTAAATCTGCCACTTTTTAGTATTTTTCAAATAGCCCTTTTCAGGTTGAATCTGCATGGAATCTTCTTATTTCTTAACTTTTCAAGCCACTTAAGTTTCAGCATCATTTTGAAATATCACACCTCAATCGCTTCTGTTCTCTTCTTTAGCAAATTTCCTACGGTCCTTGGTCCCTTCCACGAAGGGTTGCTATACATAAGTACACTTTCAGAACTATTTTCTAGCGTTTTCCGTACTTTATGTTACTAGAATTCCTTGGACCAAGAATGCTTCCTTCCTCTGACACAATATTCTTTTCAGAGTCTTCCTTGCTTCGTCCATCATATGCCATCTTGAGAACTAGAATTCTTTCAGCTCGTCTATCGGAATGTTTCCAAATTTGATTTTAAATATTAGTCACATTTCTGCCTCTTCAATTCTGAGGTTCTTCGGCTACTGCAGCTGGAGACGAAATGTCAGGAATAAATTTTATACATCGACCACGGCCTCTTAGACCAGATGTTTTAACTGAAGAAAACGCCAGCCCTGAAAGCTTACATTGTTATTTCTGCTTCTTAATACTTTATTTGTTCACTATATATTTACATTTTGGGCAAAGTTTATTTTTCATTCGATTCACCTTAATTAGAAGACTGTTATGGAAGCAAAGAGAACTACACTGCAAAAATGTTCAAATGTTTGTACAGCTTATGGGACTTAACTACGGGGTCATCAGTCCCTAAACTTACAAACTACTTATGAACTAGCTAACACTAAGGACGGCACAAATATCCATGCCCTACGGGGGATTCGAACCCCCGACCATAGTGGCCGTGCAGACCGTGACTGGAGCGCCTCAGTCCCCTCGGCCACCGCGGCCGGCGAACTACACTGCAAAAATAATATAAACGTAGCCAAAGTCTTGCAGACAAAGACTAAACGATGCCAAAATTAGCGTAAGGAACGCCATATCAGAGGCGTTCTACGACTTTGAAAGCAAAGTTGTGTATACCGACTTGGCATATAATCCTACGAAACTTTGGTCATTTGCCAAATGAGCAACCAGGTCGAAACGCCAGATGTTCAGATACTCCGCAATGCCACATAAATGACCGTTGTACTAAATGTCTCTTTCGAAAGCTGTTTCACAGAGAAATATTGCACTGTTATTCCTCCTCCAAACCAACGCACAAACGACAAAATAGCAATGTTCAAATGCATGTCAGTAGGATAGACGAGGAAAGATGGCTGGACCTGCTTGGATACCAGTTCGATTTTAAAATGAGTCATCAGCATCTCAGCCTTTTCCCACGTCATATGAGGTCGAAGTTGCTTTGCTGGATCCTTCTCTTCCACATATGTCTGTCCAGTGCTTCTTCTCTGAGCCATCCCTCCTCCCGTAGCTCCCCTGCTACCTTTTCTTTCCATCTCAGTTTCGGTCTTCCTCTTTTCCTTGATCCTTCGATTTCTAGAACTCTTCTCCACACATTGTAATCCCCTCTTCTCTACACATGTCCATACCACCTTAGCCTACGTTCTTAGATCTTTTGCTATGGGCGTTACTTTCACTGTTCCTCTGATGAACTCATTCTTTAGTCTATCATTTCGTGTCACCCCACTCATCCACCTTAACATTCTCATTTCTGCCACTTCCATCTTTTTCTCTTGGGATTTTGTAATTGCACAAGTTTCTGCACTATACGGCATCGCAGGCCTCACCACAGACTTTTAAAGCTTTCATTTCATTCTACAGCTAACGTTTTTAACATACGGTACTCCACTCAGTCTTCTCCATCCTATTTATCTTGTGCTGTATTTCGGTCTCCAGTTCTCCATCACTTTGCATGTAAAGCCTAGGTATTTAAATTTCTTGATCAGCCTCAGTTCTTCTCCTTGTAGGTTAATATATAGATCTTTGGTATCCTTTGGACACATATACTCTTTTCACCCTGCGAAGGAATTTGCTCCCTTCCATCAGCAGTGTATCGAAGGAGGGAAGCGTTTCTAGCATTGGAAAAATGTGCAGGTCATTTCCATTTTTAAGAAGGGTCGTCATTCAGATGCGCAAAACTATAGGCCTTTGTCTCTGACAACGGTCAGCTGCACAATTTTAGAACGCTTCTTATGTTCGAATATCACAACATTACTGGAGACCGGAAAGTTGGTCGGGAAGCGCCTCCACACGTCTAATTTATCGGATCGCCGATAAATTAGTCCCGACAAATCGGAACTTGTGTAGGGGCTTTATCTCTGGATGACGTCGTCATTCTCGATTAAAAGTAATCCATTCTCATGTCGTTGGTGCAATGTTAACACTCATATTTTATATAACTTCAGACCTTCTTCTTTTCTATTAAAATTATTCTGGTGTTCTCTATAAATGCGTGCATGTTAATGTGATGTCCTAGCTAAAACGCTCGTCTCATTAAATTTTATTTCATGGTTCCCATGTTGAAACCCATGTTCTGCTACTGCCAATTTTTCCGTGTGGCCGAGAAGACAGCTCCGTTTATGTTAAGCGGGTGTTGACGATTCTTTTAGTTGTTCCAATATATAATTGACCACAGCTGCAGGGATTTTTATATACCCCAGGTTTTGCTACGGGGTGAAGTGCGTCTTTTTGCTGATCGCAAGTATTCTTTGATCTTCTTGGTAGGTCCGTAGATCGCTTCGATGCCATGCATGGTCAATACTTTCCCGATTCGGTAAGTAATTCTGCTAATGTACGGAAGGAAAAATTTTCCAGATGGTTGCCGTTGTTGCTCGGAACTTCTGGATTCTTCTCTTCTCCGATGGAGAGCTCGATCA
Source organism: Locusta migratoria (assembly GCA_026315105.1). Classification (NCBI taxonomy): domain Eukaryota; kingdom Metazoa; phylum Arthropoda; class Insecta; order Orthoptera; family Acrididae; genus Locusta; species Locusta migratoria. The sequence goes on from CM048744.1 coordinate 505,662,332, forward strand.
ATTTCCTTGCCACAATATCCATTTTTCTTGAAGGCCGACCGTAAGTGATTTAGTTCATCCTCCAAGTAAACTGGCTCACAGATTTTGTTGGTTCTATACACCAATGTTTTAATGATTTCTCTTTTTTGCTTCGGATGACGGTTTGACTCCTTGTGGAGGTATCGATGAGTGTGTGTGTCCTTTCTATATACCTTATGGCCCAGCGTCCCGTCCTCCCGTTTGATTACCGATATATGCAGAAAGTTAAGTTGGCCATTTCTCCGCCGCGGTGGAGTAGCCGAGCGGTCTATAGCGCCTCGCTGCGGAGCGCGCGGTTGCTCGCCGTGCAGCTTCGAGTCCTCCCCGGGGCATGGGTGTGTGTGTTTGTCCGTAGGTTAGTTTACCTAGGTTTAAGTAGTTTGTAAGCTACCGACTGACGACCACGCAGTTTGGTCCGATAGATTTACAGACATTTGGCCATTTCTCTCTTTATCAATCGTGAACTGTATCAGTTGATTAAAGCTATTCAGATGCATTAAGAAGACATCCAGCTCCTCTTCATCATGGTTCCACACTACAAAGGTGCCGTCAACGTATCGGTACCACTTAGTTGGTTTCTTTCTGGCCGTCTGTAGCGTCTGCTGTTCGAAAAACTATACAAATAAATTAACGAAAGCTGGACTAGGCTACTCCAGTTGTTTGATATAATACTGAAAAAGAACATCATAAATTTTCTGGTGGGGTCGGGCCTCTGTGGCCCTGCAGAACGAGCCTCCACTGGTCGCCAGAGAGGTTAATTGGCATTTCATTGACATTTCATTCTGCATTTGGTTTGTGTCACAACACAGTGAATTTATAAGAAATATTTTAAAAACATGTACGTTACTGGTGTGGACATCAGTTGACCTTACTTGGAGGGTCCCCGCAGGCCTGCCCGAGCACGGCGCGGAGCGGGTGTCGTGGCGGCTGTGCGCGCTGAGCGGGCTGCTGTGCTGCTACCTGGTGTCGCAGTTCTACAGCTCGCAGCTGGTGGCGCTCCTGGCGGCCGGGCGGGCTAGCCTGCCCTTCCAGGACCTGCAGCAGGTGGCCGCGCAGTCCGAGTACGACGTCTACATGTACGCCGACTACGCCGTCACCAAGTACGCGCAGGTGGGCACTCTCATGTCCGTGTTCTCAAACATAACTTTTACATTAAAAAAGTTACTTTTCCTGACGACATGCAGCTCTACTGTATTAATTCAGAATGAAACTTTCACTCTGCAGCGGAGTGTGCGCTGACATGAAACTTCCTGGCAGATTAAAATTGTGTGCTGGAACCGGGACTCGAACCTGGGACCTTTGCCTTTCGCGGGCAAGCGCTCTACCGACTATGCTATCCCGACACGACTCACGATGCCGCCTCACAACTTTACTTCCGCCAGTACCTCGCCTCCTACTTTCCAAACTTCACAGAAGTTCTCCTGCGAATCATGCAAGACTAGCGCTTGCCGGCGAAAGGCAACGGTCCCAGGTTCGAGTCCCGGTTCCGGCACACAATTTTAATCTGCCAGGAAATTTCTACTGTATGAATATTTGATGATGCCATCCTCATGAGTAAAATATTCCTAACGTAAAATAGTCCTCCATTCGGAAGTCTGGGCAGGGACTACTCAGGAGGATGTCGTCGTCAGGACAGACGACACTGGCATTCTACCGATCGGAGTGTGGAGTGTTAGATCCCTTAATCGCGCAGGGAGGTTAGAAAATATAAAGACAGAAATGGATAGGTTGAAGTTAGATATAATAGGGAGTAATGAAGTTCCGTGGAATGAGGAACAGGATTTCTGGTCAGGTGAGTACAGGATTATAAATACAAAATCAGTTGCGGGTATTACAGGAGTAGGTCTGATAATGAATAAGAAAATAGGAACGTGGGTACACTATTATGAGCAGTGCAGTGATCGCATTCTCGTAGTCAAGATAGATACAAAGCCAACATCGACTGCAGTAGTTACAAGTTTATATGCCCACTAGATCTGTCGATGATGAGGAGATCGAAGAAATGTATGAGGAGGTAAAGAAAATTATTCAAACAATTAAGGGAGAGGGAAACATAATTGAGATGGGAGAGTGAATAGGGACTGATGACCCCGAAGTTAAGTCCCATAGACTATACAAACATTGGAACATTGGAACATTGCAGAGTGAAATTCGGTAGTAGGAAAAGGAAGGGATGGAAAAATAGTGTGTGAATGCGGATTGAGCAAAAGTAATGAAAGAGGTAGCCGCCTGGTAGAATTTTGCATGGAAGATAATTTAATCATAAAAATCCCAGGTTTAAAAATCACAAAAGAAGGTTGTATACGAGGGAGAGGCCAGGAGACACCGGTAGGGAGCAGATAGATTTTATAATGGTAAGACATAGATTCCGGAACCAGTTTTTGAACTGCAGTACATAGCCAGGAGCAGATATAGATTCTGACCATAATGCGTTGGTCATGAACTGTAGGCTGGAAAAAAAAAAAAAAAAAAAAAAAAAAAAAAAAAAAAAAAAAAAAAAAAAAACAGCGGAAAGGTTGGAAAATAAGATGTGACTTGTATAAATTGAGGGAACCTGTAGTACTTAAGAATTTCAGAGGGAGCTTTGGGCAACAATTGACAGAATCAGGAAGAAATAAACAGTAGAAGAGGAATGTATAGCATTGAGTTATTAAATATTGAAGGCAGTAGAATATCAAATAGGTAGAAAGGCAAGACCTAGAAAAAATATCCTTGGATATCACAGGAAATACATTTAATTAATAAAAGGAGAAAATATAAAAATGCAGTAAATGAAACGGGTAAAATGGAGTACAGACGACTAAGAAACGAGATTGACAGGAAATACAAAATAGCTACGCAACAGTCGCTAGAAGGCAAATGCAAGTCTGTAGATAATGTTTAAATAGGGGAAAAATAGATACCGGCTACTGGAAAATAAAACACACATTTGGAAACAAGAAAAATTACTGCGTGAATATCAAGCACTCAGATGGAAAACCAGTTCTCAGCAAAGAAGGGAAAGCTGAAAGATGGAAAGAGTATATGCAGGGGCTCTAAACAGGAAATGAACTTAAGAGACAATATTTTAGGAAGGGAAGAGATGCGTAAGATGTATGAGACAGGGAAAATACCCTCAGACTTTAAGAAAAATATAATAATCACCATTCCAAAGAAAGCAGGTGCAGACAGGTGTCAAAAGTTTTAGAACCATTAGTTTAATAAGTCATGGTTGCAAAATTTTAACGCGATCTATTTACAGAAGGATGGAAAAGCTGGTAGAAGCCCACCTCGGGGAAGATCAGCTTGGATTCAGGAGAAATGTAAGAACACGGGAGGAGCACTAACTTTGCGGCTTATCTGAGAAGATATAGTAAGGAAATGGAACCCTACATTTCTAGCTTTTGTACATTTGGAGAAAGCTTTTGACAATATTGATTGGAATACACTCTTTCAAAATCTGAAACAAGCAGGAGTAAAATATAGGGAACGGAAAGTTATTTACAACTTGCGCTTCAGTACCCGGTATTGCAGCTATATTTCTTTTGTGATACAAACTGTGAAGTTCTGGGATGCACTTTATTTGGAATTAACGTCATAAGGTGTTATTAATAGACCGTATTTAAAAGTATACAATAATATTTTGCTGTGTAGATGTCCACAAGTGTGAATATGCGGGAGCGCCGTGATTTTTGTAAAGGAAGCGACTTGTTACGAAAATGATTTTATTTGCATATAATTTTTAGTTCCTCTCCTATTTCTTCAGTCTACGTATAACGGAATTTTTTTCCTTCTAAGCAACATAAATTTTTGTCATTTTTATTATAGACCACCGTAAAACATAGACTTAATAGAAGTTACTCAGACTGGAGTATGTTAGAGAGCTCACTTCAGAAAATGGAGAATGTTCTGCGGTCGTGAGAAACTTCTCTATTTTTACTCATACGAATTAGGAGAATGTTGTGAGCAACTCCTCCCACCCTTTTACTCACGCTGAGAAAATACTCGATTGATGTATATTCTCTGACTCCCTTTATGCAAGCGAACCTGAGACTGTATAAAGTAGGAGATTCATATGGCCCAAAGTCTATAATAATAATAATAATAATAATAATAATAATAAAACAGTACAATATCTCATTTACTTCAATGAATAATGCGTAAATACTATCATACTTTGTCTATTTTATTTTTATTTTTTTACGGTAGTGGGGTGTCAGTGGCGTGAAGTTCGTACTATTTTTAATGGCTATATCTTTATTATTTGATGTTAAAAAATAAAGAAGCTTGGTCTCAGTAAAGAAAAAAGGTCTTCAGCGTAACTTATACTCTGCATATGAGCAGGCAAACTGATACGAAATATCGTGGGGTGTTTACTTAAAATTACTTTGTAAGTTAACCACCCTCAGCTTCCTACCAGTTGGCGCCTTGCTCAGTGATTATTTACGGTGTTACAAGCAGATGTTATTGTCCTGATAAAATTGTATTGCAACGGATAACGACGTTTTACACACAAAAGACTGCAGCAACTGATAGCATACCGGTGGCAGTTCCCTTACTAGATGAAATTCCCCCATTTATATTCTCGCTATTCCCTTTTGAATATTCTCACTCTCCTTTTAATCATTAAGCATAAATGGGACTCAGAATTTCATAAAAACAACTAGAGACGAAATGTTTAACTATTTACACAAATTTATTAAATACACTGTACATCATTTTAAAGCCAAAAATACAAAATATTCATTCACTAAATGTATCACCAATGGATTGAGACAAGGATCGTAACCTTACATTCATACATTCAACTCTCTCATACTGCACCCATGTAGCTATACACAACATTCCCATTATACGAAATCATTTCCCCGCTGAAATAGAGACAGAATTAACACAACCAACACAGTTCCTGATTCTTTATCATGGAGGCCACCATACTCACATCCTTCCTCTTCGACAGCCGGAAACGTTCTCCCTCTCGTGGCCGCTCCCCGTCCTAACCGATCCTCCCGTTCCAGTTCGCGAGTAGCCGCGCCCTCATTGGCTTGTGATCTAACGGGATCTTCTGCCAACCTCCGAATTCTGAAGGAACTCGCAAGTCGCAGCCACTTGACCATCTCATCGCCAAGGAAACCTCTCTGCCACACCCCAAAACTAAAGTTGGCAAACCTACCGAGTGTTCTGCATCTCTGCCGTTCCAGACGCGGCTTCATGCACAGTTACAGACCCTCACACACACAAACACATAGGGTATAAGAGGAGTTGGGTACTGTGGAGCAAAGCTCCTTATGTGAGCGGCGCTCACTTATTTGTCCTGCAATAACAATTTTAATAAATAATAGAGCATTCTTGTCTCCACCTAGTACATCCCCCATTATAGTGGCACTAAAGGCCAAGCACACTTTTACGAAATGATAATTTGATGAAAGTAACGTACACTGTAGTATACAAGGATTTAATGGAATGATACTACAGTATCGTTTCAACTTATCTTTACATTAATATTGACCCTCCCCCCTCCGCCCGAAAATATATTCTATATTCGTGACTGATTTTTTTTCTACTTCTAGGAAGGTCAATCAATAATTATTATATTTAAATTTACATAATTTTCTGGTGAATGGCAACGAAAATTTTTCTGCAATATATTTATGTTACACACCTCTCAGGGTCGTTAAGAAATCTGAAAAATGAGATATGAGGTATCTTTTTATGGGCGTTGTAGAATTCCATTGTACTACAAACGTTCCCCGTTCCAAAACCCACCACGAAATGGAACAGAAGCCACGAATAACATGACTTACAAGGTGCGTATGAAAAGTTCGGCGACGAACGGTCCCATATTTTACAAACCGCTTTGTGGGAGGACGAGGTGCCCGCGCATACACATTGAGGGACGTGTCAACAAGAGCCCCCAGCGTGCAAAGCACTGCAGAGAAGCGGTCGCAAACGCTGACCCAGCTAACAGAGCCAGTGTGAGAACTCTTATTATTGCAACATCAATTTGTATTCAAGGGTAATACTGTCAACGCGAAATTTACGTGGGAATTCTGAAATTGCTGTTGCAACGCATCCTGCGGGTTCGGCCAGAAACTGTACCGGAGTGGAGAATGGAATTTCCTGCATGACAACGCCCGTCAGCACACTGCGATCTGCGTGCTCAACTTTATCTACATCTACATCTACATGGGATACTCTGCAAATCACATTTAAGTGCCTGGCAGAGGGTTCATCGAACCACAATTATACTATTTATCTCCCATTCCATTCTCGAATAGCGCGCGGGAAGAAAGAACACCTGAATCTCTCTGTTCGAGCTCTGATTTCTCTTATTTTATTCTGATGATCATTTCTACCTATGTAAGTGGGAGTCAACAATATATTTTCGCATTCGGAGGAGAATGTTGGCGATTGGAGTTTCGCAAGTAGCCCACGCCGCAGCGATAAGCGCCGTTGTTGTAATGATTCCCATCCCAGATCCTGTATCATTTCCGTAACGCTGTCTCCCCTGTATCGTGACAATACGAAACGAGCTGCCCTTCTTTGGACTCTTCCGATGTCCTCCGTCAAACCCACCTGATAAGGATCCCACACTGGGCTGCAATACTCCAAAAATGGACGGACAAGCGCAGTGTATGCAGTTTCTTTAGTAGTTCTGTTGCATCTTTTAAGGGTTCTGCCAATAAAACGCAGTCTCTGGTTCGCCTTTCCCACGATATTATCTATGTGTTCTTTCCAGTTTAAGTCTGAAGTAATAGTAATTCCTAGGTATTTTGTGGAGTTTACGGCCTTCACATTTGATTCATTTATGTTGTAAACAAAGTTTAACGGATTTCTTTTCGTACTCATGTGGACGACTTCACATTTCTCATTATTTAGAGTCAATTGCCAATTTTTACACCATACTGATATCTTATTCAGATCGTTCTGCAGTTGGTTTTGATCTTCAGATGATTTTACTAGACGGTAAATGACGGCGTCATCTGCAAACAACCTAAGAGAGCTACTTAGATTTTCCCCTAAATCGTTTATGTAAATAAGAAATAGCAGAGGACCAATAACACTACCCTGTGGAACGCCCGATATCACCTCTGTTTTAGTCGATGCCTTACCATCGATTACTACGAACTGTGTCCTCTCTGACAAGAAATCCCCTATCCAATCGCAAATTTGGGGCGATATACCATAACCACGCAATTTGATTAAAAGCCGTTTGTGAGGTAGGTGTCAAAAGCTTTCTGGAAATCAAGAAATACGGAATCGATTTGCGAACCTTTGTCGATAGCACCCATCACTTCGTGTGAATAAAGAGCTAGTTGTGTTTCGCATGAACGATATTTTCTAAAGCCGTGTTGACCTTGGGTCAATAGATCGTTCTGTTCGAGATAATTCATAATATTTGAATACAGGATATGTTCCAAAACCCTGCTGCAAATTGACGTCAATGAAATAGGCCTGTAGTTCAGTGGGTTACTCCTACTGCCTTTCTTGAATATAGGTGTGACCTGTGCAACTTTCCAATCTTTTGGTACAGATCCTTCTATGAGAGAGCCGTTGTATATGACTGTTAAGTAAGGAGCTATCGCTTCAGCATAATCAGATAGAAATCTAATGGGTATACAATCCGGACCAGAAGACTTGTTCTTGTTAAATGATCTTAGTTGCTGCACTACTCCGATTATATCTACTTCTATGTTACTCATTACGGCATCTGTTCGTAATTCGAAATCTGGAATACTGGTTTCGTCTTCTTTGGTGAATGAGTTTCTAAAAGCTAAGTTTAGTAACTCTGCTTTAGTAGCGCTGTCATCGGCAGGATCGCCATTACTATCACGTAGTGAAGGTATTGTTTGTGACTTGCCCCGAATATATTTAACATATGACCAAAATCTCTTTGGGTTTTCAGTCAAATTACGAGAAAGAGTTTCGTTGTGATAAATATTGTAGGCATCTCGCATTGAAATCCTCGCTAAATTTCGAGCTTCTGAGTACGATCGCAAATCCTGGGGATTTCGAGTTCGTTTAAATTTAGTATGCCTTTTCCTTTGCTTTTGCAACAGTGTCCTGACCTGTTTTGTGTACCAAGGGGGATCGCCTCCTTCTTTTATTAATTTATTAGGTATAAAACTTTCAATTGCTGTTGATACGCAACGTCACTGTGCTTGCGCATCCTCCTTATTCTCCAGACTTCTTTCAGTTTTCCCGCCTTAAATTAGTCCTGAAAGACTTAAGCCCTTTTTAAACGATGAACGATAGTGAACAAGATAGATAATAGTCTACTGAAACGCTCCTAGCGTACTAGCCCTGAACTACAAACCCATGCAAGATCTTGTGGCAGCGTGTTTAGACGATGAATGTAATCAGACAGTAATACTCGATGTTGAAAGTGAGGTTATGACTGGTGATCTGTTATGTACGAAGTCATAGTTTAATACTGGAATTGAGGAAACAACGCTAAATGTTATTGACGGTCAAAGAAAACTTTGCAATGTATGTTTTTGGTCAACTTAGTGTGGTAAAGTGCTGGGAAGTGAAACAACGTTTCAGAACATCAACATCTATTTTCAAGCAAAAAAATAAACGTATGAAAACATCAAACGATATTTATAAGAGCATAAATAGAGCTTGTTTACTTTATCTACTACGATTTGCCCGCTGATATTGTTAATAACGTCATGCACAACTGAATTTTTGTCCTTCATTTGGACTGACTTTTTCCATTTAAAATGTTATTTAATGAAAATTGCGTCATCAAATTACAATCTTATTCAAATAAACAATTGGCGTCAGTCTTTTCTGTTACAATATTGCTAAAAATAAACCATTTTTCGGTTTCAAATATACGAGCTCACTTTTAGGAGGACGCTCAATTGAGATAAATGTTTCAGTCTTCATGTAACATTTTCATTTTACCGCTAAACCAAAGTATAATAATAAAGTAAAGATTAACAAGACACATTTGCGTGCAAACAGTGTAACCGTCGAATACAACATGAAAATCGCGTGACGAAAATACGTTAACTTGCGATATTAGCAGACGACCTTTCTATCAAAACATTCTTCTTGAGCAAGCACACGTTGGCGTGAGGTGACGGTCTGGTGACGGACAGTGTGTATTCCTCCATTAGAAGTACATTTTGTAACACATTCTGATCATAAGCTTCGACAAAACGCAAAATATACGTAAATGTGAAGGAAAATGGAGGACTAACTGGAGCGGTAACTGCAGCAGTCAGCTACTAGGTCGCGCATGCGCAGTGAACCCACTAGTACCGAATTTAGAACTGGCCCTATTTCTTTATCGCTATGATCGTCAATACTAGCGCGATCATACTAGTGCAGCCGTTCAAACGACAGACGGCCACCATTAACGCAACAAGTTCGTTTATCGTTTAAAACGGGATTTACGCTTCGAAACGGTTGCGGAGATCCAACAACTCGTGACCTCAGTGCTTCGAGCGATTCTACAAGAAGCGTTTGCTGACAGTTCCCAGCAGTTGTACAATCGACGTCAGAAGTGCATTGTTGCATTGTGTGCGATTACTTTGATGGCCAGTAAAGGTATTTTGTTGGTAACTCTGGTTTCCTATATTTCCTGACACCATTCACCGAAGTTTGAGACGTACCTTGTACAATGAACGAATTACCGCCTACTAGGCAGTGTGACCTGCTGGCAGCTTGGCGCGCAGCTATCGTGGTGGGAAACCAAAAATTCGCTCGAGATCGTGAATGGTATGTTACGCTTGCGGAAGTGCAAGGCTGCATGGTACTGCGATTCACTTGCTGCTGGATTTACACAACATTCGCAAGAACTAAGCAAGAAACTTCCACAAGTAACTTCCATCAATAACTTTTAGGCACCGTTCACATGTACTTTTAACGAAAAAGAGGAATATTTCAGTTTGAGAAGATACTTAGAAGGCCACAACACGGAACCTACAATAATTTGTTTCTAGAACTGGGTTTCGAAAACGTTAGCTTTGAAAACATTTCTACAATGCCCATAAATTATTTGGGTTGTTTATTAAAATCAATTAGACATGTCATATCAAAGCAGGACACATATAACATAATTATTTCAGCTAAGGGGCGGTTTTTACGTACATTCTAAAGAGTCACATCTTATTTTACACCATTGTTCTCTCAGCTTGTGGAAAAATTGCGTCTTTCTATTATGCCAGTTCCTAAAACGTCCTTCTTAGCGATATAAAATTTAGAAGAAATCTCGTTAAGTTCGTTGTGAGAGTCATTGCAATATACACTCCTGGAAATGAAGAAAAGATCATAAGTTCGTCGACCCAACAGAGGGAAATTTAATTGACACATTCTTGAGGATGTATACAACACATGGTCACACATACAGAGCTATACGCACTTGAGTGTAGTCCCCAGAGCTCGAGCAATGTCGACGCTGCTACCGTGTATGTCCTCCTTTTGCTGTATTTCTCCATTGGAGATGATGCTAGAGGTGCGGAATGGCTGCCATGCAGTTTCCACCTGGGCCAGATTTCATGCCTGCCGGCCGCGGTGGCCGAGGGGACTGAGGCACTCCAGTTACGGTCTGCACGGTCACTACGGTTGGGGTTTCGAATCCCCCCTCAGGCATGGATATTTGTGCCGTCCTTAGTATTAGCTAGTTCGTAAGTAGTTTGTAAGTTTAGGGACTGATAACCCCATAGTTAAGTCCCATAAGCTATACAAACATTTGAACATTTTTTGATTTCATGCCGCTCATGCAGACCGCGCAACGTGACGTTTCACCCGGTCACAACCATACTTAATGGGGGACAGATCTGGGGAAAATAATGGGCATGGAAGTTGACGTACACCTAGAAGAGCACTTTGGGTTGTACGGGATACGTGTGCGTGTGCATTATCCTGATGGAAATGCATATTGCCTAGCTGGTGAATGAGTGATAGCAAGAGGAGTTGGTTTCAATGTACCGTGTATTACTCAATGTTCTCGAGACGATCAGTACAGGAGAACATCCAGTGTAGGATTTGGCTCCCCACACCAAGATGCCAGACGCCGGCCCCGTTTGCCTCTGTGGCATACACTTCAGATTTGCACGGTCCCCTGCATGACACCACACACCCTAGCGACCACCAATGGCACTGAAGCAGCAGTACTCTCATAACTGAAGATGACACATCTCCACTCTCCCTTCATAAACGCGTACCGTGACACCACTGCAGGTGTGCTGAACGTTGTTGGGGTGTGAGTGGAGGACACCCAACGGCACGCATCATTGTGTGGGGGAGCCATATCCTACACTCACCATTCTCCTCTAGTGATCGTCTGGAGAACAATCAACAGTACACCATACACTGAAACCATCATTCAAGCCGTCTTGCTATTACTCATGCACCAACAATGCGATATTCTTTGCCAATAGGACAATGCACGTTAAATGTGTCCCGTATCACACAGCGTTCTGTTCAAGATGTACGTCAACTAACCTGGCCAGCACGATTCCCAGATTTATCCGCTATTGAGCATGTTTGGGACCGCACGAAATGTCGTGGTGGGCGGTCTGCATAAACGGAACGAAATGTAGCCCAGATGAGGCAACAGGTGGAAATTGCTTATCAGGCCATTCCATAAGATCACATTCGGTACCTCTACGATCGTCTCCATGGAAGAATTACAACTTGCATTTGTGCAAAAGTAGGGGGAATACACGCTACTAACACCGACATTGCGAACGCTCTGGTGACTGTACTCATATGCGTATGGCTCTGCCTGTACGATTGTGACCTGTATGAATCCTGAAGAATGTTTCGAAAAAAATTATCTCTGCTGGGTCGACAAATTCATGGTGTTCTTCTTTCATTTCCCAGAAGGGTATTAAATTTACTAAACATATGCACTTGTGCACTTATTTCCTTCATTCTATATTTAAAATCACTGTACACTTTCCACATTTCAGGGAAGTACTCCACAGCTTTATTTCATGTTTGGTATCTTGCTTTCTTCATTTTCTATTTCTGTTTTTTCTTAAGATATAGTACATGGAATGGTTGTATGAAATTAATCGTTAAATATGTTGATGCAGACGACATACTTACAAAAACTTGCGATTTCAACTTGAAGAAAATAGAAATGAATCCTAAAAGCTACAAGTAACGAGCAGAAGCTTTTTTCTGTTCATACTGTAAGTTGGATACTTGCAGCAAGTGAGTTGTGCAATAAATTGCAACATACGCAAGTCCACTGGGTGACGCGAGTAGGTCGGCAAGCTTCTGTCCAGGAGTAAATTGCTGCAGTAACTTGCTAGTGTGAACTCGGCTGTGATGCAGGGTGCGCAGTCGGGCCCCATGCGCGAGCTGTGGCAGCGCCACCTGCAGGGCCGGCCCGACCACCTGCTGCCGAGCGACCACGTGGCAACGCTGCGGCTGGTGTGCGCGCGGCGCGCCGTGCTGTTCGCGCCAGACGTCATCCTGAAGCTGGCCTGGGCCAGTGCGCCCTGCCCGCTCACGCTGCTGCCGCCTTCCTACTTCACTGTCAGCGCCGGCTACCCCACCAGAAGGGGATTCCCGCACGTGCCTAACATCGACTATGCGTGAGTCCCCTTCTTACGCTCTTCTCGGCTGTTTTATGGTAGGCGTAGGTTAGAAACATTTAATATCCACATTGAAAAAAGTGTAGCATTATTTCCGTTCCTAGGTCACCATAAAACTGTCATTGAGTGTTAATATCACATCAAGAACACAGGCGTGGAGGGGCTATCTCCGTCCGCGTCGGCTCCTTGTTGACCCCGGTAAGCCGTTTTTTATAGTCTCGCCGTTCACTACAGTCTCACACCTGACGATGATGATGGTGGATATCGTCGAAAGCTTGGAATTTCACCCTAATGTGGAGGGTGGCAGGGAGTGGTCAGGTGTGGTAGGGGCGTCCCTTCGAATTGGGAATAAAAAATATTTGAAACCGACATATTTATTGGATTAAGTGGTGATACAGAGGCGCCAGGAAGGTGGTTTCTGACTCAGAGCAACAAGTCAGGTGGCGGAGGAAGCGCTATTAGGTGGGAAGGGAGAAGTGCGTCTCAACAGATCGGTGGACAGATAGGGAGAGCGTGTTACCTTTGGGGCTGTGGCCCACAGACGTGAAGTTGGCGACTGGTAGGCTCGGCGATTCTGCTTATGTTGTAGTTGAGAGGCGTTCACATGATCAGGTTGTGGCTTGGCCATGGATGCTGACTGTACCAAGCCGGTTGAAACTGAGGCATCTACTTGGATGAAGTTAGAGGTGGCCATGAAGTTTGTAAAAGAATTGTGTAATATTCTTTTCGTTAGTGCTCTGAACCAACGGCCCATCACGCTAATTTGTCGAGGCAAGTAAACCGTGAACTTGTTATTCAACGACTCCGTTGCGAAAGTGTAACTACACACTTTCGTACATTGTTCTTAGATGTCACTCATTCCGCAAGAAAATGTAAAAATACGTGTCAGAGCTGAATACTATGTAATTAGCTCGCTCTGGAAACAAAGTACATGCTAGCTCCACCACTTACAGGGATGAACACTAGCTGCAAAAGACTGGCTCCCCCGAAGGTAAACACAAGTTCGCTCTCCAGAAACTGAGCTGGAACTCCTAAGTCCAGCTTCCAACTTGTAGATAGCGACATATTCTCCACGAGGATCCGAGGCTGTCACCCCCACTTTCGAAGCGCTAAAAACTGGCCCACCTAGACTCATAAACGTGTTCTATTGCAGTCCGCGTGGACTAATACAGTTTCTACGCCGTTATGGGCGAATGAAATTACTGTCTCACATTTTGCCCGCAAAGCGAGTGTTTACGCCTTCTTGCCCACGAGCGTTGAACACCTGCATGTTTATCACCTAGGATCCGAAGGATGCCGCTGGCGGTTTCCCCCAAAGCGGCAGTTCGCACTGTAGCACCCACTCCAAATGTAAACTGTCGAGTAAGCTGCATCTGCCGCTAAAGAGATCTTGATTTCCAGGAGACTTTTGACACCATAAATCACAAACTGCTTTTAATCAGTTGGCGTGGTTATGGTATATCACCTCAAATTTGCGACTGGATAGGGGATTTCCTGTCAGAGACGACACAGTTTGTAGTAATCGATGGTAAGGCATCGACTGAAACAGAGATTATATCACGCGTTCCACAGGGTAGTGTTATTAGTCCTCTGCTGTTTACATAAACTATTTGGGAGAAAATCTGAGCAGCTCTCTTAGTTTCTTTGCAGATGACGCCGTCATTTACCGTCTAGTAAAATCATCTGAAGACCAAAAGCAACTGCAGAATGATCTAAATAAGATATCAGTTTGGTGTAAAAATTGGCAATTGACTCTAAATAATGAGAACTGTGAAGTCGTCCAAATGAGTACGAAAAGAAATACGTTAAACTTTGTTTGCAAAATAAATCAATCAAAAGTGAAGGCCGTAAACTCCACTAAATACCTAGGAATTACTATTACTTCAGAATTACACTGAAAAGAACACGTAAATAATGTCGTGGGAAAGGCGAACTACTAAAGAAACAGCATACACTACGCTTATCCATCCTTTTTTGGAGTATTGTTGCCCACTGTGTGATTCTTATCAGGTGGGTTTGACGGAGGACATCGAAAGAGTCCAAAGAAGGACAGCTCGTTTGGTATTGTCACGATACAGGGAAGACAGCTTCACAGAAATGATACAGGATCTGGTATGGGAATCATTACAACAATGATGTGGGCTACTTACGAAACTCCAATCGCCAGCATTCTCCTCGGGATGCCAAAATATATTGTTGACTCCCACGTACATGGGTAGAATAGATCATCAGAATCAAATACGAGAAATCAAAGCTCGAACAAAGAGATTCAGGTGTTCTTTCTTCCCGGGCGCTATTCGAGAATGGAATGGGATATGAATAGTATAAAGGTGGTTTGATGAACCCTCTGCCAGGCACTTAAATGTGATTTGCTGAGTATCCCATGTAGATGTAGACCCACGAGTCGGTCCCGGATGCTGAGTCTCTTTAGGCCTCTGGGCTCAATGGGAGTGCCTGTTTTGTGGCTGTGGGGCTAGACCGTCGCCCGTGAAGAATGGACACTGGGAAATCACTAACAAGCTGTGCTTTGAGAAGCAAATATGGCGTTGTCGACCATGAGCCCGTCTCCTTAGTCCAAAATTTCCCAACACCAAACCTAACTACCATCGTCTACAGAATCACATCTCTCAAAACAAACCTTGAAATTAGTTTAGATGCTGCAATGAGGTGGATTGGAGCTATGAATGTATTAATGAGAGAGTGCGAAAATAGTGGCACCTCTCAATGTTTTGAACATGGAACTGTATGCTTGTGACCATCACAACAGAAGTACTGTACACTGCCCGCAGATGTACAGGCTCGATATTTCCAATGATTTTGTAACATATCATTCATGGCTTCTTTCTGTATTGTCATCACGTCTGCTGAATACACCAATTTATTTTTTTTATGGTGATTGATAGCTTTGTCCCATCTAGAAATGGAAAGACTACAGCTACATTCCCATGCAATAGTACAGGGTGTCTCATGAAAGACGCCTGCGAGGCGTCCGCGATATGGTACGGCTCCCGGCCACCGCCACCGCATCCGCCGGCCACAGCAGCGCCCGATTCTTGGACTCTATTGTGCCGCGGCCGCATACACTGAGTTAAAGTCTAAAAAACATTGCAATCTGAGTAACCTAAGCTTACCTTTATTTACAGTAGATGTTCAAAATGATGTCCCTCAATGGAAAGAGCGGCCTGACATCTCTTGAACACATTTGCGAACACTCGACGAATTTCGGCTGCCGAAATCTGGGAAATGATTAGTCGAATCCTGTCTTCAAACTCTTCGAGGGTATGGGGATTGCTTGCATACACCGTGTCTTTATCATTCCCCAAGGATAAAAGTCAAAGGGATTTAGATCTGGAGAAAGAGGATGTCAGTCAACTATCCTATCATCAAAAACACTCCGTATTGCTGCCATAGAAGCATTGGCAATGTGTGGTCTTGCATTGTCCTGCATGAAATAACCGTCCGGTTTTTCGTTGGGTGAAAGTTCTTGAAAAAGTGGTTGCAGCATATTGTTCACGTACCTGTCAGAATTTATTGTTTCGTATAAAAAGATTGTCCCAATTATTCACCTCACACTAATTCCATACTACACTCTAGTTTTCACGTTGTTGTTGACGTTTGCGTAGTTCAGCACAAGAAACACTGGTTGATACTTCGTGTATACCATACTGAAGGGAAATGCGACAGCAAACTCAAAACAAAACACCCGAACACTGTCATGCAGTACAGAACACAAGGCCGGCCACGGTGGCCAAAGGGACTGAGGCGCTCCAGTCACGGTCTGCACGGCCACTACGGTCGGCGGTTCGCATCCCCTCTCGGGCATGGATATTTGTGCCGTTCTTAGTATTAGCTAGTTAATAAGTAGTTTGTGAGTTTAGGGACTGATGACCACATAGTTAAGTCTCATAAGCTATACAAACATTTGAAACAGAACACAAGAGCACGGTGTTTCTACCTGACGACAATAGGGCTGGACTCGACGCTGTTGCCAAGTGTTCCAGAACACACATAGCAGCGATCGGCAGGCAGAGCGGCAGCAGCCGGCAAATGCGCTGCGTAACTCGCGGACCTCTCCCAGGCGTCTTTCGTGAGACACCCTGTAGTTCTTTTCTGTATCGCTTCCTCCTCCCCTTTTTCCTGTTCCAGTCGCAAATGGTGCGCAATGAAAATGGCGATTACGAAATGTCCCACAAACGAAAAGCATTGTTATTATTTCAATCTTCTCTGTTTCCTCTATCGAATACATTAGGTTCAAATCCAAGTTTGACAATTTTAAAGCATCGTTCAAACGAGGGTTTTCTAAGCGGCCTCCTTCATGGAAGAACTCCAAATTTGGATGATCCTTCCAATGTATCACAGTCTGAAATTTCCTTTACCAGCGAGTCAGCAAGTCAATTAGCACACTCATACGTAATTTATGCACATGACTGGTTTCAGTCATTGTTCTGCAAACATGTAGTCATGCAGTAATGGTGGTTCTGATTATTTATGTGCAATATGTGGCAGGTACTAATTGCAACTACCAGTCCTTAAAACAGTTACTGATGCGGCACAGGTCACGTTTCGTGACCTCTATGTGTAAAGTATCATCCACGAAAAGCCTCATGGAGGCATTGCTGTGATCAGTTATAGTCCTGCAATAATTTGTGCCGATATAGTTGCAAGGACCCAAATCAGCAGCGAGACTTTCCAACACCACGGCCTGCAGCGTTTCTCAACCCCACATAAGTCCAAAGTGGTTTCTCGCCACTACCCCCCCCCCTCTCCTTACCCCAAACGGATATTGTGCGTAAATGTGACATGAAGTCATATAAGAGGCTGACGATCATTATTATAATAACCAGTAGTACTGCTTTTTGTTTGAATAATTCCCAGCGGCGAAAGTCGGATATAGGCACAGAATGAGTTTATTATGGCGCATTTCGTATTTTGTTTTTCATCAGATACGTACCTGTCTGTGATAATGTTTCTAAATCTATGGGACATTACAACGCTTACTAACAACGATAACACACACAAACACCCATTTTCTGGGGAGGACTCGAAAGTTCGACAGGAAGCAACTACGCGCTCCGCAGCAATGCGCCTTCCACGCCACTGTGGCGAGCAGGCATTCAATTACGGGGTTTGGAATAAAGTAACCCTTGAATTTTGTTAAGCAGAATGAATGCTGAAAATTCTCATCCTTCAGTTATTTTTCGTTCATTTTTAAAGGGAGTCGTACCACCCTATCACGACAATGTTAATTTGGCTATATAAATGCCTAGTTTTCTCAGGAACTGTTGAGTATATAAACGTGGTATTTTTTATCACATGTTCTCGCATGTTTTGTGACTCTATTACTTCAAAATAACAGTTATTAAATTTTTCCTTATATTATACATAAGTTTTGTTTAACAAAATGTTCTTTTATTTGTAGTAATTGAATTTAATTATCAAGTTATTTAGGAATTAGTAATTGATGAAGTATTGGCATAATTCGTGTCAGCAGTCGCGGTTATACGATTACTACGTGTGAATATTCATGGATAATGTACTACTAAAGTAGAAAAATAAATTAACAATTTAAAAATTAATTACCTCAAACAAACAACCTGAAGAATGAAATCCCCGAAAAAAAAAACAGCCAAAAAAGGTATGTCACACAAATATAATCTAGAAACACTAAAACAAATAGAAGTTAAAGCTATAAAATTAACAATAGAACCTATAAAACGAATATCCTGGGAATCACATAAATTATGAATTATAGAACTTGCACACATAAATAATAAAGTCCTGAATAAAGCATGAGTTTTCCTAAAAGTAAAGCTTAAAAATCATTAAATTTCAAGATTATGTTCAAATGTTTATACGTTTGCAAATCTAAGAGAGTAGTGTAGTAAAGGGCATTCGGAGCCAGGGTACCCACAATGCACTGCGCAAGGCATTGCCTAGCTGCTGGTGGCAACAATTCAGAACTTAGACATCTCACGTAATACCCTAATTGTTGTAACCATTGCATTATGTTAAGATGACTTGATGATCCGTCTCGAAACCCAAGAGGAATGTCGGGTGTGAGTGGTGTTCGGTGGTGCAGGCTGCTGCGCATCCGCGAGACGGGCATGTACCAGTACCTGCTGCAACACTTCATGCCGCCGCTGAAGCCGCGGCCGCAGGAGGAGGAGGGGGAGGAAGACGGCGCGGGAGCGGAGGACGGCCGGCAGGTGGCGCTGCTGGCGGCGGGGGCGGCGGCCGCCCTGGCCCTGCTGGCCGCGGAGCTGCTGTGGCGCACGTGCGCATGCGCTGTGCTCTGCTCTCACCAGCAGACGGCGCTGCCTCTGCCCACAACAGCTGGCGGCTCGTCTCAGCACCATCACCCGGCCCACAAGCGACCACGACACTTTCACAAGCGTCAACCAAAGTCTCTTACCGGTCTTCAGTACATCCCATGAAACTGTTTTACATTATTATTATTTTTCTAACCCCATTAGACTCTGGTAAGACATAGTGACCATTTGGATGCACTTCAAAATAATATAAATGTCTTGAACACATTTACAAGGGACACCTTTGACCTCGAACACTCGAAGCCATGCTTAAAATAACAAGCAGTCATTAATAAAGCTGTGGTGTTCGTCATTTTAAATGCAAAATGGCGCACTTGTCTGCTAGGAGCACTAGATGTTGTCTGGCACTAACCAATGCTCCAGTTGTGTGAGTGGTATAACTGCAGTACATATTTGACTCTTGGGAGTGTTTGCAAACGAGTTACTGTGTAAACTGTGTACAGTGCAGTGATATCATGAAGAGAATTAATCCTACACATGAGGTCTAAATATTAGGGACCAACTTCCGACGTCTTGAATGTGGAAATGTCATCGGGACCGAGGATATCGAGTTCTGGGCTGTATTATATAGCAGGATAGTTCAGAAATATAATGGCTACGACACAGATACAGATGATGTTACGCTGGACAGATATACGAAATTTAAAGGACAGAGTATGACATTAACATACCAACATCATTATTTGAAAATGTAATTGTGGATTTGAAATTGGAATGCATGAATGCGAAAGTGATTTGGATTGTAATAATGTAGCTTTAGTGATGTGTATGTATTGTTCTATCCCTCTTTGTTTTGACCACTTCATCTGCATACTAATGTGACTGTTGGAACATAAATAGTGGCAAGCATTTATTCACAACCGATACAAAAGCGTTTCATGTTTGCACCTGTTACTGTCCTTTAAAGTAGGTCAGCGATGTGGAATTCGTAATACACCTTTAGCGAATGCAGCGGTTTACTGTCTACTTCATCTTTGGAATGAAATCAAAATCACAAGGACTTCAGGGAGTATGGTGGATGGTTCAGTACTTCCCAGTCCCATCGAGCGAAAAGAGCAGCCACAGCTTGCCCTTTATTCTCTCGCACATTGTCGTGCAAAATGATCGGTGGTTTGCACACAAAGTGTTCAAATGTTCAAATGTTTGTACATCTTATGGGACTCAACTACGGGGTCATCAGTCCCTAAACTTACAAACTACTTATGAACTAGCTAATCCTAAGGACGGCACAAATACACAAATATCCATGCCCGAGGGGGGATTCGAACCGCCGACCGTAGTGGCCTTGCAGACCGTGACTGGAGCACCTCAGTCCCCTCGGCCACCATGGCCGGCACAGAAAGTGTTGCCGCTTCTTTCGCAAAGCTGATTCCAGGTGATGCTCCAAAAACGAACAGTAATACTGTGCACTGACGATCTGCCATGGAGGGACGTAATGCGTTAGTTTAACCCCACCACAGTCGTAGACGAGAACCACCATAGCTTTCACAATACTGGGGCTCTGACGCACTTTCGACTTTCGCGGCGACCGATAATGTCGACATTCATTGGATTGGCTTTTCAGTTTTGGCTCGTACGATGTGGCCCATGTCCCATCCAGTGTTACCATACGGCGCAAGAAAGTCTCTCCTTCGCGATCGTAACGCTCCAAGTGCGTCTCAGCAGCGTCGTAAAACATCCATTTCTGCAGTTCCCTCAATTCATGCGGAACCCAAAGTTGCAACTTTTCGCATGCCCAAGCATACTCAATCTTGATCCAACTCCGTTCTTCCTGTTTCGAAAACATAGTGACAGCGTTATGCTAGACCGCTCGCTCACAAGCAACTGTTTTTCCCTTGATTGTGCGCACGCCGGTGACGTGTGACAGGCGAGTCCATTTGCTGGGAGGTACCGTAGCTATGTCAACAACGTGTGCTATCAGTGACAATAGTAGATTCCATTGCATAGTATCTACACAGCAGTCATGCCACCATTGAAGTTCGAACCCTCGTATAAGCATTTTCAGGTGTGTGGTACTGCTG
Organism: Locusta migratoria; assembly: GCA_026315105.1. Taxonomy (NCBI): domain Eukaryota; kingdom Metazoa; phylum Arthropoda; class Insecta; order Orthoptera; family Acrididae; genus Locusta; species Locusta migratoria. Next base: position 505,683,242 of record CM048744.1, read on the forward strand.
TATATCAGAGAGTTTCTGGCGCTGCTGACGAAATATGTAATGATCCAATGACACCATTAAATTACATATCATTTCCTTCCTATGGTATTGATATCTTGTTACTTTGTTTCTCTGTGTTAAAATGTTACTTGAGGTGCATTTTGCATGGAACACTGTCCTGTTTATGAGTGCCTTTTGTTCCATGCATGGTTTCGTGCAGTTCCGAGCATTCGAAGTCAATGGTGTGCGTTGTTAGCTTTAATTATGCCATACGCTTTTCGACTTTCCGTCATTTTCGAAGGTGGAAGAAACAATGGCGTCAGTATTCCATGATACATGTTGTTAGAAGATCACAAAAAACTAACAAATAACATTACATTTACCAAATCTTTCTTAACATATTCCCTTAAAATAATTTGTGTCACAGTCATAAGTCATTACATATAAAACTGATGTTTAAAAATACATATATCACCCCTGTTACAAAGACAAGTTCATACGGGCGTCTGCCTGCCTGTCGTTATTTGTTAGTTATTTGTGATGTTTTAACAACATGCGTGATGGAATACTGATACTAGTGTCCTTTTGTAGACTTCGGAAATGATGAAAAGTCGGCATGCGCAAGGCATAAACAAAGTGCTAAGTGTGGTCAAGAAATTTATACTACTTTCATTTGTTTATTTGATTCTCTGTCAAAGTCAGAATTTAAGTTTTTTTTCTTTCTGAATCATTTTGGATTTGCAGCCCTTGCGTGTTTACAGTAACTTCATTGGGTATGCGTTCTGCCTCATATGCTTCTAGTTACAAGAACATATTTCAACACCTGTGTTCCATCGTCAGTGTTTTATTTAATTTGATTTCAGTTGTTAAAATGAACATATTTTAGAAGTAACCTCGGTATGAAGTAGCAGACAACCAGTAGGTAAGGGACAATACAAACTGATGAACAGTACGACTTTCACACCAAAGTTACGTTTTCACACTCAAAGTTACGTATTAATAGATGAAACAAAAACCAGATATGTTAAATCTCAGTTCAGTACTGAGACTGGGAACTATTTTATTTAAATTATACAGTATTTCACTGTTATAAATTATACTAGTATGTATATTTGTCTTAGAGTATAACATTTGTATGAAAGCCAGATAGTTCATATATTTCTACTAAATGATAATTGTGAGTGTGAGGCACGTTTTTATTTTAAAGAACAGATTACGATCAGATTATTGGGCAAATAATTTGAAATTAATTTCAATATATATTTTTGTAAGTATATTAAGGTTTGTACTCGCACTTTGATAGTTAGTAATAAGAATTTATTCCCTCACATTTTCTAGAAAATTATCTCGTGAATGTGATTTAAAGGCTTCCTTTAATATTAATTTTCACCTGCTCTAAACGTAATTCACATTACAGACAGTATTCTGTCTCGTCTCGTTTATGGTTCTAATCTAAGATACTATTCTGCAGTCTCTGATATGACTGTGGCGAGGCATTAAACATTCTAAGTTAGGGCTGAAACTATATGTGTAACATAAGTAAGAAACAGTCATTAAATTAAAAATATGGAAATCTAGAGCATGTAATGCAGTAATGTATCCATGTTTCACCTCAGTTTCACTATCAAGAGTATCTACTAATGTCTGGAAGTGGAAATTAAAACAAATTGGCAAATTTCAAATGAAAGTTAGAAAAATGTATGACAGTCCTTTTTCATGAATCATGTACCATGTACTCAAGAAAGAGTTTTGAATATCTACATAATCTTTTGGTTAGAGGTTGATTGTGTTGCTGAAAGTGTAGGTATCAAAATGGAAATGGAAATACGTCCATTTTATTTACTTTTGAGTACACGCAAAAATTTGACATTGCACTCTTATAGCAAATAATGTATACACCATTCATAAAGTATATATTATGTGTATTACAATTCTTTCAATAATAAATTGAGACACTTTCCTTTCAATGAAATTTGTTATTCTGCCAAAACAGACATTTCCAGCCACTTTTCCTCCATTAAAAATAACAAGACATATTATGCAGTTATTTTGTTGATATTTTTCTTTGAGACTTCAATTCTCATAATAGAAAACAGTATAATTCAGTACATTTGTACAACAGTCGGCGAATAAGACGTTTCTGCACACATAAATAATTGACATATTTGACATACATATATCACAGTGTTGCATATTTACATCTTCAGTCATATTTGATCTACATATATCACAGTGTTGAATATTTACATTTTCAGTCTTCAAAGGAATGCATGATTTAACTTATAACGAAGTTGCAGACTACAACTGATATTTTCTGGGCCATCAATGTAATATGTTTACACTAAAATTTAGGTCAAAACAAATTTTTCCTTAATATTAGCCTTAATCACTATATGTAATGCATGGGATACATAGAGTAATTAATGCTATTTATTCTTCATTTCAGCAGCATTTTCAGTGGTTCAGATATGTTGTTATAATGTTGCGTCCTTGAGATATATATGTGATAGTTAAAAGGAAGACGAAAATATTTGTCATAGTAAATGTATCTCGAGTTCTGAAGCAGCAAGGAAGTTACACCAGTTTATTGAGCTATTAAGTGAGATAAAACCAATTTCTAGCAAATAAGGTGTGACAAAACTGCCAAAATCAAGTGAAATTCAACAAATGCAGTTCCTCTTGAGAACATTCCGTTCAAACAGCAAAGATGATTCTGGCTACATAAGAAAGGTTTCCTGTCAGAAGGATAATCATCCCATAGCAGTGATGATAATAACATAATAAATTTAGTGTACTCCAATCATATTATTTAGACTGAATTTAATGGTCTTAGATACTACGAAATGAAAATTTTGTGTCATAATGTTATATACCGCATACAGGCAGGTAAACACGCGGCATGGAGAACGAAAGCAGTAGGCATTATGAGAGTTCCATGGGTAAGAGTGAAAGCAATATGGTGCATCAAAGCTGGTACTCTTCGAGTAACAGGCGCGCAGGTAGCAGCTGGCGAGACACTACAAGGTCAGGCTGGTACAAACATAGCACTTGCAGACAGTACTTGTAACTTGAGGAAACATTTTGGTCATTTAAAAGGGCCTTCAGCAACAACAGAGAAAGTCACAATACTAGAGGAACTCCTCCCGAAAAGCAATGTGAAAATGGGTGGCGAGCGTAGAGGACCAAAGCAGTCTATAGCTAGGAGTCTATAGGTTATGGTCGAAAGTTGCAGCTGGATTCAACAAAGTCAGAAAGTAGCATGCTCTAAGCAGTAGACTTCAGCACTATAGAGGACAGTTGTGTGGTGACATATACTGTAACAAGCGTGTACACATTCGAAGGGAACACAAAAGATTTATACCTTGAGCTCTGTAGAGTTTGTCTCTGGAAGTAATAACGAGTAATAGAGTTTTCGTATGCACAAAGTGTTGTCTTGTCTCTTGGCCTGAGTACTTGACTAGTGTCAGAACGAGAAGCACGCAGGGCACCCATGGGGGGGAAGAACTAAGAAACTGGCAGTAGCAGGAAAGGGTAGCAATATGGATTATAGTCATTAATGTAGTCAGCCACGGTAAGACTCCTGTTAAGCAGGATTGACTAATTGGGAAATAAAGTATTCTTGAACTGTTCAAACTAATTGATTTACGTATTTAGGTAATAATATGAGTTAAGTTATCAATAGACCTTTAGTAGACAGTAAATTTATGTCATCAGTATTCCTTTAGTAAAGTATATATAAGTGCGTCTCGGTAGCACGGTGGTAGAGTCCCAGACTATGCATCCAAAGGTCGCGAGTTCTATCCCCGCCAGGTCCTGGATTTTTATCTGTCAACTTCTTTCATCTCTGGCAATGTTGCCGATACAAAAAAATATCGAGTAGCACCGTGGTTCGGAACCCATGTTAAACTGTAGGTTACCCTACAACTGGCTACGTTGTTGTGATCTTAAGAAAACTTTGAAGTTTTAAATTTTAATTCAAGTAATGACCAGAGAACAGGGCTAGGCACGATAGCCAGTCAACATACAAAAGTTCCACCAGGATGTAGAAACAAGATAAGGTAGCTGATGCTTCCAAGCACGAATTGTTAATCAAATAAGTTAGATTTGACTGTCGGCCAGAAGGAGCCGCGGGAGTCGAACTTGCGTCATTCAGCAAGCAAACTGGAGGCACCACCATAACTGATAGTAAATAGTGTCGCGTGGAATCATAGGCGTTCTTGCAAAACAAATTAGTTAGAAATGAAAGTGTCGTGTGCAACCAGATCACTCAGGTTTAACAGGGTCGTGTGAAACTCAGTAAGCACAAAATGAAATAAAAGGCTAGTCAGCCGAACACAGTTGAGTTCAGCTGGCAGATCGAATGCTGCAAAGGTGCAAAGAGCCTTGAGAATGTACGTATAATCAGCCGCAATAATAACGTCGTTAGTCAGTCCTCAGAGAGCCTTCCAATACTGACGTCACAAGAGATGCAGCAATGATGACAACTACCAGATTGAAGACATAAATTCTGGAAGAACGCTGTGGCGAGTGGAACCTAGAGCATTCTCGTAACTCACTGATAGGAGGATAGGAGGACATCAACGAATCTGTCGTACTTCCGAGAAAATGAGGCTTCGAGATGGCATGAAAGCTGATACTGAAGATTATATACGATTGTAGCATCCGCTGGGAACAGACAAGTCTTGTTAAACAAGTAATAGTTACGAAGTAAAGATAATACTGCAGGCGGACCTAGCCAGGTACCGCCAGTGGGATATCTCCTACCATTCAAGCAAGCAAGTTGGAACAACAAGGTCCGTTTCAGAGGAAAGCTTCTGCTACGTGACGAGACGTCTGGAGATCCTTGAAGAAACATATCTAATGGGCAGCCACTGCAGCAGAAGGGAGACGGAGGCGCCGTGGCTGGACCTCATGGAACTAGGTCCTTGTGACTGGTCGCAAATAAGCTGAGTGAGTGAGTCAGGCACAGTGGCTGGCAGTGGATAGCTCTCAGAAGCAGTCTGAAACAGCGAGGGAGCCAGGAAGGGCTGTGTTCAGAGTGGGCTGCTGATAAGGCATCGTTTATTCTGAATAGACGGAACGGTGGTAGGCAGCCATAGTCTCTGTAGAAAGACTCGTCAAACTCATTGGGTGCTACACGGAACGAGATAGGAAAAGTTACTGGTCTTTTTGTATGAATAATCTGAGTTAAATAAAATATTAATTACAGTTGTTCTAACTAGAAATACCTCCAAATTCTTTACCTTGTTGTCAACATACGGGTAAAAGAAGTCCCTCTCACTAAGCCAACGACATGTTTCCCTCACCCCAAACCCTTTCGCACAATCCGGAACAATACCTACGTTTGGAACGCTACTACTAGTTAGCCACATGGCCAGTTACTCTTTGTGCATAACCACTGAGCATTCAAGAAGGGCCCAAGAGCAAAGGACGCCACATGGATGGATGACTCCATGACGCTTGTCCACAGGAACTGGAGCAGCAGAGACGTAGATTTCTTCTGGGGGGGGGGGGGCGTTCAGTTCTCCAGTACAAAAAATTCATCAGGTCACTATCCGGAGTATCGCCAGCCGATTCAACGCCTTACTTGGAAGACAAATAGCATTTTGAGTGTCCCCTTGGGCACTGTGGGACACTTGGCATACTTAGAGATGAAGAGTCTGTCAGATATTGAAGGAAACCTGTAAGTAGTGCTCTTGGGAGAAATGTATTCACTGCTGTACTTAGATCATTCCACATTTTTTCCTGGCTAATCCTGCCGTGTTTTATGCTCTGCCCCAGCGATAGCGTGTTTTTCAGCTGTATTCGGGGCATCAGCAGGTGACCCAAATTCAATGAACGAGGTCAGGTCCCTTGTCACGCACCTAGTGTCCATCTCGTTCCATGTCAGCAGACGAGAGTGTCGCTTGATGAACGGTAACACCCACTCTGTTCGACTGACTAGTAATTGACAGTCCAAATTTGCTAGAGTGCCTCGGACGGTCTTCCTGTAACAATTCACATTTTCCACAGATGACATTTCCAGCCATTGCCTGTAACCTGCGAAGTTCCTTGACTAACAGTTGCTTAACATCTTCCTCTTCAGGTTGTTGGCAGCTGATAATACAGTCATGAGTTCTGCGTGCCAATCCAGAGTGGTAGGTGTCCTGTTCTGAGCTCTGTGTCCAGTACGCTTTTCAAGATGCCTACTAGAAGGACTTCTTCCAGACTGCAGTTCCGCTGTCCGCCGGTCGCTGCGTTGTCAGTCAGGGCGGGCAGTAGGCGGCGAGGTCGGGCGGCCTGTGGACAGATACGACAAACATGCAGGTATCGATACGTCTGCATTGTGAAAAGAAATAGCGATGTATAGAAATAACTCTTAGGAAACATTGGATGTATCAAAAGTGATGTTTTTTCCTCAAATCTTTAATGCGGGTAAAAACTGGCAGTTTACATGTTTAATCGTACTATGAAGTGTGTGTGTGTGTGTGTGTGCGGGCGTGTGAGAGAGAGAGAGAGAGAGAGAGAGAGAGAGAGAGAGAGAGAGAGAGAGAGAGAGAGAGAGAGAGCAAGCTTCAACTAGGAGTTTCATTAAAAAAAAAAAAAAAAAAAAAAAAAAAAAAAAAAAAAAAAAAAAAACTGTTCATATTTCATTAATTTACTCTAAATATAAATATACCCTACATTTTGAGAAAAATTATACATAGAATATTAAATATCACATCTTTATAAAAAAAAATACTGAATACAGGTTGTCAAAAATAACGTTGGCATATCTGTACAGACAGGGCAATAATAGGATCATTAATTTGGACAACATTGTCCTAGGAGTAAACAGATATCAGCGCCATGTTAGCAGCAGCCAATGGAAAATGGCTTAGACACTGTGAGGTTTCAGTGTTATATAAATTACTATGTAAGTATACATATATACATTAGTCTGGCAATAAAGACATTTAACTAAAAATATGAAATATAAAAAGGAATTTCTTTGTATTGGCACAATGCATAATAAACTTAATCTACAGATAAGATTCAAACATTGGTAAAAGTTTCAAAGACCAAGAAAGTATTACAATCACTGTATGTGCTAATATGGCTAAACGATATGATGGCTCTGTGCTATTATATTAAAACATTGAAGTAATACATAAATTTACTGGTATTTTTATGTCACAGTGCCGTATAGTGCGTCGTTTAACATGACGCCGTTGTCACGGCAACATGAGGGTCAAAGATAGCAGCCACGACAGAAGCCGCCGCTATCCCAACACAGAAGGCAAACTGGCGGGTCGGCAGTCACAGAAGTGCATAGAAGGACGCCGACTGTAGTCATGGTTACGCTAATAAATCGATACATCGCTGATACATACTTGTCATCAGGTATATTTTAGTTACTTAATATAAAGGGAGCCATGAAGTAATGGTAATATAAAAGGACTAAAAATAAAAGGTAATATAGTTTTGTCATTCGGTAGTAAAGTGTTGATAAACGTTATACAATGTGTCTTAAAATTGCTTAGACCTCTTTTTTTAACTTAGCTGGATCTATCCTTTCAGGCTGAATCATTAGTTCTGCGAATGACCTATAAGAGGTCTAAACCGGACAAATAAAAATTTTTTACCTTCTGCGATCCGCACTGCTTTTACAAAGTATCAATAATAGGGCATTTTCTGCTGACGATCTGTAATTTAGTTCTCTAGAGACTGAATAATCACATCGTATTTAGTGGCGGAGTGTTCTGGTGCGCGCCGGCCGCGGTGGCCGAGGGGACTGAGGCGCTCCAGTCACGGTCTGCACGGCCACTACGGTCGGGGGTTCGAATCCCCCTTCGGGCATGGATATTTGTGCCGTCCTAGTTCGTAAGTAGTTCATAAGTAGTTTGTAAGTTTAGGGACTGATGACCCCGTAGTTAAGTCCCATAGACTATACAAACATTTGAACATTTTGTTCTGGTGCGAGGCAAACGTAAGGGACGCGATCGGACCGACATACCCTCAGCCACTGAATACATGGAGCTAAGGCCTATATAAGGCCAGAGGAATGCTCCTCATATTGAATGTGTTAATTTTTGTGTTTGAAATCAATTTGATCATTTAATAAATTAATTGCATCTTTATTATAATTTATATTATTCTCTTTGAGACAATTTGTAAACGTACAGTATTCTAAGGCAATGGCAGATAACTGGCTATAATTATTAGATAGAAGTATAAGGTTAAAGAAATACCTCATAAATATGGAATAAGTCAGTTAAAGCAAGGTACAGCGTCTGAATACCGTATACTGCACCATGTATTTCTTAAATTTTATTTATGTAATAGTTAGCTACGTATTGATAACGGAAAATATGGTTTTTCAGAAAGACACCTGATGACGGCAGGTTTGCCGAAAGTTATTTCTCATGAATAAATAAATAAATAAGAAATGTCTAACAGTGTTCTGGTCCAACCAATTATAATTAAGTCAATCTACAACATCTGTAAGACTGTGGGTCGAAGATATAACAAGTTGCTGACTTAATTCAACTGTTTAACTGTTTGTTAAGCTTATGGGACTTAACTAGGGGGTCATCAGTCCCTAAACTTACAAACTACTTATGAAATACTTACGAACTAGGACGGCACAAATATCCATGCCCGAGGGGGGAGTCGAACCCCCGACCGTAGTGGCCGTGCAGACCGTGACTGGAGCGCCTTAGTCCCCGCGGCCACCGCGGCCGGCTTGCTGACTTAATGTTTCAGTCGGTAACCATTACCAAGAGGCGTGTTTTTGAAGTAAGTACCGTTTTGCCATACCGCGGCCACAGCGCTGCGGTGGGGGATCTGCGCATGCGCACTGGGTACCTACATCTGTTGTCTACGCACTGACGCCATTACAGTCTGATTCTTCCTTGTTTACGTTGTGTACTGAGTAGTTACGATGCCTCCGATAATCGTGAGTCTCGCCGACTGTGAAGTACGGGCTGTTATAAGATTTCTTAGTGCTAAAGGCCTAAAAGCGATCGATATTCATCGTGAGATCTGTGCTGTTTACGGAGAAAACATTATGAGTGATGGAATGGTAAGAAAGTGGGTGAGAGCATTTAAAGATGGCCGCACAATTGGGCATGATGGACAACGGAGTGGGCTCCTTCAGTCGTTAATGAAAGTTTGGTGCAGCAAGTGGACAATAAGGTGAGAGAAAACAGACGCTTCACGATTTCCTCCTCGCGGGATGACTTTCCTAATGTGTCTCGTAATGTCAGCGTCTTCAAGACGATGATGAAGTCAAAACAGTTGTCATGCAGTGGTCAACAAGTCAGGCGGCAGACTATGAGGAGGGTATTCAAAAACTGGTACAACGTTATGACAAGTGCCTCAATATTGATGAAAATTGTGAAGAAAATTAGATTAAGGCACAGGCTTTTATGTAAAAATAAATTATTGAGATAACTTAGCATGTCTTTTTTAATTTCAAACTGTACTTAAAAATACGTCTCGTAATAATAATAATCGGAGAGAATAATAAGTTATATGTGTCTCCTGTGAAGTCAATCCATTTGAGCTCTAAAATAAATCGGATAAACTTCAGTTACACGACAAATCAGTCAAATTTAAAGGTAGTAATTTCAAATAAATACCCGGAATTACAATTACGAACAACTTTAATAGGAAAGAACACGTAGAAAATATCGTGGGGAAGGCGAACTTAAAGCTACATTTCATTCGCAAATCCGTTCCAAAGAAATTGTATGCGCTACACTTCTCCGTCCTATTTCGGAGTATAGCTGCTCATTGTGGGATCCCCACCAAGTGGGACTGGTGGAGGGTATAATGAAACTTCAGATGTAGGCAGCTCGTTTTGTGTTATCGCGATATAGGTAAGGAGTGTCATAAAAATGATGCAAGAGCTGGGGAGGATATCATTACAAGAAACTCATTATTAGTTGCCACGAGATGTATTTTCTAAATTTCTTCATCAACTTTCTGCTCCGAATGGAAACATATTTTGTTACCACCCATCTACATGGGGAGCACTATCATCATACGCTGTAGAGCCAAAGAAACTGCTACCCCTACGTAATATCGTGTAAGTCTCCCTCAAGCACGCAGAAGTGTCGCAACACGACGAGGCTTCGACTCGTCTAATGTCTGAAGTAGGCTGGTGGGAATTAACCCAATGATTCCTGCAGGGCTGTCCAAAAAGGGAGTGGCGATCTCTTCTGAAGAGCACTTTGCATGACATGTCAGATATGCTCAATAATGTTCGCATCTGGTGAGTTTGGTGGCCAAGGGAAGCGTATAAGCTTTTCCTGAAGGCACTCAGTACCAGTTCTAGACGTGTGGGGTGGCTCATTGTTCTGGTGGAACTGCCCAAGTCCGTCGGAATGCTGCTAAAGTTCAGAGCCCGTGGATTGATAAGGTTGTCTCTTTTACACGTACACGTGCATCTGCTCGATTGGAAACGATACTAGTTAGATCAGGCGAAATGTTTCCAGTCATCAACATTGCAATATCTGTCTTGACGAGCTCAGGCGAGGCGTATAGCCTTGTGATGTGCAGTCACAGAACAGGTTAAATTGAGGGCGTCCGCTTTTGGTTTGGTTTCTTGTATACCTGGCGAGCAGCGCGGGCGGGCCGGGCGCCTGCCTGCAGGCTGGCGATGGCGGCAGCGGCGGCGCGCAGCCGTCAGCCGGCGGCCCCCAGCGGCCCAGGTAGCGCCGCCACGCAGCCGCCGACACCGCCTCCACGCGCTGCCACGTGCGCCACTCGCCGCCCGACGAGCACTCGTCCCACAGGCCCAGCGCCGCAGACACCGCGTGACGACCTGACAACACACACGCACACACATCGAAATGTTTATAAATCTATCTGACCAAGCTGCGGTCCGACTACTTAAACCTAGGTAAACTAACCTAAGGACAACACACACTACGTTTACATGTAACACATCTTCCGGAAGACGAAAACCGATTTTCGTAAACCGTTTTTCGCTGTCCTGTTAACATGGCACAGCCTGAATCGGATTTCCTAATCCACTTAAGATGGCGGCTGAAAAACAGCTGATTCAGTCCCCGATTTAGTCAGCATAATGAGCTATTTTTCTTTACTTAAATACACAGATTCATGTTCACTCTAATAGTAATACTTTTATTTCACATTAGAAAATATCACTCTGTCCATATGTGCCGAAAATTCTTACCAAAAAACACAATCTGACAAGCCAAGAACGCTTCAAAAACGGTAGCGTTTACATGGGCACGAAAATCGATTGTGGAACTGGAAAACCGCTTTAGAGGAGCGGATTTCCAGAAGCGATTTTGGAGTGTTTACATGACCAACCAAAAGCGGAATTGGAAAATCGGCCGGCCGCGGTGGCCGATGGGACTGAGGCGCTTCAGTCACGGTCTGCACGGCCACTACGGTCGGCGGTTCGAATCCCCCCTCGGGCATGGATATTTGTGCCGTCCTACTTCGTAAGTAGTTCATAAGTAGTTTGTAAGTTTAGGGACTGATGACCCCGTAGTTAAGTCCCATAAGACTTACAAACATTTGAACATTAGATTTGGAAAATCGGTTTACGAAATCCGATTTTGGGAGCCCATGAAACGGGGTGACACACACACACCCATGTCCCAGGGAAGACTCGAACCTCCGCGGCGACCAACCGCGCGCTCCGCACCGAGACGCTTGAGACCGCTCGGCTACTCCGCCGCGGCAAACACACACACACACACACACACACACACACACACACACACACACACTTCACATACTGCGACGCTCCAGTACACGGAAGTCAAAAGTAGCAGTATGAAAAAACCCTGCTGCAACTGCGATGCCGGCCACGGTTGTCGAGGGGACTGAGGCGCTCCAGTCACCGTCTGCACGACCACTACGGTCGGGGGTTCGAATCCCCCCCTCGGGCATGGATATTTCTGCCGTCCTTAGTCTTAGCTAGTTCATAAGTAGTTTGTAAGCTTAGGGACTAATGACCCCGTAGTTAAGTCCCATAAGTTCTACAAACATTTGACCATTTTTTTGCAACTGCGAAACCTGAACATTCCAGTAAGGTACAAATGATGTGGTCTAACTTTCAACAGACAACCCGTTTACATGGGCTCCATAACTGGATGTCGTAACCCGTTTACCCTGTTCCGCTTTTGATTGGTCATGTAAAAACTACAAAATCGGTTCTTTTTATGCAACGAAAGAGAAGTATAAATCTTCGACTGAGCATAAATCTCTCTGTTTTCTTTATTGTTTTTTAATCATCATCAACATCATCGTCATCATTAGAGACTGATTATGCCTTTCAGCGTTCAGTATGGAGCATAGTACCTCTAATAAAATTACTCCATGATCCCCTATTCAATGCTAACATTGATGCCTCGTCTGATGTTATGCCTTTTACTTCAAAATCATTCTGCACCGAATCTAAGTACTTTCTTCTTGGTCTATCTCTTACCCTCCACTGCCGAGCTCATGAGTTTCTTAGGTAACCTTGCTTCTCCCATGCGTGTAAAATGACTCCACCATCACAGTCTGTTCGCTCTAACTGCTTCATCTATGGTGTTCATTCCCAGTTTTTCTTCGATTTCTTCATTATGGACACCCTCCTGTCATTGTTCCCATCTACTTCAATATCATGCTGGCAACAATCAGAGCATAGTTTTTTTTATTTTCTTTTTTTATTTCTTAACCCTGTGCATCCGAGAGAATTACATTTAACAAGATGACAAGATATATAGTATGGTGACAAAAATGGCGATTAAAAGTTGACACAGAGTACAAAATGTAAGAATCAATTAAAAACACGTGGAGCACACACATTCAGAGTAAAACGATGCCACGGTGGGTAAAATACACTTATGTCAGCCTTTGAAAAATCATCACGGCGACACCAATAGAAACACTGTTCAAAACACTTGCTCAGCCTGTTCGGCGGTAGCGTGAATAAAACCGTAAGGGCCAAGAAGACACAGAACACTGGACGTAGCACACGACGAAACATGTGAGTTATTAGTGCGCTGGACGCGCAGGGGAAAGGAGAGGGTCAGAGGTGTCACGGGAGGAAAGGAACCGAGGGGTGCGGGCGCGGGAAAGCGGGGCGTAAGGACCCCACGGGGAAAGGGAAGCCAAGTGGGGGAGGAAACAAGGATGGGAGGGGAGGAAAGGGGGCACGTCATACAGGGTGAAGCACCTAACACTTGCACCGCAAATATTGCGGATACGGAAAGTGCGATTGATGTGCGGTTTTCACAGAATGAATTGGTAGTCAGGGGCTCGAATTGTTGGCCAATAAACAGATTGTAAAAATACATTGGAAGTGTATTTTTTATTCAAACATAGTTCTTTTAAATGGAATAATGGTTGTTTCTATCATGTACTGGAATTTTTGACACCAGCTATGTACAAAGAATTTTGAATTACATTTTTATCACGTTTAGTTTGGCAGCTACAACCGTTAAAAGTTTCGGCGATAGCGTAGCTGACTGGCGCCGCCGCCCCCAAAACTTTGAATGGTTATAGCTGCCAAACTGAATGTGATAAAAATGTCATTCAAAATTCTTTTTACACAGCAGGTGTCAAAAATTCCACTGCATGATAGAAACAACCATTGCTCCATTTGAAAAATTGAATGTTTGCATAAAAAATAGTTTGTAGGTATTTTTACAATCTGTTTATTGGCTAACAATAGGAGCTCTTGAGAACCAATCCATTCTGTGAAAACCGCACATCAATCGCACTTTCCGGTTCCGCAATATTTGCGTTGCGAGTGTTAGAAGGGGATTAGGGCTAATAGGAGGGATAGATATTATGACGGAGGGCATCTGAGGGGAAAGTGGCGAAAGTTACCCTGGGACAGGATGTGGAGAAGGTGAAGGTGTAGGGAGAGAGGGATATGTTGGTATCGGCCTGACAGACGCCCGGGATTCAAATAAGGCGTTCTGGCAATCGCTATTTCTCTTTACTTCAGTCGAGAGATTTCTGCTCAAAATGTAGTCCCGTAACTGCTGAATGAGTGTATTGCATGAAGAACACAGTTCCTTATATCGTCCGTAGACGTTACTCAGTGCGTACAATGATGTATACAATCACCCATGAGAAGTGCCAATGCGACGGGGTGGGTAAGACGGCCGATCAGTTGCAATCATTACAACAGGAAGGAAGACACTGCTTGTGTTAACTGTAGTTCTGCCGTCCGTACAACGTCAGTTTCAAGTTTAATTGTATCCCCATCGTTCATTTGTTTCAGAGGCGACTCTCATCAAGGGAAGTTTCCAGACTTTTGAAATAATCCAAACCAATGCTTTATGGACGTGGAAGAGAGACAGAGATACAGGGAGTGTCGATGACTCTGCCGCCCAGAGGCTATCACTGCCCTTGATGACCGCTACTTACGGATTTTATCTCGGAGGAACCCCGAAAGGAGATAATGATTTTCGCGCAGCTACAGGACGTCGTGTTTCGACTTAAATTGTACGTAACAGGATACATGACATGCAACTTCACTCCCGACGTCCAGGGCGTTCTAATGTTGACACCTAGACGCTACGCTGCGCGGGACATGATAGGTGCAACAGTATGCCGAACGGACTCGTCAGAATTGGCATTAAGTGCTACTCACTGATGAGAGTTGCATCTGCTCCCAAACAGACATCGTAGGAGACATTTTCGAGGCAGCCTGGTCAGCCTGAACGTTATAGACACAGCGTCTGGCGACTGCAGCAAGGTGGTGGTTCCCTGTTGTTTGGGGAGTGGCATTATGTGGGGCCACCGTGCACCGCTGGTGATCGTAAAAGTCAGTCAAGCACCTGTATGTTTTTTTTTTTTTATAGCTTATCGGACTTAACTACGGGGGCATCAGTCCCTAAACTTACAAACTACTTATCAACTACCTTATACTAAGGACGGCACAAATATCCATGCCCGAGGGGGGATTCGAACCCCCGACCATAGTGGCCGTGCAGACCGTGACTGACGCGCCTCAATCCCCTCGGCCACCGCGGCCGGCAATGCACAATTCTCGCTTACCTTGATGATAACGACATCGCAAGATTGGAATAGCCAGCATGTTCTCCAGACATGAACGCTATCGAAAATGCTTGGGTACATTGAAAAAGGTTGAAAAAGTTTGTTTTTGGACGAGACGACCCACCAACCAATCTGAGAGATCTGCGCTGAAACGCCGTTGAGGAGTGGGACATTCTGGACCAACAGTCCCTTGATGTTCTAGTGCCACGACGAATAGACATGCATCATGCAAGAGGACGCTACACGGTATTAGGTTACTGGTGTGTGCTGCAGTCTAGAACAAATTTAGAACGTCTCATTATTGTCGTAAAAGTTCTTAATTTCTGCTTCTGTGATTAATAAGATACCTAATATGTTATTTCTGTATATATTCCATTTTTGGCCCAATATAGGTTACGGTAATAACACTAAAAGAGGGCCTTTGCGATCGCCTTTTGACAGCTCAAAATTTGAATGAAAATAACGGATTACTCGTTCATCTGACACGAAAATTAAATAAAAGAATTTGTAGAGAACAAATCCTCTACAACTTTGCTCACTTATGTTTTTTTAATATATCGCACCGTTTCAGAGATATTTGCAAAAATGACGGCGATTTGACACTATCACATGATTTTACGTAAATCAGGCGTTCGGAAATAGTCACATGCCATTCGGCGCCCAAATTCTCTGACATATGCCACCTTGCTTTTTGCATTTTACGATTATCTTATTATAACTCACGCGTTGTCGTTTCAAAGCAATGGCACACTGAAGAATTAACAACAACACATCTTTCTTAGTACGATAAATTATAATCGTCTACAGAAATCATATTAGCAATTAAGTCAAAGGTAGAAGAATTACGAAAGAGTTTGATAAATTTTCGCTCTAGCGTAATGGGCAGCGTTTAGGCTGTAATACATCTGGTCGGTAGTTCGAAACCCACCCCTCCAAATTTCTTTTTTCACCTTGTTTCTTAAAAGGGTAATGGGCACTGTTATTAATTAAATAGACCTATGTTCTGTAATATTTAGAAAATGTTCAAATGTTTGTTAAGCTTCAGGGACTTAACTACGGGGTCATCGGTCCCTAAACTTACAAACTACTTATGAACTACCTACAACTAAGGACGATACAAATATCCATGTCCGATCATGTCCGAGGGGGGATTCGAACCCCCGACCGTAGTGGCCGTGCAGACCGTGACTGGAGCGCCTCAGTCTCCTCGGCCACCGCGGCCGGCTGTAATATTTAGAGTTTTTCATATGCAAGAGTGCTCCCTCTAAAATGTGCGCTTGTTCTATTTCGTGAATATGCCGTGATATACGTACCAACGATTTGAACAATGGTCTTATGAAGCATATGCACACAAACTCGGGAGATACTGTAATAATGAATATTCTAAACAAAGTGCTGATACTGGTAGTTTCATATATTAATGAAGTCCTACATTTCTGTGGCAACTGTCGTTCCTTGATGAAACGGAAGGGAAGTGTACATAATGGAATAAATTACCTTGATTTTATTTTTGGCCAACTTCAGGTTACGGTAGTAATACTAAAAGTGGGCTTTGCGATCGCCTTTTGACAGCTCGAAATTTGAATGAAAATAAAAGGGCTTAACCATTCATCTAACACGAAAATCGAGTAAAGGAGTTTGCAGAGGAGAAGAATCTCTACAACTTTGTTCTCTCTCTCTCTCTCTTTTTTTCATAAGTCGCACCGTTTCAGAGATATTTGTCAAAAATAACGGCGATTTCACGCTAGTTTATACGTAAACCCTGCAGCCAAAGAAATTAAACTCGAGAAAGAGGACAAACTACCACGGCAATAGAGGTGAAAACGGAAAAAACAATGAAAATATGGGAGAGATAATAAAATAGGTAAATAAATACGTAAAGGTTAAAAAAGGGGTGTCTAAAGATTTTGGCTGTTTGTTAAAATACGGCGAGAGAGAATATTACGTGTTGTGTACATAGATATTCCCACAATAGTAGAAAATCCATGATTTTTTATTTGTGTCAGGAATGTTTGCAGAAAATCACAGAGCTACAGGAAATCCAAAAGTTTTGCCAGTGCGATTTTTTATGTATAGAATCGTAGTGATGCAACACTTTTTTTTAAGTGTGTTCAAATAAAATATAAAGACGAGAGAGGTCGGGGACCATTGATCTCTATATAACTGGATGTATAACTCCGGTGCCTGAGCAAAGAACGGTAGCGTGCCTGCACATTCATATGTTTTGCACACGAATTTACATGGTCCACCATGTTGTAATTGGCGAACGAAATTCAATCATTTAGTACGTGACAAATAATAGCTAGATTTCCTACACTCCTGGAGGATGTCTGCAACACACGATCACACAGGCAGAACCATACGCCCGTGAGTACAATCACCAGAACGTGCGCAATGTCGGCGTTAGTACCGTATGTATCCTTCTTTAGCAGCAATGCAAGCTGTAATTCTTACATGGACCCGATCGCAGAGGTGGCGAACGTAGTCTTGTAGAATGACCTGGCTTACAATTTCCACCTGGTGCCTCAGTTAGGTCACATTTCGTGCCGCTCCTGCATACTGCCGAACATGACGTTTCATGCGGTCCCAGACATGTTCAATGGGGGACAGATCTGGGGATCGTGCTGGGCACGGAAGTTGACGTACACCTTGAAGATCACGTTGGGTGGTACGGGATACATGTGGACGTGCATTGTCTTGTTGGAAAAGTATATCGCCTTGTTGGTGCATGAGTGAGAGCAAGACGGGTTTAATGTTCTCTAGACGATGACTAGACGAGAACGACCAGTGTACAATATAGCTCCCCACACAATGGTGCACGATCATGCGTGCCGTTCGAGTGTCCTCCGCTCTTATCTCAACATTGTTCAAGTGAGCTTCCAGTAGTGTCACGGTAGGCCCTTAGACAGGGATGAATGGAGACGTTTCGTCTTCAGTGATGAGAGTCGCTGTTGCCTCGGTGCCAACGATGGGGAGCGCGAAAATCTAGAGTGTACACGACAGAGGGAAACTGGGCCATCATGGTGTGGGGAGCCATATCCTACACTAGCCTTTCTACTCTGGTTATCGTCGAGGGAAAATTGAACAGTGCAAGGTACACTGAAACCATCATTAGGCCCGTCTTGTCAATGTTCATGCACAAACAAGTTTATATGCAATCCAGCAGCCGCGGTGGAGTAGCCAAGCGGTCTAAGGCGCCTTGCTGCGGAGCGCGCGGTTGCTCACCGTGGCGGTTCGAGTCCTCCCTGGGCCATGGGTGTGTGTGTTGTCCTTAGGTTAGTTTACCTAGGTTTAAGTAGTTTGTAAGTTACGGACTGATGACCACGCAGTTTGGTCCGATAGATATACAAACATTTGAACATTTTGCAATCCAGCAGGACAATATATTGTCATACTTATTCCGTATAAGCGAACGTGCTTTTCTAGGTGTACGTCAACTACCGAATGTTCAATTGTTCAAATGTTTGTAGAGCTTATAAGACATAACTATGGGGTCATCAGTCCCTATACTTACAAACTACTTATGAACTAGCTAATACTAAGGATGCCACAAATATCCATGCCCGAGGGGGGATTCGAACCCCCAACCGTAGTGGACGTCAACTACCCTGGCCATCAGTATCCCCAGCGGTCTGCATAGGCGGCACGGTCTCGCCCAACTGAAGCACCAGGTAGAAACTGCATGGCAGCCACTCCACAAGATTACATTTGGCACCTCTACGATCGACTCCATGAGATAATTGCAGCTTGTGTTACTGCAGAAGGAGGTTACACACAGTAGTAGCGACGACATTGCTTACGCTCTGGTGGCTGTACTCATGTGCTTATAGCTCTCTCTTTGTGATCATGTGTTGTATTCATCATCAACAATGTGTTAATAAAATTTCACTCTGTTGTGTCGACGAACTCATGGAGTTCTTTTTTTTTTTTCATTTTCCAAGAGTGTATTTGAAATTTTGTTATGTGTGAGTATGGAATCGAACCACATTTCGTTTTCTTGTAATACTTCATAGCAGCCATGTTGTAATTAGTCAAGAAAGAGAATATGAACAACTTTGTCGGGCTGGCTCAGAAATCTCCAGTTCAACATGCAGCTTGTATAGAGATCACTGTTCGGGACGGTCCGTCAGTGATGTGAAGACGTAAAGCAGTCACCTGGTTTGGCCCAGAGGCCGTGCGAGCCGTCGGCGGCGTAGAGGATGGGCCGTCCGTCCGCGGTGGCGGCCACCGTGGCGGGGAAGCCGGCGGCCGGCTGCAGCAGCGAGAAGGCGCGCCTCCCTGCCTCCCAGCCGTACACCGCCCAGCGCCGGTGCGTCCACAGCTGCACCAGCGACGGCCCCGAGCTAGCGTTCTGCCGGCACACGTAGTCTGCTCTGTCACTACACTGCGCATTGAATATGACTGCGAGCGTTGTAGTGTTCCACAACTACGTCCACACCGCGCAGTGTGTGGCGGGGGGTACCTTGTGTACTACTGTAACTTGCTCCTGCTATTACAGCCGCACATGCTTCGCGGAGATTGCCGCTATACCTTCGTGTGTGGGTTCTAATCTCTCTCAATTTATCCTAGGGGTCATTTTACAACATATACACTATATGATCAAAAGTATCCAGGCACGTGGCTGAAGATGACTTACAAGTTCCTGGCGCACTCCATCGGTAATGCTGGAATTCGATATGATGTTGCCCCACCCATAGCCTTGACTACAGCAGGCATACATTCATTCAGGCGCTGTTAGGTTTCTTGGGGAACGGCATCCCATTCTTTTCGAAGTGCTGCACCGAAGAAAGATATCGATGAAGGTCGCTGTGACTTGGCATGAAGTTGGCGTTCCAAAACATACCAAACGTCTGTGTGAATCAAGTCAGGACTCTGTGCAGGCCAGTTCATTACAGGGATTTACTGCCGTGTAACCACTCCAGCAAACTCCATGTACCAAATGAACCACAGGCATTGCCGAAGTGTGGTGGTTTGCGTGCCTCAACGATACGGATAGCCATACAGTAGGTACAAACAGAACGGAGGGGTATCTGTGGAGAGACCAGACAAGCACATGGTTCCTGAAGAAGGGCAGCAGCCTTTTCAGTAGTTACAGAGGCAACAGTCTAGATGATTGACTGAGCTTGTAACATCAGCTAATGTGGCTTTGCCATACAGCTACAGCGAACAGCTGAAAGCAAGGGAAACTACAGCCGTTACTTTTCCCGAGGACATGCAGCTCTACTGTATGGAAATATGATGATGGCATTCTCTCGGGTAAAATATTCCGTAGGTAAAATAGTCCCCCATTTGGATCTCTGGGCGGTGACTACTCAGGAGGATGTGATCATCACGAAAGGCAACACTGGCATTCTATGCATCGGAACGTGGAATGTTAGATACCGTAATCGGATAGGGAAAAGGAAGGGGAGGTGAGTACAGGATTATAAATACGAAATCAGTTAGGGGTATCACAGGAGTAGGACTGATAATGAATAAGAAAAAAGGAATGCACGTAAACTACTATGAGTAACACAGTGATCACATTATCGTAGTCAACATAGATACCACCGACCACAGTAGTACAGCTTTATATGCCCACTAGCTCTGCCGATGATGAGGAGATCCAAGAAATATACGAGGAGCTAAAGGAAATTATTCAGACAATTAAGGGAGAAGAAAACTTAATTATGATGGGAGACTGGAATTCGGTAGTAGGACAAGGAAGGGAAGGGAAGATAGTAGGTGAATATAGTCTGGGCAAAAGGAGGGAAAGAGGAAACCGGCTGGTAGAATTTTGCACGGAACATAATTTAGTTATAACAAACACCTGGTTTAAGGATCACGAAAGAAAGTTGTATACATGGAAGACACCAGGAGACACCAGGATATACCAGATAGATTTTATAATGGTAAGACATAGATATCGGAACCAGGTCTTAAACTATAAGACATACCCAGGGGCAAATATAAACTCTGACCATAACTTATTGGTCATGAATTGTAGGCTGAAACTGAAGAAACCGCAAAAAGGTAGGAAAATAAGGAGATGGAACCTGAAGTGCTTAAGAATTTCAGAGGGAGCTTTAGGCAACAATTGACAGAAACAGGGGAAAATAAAACAGTAGAGGAGGAATGGGTAGCAGTGAGAGCAGAAATAGTGAAAGCAGCAGAGGACAAAATAGATAGGAAGGCAAGACCTACAAAACATTCTTGTATATCACAGGACACACTAAATTTAATCGACAAAAGGAGAAAATATAAAAATGCAGTAAATGAAACAGGCAAGGCTAGAAGGCAAATGCAAGGATGTAGAAGAATGTATAAATAGGGGAAAAATAGATACAGCCTACAGGAAAATAAAAGAGATATTTGGAGATAAGAAAAACAGTTCTCAGCAAAGAAGGGAAAGCTGAAAGGTGGAAAGAGTATATAGAGAGGCTCTACGAAGGAATAAACTTAGAGGCAACATTCTAGGAAGGGGAGAAGAAGTAGATGAAGATTAAATAGGAGAAACTATAATGAGAGATGAATCTGACAGAGCACTGAAAAACCTAAGTCGAGTCAAGGCCCCTGGAGTAGATGACATTCCCTCAGAGCTACTGCCGTCTCTGGTAGAACCAGGCATGAGAAAACTGTTTCACCTGGTGTGTAAGATATATGAGACAGGCGAAGTTCCCCCAGACTTTAAGAAAAATGTTATAATCCCCATTCCAAAGAAAGCAGGCGCAGACAGTTGTGAAAAATACAGAACCATCAGTTTAATAAGTCATGGTTGCAAAATATTAACACGAATTATTTACAGAAGGATGGAAAAGCTGGTAGAAGCCGACCTCGGGGAAGATCAGTTTGGGTTCAGGAGAAATGTAGGAACACGGGAGGCAATATTCACTTTACGGCTTATTCTACAAGATAGATTAAGGAAAGGCAAACCTACATTTCTAGCTTTTGTAGATTTGGAGAAGGCTTTTGACAATGCTGATTGGAATAAACTATTTCAAGTTCTGAAGCAAACAGGAGTAAAATATAGGGAGCGTAAGGTTATTTACAACTTGTACAAAACCCAGACAGCAGTTGTCAGAGTTGAAGGGTTGAAGGGCATGAAAGGGATGCAATGATTGGGAAGGGAGTAAGACAGGGTTGTAGCCTTTCTCCAATGTTATACAATTTGTACATTGAGCAAGCTATAAAGGAAAGCAAGGAAAATATTTGGAGAAGGAATTAAAGCTCAGGGTGAAGAATTAAAAACATTGCGTTTTTCCGACGACGTAGTACTTCTGTCAGAGACAGCAAAGGACTTGTAAGAGCAGTTGAACGGAATGGACAGTGTGCTGAAAGGTGCATATAACATGAACATTAACAAGAGCAAAACAAGGGTAATGGAGTAAAGTCTAAGAAAATCAGGCGATGCTGAAGGAATCAGATGAGGTAACGAAACAATAAAGGAGGTAGATGAGTTTTGTTACTTGGGCAGTAAAATAACAAATGATGGTCGCAGCACAGAGAATATAAAATGCAGAATCGCAATGGGAAGAAAAGCGTTCTTGAAAAAGAGAAATTTGTTAACATAGAATATTCATTTAAGCCTAAGGAAGTCCTTCCTGAAGGCATTTGTGTGGAGTGTTGCCTTGTATGGGAGTGAAACATGGACGATTAACAGTACGGACAGGAAGAGGATAGAGGCTTTTGAAATGTGGTGCTACAGAAGAATGCTGAAGATTAGGTGGGTATATCACGTAACTAATGAGGAGGTACTGAACAGAATTGGAGAGAAAAGGAATTTCTGGCATACCTTGACTAAAAGAAGGGATCGATTCGTAGGACATATTCTTAGACATTAAGGAATCGTGAATTTACCGTTGGAGGGATGTGTGTGGGGTAAAAACCGCAGAGGAAGGCCAAGAGATGGATACAGTAAGCAGAGTCAGACAGATGTAGGTTGCCGTTCTTATGTGGAGTTGAAGAGGCTTGCTCAGGATAGGGTATTGTGGAGAGCTGCATCAAACCAGTATCTGGACTGAAGACCACAACAACAACGTTTGTGTTGAAAGATGCAATCACCATCCCTGAATTGGTCTTCAACAGTGGGAAGCAAGTAGGTGCTTAAAACATCAGTGAACCTGTGCTGTGACAGTGCACCGCAAAACAAGTAGGGATGCAAAGACACCATAATAGCAGCGCCTCATACTTTTATTGTCGGCACTGCACACGCTGGCAGATGACGTTCACCGAGCATTCGCCATACCCACACTCTGTCACCGGATCGCCACATTGGGTACCGTGATTCGTCACCCCACACAACGTTTCTCCACTGTTCAATGTTTATGCTACTTACAACAAGGGAGGCGACGTTTGGCACTGACCTGCCTGATGTATGGCTTATGGGCAGGCGCTCGACCATGAAATCCAAGTTTTCTCACCTCCCGCCGAACTGTCGTCTTACTGGGAGTGGATGCTGATGCAGTTTGCAATTCCTGTCTGATGGTCTGGGTAGATGCTTGCCTATTACATTATTATTATTTTTTCTGTTCCATAGGACCCAATTGAGGAGTGAGACTCCATGGTCATGGAACAAGTCAATACATTAATTGTTACACAAGAATGGTAATAGAAAATTTTTATGTAGTCCTTTGCACACAACAATCTTAAGACAAAGTGAAAAGAATCAATAAAGAAAAAAAATGAATTAGCTTAATTGTTTAACTTTTCTAGGAGTTCCTCGACAGAATAAAATGAGTGAGCCATGAGGTAACTCTTCAATTTAGATTTGAAAGCGTGTGGATTAGTGCTAAGATTCTTTAGTTCTTGTGGCAGCTTATTGAAAATGGATGCGGCAGAATGTTGTACCCCATTCTGCACAAGTGTTAAGGTGGTGTGAGGCAAATGCAGATTCGACTTCTGTCTAGTAAGGACGGTACAAATATCCATGCCCGAGGGGGGATTCGAACCCCCGACCGTAGTGGCCTTGAAGACCGTGACTGGAGCGCCTCAGTCCCCTCGGCCACCGCGGCCGGCACGCTGAAAGACAGGCGTTCTGTATCGCGGTACGGGCTTCTGTCAGTTCCGAGAGCAGATTTGTCGAAGAGTCAACCAATATTTTGCTTCCCGCTACGTAGACCAAAAGTATTATGAGGATACATCCTCCCTCATCCAAAAAAAAAAAAAAAAAAAAAAAAAAAAAAAAAAAAAAAAAAAAAAAAAAAAAAAAAAAACACGTTTTCCATATCAGGGGCATTCTGCTACTATCTGCTGCGAAGTACTGCATATCAGAGACGTCAGTAGTCATCAGGCATCATGAGAGGGCGAAATGGGGCGCTCTGCGGAACTCACGGACTTCGAACGTGGTCAGGTGGTTTGGTGTCACTTGTGTCAGAAGTCTGTATGCAAGATTTCCACACTCCTAAACATCCCTTAGTTCCACCGTTTCTGATGTAATACTGCAGTGTAAACGTGAAGGGAAAGCGTACAGGCCGAACTCCTCTGTTGACTGACAGAGATCGCCGATAGTTGAACAGGGTCGTATAATGGGGCTCTCGTAATATTGACACAATAACAAATAATGCAGTTCAAGAGATAAGTTCATGGCTTGTAGAAAACAAGTTGATGTTAAATCACAGTAAAACTCAGTTTTTACAATTTCTAACACACAATTTGACGAAAGCTGACATTCAGATTACACATAATGGGCATATGATAAGTGAGACTGAACACTTCAAATTTCTAGGTGTTCATATAGACAGTAAGCTGTCATGGAAAGCCCATGTTCAGAATCTTGTTCCAAAACTAAATTCTGCTATATTTACCATTAGAACAATATCTGAGATAAGTGATTTTTCAACACGAAAAGTAGTCTGTTACGCTTACTTTCACTCACTTATGACGTACGGCATTGTTTTTTGGGTAACTCGCCTGATGGAAAAAGAATTTTTCTGGCTCAAAAACGGGCGGTTCGAGCAATATGTGGTGTAAGTTCGCGAAAGTCATGTCGACCCCTTTTCAGTAGTCTGGGAATTTTGACTCTGGCGTCACAATAAGTTTTTTCTTTAATGTCGTTCGTTGTTAATAATATCAGCTTATTCCTACGAGTTAGTGGCTTTCACTCGGTGAATACTAGACAGAAGTCGAATCTGCATTTGCATCACACCACCTTAACACTTGTGCAGAATGGGGTACAACATTCTGCCGCATCCATTTTCAATAAGCTGCCACAAGAACTAAAGAATCTTAGCACTAATCCACACGCTTTCAAATCTAAATTGAAGAGTTACCTCATGGCTCACTCATTTTATTCTGTCGAGGAACTCCTAGAAAAGTTAAACAATTAAGCTAGTTCATTTTTTTCTTTATTGATTGTTTTCACTTTGTCTTAAGATTGTTGTGTGCAAAGGACTACATAAAAATTTTCTATTACCATTCTTGTGTAACAATTAATGTATTGACTTGTTCCATGACCATGGAGTCTCACTCCTCAATTGGGTCCTATGGAACAGAAAAAACAATAAATAAAAATAATAATAATGTAATAGGCAAGCATCTACCCAGACCATCAGACAGGAATTGCAAACTGCATCAGCATCCACTCCCAGTAAGACGACAGTTCGGCGGGAGGTGAGAAAACTTGGATTTCATGGTCGAGCGCCTGCCCATAAGCCGTACAGCAGGCAGGTCAGTGCCAAACGTCGCCTCCCTTGTTGTAAGTAGCATAAACATTGAACAGTGGAGAAACGTTATGTGGGGTGACGAATGAAGGTACCCAATGTGGCGATCCGATGGCAGAGTGTGGGTATGGCGAATGCTCGGTGAACGTCATCTGCCAGCTTGTGCAGTGCCGACAGTAAAAGTCTGAGGGGGTGCTATTATGGATTATGGTGTGCCTCGCACTCCTTGTTTTGCGGTGCGCTATCACAGCACAGGTTCACTGATGTTTTAAGCACCTTCTTGCTTCCCACTGTTGAAGAGCAATTCGGGGATGGCGATTGCATCTTTCAACACAAACGAGTACCTGTTCTGCATCTACATGGGATACTCTGCAAATCACATTTAAGTGCCTGGCAGAGAGTTCATCGAACCACCGTTATATTATATATCTCCCATTCCATTCTCGAATAGCGCGCGGGAAGAGAGAACACCTAAATCTCTCCGTTAGAGCTCTGATTTCCCGTATTTTATTCTGATGATCATTTCTACCTATGCAAGTGAGAGTCAACAATACATTTTCGGATTCGGAGGAGAATGTTGGCGATTGTAGTTTCGTAAGTGGCCCACACCGCAGCGATAAGCGCCGTTGTTGTAATGATTCCATGCCAGACCCTGTATCATTTCCGTAACGCTGTCTCCCCTGAATCGTGACAATATGAAACTACCTGCTCTTCTTTGGACTATATCGAAGTTCTCCGTCAAACCCACCTGATAAGGACCCCAGCCCATAAGTAGTTTGTAAGTTTAGGGACTGATGACCCCGTAGTTAAGTCCCATAAGCTTAACAAACATTTGAACTTTCTTGCAGCGTCTACCGGTGGAGTTTGTTGATCATCTCTGTGATGATTTTATGCCGTGCTGCTCCCAGTTCGATCATGTCCTCTTTTAACTCCCCCTGGTACCGATCCAATACTGATCAGCCCAACAATTTTTTTTGTAACTTACTTCTTTTGTCTACGGACTACATTTCCTGGGAATTCTTTCAATGAATCTCAGTCTGACTTCTGCCTTACCCAAGATTAATTTTCTTTGATCGTTTTATTTTCAAACGCTCCTTATGTCCTTATGAATCTTTCTTTCTGTGTAAATGCAGTACTTTGCATTTGCATGAGAATCAATTTTCGTGCACCATGCATCAAAATGCTGCCGATTCTCTTAAATTTCGCTTATCTTTTCCATTTTTGTTATACTAAATCATCATCTGTCTGATCTAAGAGATGATTTAAATATATTGTGAAAAGCAATACTGCAATATCAATCTCCTGGAGCACGACAGAAAACACTTTCACTTCTGAAGACCTCTCTGTTGAGAATAACATGCTGCGTTGTGTCAGTTAGAATATCTTAAAGTGAGTTCCACAGTTGGTCTGATATTCCATATTCTCACACTTTCTTCGTCAGGCGACGGTGCAGAAACATATCGGACGCCTTTCGGAAGTCAAGGAACGCGGCATCTACCTGGGAGCCTGTTCTACTTCCTTGTGGGTCTCGTGGACGAATAGCGCATCTTGCGTTTCATTGCTTTCGGAAACTACGATGGTTGGTTTGTTGTTTGAGACAGGGGGACCGAACAGCTAAGGGCATCAGTCCGCCGATGGGGAGGGTGAAGGGAAAGGAAATGAGTCCAGAGAAGAAAGAATTAAGAAAGACTGCATTAGCTCGGGGCCCACGAAAGTACTTAAGAAAGAACTGTGAGGGCCCTGCGGTGTAGGGGACGGAAATTTTGTTGATTACTACAGAGGAGGTCTCCAGAAATGTCATAATACTCCAACAGAAACCGTTTCAAAATTCTGCAACTCTCCAACGTCAGAGACATACGCCTACAGTTTTGCACATCTGATTAACAGCCCTTCTTCGTTTCAATTGATTTTCCAAATCCTTTGCTGTCTCTGACAGAATTACGATCTCATTTTCTACTCCCTGAAATTTAATCCCTTCTCTAAACTTCTCCTCGTTTTCCTCCACTCCTTGCTCAATGTATAGATTGAATACATTGGGGAAACGCTATAACGCCGTTACATCTACATCTACATCTACATACATACTCCGCAATTCACCGTAAGGTGCGTGGCGGAAGGTAACGCCGTTACTCCCTTTCCAACTATTTGTGATGATACATGAGGCAGGAGATATATGGGCAGAAGGAGAGTAGGGGAGAGGAATTGTTTTACTTGAATTTAAAAGAAAAATCGTAATTAATTAGTTAAATGATTAATTTACAATATATTTACTATCAGTTGATAGACCATAGATAATTCATAAAATGAGATATATAAAATTAATCTCAGAGAACAAAAAACAGTGGTGCTTTCATATGTTTTAGACATAAGAGTGGAATTAGCGAGTCTTCTTCAATTATTTGAAGTGTTGGGAGTAAGTCAATCTTGTTAAGAGTTTCGTTTTTGTAAAAGTTTCGTCTATTAAATTTTCTTTGAAGTTTTTATCTCAAGGAAGAAGTCTTTTCATTTATTAGTGAAGAATTCATTTATAATTGGCCAACCCACGAGCCCTGAGAATCAAGAAATAGTAAATTGTCAGTATTCAAGCATGTAATTAATTATCTTCACTTACGAACTTTTCAAACAAAATCACTAAAACACTTGCCTATATTATTTCGTGATAATATAAATGTAATGTAATTAAAAAATTCACCAATGAAAGCACGAATAATTTAATTTCCATTATGTATTAATATACATTACGTCCTTCTCCTGCCCTTCGACTCTTCTGCTACCTGGTTTATGTTCAAGTTGTATATAATTATCCTTTCCTATATTTTAAACCCTGCTACGTTCAGTATTTGAAAGAGTATATTGGAATCAACATTGCCAAAAGCATTCACCAAATCAACGAAAGCTATTAACATAAGTTTGCCTTTTCTTAACATATTTTCTAAGATAAGTTGTAAGGTGAGAAATGTTTCACGTGTTCCTATATTACTCCTAAACCCAAACTGATATTTCCTGATTAAGGATTCTAACCTATTCTTCCGTGACACACAGTTTGCCGGGTAAATGCCGTGTTTCTTGACTTCCGGACTTACTTTCAGTCGCTTGATGATCAGCGTAAGGCTATGTGGACTATCCAATTAAATGTGACTGGATTGAAGAGTTTCTAGTTAACAAAACGTAGCGTGTCATCCGCAACGAAATCCTCAAACATTAAAGTGATCACTAACGTGCTCCGTGAGAGTTTTACCATTACTTTTAACAATATATATATATATATATATATATATATATATATATATATATATATATATATATAATGACCTCGTAGTTAATGTTGGAAGTTCAATGAGGCTTTTTGCGGATGATGCTGTAATATATCGAGAAGTTGCGACACTGGAAATGTAGAAGGATCTGCAGCAGTATAGGTGCAGGGACTTGATCATCACCATAAGCAAATGTGAAGTGCTGCGTTTATATAGAAAGAAAGATTCTTTACTGTTTGATTACGCAATGTCAGGACAAACAGTGGCAGTAGTTACTCCCCTAAAATATCTGGGAGTGGGAATAAAGAGCGATTTGAAATGGAAATATCATATAGAATTAAACGGGGGTAAGGAAGGTGCCAGACATATTCATTGGAAGAATCCTCTAGAAGTGTAGTCCGTCAACATAGAAAGTAGGTTATAAAACACTCATTCTGGCGACGCTAGAGTATTGCTCATCTGTGTGGGATCCGTACCGAACAGGGTTCATGGAAGACGTAGAGAAGATCCAGCGGAGAGCAGCACGCGCTCACTTAGTAAATGCGAGAGAGTCACAGGCATTTTCGGAAACGCCAGTAGGAGATGCCGCAAGAGAGATATTCTGTATTGCGCTACGGGCTTCTGTCAAAGTTATGACAGCATACCTGTCATGAAAAGTCAACCAATATATTGCTTCTCCTACGCTTAAATCACAAAATGACCAAAAGCATAAAAGCAGGTTAAAGCCCACACGGTGGCATACTGACAATGCTTTTTTCTGTAAACCATTCGCGACTGAAATAGGAAGTCGCAATGGTACGCAAAATACTCAACGCCATATACGCTCCAAGATGGCTTGCGGTGTATACATGTAGATTCTTGTGAATATTGAGTAACCGACAAAACACATCAATCGAAACAATATGCGTAACTGTTGTTATGTTGAATGTAAATAGATTAAGAAAAAAGTATATTACAGAACATTTTATTTAGTAATTTAAACTGCACACAAATTGAGTAACGTCATGGAAACAGAAAATACTTTACAAAACAGAATTACTATAGAAATTTACTATCAGACAATGTAGGCATCATTAGTGATATGTGTAAAACAGAAAAGTAGAAAGAAAAGTACAAAAGTATAAAAATACAAAGGTAATGTGAAATATAAATAACTATGTACGTAGATTATCAAAATAAAAGTGAAAAAAAAATCTTTTATCTATTATGGATGTCGAACCTGCGACTGTAAATTAAAATATGTTTCAGAAATTACTGCGTAAATATCATTCAAAAATCTCGTTTTACACACTTTGTAAAATGCATAAGTTAAATTTGTAATTAAACCTTTGTTATTGTTTAATTTAAAGTAGTTTTATATTTATATCCTATAAACAAGATGAAATATTGATAATATTCATCTCGGGTGTGCAGCCGGATACCGTCGTCAACTAACCACGATATTTCGGCAGACCAACTGGCTGCCACCTTCCCACTACGGTCGGGGGTTCGAATCCCCCCTCGGGCATGGATATTTGTGCCGTCCTTAGTATAAGGTAGTTGATAAGTAGTTTGTAAGTTTAGGGACTGATGACCCCGTAGTTAAGTCCCATAAGCTTAACAAACATTTGAACATTTGCTGCCACCTTCAGGTGAGTGCGCTGATACACTTACTCGCCGGAAACTGAGGCAGAACAGAAACAGCGGCCCCTTTATACGCCGCTGACGACCTACCGCGCGTGCGCGAAACCAAAGTAGAGGTCCTCTAGGCGCAATAGAACTAGAAGCGCGCCGGTGGAGAAAATCGGCAAAACGATGGGTCGAAACAAGACTAGTTAAAAGAAACAGCAGGTCGAAATGAAGACCGTTGTTGCTTAATATCAGATAAGATTGGTTTCCAAGTTTTACTTAGAGGGAAGCCCTTGTCCCTATTAATAATATTATAGGCCATACGAATTTCTATGGATTCTTTAAGAACACGTTCCCAGTAGCGGGAAGCAGGAGCAATGAGTTTAGTTTCATCATATAACATCTTGTGTACCTCATTCAGACAATGTTCAGCAACAGCTGATTTTTCAGGTTGAAGTAAACGAGTATGACTGTTCCACACACCGATCCTGAACTGTGCGGATCGTTTGGCCGATGTAAGTTTTACCACAATAATATGGAATTCTATAAACACCGGGTTTCCTCAGTCCTAAATCATCTTTGACTGACCCTAGGAGGACCCTAGTGTTTGATGGGGAATAAAAACACCTTTAATGTCAAATCTTCTTGGAATTTTCGAGAAAATATTCCCGACGAAAGGCAAAAAGGCAAAAGACTTGTAATTGTCCTCTAATGGTTCACCTTTTGGACCAAATTGAAACGCACAACAAATTTGTTGAGCAATGTACCCATTCTGTTTATAGACAACTTTGAAATGCTCCAGTTCTTCCCTAGATGTTCAGCATCAGAGATGGCGTACGCTCTTCTCACTAGAGTACGCAATACCCCCATACGTTGGAGTGGCGGATGACAGCTCTACTAGTTCTATTGCTCCTAGATGGCCTCTACTTTGTTTTCGCGCACGCGCGGTGGGTCGTCAGCGGTGTATAAAGGGGCCGCTGTTTCTGTTCTGCCTCAGTTTTCGGCGAGTAAGTGTAATCAGCGCAATCAACCGAAGATGGCAGCAAGTTGGTCTGCCGAAATATCGTGTTTAGTTGACGATGGTATCCGGCTGCACATCCGAGATGAATATTATCAGTTATTACGCCGGGAAAGTCTACGCAACCACAAGATGAAATATTTCGTCACTCTTTGGATTCATACGAAATCTCTTAGCCTATAGTCCGAACATACTCTTTCGTTTGCTTACAATTTGTAAAAGACGTGAGAGTTGCTGTCTATGGTAATGTCTTTGCAGTGTAGTGTCATTTGCAAAATGTTTTCCAAAATCGACACACTTATAGTTACAAGAAACCTCGTACCTATAAGTGACAACTTGAAGACAAACTTATATTATAAATAATCAGTGTAACATAACACAAGTAGTGTGTTACTGATTTTCTGTCTTGCCACAGATACGGAACAATGGCAATTCTCACAAAGTTTATTGCACTAATATGTTTTGTATGTACCATCTGATGATGAGAAACTCGGCAATAAATAACTTCATCAAAAAGGCGACTGATTGCAGTAATTTCTGAAACATATATTAAACGTGACACACTGAAGTAAAATGTCCAGATGCTGTAGCGATTGAATAGCTGTCGTTGAAACAATCATCAGGTCACGGTTCTGCAAAAGCCTTTATGTGGCCACCTGAAGGTGATGTGTCGCAACCTTAGGACAGTCACTGCAGTACAGAGCCACTTGTTCCACACCTAGTACGTACTGTACGCACTGCAGAACATGAAATCCATGTGGGGACTCTGTAGGATCAAAGCTCCGTCTCCATTTGTCGGAGACCTTAGCAACCCACTCCTCACTTCAGCTTCACAGACCACAGTACTTTTCTTTCATTTTTGAGTGAGAGTCCAGGGGAGGAGCTGAATTTAAGTCGGACTGAAATGATTCTTTGTATGTCTCTGTGAATCGGAAGCTATTTAGTCGGCAGTATTTCATTTATTTCTCGATGACCTGGAGGAAGGACATGGCAAAGGACTAGAAGCCATTGCAGTGCGGGGTTTCTGATGACACCGCCGATAGTCTGATCAAGGACAGAGTCTACTTCCTAGGTGTGGGTGCTATTCAGACAGATGGCAGAGCGTGTTTCAAGCTGTTGAATACACCAGAGTGAAGGCAGAGAGGTACACTAAGTTCCCGCTGCGAATCCCGTGTGCTGCTATACACCTTAGATAAGATGTTGTTTCTGATATTTACTTTTGCTGGAAGGTTAGACATATGTTTCTTGTATGTTCAGTATTGCACCGGTTTACGTTGGGTTCAGATTGTACGGTAAGATGCTGCCATGGAGAGTCACTTTCGGTGTTTAACCTTCGACTTGTCTTTCAAGTGTAGATCTAAACAGAGAAATCTTGAAGAACGTTGACTAGCTTTCTCTGTTCATCCGTTGTTATGTCTGGCGGCAGTCGAGCATGACGATCTTGTCTCATAGTGGCATTACAAATCCCGCCTGCAGACTCGTCACATTAGACGTTTACGACACTCAGCTGCTCCGCAGTTAGCGGCTGAGTGCTTGCTATGCACAAGCCACTTGGAAGCACGTGTGGCTCTTAACTATCCACAATTACCCAATTCCTTTCTTAAATGAGACAACAAAGGCCGGAACCAATAAGCCTTTCTCGAGTAGGAAGCCCCTACTCCCTTCCACTATGAGGTACTTAGGCTTAAGTGTTAAATGACACATGAAAGTTACCTTTGAAGAATTAACTGCAGAAATAACCACTTCATCCAGCACACACAGCCTCCACACACTAGGATGCCGATCCTTCTGCCCACAGACTCTAATCTCATGCAAAATAGTCTCTGAACGGCCACAATAATTACTTGTACTCATGACATTGTACGTAGAAAAGTGCTAGGTAATAATTCCTTTTTTTTTTTGACAGGTAGTTGTAGTAATTTATTCCATCAACTGTCATTCTATATGGAATATATATTTTGTTTTTGTCTCTGTTTCTATATCTCAGTTAAAATGTAAAACTTTTACATGGATCAGCATGGTTTCTACAATATTACTAATGAAATTCATTTGCAAAACAAAATTCTATTTTTCCTTTTGTTCCAACAGTCAAGAAGTGTATAATACAACTCTTTATAATCTATAGCTTCAGTTTTTCGAATTACCTAATTCAGTATAGCATGAACTAAACCTCATACAAGCCGGACGTGTTTAGTGCGCGACGGTTCTGCTGTCTAATGGGGTAGTGGGCCGAGTGCGTGGTCAGACGAGAAGGCACGGCCCGCGGGCCAACGGGCCGCCCACATGCCTATTCTGTGGCTTCTCCTCACCTAGGAGCTACATCGAAATTGAAAAAGTATAGTCAGGACTCATTTCTGCAGGGTCTAACATAATGTGACCAACTGTTGAATGAATGGATAACTTCTAACATTTCCAATAACCTAGACAAATTATGTATATTTACCTCATTTTTAGCAGCAGTAAAAAAATCGGGAATAATTAAATAAACCTATTTAACAATTTAAAGCCTGAAAGTTAACACATAAATTTCAATCACTAGTTGTAATTAGTAGGTTGTTGTTGTTGTTGTGGTCTTCAGTCCGGAGACTGGTTTGATGCAGCTCTCCACAATACCCTATCCTGAGCAAGCCTCTTCATCTCCACATAAGAACGGCAACCTACATCTGTCTGAATCTGCTTACTGTATCCATCTCTTGGTCTTCCTCTGCGACTTTTTCCCCACACACTCCCCTCCAACGCTAAATTCCCAATTTCTTGATGTCTAAGAATGTGTCCTACCAATCTATCCCTTCTTTTAGTCAAGGTATGCCAGAAATTTCTTTTCTCCCCAATTCTGTTCAGTACCTCCTCATTAGTTACGCGATCCACCCACCTAATCTTCAGCATTCTTCTGTAGCACCATATTTCAAAAACCTCAATCCTCTTCCTATCCGCACTGTTTATCGTCCATGTCTCACTCCCATACAAGGCAACACTCCATACAAATGCCTTCAGAAAGGACTTCCTTAGGCTTAAATCAATATTCAATGTTAACAAATTTCTCTTTTTCAAGAACGCTTTTCTACCCATTGCCATTCTGCCTTTTATATCCTCTGTACTGCGACCATCATTAGTTATTTTACTGCCCAAGTAACAAAACTCATCTACCTCCTTTATTGCTTCGTTTTCCAATCTAATTCCTTCAGTATCACCAGATTTTCTTACACTGCACTCCATTACCCTAGTTTTGCTCTTGTTAATGTTCATCTTATATGCACCTTTCCGCACACTGTCCATTCCGTTTAACTGCTCTTCCAGGTCCTTTGCTGTCTCTGACAGAATGTCGTCAGCAAAACACAAAGTTTTTAATTCTTCACCCTGAACTTTTATTCCTTCTCCAAATTTCTCCTTGCTTTCCTTTATAGCTTGCTCAATATACAAATTGAATAACATTGGAGAAAGGCTACATCCCTGTCTTACTTCCTTTTCAACCACTGCATCCCTTTCATGCCCTTCAACTCTGTCAACCGCTGTCTGGTTTTTGTACAAGTTGTAAATAACCTTACGCTTCCTATATTTTACTCCTGCTTGCTTCAGAACTTGAAATAGTTTATTCCAATCAACATTTTCGAAAGCCTTCTCCAAATCTACAAAAGCTAGAAATCTAGGTTTGCCTTTCCTTAATCTATCTTCTAGGTTAAGCCGTAAAGTGAGTATTGCCTCCCGTGTCCCTACATTTTTCCTGAACCCAAACTGATCTTCCCCTAGGTCGGCTTCTACCAGCTTTTCCATCCTTCTGTATAGGTACATATATATAAAACCTCAACATAATGGGGACTACACTACTGGCCATTAAAACTGCTACACCAAGAAGAAATGCAGATGATAAATGAGTATTCATTGGACAAATATATTATACTAGAACTGACATGTGAGTACGTTTTCACGCAGTTTGGGTGCATAGATCCTGAGAAATCAGTACCCAAGAAAACCACCTCTGGCCGTAATAACGACATTAATACGCCTGGGCATTGAGTCAAACAGATCTTGGATGGCGTGAACAGGTACAGATGTCCATGCAGCTTCAAAAATCAAATGTTTGTAGAACTTATGGGACTTAACTAAGGGGTCATCAGTCCCTAAGCTTACAAACTACTTATGAACTAGCTAAGACTACGAACGGCACAAATATCCATGCCCGAAAGGGGATTCGAACCCCCGACCGTAGTGGCCGTGCAGACCGTGACTGGAGCGCCTCAGTCCCCTCGGCCACCGCGGCCGGCCATGCAGCTTCAACATGATACCACAGTTCATCAAGAGTAGTGACTGGCGTATTGTGGCGAGCCAGTTGCTCGGCCACCATTGACAGGCGTTTTCAATTGGTGAGAGAGCTGGAGAATGTGCTGGCCAGGGCAGCAGTCGAACATTTTCCGTATCTAGAAAGGCCCGTACAAGACCTGCAATATGGATCGTGCTTTATCCTGTTGAAATGTAGGGTTTCGCAGGGCTCGAATGGAGAATAAAGCCACGGGTCGTAACACATCTGAAATGTAACGGCCACTATTCAAAGTGCCGTCGATGCGAACAAGAGGTGACCGAGACGTGTAACCAATGGCACCTCATACCATCACACCGGGTGAGACGCCAGTATGGCGATGACGAATCCACGCTTACAATGTGCGTCAACCGCGATGTCGCCAAACACGGATGCGACCATCATGATGCTGTAAACAGAACCTGCATCATACGAAAAAAATGACGTTTTGCATTCGTGCACCCAGGTTGCAGCATCAAGGGTAACCGCAGCCATGGTCTCCGAGCGGACAGTTCATGCTGCTGCAAACGTCGTCGAACTTTTCTTGCAGATCGTTGTTGTCTTGCAAAAGTCCCCATCTGTTGACTCAGGGATCGAGACGTGGCTGCACGATCTGTTACAGCCATGCGTATGAGATGCCTTTCATCTCGACTGCTAGTGATACGAGGTGATTAGGATCCAGCACGGCGTTCCGTATTGCCCTCCTGAACCCAACGATTCCATTTTCTGCTAACAGTCATTGGATCGCGACCAACGCGAGTAGCAATGTCGCGATACGATAAACCGCAATCGCGATAGGCTACAATCCGACATTTATCAAAGTCGGAAACGTGATGGTACGCATTTCTCCTCCTTACACGAGGCATCAAAACAACGTCTCACCAGGCAACGCCGGTCAACTGCTGTTTGTGTATGATGAATCGGTTGGAAATTTTCCTCATGTAGGTGTTGCCACCGGCGCCAACCTTGTGTGAATGCTCTGAAAAGCTAATTATTTGCATAACACAGCATCTTCTTCCTGTCGGTAAAATATCGCGTATGTAGCACGTCATCTTCGTGGTGTAGCAATTTTAATGGCCAGGAGTGTATTTCATCATTTATCTTGCTTGAAACTGTATTAATTGGCATTTTGTTATTCAGTACTACATTATAGAAATCTGTGCAACTCATTCCAAAATTTATTTTGATTTGCAGTTCTATATTAACAGTATTCATATGACGTTTGTTTTAAGCTCTGACCTTGCAGTTATCCTCTGGCTAAAGGTTCTTTCTGCAAACGCATTTTAGAGAGGAGCAGGAAAGAAATAAGTGTACTAGCTCTGAAAAATTACCATTAAGTTTTCTTCAGGTAGCAACTTTAAAATAACCATCCATCTCTTTGAAGAAGAATCCTCTAAATTTTTATTTGTGGCAACAATGTTAACAGACTCTTTCAACAGATAAAACAAATAAAAGATACTGTAATCTGCTTCTTTGCACTTTCAAGTATCACACTGTTGGCAACGCTTGCACTACGTTTAGTTGAAGCGAGATGGTAGGACTATTTCGTATTATGAAAATTCGAATCGTTGACAGTAACACGAAAATACTATCAGATATAAAATGAAGCAGTTGCGGAACAACTGACTGCCCGCGCAGTACATTTACAAAATAACATAAAAAGCGGTACGTTACGCAATATGCCCGATGGTTGGTAACCCTTCCACTACACCACACGCTTGCTGCCGGCCTGGACTTCACTTGTCGAACCGTCGCGCGTCGATATATCGCGCGATACTTTCCTCTACGGTCTCTTTGGCGGAACCGGAAGGAATATCACTGGCTGGCCAGGTGGGGATATGTTGGTGGAGTTGAAATTCGGTTGAAGGACAGAGGTAGGGTGGTGGTCTCTACACCCGCAGCACACGCCGTCTGTAAGCGACGGTGCGGTCGTAGAAGTATATGATAACGAGGCTACGAGCTCTTTATATGCTTTCGCATTGGTGTAACGCAGCTCGTTGGGCCTTGCGCTGGAGTTTGATGTCGTGTTAATTGCCTTCGCGCTAGACTGCAGATTCTGGATACCTGCTGCTGCAGACGTTCTGAAAATCTTCTGCTGTGCCTCGCGTAGTTGATTTTCGACATTTCCGCTTGTTTAGGAGCGATATTTCTTGTCGTGGCTTGTGGAAGGCTTGTGTTGTTGCGTGTCGGGTACTTGGCCGTAATGTTTCAATGTACATTTGCTCTCTGTGGTACTACGAATCCTGTGTTGTTCTAAATTGTGGTCCTAAATCAAATGTTATGGAAGACTCTTTGGATTATTCGTTTAATACGGAAATTCTCCGCAGAGATGATAAATTATTTTTCAAAAGAGATTGGCTGGACAGTACTTACCTTTTTGCTGTATTGCCTATAGTTAGACACAGAAAAAGGAGGAAAATGGATGAAAATAACAAGCTTTCGGAACTGTGTTTCTTCTTCAGGTGGAGAGAATGGAGTAAAAGAGGTCTAAGTGGTGGTGTTACTTGTTTTGTTCCGGCACAGCTATGGCACCAACCAGGCGCTACTTGGGCTACAACCACCAGAGACAGAGATGCGCCTCCTGTCTTAAGCCACTATTGTTGAGGAGGCGATATCACATTTGGTTTCATTTATTATTGTTCTTGTTTTTATGTCTTAGAACTGTTTTTGCCGGCCGCGGTGGCCGGTGGCCTGAGGCGCTCCAGTCATGGTCTACACGGCCACTACGGTCGGGGGTTCCAACCCCCCTCGGGCATGGATTTTTGTGTCGTCCTTAGTATAAGGTAGTAAATAAGTAGTTTGTAAATTTGGGGACTGATGACCCCGTAGTTAAGTCCCATAAGCTTAATAAACATTTGAACATTTTTAGAACTGTTTTTATTGATCTTATTTGGTGCCTATGTATGTTTGTAAACCTCGAAAATTCAAACGGTGTCGTTACGTGATTCAAACACTTAATTGTTAGAATCTACATGTGGCTCACACCTCCTTGACTCTTCTGCAGAAAGGCGTGCAGTATTCTGCAGCACCCATTTTCAATAAGCTGTCGCAAGAACTCAAGAATCTCAGTAATAACCCACGCGCTATCAAATCTAAATTCAAGAGAATTTTATATGAAGGGCAACCACAGCTAAAATATTTAGTTAAGGAACTTCACACTGTTAAAATGTAGGTGTTGAAATAAAATTAGACTTGTCTGAGTGAAAGGCCATTGGTCCACTTTAGCTGTTTTTTATTAGAGTTGTGGAGACCCACACAACCGGTTTTGCAGCTTTGTCGTTGCACCTTCAAGAGCAATTACTGTACAAAAATCATGTTGTTTTAAGAAAATTAATATTTATATTCAAATGTTACATATTGAAATAGGCAAAAATTATACCAATTTGCGTATGGGAATGTTAAATGGGAATTTTTGTTCAAATGTTTGTAGAGCTTATGGGATTTAAATATGGGATCATCAGTCCCTAAACTTACAAACTACTTATGAACTAACTACTACTAAGGACGGCACAAATATCCATGCTCGAGGGGGAATCGAACCCCCCGACCGTAGCGGCCGTGCAGACCGTGACTGGAGCGCCTCAGTCCCCTCGGCCACCGCCATATAATTTCTAGGTTGAATAATGGGGATTAATTGTCAAGTCCGACCACTAGCAACGTCCCTCAGTTCGACAGAAATAAAATCAGACTATCCGGTTTATGTCATTTTAAGTAAAATGTTAAAACGTGGCTTCCTCAGTTGGGTTTATTATTTTGCTGGTTTGTCATTTAAACGACGTGACGCACAGTAAGAATACAAGAGTTAAATTACAAGTTGTCGTCGATGTAGAGGGATTCACCGCCGTGATGTTGTGCTTAAATATTTTTCTAATTGATTTTATAAAATGTTGCAATATGAATGGTGTTCGATTTCTTTCATGGGCACACCTTCCTAGATTTGATTCACCTCGGTAACCTACCAGGAATACCAGTACAGTTGTATTGCATTGACAAGAAAAGTTGCCGAAACATGTGTCTCAATCGATGATGTAGTAGAGAGTGGTGAACTCCACATACGAGTAAAAAGTGTGTTTGAACAAATGGAAGAAGCTGCCGCTGATGATAAAAATACTGACGTGTCCTTATCGGATTCGTGCAGCTGCTCATCCAGAAGTAGTATGAATTTAGGTTTTAGAGTTGTGTTACACAGCTCTGGGGCCAGTAAATAGCGCCGGCCGCGGTGGCCGAGGGGACTGAGGCGCTTCAGTCACGGTCTGCACGGCCACTGCGGTTGGGGGTTCGATTCCCCCTCGGGCATGGATATTTGTGCCGTCCTCAGTATTAGCTAGTCCATACAGGGTGTCCAGAAAACCACTCCCTGATTTCAAAATTAAATATCTCGAAAACAAAGATCGATAGAGGAATGCAGTAAACAGTATGTTTACTGGGAAAGCTGTAAGAAGTTTATACAGGTTTGAAGTAATAGTTACAAAAGCTGCTAACAGATGGCGCTGTAATCTCCATATGTAATGCTTAGTATAAATAGTGATCCGAAGCCCAGAGCGATCAGTTCCACTATTGACACGTGAAAGGAGGTTAGCGTACCGAAGGAAGAGATTAAAACCGTGTACTCCATTGAACAACGCGTTTTCTAGTGCTAGAGTATCACAGGT
Organism: Locusta migratoria; assembly: GCA_026315105.1. Classification (NCBI taxonomy): domain Eukaryota; kingdom Metazoa; phylum Arthropoda; class Insecta; order Orthoptera; family Acrididae; genus Locusta; species Locusta migratoria. Next base: position 505,723,684 of record CM048744.1, read on the forward strand.
TAGAAGAGAGTCTTACGGTAATAAGGCGAAGTTTTCAAGCACGATTTAATGTTCCAAAAGGACCCGATGCGCAAACCATTCGTACGCTCTTCACAAAATTTCAACGAACAAGCAGCATAACTGATGATCTAGCGGGGCATGTTGGCTGCAAGCAAACCGCAGTTACGCCTGAAAATATCGCCACAGTTTCTGGAATTACTGCGCGAAATCCAATGTCATCCGTCCGTAAAATTGCATCTGAGACTGGTTTGAAGCATTCCAGCGCGCAGAAAATACTGAGAAAGAGTCTACACATATGTCCATTGAAAATTCAAACGCACCAGGCCATACCCGTACAAGCTGTGCAACAAAGGGTTGCCTTTGCTAATCAGATGCTCACAATGATTGACAGTGAAGGATTTGATGTTGGCTGTGTGAGGATACAGCGTTTTAGGTTAGTAACCGCTTTGGTAAGTTTTGGCCGAACGATAGTTATCGTTGGCGTGCAGCGAGAGCTGCTGGCAACAATGCTTAGGTTGGAATGTTCTTTGTTTGTTGGCCGGTGTGCGGCAGTCTCCCGCCGACCGCAGAGCGAGGCGGTAGCATGTCGGCAGTGAGTTCGTAACCTGTGTTTAGTGGTGGGTAAAGTTTTTGCCATTCCGTCGTATCGCATACGGGTTGCAGTTGTATATTGAAATGTTTCAGTGTGGACTTGTAGTCATTCATCATAGTGGCACGCGGTTATTAAAACAGTTTATTTAAAGGGAAGAGTTTTTAACATTTGTCGTTCCATAATAAAGGAAGTTAATAAAGTTTACTGTTATGGATCAACCTAGTAATTGTCCGCATCCCATACCATCAAATCATTGGAACAATTATTAAATGATTAAGCATAAAATACAATGTAACGGCAACTTCGCCCATCGAGGATTAGGTGGACGCAGCTGTAACGTTACAGCTGTATCTGGTTTACAGGTGAAGCACACTTCCACCTGAATGGATACGTGAATAAGCAGAACTGGCGAATTTGGGGTTCCGAAAAGCCATATTGGTGTGAAGCGAAACCCCTGTATTCTCCTGAAGTTACTGTGTGATCTGCAGTATGTAGCAGAGGCATTATTGGCCCTTTTTTTCATTCTAGAAATTTACTGGTGCAAATTACGTTGCAATTTTCGAACAATTTGTCATCACACAGCAAGCGTTAGAGGATCGACAGGGTACTGAATGGTTTATGCAAGATGGAGCCCGACCACATCGGACCGAACAAGTGTTCCTGAGGAATACTTCGGGAATCGAGTCATTGCTTTGGAATATCCCAAATTTACTGGTGCAGGCATGGGTTGGCGTCCATATTCGCAGGATTTGACTCCCTGTGACTTTTTTTTTGTGGGGCACAGTGAAAGACATGGTCTACCCGAAGCATCCCGCCACGCTGGACGAGCTTGAATCGGCGATCTCTGTGGCATGTGAATCCATTTCGGTTGAGACACTACGAAATGTGATGGCGTATTTCATTCTTCTTTTGCGCCACCTCTGTAGTGACAATGATGAAAACATTTTGAAAACATTGTGATGTGATTGTTAGCAAAGAGTGTTTTCGTACGATGAATTCACTTATGTATGCTGATATGAGCTGTAGAGCCTACAGCGCCGTCTGTTAGCAGCTTTTGTAACTATTATTTCAAACTGCTGTATAAACTTCTTACAGCTTTCACAATAAACATACCGTTTACTGCATTCCTCTATCGATCTTTATTTTCGAGATATTTAATTTTGAAATCAGGGAGCCCTTTTATGGACACCCTGTAAGTAGTTTGTAAGCTTAGGGACGGATGACCCTGTAGTTAAGTACCATAAACTCTACAAACATTTGAACATTTTGAACCAGTAAAGAGCGTACGGCCGGCCGCAGTGACCGAGGGGACTGAGGCGCTTCAGTCACGGTCTGCACGACCACTGCGGTCGGTGGTTCGAATCCCCCCTCGGGCATGGATATTTGTGCCGTCTTTAGTATAAGGTAGTTCGTAAGTAGTTTGTAAGTTTAGGGACTGATGACCCCGTAGTTAAGTCCCATTAGCTTAACAAACATTTGAACATTTTTGAAAGAGCGTACGTACCGGGAAGAGGAAGGCGAGGTGCTCCCAGTCTGCGAGGTGGCTGCCGAACACCTGCGTGAGCGCTCGCGGGCAGAGGGCGGCGGGCAGCGGCAGCGGCAGGTTGCCGGCCGAGCACAGCCGCTTGCCCTCGCTCCACGGGAAGAACAGCCACACCGACACCTGCAGCGCCGGCGACTGCGCATGCGCGCCGCCGCACCTGCGCCCCAACGCGTACACCGGCACCGCCTGCCGCCACGGCTCCACACCAGACCGCAGCTCGCTCGCGTCTGTTCAGAGCACGGCTATTATTATTTAGAAAAACATCGGGAACCTGTAATGAATTTAATTCTAAAGCCGTCGGTACACGGAGTGTGTGTCTGAACGTTTGTGGTCAACGAGCCGAGTCCAACGGGCGTCTGAACGCTCGGAGACGGCGCGATTTGCGCATACGAGACGTGTGCCTCAACAAGCTACACGCGACCGCAGCGCGCTCTAGCGACGTTTCCAGTTATTTATTCCAACAAATAGTACCTCTAATTACCGGTTTTCGAGAGATTCTCAGTTTACTCAGTTACTTTTACTTGATTTGAAAAGTCATACATTCATAATACCTAAGTTATACGCATAAAAACCATGAAATACGACGGCGAATATGGCATCTTCATCTTTCTCTACCGAAAAGAGCTGCCCCTCTCTTCGGATAGCCACGTGGTATGACGTCGGCGGTATTCTCCCACCCCAATTGGTGAGCGTTGAGACGCACGTTGAGAATATCTGGCATGCTTGATACTGCCCGACACGTTGGAAAACCTCGCCAACGTGAGGTACGCTCGTTGTGACATCAGAAACTCGCCACGTCGCGTCGGCCACACTAGTTCAGATACACGCTTCGTGTGCTGACGGCTTAAGGAATCCGCTTGTTTGGTTAATTGAATATCAGGATACCATATGTAACGGAGGCTTTACAGATTATCACAATATAATAGGAAGATACTTTGCCATAATAATGACATTGCTTTCTAGATCACTTTGTTCAATTATTTCTGTTCGTAAAATACCTCGTAAGAATATGGTTCAATAATTCACATTTGTTAATATGATTTGATCACTAACATTTCCTGATGTCTTTTGTAATGCACATAACAATTTGTCATAGTTCAATCATCTCAAAGTTTTTTTATTGTCATAAATTGGCTTATCTAAATTATGTAAACAAAAACGACACTTCTATAGTCGTATTTTACATACACATCTAATTTCTGTTTTGATTCGTTACGAAAATACTTTTAATTTAGATTGAATAATTTTATACATTTCTCGTTCGTGATGGATGTACTATTTATGCTTAACAGATAATGAAATTCAGTAACTATATTGTGACACACTTGTTCAGGAAGATTCAAAAAAGCGTGTTTATATATAAATACGCACGCTTTGGATATAAGATATAGTCTACACCTAGTCTTGACCTTGTCTTATGCTTACATCAGTCTTGATGTAACCATGTAGTTTACCGATGCAATAAATAGATCATCAAGTCACATCTTTGTAGTCCATTAATTTTCAAGATCCCAGGAAAAGTAATATATATTCATGATTAAACAATAAAGGTAGGCGAGCAAATCAAAACTTCAGTAATATGAACAACAGGCGAGTTGACGGCGTCGACAAAACAACTACAGGTCATATATTATACGGTAATCCAAACCAAAATATGTTATAAACTCGATATCTTTTTAAAAAAGCATATAGAAAAATAAATCGATATATGGAACAAAAAGAGTTCGATATATCGGTCTATAAATATCAGCTTCCCATTCTAAACAAATAGCCGGTCTTGCTGTTGTATACATACAGTACATGAACACACAAAGTGGGTAAGACAGGGTTGTACCCTTTCCTCAATGTTGTTCGATCTGTACAGTGAGCAAGCTGTAAAGGAATACAAGGAGAGATTTGAAGAGGCGATTGAAATTCAGAGAGAGGAAATTAAAACTCTGTGGTTTGCCGATCACATAGTAATTCTGTGAGAGACAGCGAAGGACCTGGAAGAGCAATTAAAGGGAATGGACAGTGTCTTCAAAGGAAAGTTTAAGATGATCATTAAGAAGAGTAAAACAACAGTAACAGAATGTAGTGTAAGAAAGTCAGCCGATGCTGAAGGAATTAGATTAGGTAATGAGACGATAAAAGTAGAAGATATTTTGCTATTTGGGTAGCAAAATAACTTTTGATTTCCAAAGTAAAGAAGATATAAAATGTAGAATGGCTATGGAAAGAAAAGCGTTTCTGAGGAAGTGAATTTGTTATTTCCAACATTAGTTTAAATGTTAGGAAGTCCTTTCTGAAAGCACTTGTCTTGTGTGTAGCACTTTATAGGAATGAAACGTGGACGATAAGAAGTTTAGACAGAAAAATGATAGAAGCTTTTGAAACGTGCTACAGAGGAATGATGAAGATTTGATGGGTAGATAACGTAACTAATGAGGAGGTGCTCAACAGAATTGGGGAGAAAAAGGAGCTCCTGGCTTATCCTGAATATCCTCGGTCTCTCTCTACGACTTCTTTTTAATGATGATGAATCATTGATGTCTCAGAATGTGTCCAACCAATCTATCCCTTCTCTTACTCGGGATATGCCAGAAAGTCCTTTTCTCCCCATTTCGGTTAAGCACTTCCTCATTAGTTACATGATCATCTCATCTAATCTTCACCATTCGTCAGTAGCATCACATTTCGAAAGCTTCTATCATCTTTTTGTCTGACTTCTCTATTGTCCACATTTCACTCCCATACAATGCTACAATCCCGACAAATGCTTTCAGAAAGGACTTCCTAACATTTAAATTAATATTGGATGTTAACAAATTTCGCATCTTCAGAAACCCTTTTCTGCATTTTATATCTTCTTCACTTCGTTATTTTACTACCAAAATAACAAAAATTATCTAATTCTTTTATTGTACCATTACCTTATCTAGTTTCTTCAGCATCGCCTGCTTCTGTGACACTACCTTCCATCACCCTTGTTTTAATCTAGTTAATGTTCATCTTATACCGTCATTTCAAAACACTGTCAATTCCATTCAGTTGCTCTTTCAGGTTATCTGCTGACAGAATTACTATGTCATCCATTGTCCTGTAGCAGACGACATATTTCGAATCATTAACGTCTGTTAGTGTCAACTAATGATTTCTGTGTAATCCAATATGCCCGAAATAACAGACACGAGATCTACATTTAATAACAATGATTATTACTGAACATGCACCAAAATGACAACGTGCTTTAACACGTTCGCTGCCGTTCACGCTCTGGCGCGTGCTGCGACCTAGCATCCTATTATGGGTTGTTGTTACATGGCATCGCCTAATAAAGCTGTATACTCTGGTAGGCACTCAGGGAAGAGTATAAGTGATATGCACACGTACGTTGTTCCAGATTTCCACGTTTTCATTACCGGCTACGAGCCACACACGCGTCTCATGATGTCATGAGAGATTTATTGGATTCTTATGTAAACAAGCAAGCAAGGTTTTGATTATTTTAATTTTATTTCGATTATTTACCAGTTTATAAAAAAATACTTCTTAGTTTTGATATTATTCATACTTATATTGCTGATGATATAGAAATAAGAATTGTTTTATGAAATACCTTTTATGTACTGTTTATATAGTTCATTCATTGTTTTCACAAAAATACAAATGCAAATAAAAAAACATATCAAAACATTCAGTGGCTCAAAACTATGAAAATATACTATCAAAATACGACCACGCGCCAGAGCGTGAAGTGGCACCTAGCATCATCGCGCCAGAGCGTGAACGGCAGCGAACGTGTTAACATAACTGTCAATGACCGAAGGAGACAAACTGGGCTGGCAGTAGGATTTTGGAACATATACTTTGTTCGAATATTATGAACTACCTCGAAGAGAACGACCTATTAACCAATAGTCAACACGGATTCAGAAAGTATCGCTCTTGCGAAACACAGCTTGCCCTTTATTCACATGAAGTGTTAAGTGCCATCGACAAGGGATCTCAAATCGATTCCATATTTCTGGATTTCCGGAAGGCTTTTGATACTGTACCCCACAAGCGGCTTCTAATGAAATTGCGTGCTTATGGAATATCTTCCCAATTGTGCGACTGGATTCACGATTTCCTATCAGAAAGGACACAGTTCGTTGTAATTGACGGTAAGTCATCGAGTAAAACAGAAGTGATATCTGGCGGTCCACAGGGAAGCGTTATAGGTCCCCTACTCTTCCTCGTGTTTATAAACGATTTAGGAGACAATCTGAAGAGCTCCCTTAGACTGTTCGCGGATGATGCTGTCGTTTATCGGTTAGTGAAGTCAACAGAGGATCAAAAGCAAGTGCAAAGCGATTTAGACAAAATTGCTACTTGGTGCGAAAATTGGCAATTGACACTAAATAAAGAAAAGTGTGAAGTAATACACATGACCACTAAAAGAAATCCACTGAACTTCAATTACGCGATAAATCAGTCAAACATCAAGGTCGTAGATTCTACCAAATACCTAGGAGTTACAATTACGAACAACTTTGACTGGAGAGAACACATAGAAAATATTGTGGGGAAGGCGAATCAAAGGTTACGTTTGATTGGCAGAACGCTTCGAAGATGCACCAGCTCCACCAAAGAGACTGCCTACATCACACTTGTGCGTCCTCTCCTGGAGTACTGTTGCCTCTTGTGGGACCCTCACCAGGTGGGACTGACGGAAGATATTGAGAAGGTTCAGAGAAGGGCAGCTCGTTTTATTTTATCACGTTACGGGGGGGAAAGCGTCACGGAAATGTTGCACGAATTGGGGTGGAAATCATTAAAAGAAAGACGTTATTCATTGCGGCGTGATCTGTTTGCGAAGTTTCAATCACCGACTTAGGGAGACATGACCATCCCAATAAAATAAGAGAAATCAGATCGAAAACGGAACGACTTAGGTGTTCTTTCTTCCCGCGCTGTATCAGAGAATGGAACGGTAGAGAAAAGTTATGAAAGTGGTTAATGAACCCTCTGCCAGGCACTTAAATGTGATTTACAGAGTATCTATGTAGATGTAGACGTACGGCTCGTAATTAAGGTGGGAAATAAATGAGAAACTAAATGTGGTTGAGGCTGACGTACTGGTGGAGTCCCTGGGCAGCAGGAAGAAGCCCCTGGAGGCGGCGCCTTGCGGCAGCTGGTCGTCCGGCAGGGAGCCCAGACTGGGGTGCCAGGCGCGCACCCTGCCCAGGAAGTCTTCCGCGGACGCCGGCAGGAATCGCTCGTGTCGCGACAGCCGCACCACCGGGGACCACCGCTGCGCCAGCCGCACCGCTGCCAAAACAAAACACACACACCTGTCACCAGCTGTACGCATCAAGTACTCTCAGGTCACTCTGTAACTGTCATAGGCCCATCACTTAACAAGTTCTTGTTGTTGTTGTCTTCAGTCCACAGAGTGGGAAATGTTCAAATGTTTGTATAGCTTATGGGACTTAACTATGGGGTCATAAGTCCCTAAACTTACAAACTACTTATGATCTAGCTAACACTAAGGACGGCACAAATATCCATGCCCGAGGGAGGATTCGAACCCCCGACCGTAGTGCCCGTGCAGACCGTGACTGATGCGCCGCAGTCCCCTCAGCCACCGCAAATGTTCCAATGTTTCTAATAGCTTATGGGACTTAACTACGGGGTCATCAGTTCCTAAACTTACAAACTAATTATGAATTATTCACAGAATATATGACAACAACTGCGATTGGGCAAAGCTGAAAATGTGTACCCAGCCGGGATTCGAACCCGGGTCTCCTGCTTTCTAGGCAGTTGCGCTGACCCCTACACCACTGGGGACACAGTGATCACCGCACCTGCAAGGACTACCTAAGCACGCCTACCGTCAGATACAAATTCCCAGCTTCGCCCTGCCCACCGTACTCAAACTCGTAGTTATGAAACTAATTCCCGTAAGAGTAAGGGCTTCAAAGTTGCCCACCCCTTCCCACTAACGATAGGATCATTGCCCGTCACCGGCATATTATATATATATATACATGTGGCGTCTGTTCCGAAAGAACAGACGTCACTTCTGATCCTGCAGTTGTTATTATTTAATATTCACAGAATATTTGTATCTGACGGGAGGCGTGCTTAGGTAGTCCTTGAAGGTGCGGTGATCACTGTGTCCCCAGTGGTTTAGGGGTCAGCGCAACTGCCTAGAAAGCAGGAAACCCGGGTTCGAATCCCGGCTGGGTACACATTTTCAGCTTTGCCCAATCGCAGTTGTTGTCATATATTCTGTGACCGTGACTGATGCGCCGCAGTCCCCTCAGCACCGCAAATGTTCAGATGTTTGTATAGCTTATGGGACTTAACTACAGGATCATCAGTCCCTAAACTTACAAACTACTTATGAACTAGCTACAACTAAGGACGGCACAAATATCAATGCCTGACGGGGGATTCGAACCTCCGACCGTAGTGGCCGTGCAGAGCGTGACTGAAGCGCCACAGTCCCCTCGGCCACTGCGGCCGGCATTCCTACCATATTTCAACTTCATAGGTGAAGTACATTTGGAGATTTCGTGTTTAGTCAGTGAGTGAGTCGGTGTGTGACAAGTTGTACGACCAGAACCTAAACGTTCTGAATTTGTGTTCCAGACTGCAGCGTACACCAGTACCCTTAACGCCCGCTAGCACGTCCTCTCACATTGCTGCAAGCATGTATTCGTCGTGGTATGTTGTTCACTAGACCATTGTTTTTCAGTCTATGGTTCTGACCGCCTGGGGTGTCACCAAGTCTTGCTCGAGGGGGGGGGGAGGGTGTCGCCTTTTCAGTAGTTTAAGTAGTTTGTAAGCTACGGACTCAAAAATGGTCAAATGTTTGTAGAGTCTATGGGACTTAACTACGGGGTCATCAGTCCCTAAACTTACAAACTACTTATGAACTACTTACAACTAAGGACGGCACAAATATCCATGCGCGAGGGGGGATTCGAACCCCCGACCGTAGTGGCCGTGCGGACCGTGACTGGAGCGCCTCAATCCCCTCGGCCACCGCAGCCGGCCAAGCTACGGACTGATGACCACGTAGTTTGGTCCGATAGATTTACAAACATTTGAACATTTGAATTTGAAGGTACATCCAGAGGTGTGTATGTAAAATGTCTGCAATATACGTCGCATTTAGAGCTAGTAGGAAAGATCAAAACGTCATGCGTGATGAGGCGATTTTTCATGAACGTTTGATGACTCCATACCTCACGAACTGTATGTCGTACTTGGATAAAATTTCAAACGTACATTCAGTGGCATGTGTGTATACTGTCTTTCTCGCGAATACAATTAATAGTGCACGGGTAATTAAGTGTAATGTTATGCCAAATGCCGTACTTTTACTGCGTGAACGCCGAAAAAGTAGTAAACGACAAACTTTTTTTCCTTTCATCATTTTGCTGGGGTTGTCAGCGAGAAAAAGTTTCCTAAAGGTTTGAAATTATGTTTAAAGTTTGTTGCAAGTAGCTAAGTGCTCCCTTCCTCAATTAGTGGACGGATAAAGTCACACTATCACGTGCCGCAAGACGGGGAAGTTTTCATTGTTTCATTTTTCTGAACTATCGACTCTATCGCAAAATCGTTTCTTAGCTGATGTCTTCTACCTATAAACTACATTCCTGCCATAGTTCAACTTCATAGGTGAAGTAGGTTTGGATATTTCGTGTTTAGTCAGTGAGTGAGTCAGTGTGTGAATGAGTGTCCTTTCGCTTTTATAAGATGTAAGATTTAGGAGACAATGAAACCCGCTCTAATACACTTTTCGCGCATGATGCTGTAATTTATGGTTAGTGAAGTCAGCAGAAAATCAAAAGCAACTGGAAAATGATTTAGGTAAGATATCTGATTGGTACTAAGATTAGCAATTGACCCTAAGTAATGAAAAGTGTGACGTCATCCATACGAGCATCAAAAGAATTACGTTAAACTTTGTTTACATGATAAACCAGTCAAATCTAAAGGCCGTAGGACCTACAATTAAGAACAACGTAAATTCGAAAGAACACTGAAAATATCGCAGGAAAGGGCAAACATATGCTACGTTTCATTTGCAGAATACTGACAAGTTGCAACAGTTCTAATAAAGAAATCTACCTACAATATTCGGTCCAATCTTGGAGTAGTGCTGCGCATTGTAAGATACCCACAAAGTGGGAGTGACGGACTGTTTAGAGACAGTTTAGAGAAGGGCAGCTCGATGTGTATGATCACGATATCGGGAAGAGTGTCACGGAAATGACTCAAGAGCTGAAGTGGAAATCAGTAAAATAAAGGCGTTATTCGTTTAGGCGAGATTTATATCCGAAATTTCTTTCACCAACTTTTTGTACCGAATGCGATCTTATGCTTTTAGCACCCATCTACATACGGAGGTATGATCATCGTAATGAAATAAGAATAATGAGATCGAAAATGGAAAGATTTAGGTGTTTCTTTTTCCCGCGCAGTGTTAGAGAATAGAACGGTAGAGAAATATAAAAGCGGTTCAATGAACCCTCTGCACTTCGCTGTGCGTAGATGTAGATCAGGGTGTGCACGTGCACAGGTAACATTTCATCACATTTCCGAAAGTACAAGTGATGACATTGTCACGTTAAGAACGACACTCACTTTTGGATAGTAAGCCGTTCGCTATCTGATCAGGATTGGTCTCTCTGAGGTTCTATGAAATACTTCGCGAAAATTAAGAAACAAAGCGGCAAACCGGCCAATGTTACATGCAGTCTTCAGTACATAGACCTTACGCTATCGAGGCCTGTGAAATCCATTTTCATTTTATACAAGCCTTTGAAAATATGCTATGGTGAAACGAAGGCTTCCGCGGTCGTTGTCATTGTTGATAAAACTGTTCTGGGTATTGGACCGCATCGTCAATATATCAAATGTTTCACCGACGTTTCGGTCACGTAACACCCAGAAGAAGGCCGCTTGCAATAGTGGCCGAAACGTCGGTCAAACATTTGATATATTGACGATGCGGTCCAATAAAAAAAAAAAAAAAAAAAAAAAAAAAAAAAAAAAAAAAAAAAAAAAGTTCAAATGTTTGTAAAACCTATGGGACTTAACTACGGGGTCATCAGTCCCTAAACTTACAAACTACTTACGAACTAGGACGGCACAAATATCCATGCCCGAGGGGGGATTCGAACCCCCGACCGTAGTGGCCGTGCAGACCGTGACTGGAGCGCCTCAGTCCCCTCGGCCACCGCGGCCGGCAGGTCCAATACCCAGAAGAGTTTTATCAACATATGCGATGGTATTGTATGGGAGTGAAACGTGGACAATAAGGAGTGCAGATAAAAAGATGATAGAAGCTTTTGAAATATGGTGCTATAGACGAATGATGAAAATTAGATGGGTAGATCTCGTAAATAATGAGGAGGTGCTTAACCGAATCGGGGAGAAAAGGAGTTTCTGACATATCCTGACTAAGAGATGGGATAGATTGGTTGGAAACATTCTGAGACATCAAGGAATTGTCAACTTAGCATTAGAAGGAAGCGTGTGGGGTAAAAATCGTAGAGGGAGACCGAGGGACGAGTGTAATAAGCAGATTCAAAAGGATTTAGGTTGCCGAACGTATTCTCAGATGAAGAGACTTGCAGAGGGCAGGGTATCATGAAGAGCTGCATCAAACCAGTCTGCGGACTGAAGACAACAACAACAACATGCGATGGTATTTGAGAACTCTGAGGTATCCGTTGATGAATATTTCCAGTTAGTTGTCGACGCATACCTCGGACGAGGTGCAGACGCGGCGCTATGCGCGGCGACCACAATTAGCAACTATTTTTGGCGAACGCGGAAGCTGGCGCCGCGTGCCACACGGCAGCGCTAGTGTGACGTCACGCCTCCGCGGTAATGGCTCTGGCCAGGCAGCGTGCAGAAAGCCGCTGTGCTGCGCCGCGCCTGGAGAGCCTCTGCGAGTCGGTCGCTCTCGCAAGAGCTTGTTTGTTTATATCACAATTATGTAAACTAATGTCGCTAATGGCCCACTCGCTATCAGGATGTAAACAGATCCGAGTTTCGTCCGTAAACAACACACGACACGAATGCTGCGGCATCCATTGTGCTTGATTTCTTTGCCCCTTATGTAACGGGGTCCATTATTTTGTAGTACATGTCATGACGTTCGTCATGGTCATCAAGAACAGATATTCGCTTCTTACACAATCGTTTCATAGTTGATTGACGTCCAGAAGCCTCTTTTGTACGCTGAATTCAGTTCTGAAGCTCTCTGCACACGATTCTTTTGACTCAAAATTCTCGATAATTCTGTGTCGTATTTAGACGCCCAGAGAGAAATCCCCAAATGTACCTCTTAATTGCAACCGATTTCTGTACCACATCACTTCCAATCCTGTTCATACATAGAGAAATTTTCCTGGTTGAGGAGCTATCTGCGCGTAATTATATAACAAGGACCCGAATTTTGGTCACGACTGACCTTCGTGGCATGATGCATATTTCTTACATCTACATAAATATACTGCAAATCACATTAAAGACAGAGGGTTCGTCCAACCAGTTTTACGACTTTTTCTACCGTTCCACTCCCTAATACAGCACGTGAAAAAGGAACACCTAAATTTTACCGTTGGTGGATGCTAACAAAATATGTACGCATTCATAGGAGCAAATTGGTGCAAGAAATTTCGCAAATAGATCTCCCCGCAACGAATGACGCCTTTCTTCTAATGAATTCTACCTCAGCTCGTACATCACTTCCGTGACACTCTACCCCCTGCATCGCGATAATATAAAACGAACTGCCCTTCTCTGTACGTTTTATCATCCGTCAGTCCCACTTGGTGGCGATCCCACAATGCGCAGCAATACTCCAAAATAGTACGTATAACTGTAGTGTAGGCAATTTCTTTAGAAGAGTTGTTGCATCTTCCAAGTATTCTGCCTTTGAAACGAAGCTTTTGGTTCGCCTTCCATACGATATCTTCTGTGTGTTCTTTCCAGTTAATATTGTTTGTAATTTTAATTTGTAGGTATTTAGTTGAATTTACGACCTTTGGAAGTGAATGATTTATCGTGTCAATGAAGTTTAACGGATTTCTTTAGTGGCCATACGGATGACTCCAAACTTATCATTATTAAAGGGCAACTGCCAATTTTTGCACCATACAGATATCTAAATCGTTCTGCAGTTGCTTTTGATCTTCTGATAACTTTACTAACCCATAAATAACAGCATCATCCGCGAACAGTCCAAGAGAGCTTCTCATATTGTCTCATAAATAGTTTACACAAATACGAAATAATAGGGGCCCTATAACACTTCGCTGGGGAATGCCATACATGATTTCTGGTTTATTCGATAACTTACCGCCGCGGTATAATGGCCGAGCGCTCTATGGTGCCTTGCTGAGGGGCGTGAGGTTGCTCCCCGTCAGAGGTTCGATTCCTCCCTCCGAAATGAGTGTGCGCTTTGTCCTTAGTTTAAGTTGTTTGCAAGCCTAGGAACCGATGATCACAGTAGTTAAGTCCTAACATTTGAACATTTTTGATAAATTTTCTTCAATTACTGTCCTTTCTGACAGGGAACCTAGAATCCAATCTCACAACTGTGGCGATATTCTATATGAACGCAACTTGATTAGAAGTCTTCCGAAAATCTAGAAATGTGCACTTGATTTGAAATCTCTTTTCGTAGCACATATCACTGCATGTGAAAAAGAGCTAGCTGTGTTTCACAAGAACGATACTTTCTTAATCCTTATTGACCATGGGCCAATATATTCTCTTCGAGGTACTTCGTAACGATTGAGAAAAGTATATGTTCTACAATCATGCTGCATATCGACGTCAGTGATATAGGTATGTGATTTTGTGGATGAAGCTAATTTCCTTTCTGTGCAAGTTTCCAGTCTTTCGCCAACGACAAGTTGTATATGATACTTATCTATGGCTGAATTGCATCGAAATACTCCGAAAGGAACCTAATTGGTATACAATCTGCACCAGGAGACGTACTTTTGTTAACTGATTTAAGTTACTTCAATACTCCACGGATATCTAGTCCTAAATTACGCAAAGTGGCAGCTATTCTTGATTAGAATTCTGGAGCCACTTACGAACATTGATTGAGTTCTGGTAGATATCAGTAAACGACTCCTTTGACTCAAAAATCAAATCGTATATATCGATGATCCTATGCCGCATGTAGAGTCCAATGCGGTGTAAGTCCTCAATGGCCCCCTGTCAATGGCAACCAATGTCCTGTCCGCATCATATCGCTTTCAGTCCAGTTGACAAGCTATCTGCACGTAAAGTGATGACAAGAACCCGAACGTTCACGACGGTCCTTCGTGGCGTGATGGAAATTTCGAACACTCTTTCGCATTAAGACCCATCTTCACTTTCCATCCGTAATGCTGCAGATCTTGCGTATCCTACGTTTCATTGTAGGTAGCTCTCATGGATATGCTGTTTCTTAAATAAATAAATAAATAAATAAAAAAAAAAGAAAAAAAAGGTGACCTTCCGATCACTAAACGAATAGCCATAATAGCACGACACCTGCACGACAAATCGAGATGATGCAAAACCTTTACGCTGGCAGAATTTGTGACTATTGTGTATGTTCTTAATAGATGGCCAAGTACTAAACTATTATAAATCTTATATTTTTGTGGTGTACTCCTTCACGTTTGCCCTATTTTAGGGGTTTCCCTATTTTAGGAAACATGTTACCTTTATTTTTAATTTGGGTAATCTGGTGTTGTTTTTACTCATTATTCCTGATTATGACGAAAATTGACGCTAGTTTTCCAGAAGTGAGGAGGGTTTGTCCAACTCTTAAACCTGTCACGGAGGCGCAAGTAGGATGTTTCTCAGATTAGGGAGCTCGGTGTGAATTGAAATAAAAAGAAGAATGTTGAACTACAGAAAGCTACAAGTTTTAGAAGTTCAAGGTTGTGATATTACAGGGGGAAGCTGACTGTTTCCATGTGAAAAGCGGGTTTTACCAGGCTGTTGGGTTGCCCAGCCGGCCGGCTAACAGTTTTGGCGTAGGTAGCCAGGGTTTCCCTAATGTGCTTGGAAACTGGAAACGCTCTTGGATGAGCGAGGGCGGCTAACCCAGATAGCAACTGGAATACAATATAGCCACACACATTATTCTAAAAATCCATATAAAATCAGGGAATGGTCATACGGCAAAAGTAATTATATGAATGGATTCAGGAGACTTGGGAGAATCAAATGCTGTAATTACAATTTCAATATCCCATACAGATAAAAAGCCGAAAAATTTCAGTACTGTAAGACTTATATTTACAATTATTGATTAGTGTTTATCAGTAACAATTTAAGAAGCAAATGGACAGCATTACACCACGCTACCTACCAAAAAAGACGTACCGCCTTATTTCCGTATTCTTTCAATAAACTTCATTTTACTCTCTTGTTTTGATTTTCGTTGAGGTAATAATATTATAGATTCCACCACAGAAACACAAAACATGAACCCAGCAAAGCGCATTATATGTATATCTGTATTTTATTATATTTAATATTATTCTTAGTAAAGTTCGTTTCTTTGTTGTTGTAGACTGTCACTTGAATATTTCATGGCCAACTAAAAATAGTAGATATGCAGCAAATAATTTATATATAAACAATTATAAGTATTTGTGGACAAGAACTGAATATATTTGCGTAAAAAGCCATGAAAAATTAAATATTAATTGTGTAACTAAATGTTCAAATGTTTGTATAGCTTCTGAAACTTAACTACGGGGGTCATCAGTCCCTAAACTTACAAACTACTTATGGACTACTTACGAACTAGGACGTCACAAATATCCATGCCCGAGGGGGAATTCGAACCCCCGACCGTAGTGGCCGTGCAGACCGTGATTGAAGCGCCTCAGTCCCCGCGGCCACCGCGGCCGGCAATTGTGTAACTATATTTCGATGGAGGCAGTACATTTGAACAGTGAGACGCCATGATTAATGGCTATCTGAGCAAAGAGCTTCAGTCTCAACCGTTTTTAGTATATTTGTTTGTTAAATGTAAACAACATTTGTAGGGAGGTGGTCAAATCATTTAATTCTGTGATATTCAAATGTATAATATTTGGAAGGGAAATTATATTTTAAAGATGAGCCATTAGGATGCGCGGAAGGATAGAATTTTGGGATCAGGGAGAGCACGCTTTTTGAATGCTTGGGGAGGGACTCGTAACTTGGACGCGGTGGTGAAAGGTTGTGACGCTGGGCTGCCGGAAGCCGCGTTACGAACTTGTGATTTGAAGAGACAGGCATGTGTGGACTTACAAAATTTACGGGACTATGACTGCAGAACTTAGTCTCTGCTTGTAAAGTGATAGACAATGCCCGGTAGTAGGGCTGAGGAACTGTGATAATTCAGCAATCGTGTACTCGTGTGATTACAAACTGTGTTTTATATTAAATACTTTAAATCTTGGATTAATATGGAACTTTTACTCTAGAATGCGTGTGATACTTATTGTGCCTCTCATGAACAATAGTTGGAGAAATATTCAGTTATTTACCGATGTATAAAGTAGGACCACCTCCGCATTTTCTTGTCCAGAAAGAGAAATAAACTATCTATAAAGAATTACTTCGTGAGTGAATCCATTTCGTTGGTCATTCAGAAGTTTAATTTATGTTTGTTTAAATATATTTTCACGTCATCATATGCAGATTAATAGACTGGCTAAACTACAGATTAATTATTGATCTTGTTTAAAGAGATCGGGTAGCTGTTCAGGGCATAGAAGCAGACATACATAACTCACCCCTATGTACAGAGACAACGAGCCATAAACTTTTACTGCCCGAATTATGTATTGCCCAATTCTTATTGGTGAGTACCGATAGGAAGGTCGCGACGTCTACTAGGCGGAGGAAGGCTCTTAGGTTAGGTCCTGCGTCGACTGCGGACCTGGCGGACTCCCATGTCGGCTGTTGTGCCATGTTTTATACGCTGCACGCTGACGCCGCTCCACCACCCTGCCGGTCTCGCTGGGTGGACTCTTCATACAAGGCTACTACTGTTTATTCGGCTGTTTACATCCTCGTATGGTCACTTAGTAGCTCTGTAGGCGAGCTTTCCTTGCCCTTTACAATGCTTCAACACTCCAAGCAGCTACTGCCATCCCAGTAAAAGGGTCTCCGCGAACAATTCACGCGCGACAGTATTTTAATCAATATTACAGGTTGCAGTCTCTTTGTTGACAATGCGTACGAGTGATAGTTACTGAGCAATTTTTGACCATAACCTACTTTCCACTATGCTTCTCCCTCCCTTACTAATTTCTGCTTACTCGAATTTCCGCAACAGAATCATAACTAAACTCTAGGAGTATCAAAGTGAATTGAGTAGATTAAAAGTCTCTAAAACGTTCTTGTTATCCTATCGGATACTGTGACGTAACTTGATTCCTCCCGCTTCGAGAGCTGTAATTGACACGCTTGTGTGTGTACTGCGAGAAAGAAATTACGTGACTGACTGGCAGCGCTGACTCAGAAGGAAACATTTATCGGTGGATCGGTATGAACCTTGGCATCGCTACACTGATATAACTGACTAGTCACCTATTCCGCTTTGAACCGCGTAATTCCAGTAATATATTATGTAGCGATCTAACTGCACTCATGAAAATTATGATATTTGACCAACTCAGTTAAAAACGTACATCACCAGCACTCAACAAACTGCTTAGGTCTTCTTTCCTGGCAATTTCCACAGACGATCTTCATCAAATACAACAGGAATATGATTTAGTACTACTTACCAGGAAAAGTCGCCAGATGGGTCTGAGAATCAACAGTTAGATGAACCTTTTAAAAACCCCAAGTTTGTTGATTGAATGGGCCATAGGAATAGCGAAAACGCTTCCGAAATGTTTCCGATAACTGTTAAAGCGAAGTATACGCTAATTTGAAAAGTGATATTTGCAATGTTAGCGTAGGACGGCACACTAAAAAAAAGGCAAAAGGCATTTTGCCCACTGTCGGTCTACTCGTGCCTTAGACGGGGAGGAGCAAATGTTCAAATGTTTGTAAAGCTTATGGGTCTTAACTACGGGGTCATCAGTCCCTAAACTTAAAAACTACTTATGAACTACTTACGAACTAGGACGGCACAAATATCCATGCCCGAGGGGGGATTCGAACTCCCGACCGTAGTGGCGGGGAGGAGCCATTCGTATATCACCGAGCTCGGGGGATACGGCGGCCACGGTAAAATACACATGACAAGCATAGTAACAGAATTGGGTCTGCATCTGTCTGCGACGCGTGAAATTATAATGCGTATCTCTGAGCATACGAAACTTTGTGTAGAATTACTGAGCGTCACAGTGAGGCAATATGGGCGTCGCTAGATGAAGTTGACTGTGCCATCTTGGACACCGAGCAAGAAGGGTTATGCGGGGAGCTGCCAATGCAGGATGCCAGCACCTCATTGGAAATATAGCAGTAAAGGGAAGTCACCAGGCCCTGATGGTATCTCCAACGAATTTTACCAGGTATTCTGGGATATAATTGGCCACAAGTTCACTGAATTAATTAACGAAATAATTCGCGGTGTTGCTGTGGCAGCCAGGCTTCAACACAAAATCTCCTATGCGTCAATAATCTGCCCGACAGGTTTCCTCCTTATCAATGTTGTTATACGATATAGACTGATCCTTTCCTGAAACTAAAATGTCAGTCAATAAATCTATACTAATAATATATCTGTAAATGTAGGCCAGTCGTAGTTCACTTCAATCTTCAAAACTACTGGACGAATCCTCATGCGATTTTCACAGGAAACATGAGAAAAGTTTGGGACAACATATAGGCAAAACTTCATCAAAATTAGACCATAGAAATAAAAGATATCGTATTTTAAGTGTTTCAGTAACTGTCGTGTCTGTTTGTTCAAATATTAAAAATTCTTATCTCCAAAATTACTTCACGAATTTGCATGGGGCTTTCACAGGTAACTTGAGTGTAACTCTGGACAACATATAGACTTCGTTTCATAAAAATCGAATCACGGAAAAAAAGAATAACGTATTTTGAATTTTTTTATCTACGACCGTAATATCTGTCTGTCTCTTTGAACATGTTTATCTCCAAAACTACTTGACGAATTTTCAAGGAGTTTTCACACGCAACTTGAGCATATCGTGTGGTTACATAAAGGCTTCAATAATTAAAATCGGATCAGAGAAAATAAAGATATCACAATTTACTCATTTGTTTAAAAGCCATAGTGTATGTCTATTTGTTGAGGATAATCTCCAAAAGTACAACACGAACTTTCATGGGTTTCCACAGGTAAATTGAGAATAGTTTGGAGAGTTACATAGGCTTAATTTCATCAAAATCGGATCAGAGCAAAGAAATATATCGTAATTTGGTTGGTTGGTTGGTTTGATGTTTTAGGGGGACAAAACTACGAAGGTCATCAGTCCCATCGTAATTTGAAGTTTGATGAGTATATTATGCTTATAAGTATGGTGTAATACAGCAAATCTTCAAGAGTACGATACGAACTTTCATGAGGTTTCATAGGTCAACTGAGAGTACCTTGGGGCAACATATAAGCTTCATTTCATCAAAATCGGATTAGGGGGAAAAAAAGATATCCTAATTTGTAATTTCTGGTGTATGCTATTCTTGAATTGCAGCGTAGTATAGCAAATATTCGATAGAGGCGCTGTTACTTACATAGTCCACCAAATAAGTAATAGATGGCGATGCTGTATTTTTTATTCACATAACTATCAAGATGTAATGCAGTGAAACAAGGACTACGATTTTCCTTACGTCAGCGATGTAGTGTATTGATGTTGGCAATGGACGTTGAATCCTTTTTGAAAAATCAGTCACGTATAATGAGGGGAATAATTCTTTATGTTGATAATGAATAATTACTGTTGTACCGATCAGTAAATTAATGTTTAAAGCGAATATTTCATTGCCAACGTTATCATACTAAACCGCTGCCACTGCAAGCAAAATTTATCCCAGGTGCTACACAAAAAAATAATAGTTGTATCCCGCATGCCTTGCAATGCCACGGAAAGAAAAAAACAGTACTTCTTTTTGCAGGTATCATTTGAACTTAAAACATAACGACGTTTCTTCGCGTCTAGCGATGTTTTCATTTACTAAATTCTTTGCCAGGAAACACAAATTTATGTAGTTTCCTTTCTGATTTCGGTGCGTACTTATTACATCTTGAGTCCATTCTGTTTAGGAATGCATAGAAAACGGTGTAATTCAGTACACAACAAATAAAGGCCCTGTAAGTTACGTAGTGCACCAAAGAACTAATAGTTGACGCTTCTACATTTTTTAATTTTTAATTTTTATTTCTTTTCGATGGTTATGCCATAGAACAACAACGAACCATTAAAGGTTCTGTTTGTTAAGCTTATGGGACTTAACTACGGGGTTATCAGTCCCTAAACTTACAAACTACTTATCAACTAGCTTATACTAAGGACGGCACAAATATCCATGCCCGAGGGGGGATTCGAACCCCCGACCGTAGTGGAAAAGGTTCTGTTGGTTTTGTAGGGCTGCAAAGAAACAATTCATGATCATGTTGTGCGTATTCCCTCAATAACAGAAGTATTTTCTATTAAGAGCTGCAATCTTATCTCTGGACATACAAACATTGAACAGCGAGTTGCTGATTACACTTTGTATGTTCACAGCTTAACGACATTTCTTTGCTTCTATTGACAGAAAACATTTGAATTTGAAACATAAAGACATTCCTTTGCATCTATCAATGCTCTAATTTTGATAAGAATTCTTTTTAAGGAAAATCGAATGTATGTAGTTCCCTTTCTGATTTCGGTGTATCCTCATTACATTTTGAGTGCGTTCTGTTTAGGAATGCTTCATAACGCAATAGTACAGGAAAAAACAAAGTGAGGCGACGTTAGTTACATAGTACACCAAATACCTATGTATGGCGTTGCTGCGTTTTTCTCATTCTCATAACTATGGTGTAATACACTACAAGAAGGGGTGCAATTTTCCTTACGGTGGCGGCGTTGTGTGCTGATGTTGACAACGGCCGTTGAATGCTTTTACACAAATCAGTCACATAGAATGAGGGAAACAATTGTTTTTGTTTACGATGAAATAAATGATTTATGCTGTTCTGTTCAGTAAATTAATCATCCTCCTAATGCGAATAGTTCGTTGCCAACGATAGCAAACGAAACCGCTGCCAATGCAAGTAAAATTTAACTCAGGTTGGACACAAAATTTTGTTTTCTTCCTAGCTGTATCCTATATGCTTTGCAATGTCATGAAAAGAAAAGACGCGCATCTTTCGAGGGGTATAGCCACTAAATTGTGTATAGAGTAGAAATATCAATGGAATGAGCATTGCGTTCCGTGCATCTTCTCAACATTAAGCTAGAATTACCACGTGATATGGAGACAAATGCACTCTTTCCACACATATATTTGCTCTTAAGATTTGTTTGTACCTCATTGGCTGCAAAGAAGCACCACCTCCTTTCCGCAGAACAACAACATAACATGAAATAATCAATATACATATATATAAATGGAACGCGGACGTGTGTCCGTATACTTCACTTGGAAGCCAAAATTATTCACTGCAGACCAATGGCGGTTATGCATGTGAGTAGCCTTTATGTTCGCGATGTGCACTATAGTGTTTTGGTCGCGGTGTGTGGCGAACAAAAATCCGTAAAATGTGTAGCAATACGACGATCAACAGATGCTCAAAGATAAAAAGACTCAAAGATAAAACACTGGGAAACACAGACATACATTAACTGAGCATTAACTACACTGGCAATACGTCAATGATCTCAATATAGACACTGGAAAAACAACTGCAGTGCTTATTATCAAATTACTGACAACTGTACTAGAAAGACAAATATACGTCGAGCGTCACGGTGTCATAATACATAGTACCATCTCCATATTATCTTTGAGCTCACTGCAATACACAGACTGTAGACATACGTTAATGCATGTATGTGACGGAAGGTTCGTAAGTCATAGGTTACTTTGGTTTAGCGGACAGTATCGCGTTACTAACAGATAAATACCATTCAGTTAGGTGAGTAATTGACATCTGTGTTTGTATTCTTTATTTTTAGCTTTTCTAGAGCAATAAATAAATAGTTGAACTGCATTTAATGTGGCCCGGCTAGCACTCGCTAGGTGGCGTCGCGTGTACCGATTCACAGGGAATGAGAAGGTTACTAATTTACTAACCGGTCAAGGGTACATCTAGAAAATTGTCAACCATAGAGCAGGAACAGCAAACCGATTCACAGGGAACGAGAGGAATTGTGTTTACGCCATCTAGCGAGCAGTACATAGCCGAGCCGCATTAAATGCAGTTGTACCAAATACTTTTAGGAAAAGCTACGTACTCCGAGACTTACGAAGTTTATCGTACATGTGAAAATACGGTTACTGTATAATTCTTAAATCGAGATAGATTCAAAGGAAAACACAGACATACAGTAACTACACAGCAAATACACAGACTGTAGACATACGTTAATGTATGTCTGTGATGTAACGTTCGTAAGACATATAAAGTATATGCTGCTTAAGACGTAAAATTGCATCGCCAGTTTCAAAACTACCTCCATGTGAATTCTTTGATTATATTTACGTAAGAATTCTTGCAAGAAAAATCGAATTTATGTAGTTTCCTTTCTGATTTAGGTGTAGGCCTATACTCATTACATTTTAAGTTCGTTATGTTTAGGTATACGTAATAACGCCATAGTTCAGGTAAGGACAAATTTAGCACATCAAGTAACTAACAGATGCCGATGCTTCGTTTTAATTCTCATGAATGTGGTGTAATACACTACAACAAGGGGTACAATTTTACTTACGGCATCGGCATAGTGTCCTGATGTTGGCTACGGCCGTTCAATGCTTTTTGAAAAATCGGTCAGAATGAGGGGCATAATTCATTATGTTGGTGATGAAATAAGTAATCAGTGCTGTTCCGGTCAGTAAATTAATGATCCTCCTAAAGCGGATATTTCGTTGCCAACGATAGCACACTAAATTGCCGGCACTGCAAGTAAAATTTAACCCAGGCAGGACACATATTTTGCATGTAAGATATGTGTACAAATAAAAAAAAGTAATAATAAAAAGAATTTATGAAAAATGAAGAACTAAACGCAAAGTCTTTTACTGCAGCTTTTTCCCTTCAATATTACATTGGTAAAACTACTGACATAAAACTTTAACCCAGCGAAGCGGGTAATTATAAGTTAGTATCTAAATAAATGCGTCACAGAAGCAACAAGAAAGTTGAGGAAGCATCGCTAGAAGGACCATTTACACATAGTCATCCGTCTTAACCGAATAAAAATGGATCAAGATGAAGTCAGCGATTAGTAGATTTTTCCCAATGTCACGTGACATTCCCACCTTAATGTGAGGACGCAAAATCTGTTCTGCTCATTGATGTCTATGCTATCTGGAAGTTGAACTTCAGTTGTCTAAGCGTGCCAGCCATAGATGTTCATATTTCGTTTCTTGCCAAATTCAGATATGGCGGCTATGAATCATTATAGGTAAACCAAAACAAAATACGTTTCGACTCCGCTCCCATAACAATCTATTACATCGCATATTGGCCAAGAGATCAAATCAGGAGGTAAGCAAGCAATTCTTTGTCACGTAATAACTGATCGAAATTCGTTTGCCAAATTTAAACATGGCGGATAACGCGAGCCGGCCGCGGTGGCCGAGCGTTCTGCGGCGCGTCAGGCACAGTCGGCACGGCCACTACTGTCGGGGATTCGAATCCCCCACTCAGGCATGGATATTTGTGCCGTCCTTAGTATAAGCTGGTTCATAAGTAGTTTGTAAATTTAGGGACTGATGACCCCGTAGTTAAGTCACGTAAGCTCTACAAACATTTGAACATTTGGACGAAGCGAAATTGTGTACCAAACATATGAATGTGCAGGCAAGCTACAGTTCTAAGCTCAGACACCAAAGTTATACATCCAGTTTGAATACCGATCACTGGTTCTACTCATTTTAATGCTCACTCCAGAGATATTTCTGCTCTGTGCCTGCCACCATAGAGTAGAAATATCTCTAAGAGATAATATACACACGCTAGCGGCAAACTCATCAGACACCTCTCTGATTTCATAACTGTTCGGTACAATAATGTGTTTAAAATTTGTAATTACTGACTTTTGGTGCGGAATACATTAAGATAGAGAAAGATGTCTTCTTTTTCAGAGACAATTGTTATAATCCGACTTCTGAATAAATAATTCTATACACAATGTCGATTCCAACTTCGTGCTTTACGAAGTAATCACTGCAGGACGTGGGGACATGGCTGATGCTGCTAACACAGTCGAGACAACTCACTGGAAACACTATATTTAATGGAAAGTTCTATAGAGGCGATCAGCTGACGCCATTCCTTCAACGATTACCCAGACTTACTTTATCGCAGATTGACACCCTCATGACATCTTATTTAAACAGGCAAGAAATGTTCTGTTGATTGAATTACCATATTGTCATCATTCGTCGAGTTTTCGATAATAGGGGGCACTGCATACAGAATAACTACAATGTTGCTACTGCAACACACTAATACTTCAGCATACACTTACTGTGAGAGATAAACAGTTTCGTACAACACCATAGAACCAATACATGGCGCCGTTATTATTATTAGTATTTCTGATCTCAACGATAGAAGTGTTTTCAGAAGTTTACGCCAAACAGATAATTACACACCGCAGATTTAACTTTATGAACACAACCTAACATTGAATTTACATCGTTCCGGATTACGGACTTAATTTCACTTTTTGTATGAAAAGCTACATTAACATTCATCGTTTTCGAATTTGACTTCGACTTAAATTTGACATCTTGGCTAGGAGCGATCCAACAAGGATTCTGTTTTTGCTGACCTAGGTCGGAAACCCTAAAAAACCATGGTATACACAGGTCCCTCTACAACAACCGTTGCGAAGCACGGGCATATAAGCTGGTGGTAAATAGATAAATAACAACTGCCACAGTAGTCTATGCAAATCATGAAGCACTATTCCGATGTGGACTATATATATATATATATATATATATATATATATATATATATATATATATATATATACAAACTCCAATGTGCCACTGGTGTTGTCACCAACAATTGAAAAAAGAGCGTTGGTTGTTTTGTGTCTCGTTGCCGCCGGTGGTCCTAGGTGTCGGTGTCCTAGTAGAGAGAGAGAGACCGACACAGGGAAAGTAGGAAGCACGCGTGTGCGGGTACAGAGTCTGAGGAGACCAGCCAGTAGGACAGCAGAAACTATAAATACTAAGCTAGATTAGAACAAGATATATATTTCGTAGAGATAGTACAATACTTAACTTTGTTAACTGAAGACTAGTGGAATGCAGATACATAGTTTAACTAGATAGAGGCCTGCCTACTGATAAGAGACTGTTCTAGTGCCTGTCTGATTGCCAAGTGGCCGATGCAGTTCAGTGGTGGCCACGAGCGGAGTTGCAGAAGAGGGCGCTCGTGGCCGACGTCGTAAGAACGCCGCGCCGTGCGTGCATGGCGCCGCGCGGCGAAAGTACGTGGCGCGCTTCAGACTTGTGCGACACCACAGGTTGCACTAGGACTGTTTAGTATCAACATTCTGCGACAGTAATCCCATATTGTCTTTGAGCATATAATCCTACCACTCAAAGTCACTAAATACTTGCTGAAAATGCAGTTGCACATAACCTCTGCTAATCGTAAACTAAACCTACATTAGAAAGTATCCTTAACAAACTCGTCGCTCCTTGCAAAGTGTTGGTATGTTGCACAGTTACTGAGCTTGGAAAAACTTATATCCAGAGTCATTTCTCAAGATTTGTTAGCTGCTTGGTGATATGTAATCTATAAAGTAAACGCAGCAATCAGTGTTCTGCCATGAGACTAGGGTACTCGACTTTGTTGTCTTTACTCGACATTTCGAGGTGTTGTTGATCCATGGCGCACCAGATGCCAGAATGTATAAAGGCAGCGGCAGTCCTAGAAGCGTTTCGGCGACAATCACAACAAGCGCCAATAATGATCCCGATTATCCCGTATGAGATGACATAGAAAAAGAATACTTCGTATCCCGAAGTTATGCTTTACAAACGGCAACTGACAAACATCGAACGCTTCAGCTGTAATACCAAAGAACTCCTACAGTCTCCCATGCGTCGGAATAGTCTAGTTGCAAGCAAGTCAAATACATTCAGTAATGATACCTTGGAACTGAATGATATCATATTTTTCTTTTTTAGAGGACACATTTGGTTTGACACGATACTAGCACTCCACGTTACATGTCGCAACGACTGCTGATCCCTCTTCCCAGAACTATGCCTGTTTTCGCTCACTCCAGTAGGCACCCACACAGGCGACGCCTATGACACTGTCGTACTACGGTTATAGAGCACTTACCCCGCCAAGGTCAAGGCCCTGAAGTTATTCTCGATCCGCCATATTTAATCAGCCAGGGAGTTCCACATCGGTGTTGAATCCGCTAAACAATGAAACCAAACTGCTGAGGTCATCGCTCCATACACTTTCAAACTACTCAGACCAACTTATGCTAAGGACAACACACACACACACACACACACACACACACACACACACACACACACACACACGCCCGAGGGAGGATTCGAACCTCCGACGGGGAGCAGCTGCGCACTCGCAGCAAAGCGCCTTAGAGCTCACGTCCACTCTCGTGCAACTAGACGGAACTAAAGTTGGGATTTTTGGGTAAGGATGGGGAAGAAAATGCGCCGAGCCCTTTGAAAGGAACCATCTCGGCATTTTCCTGGAGTGATTTAGGGAAATCATGGAAAATTTAAATCTAGACGGCCGGAGGTGACTTTTGAACTACCGTGTTACCAACTGCGTCACCTTGCTCGATCTCGCGTTGTTGAATCTAGAGGCATTAGGACGGGTAGTTAAGGGGGAAGTTAGTTGCCGTTCTTCCGAATTTCGTAGACAGATGCTGCTAGTTAATGATCATGGTTAGGATTTACATAAACGATTTAGGGGAAAATCTAAGTAGCTCTGTTAGGTTGTTTGCAGATGACGCCGTCATTTATCGTCTAGTAAAATCATCTGAAGATCAAAAATCAACTGCAGAACGATATGAATAAGATATCAGTATGGTGTAAAAATTGGCAATTGACTATAAATAATGAGAAGTGTGAAGTCGTCCACATGAGTACGAAAAGAAATCCGTTAAACTTTGTTTACAACATAAATCAATCAAAAGTGAAGGCCGTATGTTCCACAAATTACCTAGGAATTACTATTACTTCAGACTTAAATTGGAAGGAACACGGAGATGATGTCGTGGGAAAGTCGAACCGGAGACTGCGTTTTATTGGCAGAATCCTTAAAAGATACAACAGAACTACTAAAGAAACTGCATACACTACGATTGCCCATCCCTTTTTGGAGTATTGCTGCCCAGTGTGGGATCCCTACCAGGTGGACATCGAAAAAGTCCAAAGAAGGGTAGCTCATTTCGTATTGTCACGATACAGGGGAGACAGCGTTACGGAAATGATACAGGATCTGGGTTGTGAATCACTACAACAACGGCGCTAATCGCTGCGCCGTGGGCTACATACGAAACTCCAAACGCCAACATTCTCCTCCGAATGCGAAAATATATTGTTGAACCCCACTTACATAGGTAGAAATATTCATCAGAATAAAATACGAGAAATCAGAGCTCGAACGGAGAGATTCGGGTGTTCTTTCTTCCCGCGCGCTAATCGCGAATGGAATCGGAGATAAATAGTACAATGGTGGTTCGATGAACACTCTGCCAGGCACTTAAATGTGATTTGCAGAGTATCCCATGTAGATGTAGACTTATGCAGTAGGAGCTACGGTTTTCTTTCTTGTGCTCTGCCCGGTGCCAACAAAAAAGTCCAAGACGGCCAGCCGTACGCCGTAAAAGACGCGCCACTTTCGCCGGCCCCGGGTCTGACGTAACGATGACGACAGCAGATAAAGTGCCGTCCAGCCCAGTGGCCTCCAGCCTCCGGTTGGTTCAAGCCACGTCACTGCCGCAGCAGCCACGCGCCTCCATGTAGGCCACTTCTGCAACCCTGACCACACTTGCTCTCACGTTTCAAAAATTACAAGTCTTCTGTAGCGTACAGCATACTCACAGAATGAGATATTTTCGCTTTTCATCTTACACACGGATAAAGTGTCAAACAGAGTAAGAAGGAAGCCTTAATGAGAGAGTATTATAAGATCTTGTCCACTCCTGAGCTTCCTATCCTGCAAGACCTTCCACCACAGGTAAGCCGGCTGAAATCACGTAAACCACCTCTTAAAACAGCTGTGAAACTACATGAGAGTGGCTTCTCGCCTAAATCAAACTGGGCAAGAACCTGGGAATCGTTTAATGGAAAAAACAGCATCTGGATAGACGATCCCTCTAAGCAGCTCCAAGGAATGGACCTTCCCAGGAGAGAATGGTCTTTGATCAACCGCTTCCGAACTGGTGTTGGTCGCTGTAACTATTGGAAATTCAAATGGCGACAGACAGACGACCAGTCATGTGACTGTGGAGCAGACATACGAACGATGACCCACATAATTACTAATTGCCCATTACGATCATTCTCAGGAGGGATGACCGAACTCCATATAGTCAGTCAGGAAGCTATCCAGTGGTTAAAGGAGTTGGACTTGGCTCTGTGACAGAGATATGTTTTATCTTATTAATTAGACACTAGTATATCTTACTAAAGTATTGTATGTAGCTGACATTAGGTTTTGAAGTGGTGGGAAAAAAAGGACCATCCAGAAAAAGCAAAGAATCCTTTTTTATTTTTAGATTAAAGTATTCCAGCACTACTAACATTTTTAGACTGTAATTATAACAATAGAGACTATACGTAAAGCGAACGAAATAGTCCTTTTTGGAAATAAAACCACCATTTTATCGCTGCATTGCATTTATTTTTCCAGACGCGTTTTGCCTTTTTTACTTTAAGGCATCCTCAGTAGTTACTAGAAATTACTGTTTTGTTTTCATATGTAGTATTTATAGATTACAAACAGTTGACGCCTCTTTCTCAATGTAAATAAGTAGTTACTTGCAGTTTATCGGTTCTTACCATATAGTCACATTACGACGTAGCACAAATCTTCCACTTTCATAGTTTTTGTTCCTTTTTTTTTTTTACGTGATGAACGTGTTTTTCATTCTTATCTCACACCCGTAACAATTTGTTTATATTTAATTTGTTTTTTATGGGTTGCCAACTTAAATAAGTGTATGTTGACTTTACACGACTGGGTTATGTGTGAGAGTGAGTGTGTGTGTGTGTGTGTGTGTGTGTGTGTGTGTGTGTGTGTGTGTGTGTACAACCACCTTCCTCTCAAGGGCAGACACATACCAAACGCGTCAGGTCAATATACGCTTCGTTAACTTGTCAGTGCATACAAAACGAAATACATTACCAAGCAGCTGTTATTCATTTCATAACTTATAAAATAAAACTGTAAATTTATTAAAATATATTTTAGGTTAATAAATTTAGGAAGTGACTATAAAAAAGGTATGATAATCAGTATAATAAGGAGGATAATACGTTTTATGCAAAGGAAGCAAGCATACCCTTGAAAGGAAGTTTAAAACTTTTCTATCATTTGCAAGTACGAAATATGCAACAATTTATAACACTTACACAACAACCCGTGCCCACTGTATTTCTGTAGCGAACAAACACTGCTCTCACTAATGTACTTTCCTTCCACTAAACTGCATTTATTGTTTTCATTTACTGTCAGTGGAGCTGGAAGCAATAACGGCTTCCTCTTCTGTCTCTTTAGCAATATTGTCGACACTGCGGGAACATACTATTAACGTACCACAGGATCTTCTGCTGACGTAACCGAAAGACTCAAAGTATGTAAACGTTTTACGTGCTATTCTTCCAGTTACTTTCATCATATCACCACTGGCAGTATTTCTCGTCATAATTTCTACAGTAGGTGGTGTTACAGAGCTGTTGGACAGCAGAACATAGGGATGGGGGTAGTGGACATAATCGCTAAGCTGGGAAGTCTCCTCAACGCCAACTTTACAACAGAAGTTACATACGCGCCTTTGAATACTGTTGCGTTTTAAGATTAACTCCTTTAGTTGTTAAAACCG
The DNA here is from genome assembly GCA_026315105.1 of Locusta migratoria. NCBI lineage: Eukaryota > Metazoa > Arthropoda > Insecta > Orthoptera > Acrididae > Locusta > Locusta migratoria. The sequence continues at coordinate 505,754,081 of CM048744.1, forward strand.
ATCCCTTATAGGATCACGGACGCAATAAATTTATTTTTACTAGCAAAGAAGTCAAATGTAAATAGAACGTAACGATAAAAGCAAAGCGATTTCATTAAGTTTATAATATACACAACGAAATTAATGAATTTGTACTTCTTCGCGAATGAAAGACAATGTTAGTTTCTATTCGTAAAGACGAGATTGTGGCGTTCAATTGCGTCGCCGGAGTAAACTTCCACAAATACCGCTCAAACCATTCAGGGGATCGTGTGTGACATAATACTCATTATACATATTGTAAAGTATGTTATTCATGTATTGGTTACAATTGTAATTTGTATGCGATACAGTACGATATTTTTGAGTCTCAAGTCTTTACTTGAAGTATACATGGTGTTTACGTAGAGCGAGGAACCATGTGGCTACCATAATCGTGAAAAAGTCAATCTCGTTGCCCTCTAATATGGTGCGTGGTCACCTCGGACGGCCAGTAGAGTTGCGCACCTGAGCGGTATGGACAGTATGAAGTTGACAATCAGCTCTTGAGGAATATTTGACCATTGTTCCATGGGTGCAATATCCAGCTCTGCAACCATTGCGCGAGGTGGTGGTCTGTCTGCAGTGCATCTGCCAAGCGCATCACAGACATGCTCAATCGGGTTTAAGTCCATTCGTTCAATTCCGTCAGCTTCAAGCATGTTGTCCACCGTGAGTTCTGTTGGGACAAGCGTTATAGTCCACCAGAAGGAACCCATCTCCTTTGGCACAGCGTAGGGCTCAATAAAAGATCGAAGGATCTCGTCTCTATACCTCTGAACAGTCAAAGCGCCATTCTGAACGTCTTAATCGTACGCACGTCCGCCAATGCTGACTCCTGCGCAGACCATTAGTCTACCACCATGATGCGGTTTCCTGCACATAAGCAGGATTGTTCCGAGTCCCACGTTCTCTCCAGATGAGAGAAGATCTATATGTTGCCACAATATTCATTGAAGTTTTTATGAAATTCCCATTAAGTCTGTCTAGTAGCTTTGGAGATCAATGTGTTCAAACATACACACATGACAGTTTTAGGGAAACCCTTACACAACGATATCTTTTCTTTCCCTGACCAGATTTTGAAGGCATAAAGTCTGCACGATACCTTAATATAAGCTCAGATAACCCCTGAGGACCCCATAACAATTCGCCTCGTAGTTCTTAGCACTTTCGAATAGTGACGATTTTTTAAAATAAAAAATGATCAAATTTTACCAAGTTTCTTTTTCTCCATCCTGCTTAGATGAAATAATGTCTATATCTTGCTCCAAAATTCGTTTAGGTTACCTGTGAAACCCATGAACTCTAAGCTAGTAGTTAGATTACTTTGTTGAAAGAGACTAGCGAAAGACACGACTATGTTACGGTTTAATAATTAGTGGATTAAGACATCTAAAGTGCTGATTATCTGCTCTGTTTCATACGATCTGCCTGATTTGTAAGCGGTACTAGTGATCGCTAATTATTTATCTGTACAGTGAGCAAGCTGTGAAAAAAATGCAAGGAGAAATTTGGAGAAGAAATTAAAGTTCAGGGAGAAGAAATTAAAACTTTGCGGTTTTAAGATGACATAGTAATTATCTCAGAGACAGCAAACAACCTGGAAAAGCATTTGAACGGAATGGACGATGTCTTGAAAGGAGGGTATATGATGAACATGAACTAGAGTAAATGAGAGGAAATGGAATTTAGTGTACCAAAATCAGGCGCTGCTGAAGGAATTATATTAGGTAATGAGGCAATAAAAGTAGTATACGTAAATAAGTTCTTATGGCTGTAGTAAAGAAGATATAAAATGCAGAATGGCTATGGAAGAAAAGCGTTTCCGAGGAAGCGAAATTTGTTTATATATTTACAGTTTTTTGTGTACGAAAGACATGGATAATTTCTACGAGCTGTTTACATCGAAGTATCAGCAGTCGGGGCGCAGCTGTGATCGATATGTATCGAACGGCGTACTCTCGAGATTGTGCGGCATGGTCGACGGAAACGACTAAAGAATAATGATATGTAAATAACAACTACATGGAATACAATACACAGTGCACAAATGTTCGCAATGAAAAGTTCGCTTTATGCTAATAATTAATTTAGCGAGCGAAGAAGAGTACATAGAAGAAGCTGACAATCTTACAGTAAGAACAACATTATTTATTTATTTCATGGTCCATACAAATTATATCACGACGCAATCCTGTAGAAATTGTCAGTCGTTGGCCCGCTTCCTCTTCTTCGTTTTCTACAAAATAAATTTGCAAAAACTTTGGAGTTTCATTTGGAAATGGTAATAATGATCGAATTTTGTGATATATTTGTCCTTGGTCTTCAAACACTGGACGGAATCCTTTTTTCAATTGTTTGTGTTTCTCCAAACGAAGTCATTTGGAAGCATGCATTGAAACTTCTAATTCATTGCAAAAATTCTTTAGAATTTTCTGTTTCTCCTTTTATTAAGTCAAAAAATTCTGGCTGTGGCAATATTAATGCCGGCAGTGGCGTATATTGTGGGCTATCAAAACTATCACCCATGCCCATATCTAAAGCAAACCCGAAAATAAGAACAAATATTAACAAAAATGGCAATAGAAGCCAGTTTCCGTTATGAAATCTTCAAGCTGTTCTTTTGTCTGATTACCTCTGCCGACGGTAATTTTCTCGGAGCTGTGCTAGATGTGCTCACCTTTCGTTGGCAGATTCACTTTTCAGCGCGAAATTTCTTTCTTACGGTTTGGCATCTTTCTTGATATTTTTATTTTTGAAACTGCACTATGCACTTATTCTTATTTTTCCTAATTCATGCGTCTCTCCTTGCAGAGAAACAAGTGAAGAATGTGTATCACGCATAGAGCAAAGATATCGTCTGTGGCATGTAACATTTCGCTGAATGTAACCTGAATCCTATATAGTCGTAAAAGTCTTCACTGGTCTTCAGTCGGAATTTTTATAATTTGATGACTATCAACCAACACATCTTCCACCCCCTTATAGATATAGACAGGGAATTGCTATGGTGTACAGCGAAAGACTTTGGACTACAGCTACACTTAGAGACCATTCGTTTGCGTTGTGTAGTTTTTGCTGCGGAGAGAAATAGTGACACGCACACATAGAATTTTTATAGATGTTTGTGCCTGTATTTCACTCTGAAGACGAAACTACGAATCGCAAACAACTAGTGGTTGTATATCGTATTAGTTATCAGTCTCCCATGATGGTTGATAACGACAAACGGCTGGACGATATTGGCGTTTAAATTTATCGAGTTACAAAAATTTCTGGGTTTCTGAGTCTTTCAACACCCATATCTTCCAACCATTTATCCTTATTAATCCTCAGTCACCATAGTGCACAGTGGGACACTTGGCACTCCAAGTACACACCAGCACCATTCGTCTGCTTTGTGTAGTTTTGGCTGCAGAGTGAAATAAGCGACAGTCGCCTTAATTTTTATATAGGTAAAGATATTGAAAAGGCAGCTCAAAATAATTGCATGCTTAGGTCTGTCGAAAAAAAGGTGGCAAAGGGATCAACTGGTAACCCGCAAGCAGTAGACTTAGCCGTCGTGAGTTTTTGATACAATCCGTTTTTATTACATAACATCACTGATGACATGTTTACAGCGCCGTTAATCGCACAGTAAGAAAGAAAGAGAGAAACGGAACAACGTGGTCAATATTTGAAAGAACCATCCGGGCATTTGCCTCTTGCGATTCGAGGAAATCAGGGAAAATTCAAATGTGGATGTTCGGAGGCCGTTCTCCCGAAAGCGCTATCTTGCTCGATGAAAGAGCAAGTCATATACAACCGTTCTCTCATAGAAGGATCTGTACCAAAAGATTGGAAAGTTGCACAGGTCACACCTATATTCAAGAAAGGCAGTAGGAGTAACCCACTAAACTACAGGCCTATTTCATTGACGTCAATTTGCAGCAGGGTTTTGGAACATATCCTGTATTCAAATATTATGAATTATCTCGAACAGAACGATCTATTGACCCAAGGTCAACACGGATTTAGAAAATATCGTTCATGCGAAACACAACTAGATCTTTATTCACACGAAGTGATGGGTGCTATCGACAAAGGTTCCCAAATAGATTCCGTATTTCTTGATTTCCAGAAAGCTTTTGACACCGTACCTCACAAATGGCTTTTAATCAAATTGCGTGGTTATGGTATATCGCCCCAAATTTGCGATTGGATAGGGGATTTCTTGTCAGAGAGGACACAGTTCGTAGTAATCGATGGTAAGGCATCGACTAAAACAGAGGTGATATCGGGCGTTCTACAGGGTCCTCTGCTATTCCTTATTTACATAAACGATTTAGGGGAAAATCTAAGTAACTCTCTTAGGTTGTTTGCAGATGACGCCGTCATTTATCGTCTAGTAAAATCATCTGAAGATCAAAACCAACTGCAGAACGATATCAGTATGGTGTAAAAATTGGGAATTGACTCTAAATAATGAGAAGTGTGAAGTCGTCCACATGAGTACGAAAAGAAATCCGTTAAACTTTGTTTACAACATAAATCAATCAAATGTGAAGGCCGTAAACTCCACAAAATACTTAGGAATTACTATTACTTCAGACTTAAACTGGAAAGAACACGTAGATAATATCGCGGGAAAGGCGAACCAGAGACTGCGTTTTATTGGCAGAACCCTTAAAAGATGCAACAGAACTACTAAAGAAACTGCATACACTACGCTTGTCCGTCCATTTTTGGAGTATTGCAGCCCAGTGTGGCATCCTTATCAGGTGGGTTTGACGGAGGACATCGAAAGAGTCCAAAGAAGGGCAGCTCGTTTCGTATTGTCACGATACAGGGGAGACAGCGTTACGGAAATGATACAGGATCTGGGATGGGAATCATTACAACAACGGCGCTTATCGCTGCGTCGTGGGCTACTTGCGAAAACCCAATCGCCAACATTCTCTTCCGAATGCGAAAATATATTGTTGACTCCCACTTACATAGGTAGAAATGATCATCAGAATAAAATACGAGAAATCAGAGCTCGAACAGAGAGATTCAGGTGTTCTTTCTTCCCGCGCGCTATTCGAGAATGGAATGGGAGATAACTAGTATAATTGTGGTTCGATGAACCCTCTGCCAAGCACTTAAATGTGATTTGCAGAGTATCCCATGTAGATGTAGATGTAGAGAGAGAGAGAGAGGGGGGGGGGGAGAGGAGGGGAGGGAGAGAGGGGGAACGGGAGGAAGCAGATTGATGAGTATCACGTGTACTGCGTGCCGAAAATAACCGTACAATAGAGGAGCTTGTCTCCTTGAAAAGCTATAAATAAAAGGAGAGAGAGTTGCAGCGCAGCTAATACAGCGAGGCGAGACAGCCAGCTAATTGTGCGAGGCGAGCGATTCTCTCCTGCTGCAGGCTGCGGCCGAGTGTTGCCAAGAGCAGCAGGAGGGGACAGGGCGGGGTGTGGCTGATAAGTCCTCCTCTGTTTGCGAGCAAATAGTGCCCTAGATAAGCGGCCTGGACTTTGTGGCTCGATTGATTGTCAGGCTCTAGACCACGCCGAGCACACCGAGGAGCAGTTGGCGCTGCATCATTGTGAATAAAAGTAACAAAATGGTTGCATACTAATTGCCAATATTACAAGGTGATTCAAAAAGAATACCACAACTTTAAAAATGTGTATTTAATGAAAGAAACATAATATAACCTTCTGTTATACATCATTACAAAGAGTATTTAAAAAGGTTTTTTTTTTTTTTTTTTTTTTTTTCACTCAAAAACAAGTTCAGAGATGTTCAATACGGCCCCCTCCAGACACTCGAGCAATATCAACCCGATACTCCAACTCGTTCCACACTCTCTGTAGCATATCAGGCGTAACAGTTTGGATGGTTGCTGTTATTTCTCGTTTCAAATCATCAATGGTGGCTGGGAGAGCTGGCCGAAACATCATATCCTTAACATACCCCCATAAGAAAAAATCGCAGGGGGTAAGATCAGGGCTTCTTGGAGGCCAGTGATGAAGTGCTCTGTCACGGGCTGCCTGGCGGCCGATCCATCGCCTCGGGTAGTTGACGTTCAGGTAATTACGGACAGATAAGTGCCAATGTGGTGGCGCTCCATCCTGCTGAAATATGAATTGTTGCAGCTCTCTGCTAGCTCTGCGAGTCGATTTTCCTGGGCTGCGAACAGATGCTTGCTGGATGCCTGCTACATTTTCATCACTCGTTCTCGGCCGTCCAGATCTTTTCCCTTTGCACAAACACCCATTCTCTGTAAACTGTTTATACCAACATTTAATACACCACCTATCAGGAGGTTTAACACCATACTTCTTTCGAAATGCACGCTGAACAACTGTCGTCGATTCACTTCTGCCGTACTCAATAACACAGAAAGCTTTCTGTTGAGCGGTCGCCATCTTAGCATCAACTGACGCTGTCGCCTAGTCAACAGCGCCTCAAGAGAACAAATGTACAACTAAATGAAACTTTATAGCTCCCTTAATTGCCGACAGATAGTGGTTAGCTCTGCCTTTTGTCGTTGCAGAGTTTTAAATTCCTAAAGTTGTGGTATTCTTTTTGAATCACCCTGTACTTGCAAACTTTAATTTGTATTAGGAGCTGCGTTGAAAGCGTACCGTTTCATACTTCTTGAGGATTTCTATGGTGGGCGACACACTTTCAATAACAAATAAAGAAGATCACTCCCAGGCTCTTCGTGACACAACAGGAATTTTTGATAATAATTTAATGCATGCCAAGCTTGCAAAAGAAACACACAGTTTATTGCCCATTTAAACTTGACAACTTAAATGCATAGATACTACCAGAAAATAGACATATAAATATATCACAGTTACAATGGCAAAACTATAACAGTTCAAAAGCATAAGCCAACATCAACTTCCTACTGCCTCTGCTAGAACAGATCTCTTGGTTATATAGCAAAAGGTTTACAACTCTTTGCTCAAAGATATGAAACATCTATCTCATCAAAGAGGTTAATGTGTATTCTGCACATATAATTTATCTTTGGCATGTCAGATAGTTCCTCTTTGACATCTCAATATCAAAACATTGTAAACAAAACGAAATATCTGAATATACAAATGTTAAGTATATTAGAGATTTACAGGACAAAAAAATGTTGTAAAGTGCATTTAAACATATGTGAAGTGATTCTAATACAAAATATTGGAATGATGTTATAAATAACCTGCAAATAGTCGTACATAATTACTAAAATGTTTTACATATTACTAAAAAGAAAATAATAGGAAGAACCAAAAGAAATGGAATAATCTCGTAACTAAATATTACATAATAGTTATTATAGTGCTTCCACTTTAAGGAATTGCATATAAGTATATTGCAAATGATCAAAGTCGAAATTTATTCATACAGTGATACGTATAGTCACAAATGGGGTGGGATATGTACCATAACAACGTAAGCAAATATTTTCGACAAAGATAAGAAAACAGTGGTTCAACTCACAGTATGCAGTGCTCTTAAGCAGTACCGCTCCGTGGGAACGGCCGTGTGGTCTGGGCCGTTTAATGAAGAAAGTAAGAGCATATGGTCCATCAGACCAATTGTGTGAGTTTCTATATAACAGGATGTCAGGTTTTTTCGCGGATGATGCTGTAGTATAGAGAGAGGTTGTAATAATGGAAAATTGTATTGAAATGCAGAACGATCTTCAACGAATTGACGCATGGTGCAGGGAATGGCAATTGAATCTCAATGTAGACAAGTGTAATGTGCATTTAGTTAGACTATAGCAGGTCAGTAACTGGAAGCAGTTAATTCAAAAATTATTTGCGAATAGGCATTAGCAGTGATTTAAAATGAAACGACCATATAAAATCAATCGTCGGTGAAGCAGATGTCAGACTAATTGGAAGAATACTAAGGAAATGCAGTCCGAAAACAAAGGAAGTAGGTTACAGAACACTTGATTGCCCACTACTTGAATACTGCTCACATGTGTGGTACCCGTACCAGGTGCAGTTGATAGAGGAGGTAGAGAAGATCCAACGGAGAGTAGCGCGCTTCTATACAGGATCATTTAGCAATCGTGTAAGCGTTACGGAGCTGATCGATAAACTCCATTGCAAGAGAGAAGCTCTGTAACTCGGTAAGTTTCGAGAACATACCTTTACCGAGGAGTCTAGCAGTATATTGCTCCCACCTATGTATATTTCGCGAAGAGAACATGAGAATAAAATCAGAGAGATTAGAGCCCAACAGAGGCATACCGACAGTCTTTCTTTCCGCGAACAATACGAGACTAGAATAGGAGGGAGAACCGATAGTGGTACTCAAGGTACCCTCCTCCACACACCGTCAGGTGGATTGCGGACTATCTCTAAGACATCGCGCGGTCGAGGTTCAAGTCCTCCCTCGAGCATGTCTGTGTGTGAGTGTGGCCTTAGCGTAAGTCAGTTTAAGCAGTTTTTAAGTCTAGGCAGCGATGGCCTCAGCAGTTTGGCCTCTTAGTTTTACAAACATTTTAGGGAAGTATCTACGTACATACACAATGATTTACGATGCCTATCAATTCATCTAACATAGTTGGAAGTACGAAATGTGACTTAATACAGCAGTCTCGACTTCTTCATTTATAAACTACTGTCCAGTTATGTGCGTACCAGAAAGCGTAACAAGAATTTATTATCATATTGCTGTGAAGATTGTAACGATACTGCTGACCCCCTCATCTCAATGTTACCGTACGATACCGTCTGCGTCGGATCCGGAATCGTGTGGTTCAGTTGTGATATATGTTGCGTGTGAAGTTAAAAACGTAATAGCCAGCGTAGGAATCAGTGTAGGACAGTGTCTCAGTGATACTGTGATTAAAACAAGTGATAAATTTCATTAATTAAGACATTCACATATTTTCTTTCCAGACAGTTCTATAAACAATTGTTGCATCATTGTATGTTATTTCAAGACTTAAACAGATGAATTGTAAAATCTTTTGTAAAAAACAAAAAGAAATGAAAATTAATAGCATTGTATGTATGTTAGGCTCATAAACAAGTTGTGTAGATCAGCTAATTGTTTTAATTACTGTAAAGTCGAAATTTGTATATTATGATTCTTTGTATATATTGACTGAAAAGGGATTTTGAGTATATTTTGTGAATGTCCAGAATATTTGATAGTTCAGTATATGTTAGGAACATTTATGATGTATTCATTAACAAATTAATTGATATTTAATTTCGCACTTTGTTGTTAACAGAAAGATCGGAAATTTCGTCTTAAAAGTACATGTGCCATGTAAAATTATTGTATGCATAGTTTTCATTTTATATTATGAATATTTTTGTATACATGAAATGTTTTTCTGTTATGTTTGGTAATTGTAAATCAGCATATTCTATTGTTATAAACAATGCATAATGTAATGCCATTATTGTGAATGTTATATATTTGCCTCACCGCCTTGCGTGGGGGAGTTAGAGTTTTGGCGGAGGTTCGAGTTTCAAGTCGATTGTCAAGTGCTCTGGAATCCACGTCACTTTGTGTTTTGAGAATGGAAGTACTACCAGCTAAATTCTGATGTATTGAATTTGTATTGTTTTGGTGGAGAAGTTTGAGTCAGATTAAAGAAGAAGTGAAAATTGTACATATCAACTATTTATTTCTACCACGACGCCCCAGGAGAATAATGTTGCAGCGAGCAGAACCCCCATACATCGTGATCTTAAAAAGATGAGTTTCGGTAGAATAAACTGTAATTGACTTAAAATATATTAATATGTTTCAAGATCTACGTACTTTTCAATATGATGTGTATCTTTCTTTTAATGTATTTGTTTTCAAGGATAATTCCCACTCTCTAGATATAATTCAAAGCACTTTCCTTAGAATGTAATCAAACTGCGAGGCAACACAATATCCGGAGAAATTAAAAAGTCAACTGCAGGAAGAAAGTGAGGGTTGGACCAAATCACAGTCTAAACTGGGTAAACATGCACAGGTCTCAAATATAAAAAAAATCGACAAATTTGTGAACTAAAAACTATTACAGTAACTTGAATATTAAAATCAATACTGATACAATTACAGACTTTGGGGGAACATGGTAGATGACCAACCTATGCAAATGCAGCTTAGTGATGTCTTCGAAAATCGGTGATATGTTAACGGGTAACCATCCGGTCAGATAAGAGAGAGCAGGGTTCACCCGTCCATCCGGTGGCAGTCAACATCGACTATCGATTACTTCTGACGTTGTCGCCTTCAGCTGCGTGTTGGCACTGCTTGTGTACTATATGTGTGTCTTTCTGTATATGCCGTTGTTTTGGTCTCATTTTGCATTGACCTGCCTACCAAATGTTTGAATTTCCCCTCCAATACGATCTTACTCTGCACGTGTTTCTTGAAAATTACGATTGTGTGTAACTGTCGAACAGTCGGTGATTGTCAAAGACTGCGTCGATTTATATGCCTTCTGAAAGTTTCACATGATGTATTAAATAAAATCAAACCAGAAACAAAAATGCTGGTATCAGAGCACAACAAAAAGCGAATATGTTCTGGGTAGAATCAAATATGCAAAGAAGGGGAAACAGCTCGTCTTCTTATGTGGTAGCTACAAAAACATGAAATTGAAAGAATATTGTCATATTCTCACGTATGTCAATCAACAGGACACATAATGTCACGTCTTATAACTTTAAAAATGGAATTTCCCATATCGTGCAATATGACGCTACAGGCCTTCGTAATTTAGTATGCGTGCATCCTGGACCAGAAATACTTGCTATTACAGGTGCACTTCTCTCGAGTGCTCACTGTTCTGAGAATTTAGCGTTAACTAGTACGGAAACGCGGATACGTGAAGATTTTTTTTGATTCCATTGTTTTTCGACGCTGTTAGATACGTTGGAAAGCTCTTTTACATATTTGGCCAGAACATATTCGCGTCTATTTACCTTTGGTAGGAGCATGTTATCAACTTTTATTCGATCATAAGTTAAAACCAGAGCAGTTAGCAGAGCATTAATTTCAGCCGAACCGTCATCTTGCTCAAGGAATTAATCTATTCGAATTTTACCTGGGTGCTAGATCCATTTCGTAGTTCAAACTTTGCTTATATACTGTAACATAGTTACAGTAAGACAGATATTCCAATATCAATATAAACGAAAAGCTTTTCACTCCGTCATCGTAGCTAATATAGGAAACGACCACCGAGATCTCAAAGTCGCGATTCTGCAGTCGGCCTTTTCAAACATACCGCGTCGTAAGTAAATTGTATTGTTAAGTAACAATTTGTAATGTAATTCATCGCTAAAATCAATCACTACTTTAAAATTATTTTGAAAGTTTTATTTCATTTTTTACCAAATATTGTGACAATAATTATTAAAATTCAATAAAAAAGGAATATAATTAATCTGAAGAGATCAAAGCACCAAGAACCTCAAGATGATACAGTGTCTTGTTTCAATGAAAGATCGTCATTGTAAATTTTTCCTTCTGCTTTTGTCTCGAGTGCGAGCAGTAGTAGCAGGGTCGGTTTATGTTATTTCTCGATTATGAATTGTTATATGTAAAGTTTTGAAAATTGATAAGTGTTCTTCATTGATTTAAACTATGAGACTGAACATATAATAATGGCTCATCATAAACTGCTCAGATAAAACTTATAATGCTAGAAAGTGAATAATTATCCTGCTAGTATTTAAGTGCCTTTCAGATAGGCAGTCTTGACACAATGATTTTTATTTCAACTGTTCACCAGAACTGACTTACGAAGATATGTCTAAAAGTTATTTTTAGAAACATTTCGCTGCACGACGATGTCTGTCAGCGATAAACGTGAGAAAGTAATAATCATTATATAAATATGCTAACAAGAAAATTGTGGTGCAGATTACTAATTTATTCGTACAAGAATACCAATGAAAGTTACATCATCATTACATAAATACTCTAACACGAAAATTGTGGTACAGATTACTAATTTATTCTTACAAGAAGGCCAATGAAAGTTACATAATTCGATAGATTGTTTGTCGTAGATTTCACGAATATTAATATTATGTGTGCATTTAGCCATTAAAAGTGGTAAAAGGAAGTAGAAATTTTCCTATCTACAGCTTGGATCAACTACATTCTCCAACAATCATCTCACTGATTGGCTATTCGCCTCGACCAAAGACGCTGTAATGCAGCGCATCTGCAGTATTAAAATAAGTGAATATCGAAACATGGAGTGCTCCCAACTCACTTTTTTATGCCGTTCAAATGCTTCATTTTTGCAGTGATTAAGAATGGTTAAAGGAAATGAATGTTTTCATACGATTGCCGATAAAAAAAGATAATGCACCGGGAGAGGCATCTAGCGATTCTCGGGTGGAACTACGAAGTCGAGAATGCCGATATAAATGATGATGCGCCGGGAGAGGCATGTAGCGGTGCACGGGTGGAACTACGAAGTCGACATGTTGTCAGCTCTGGAATTCTGAATATCGCAGTATCGAAATAACATTATTTCTTGGCGTTGTATAAATATACGAACACAGAAATTGTAGTTCCATTTCAAATATTAGGCTAATGAAAGTTATATAATTCGAAAATGGCATGAGAAGTATATACTTCCGTTTTTATTTGTTGTTATTGTGGCAGGCATTTTCCTTAACACGTAAAAGATACCGTTTCATACATCCCTGTGCCGGTTAAATTTTATCAAATATCCCAGCGGCCTCCTATGATAATGTTGGCAACAGATGCTGAATAGTGAGAATCCTGTGAGTCTTCATTTTAGCCAATCGCTTGACAATGCTGATGTTTTCTCATGGAATCTTCGCTTTACGAGGGCAATTATTTTTGGTGAGCGGACGAGGGTACATACAATAACCTGTCAACCAGAAAGCAGGAACAGCATTATTTGTTTACTTCATGGTCTGTACGATACACTAATCGAGTCATTCTATGTGGTTCAAACAAATGGGCAAAGATTTTCTATCGTGTTGTTGATGTTGCCAACATAATCACACGAGGCCGCCGACATGATACATAAAAATTTACACCCAGTGACAATTGTAAACACAATTGGTCGATTGGCAATACTAATATAAGTAATCTGGTATCAATCAATTTTTGCTAGCCATACAGAGTTCATTCAATGTACTCTGAAATTAGGCTGAAAAACTCAAAAAGTATGTTACTAAAATTTTGCTAGACTGAACGTTGTAGTGGTCTTCTTTCCTTATTAAAAGACAGCAAGACTATAAATGATGAGGATATTCCACGGTATGCGAGAGTTTAATTTGTATTATTTTCACATATATGTTTCAGTGGGATTTTTTTAAATTCATTTTCTAAAAAGTATTATAAAATTGTGCAAATGTCATTGGAGATATACCTATGTCGTCATTAACACTGTCACGGTTGAAAAACCACCGCATTATAAGTGACATTGACATTTATTACTTCTTTGCCACCGGTAGTAAATGTATTTGTAACATTCTTTTCAGACAGTATAGATTTATACTGATGAATGTACCTAGAAAAGTATTTCATTGTACGACTTATAGTTCAGGAGATATGACGTTACGTACATATAGCATCGTGTTTATCTTAATATATGTGCTGCCGCGCCGTTAATCCGATTACGATGAAACTTTCCATGCTTGATGTTCCAAACAAGGTGAAAGTCACTCTCCATGTAAAATTTTCCATCGCTTGTGGCAGAAGGTACTTTGACTATGAACTTTGACACAATCTACGGTTTTATTCCGATCACGATGAAATTTTGCACACTTAGCTTCAAAACAAGAGGGACATCACCGTCTACCTAAGATTGCATACGGTGAAGGCTACCTTGCAATAAACTTAGACACCCCTTCATTGACAACCGTGAAACTTAAAACAGTTATGTAATTTTTCAATGAGGAGGCATGGACTGAAGAGGTGAAGGAGAAGTTTCAGAGAGAGAGAGAGAGAGAGAAGAGGTAGTAGTTGTCAGAGAAAGGGGAAGAAAGGGGAAGATAGGTGTAGAGCGGAGGATAGGGAAGATAGAAGGTGGACGGAGAGAGAAAAGGGAAGGACAGATTCACTAATTTAAGACTAGATTAAATAAGTACCTGGTGTGAGGTATTAATTACTTTGCTTGTTGATTTCACTGTACAGTTCAATTAGGCGTGACAAAATTACGGCTCTTTTATTTTTTTTCCGAAAATTAGGGTTAGAATACAAGGTTTCACATTTTGTACATACCTTACATTATGTTAAAAGGGGTGAGTTATTTAGTACAGCTTAGCGTCTGCAACACCAAATAGTTTGTGTTTCTTGTTCTTTGGATCTTGTTACTTACAATTTCTTTTACTTATTTTGAGTCGTAGTTTTTCGTGTTTCGTCTTGAAGGTGACAAGATATAGTAATTTACAACGGCAGTCACGAATAAGTACTCTACTCAATAATGTTAAGATAATTTTAAATGTGTACAAAATCTGAAAAATTGTATTCGACGAAACAAATGAATAGATAATTTTGAAAACTAATGTATGTGAAATACACAGTGAAAAAATATGTCAACCAGTTAATATATATCAGACATATTTTTTAAATTTTTTAGATGCATCTCAAATGACATTTGTACAGTAGTGCAATAGTTTTGAGAAATGGAATAAAATTTCTCACTGATGACAGCACATATAGTGCTGAATCATGTTGTGGAAAATTGTATAAGTTGGTCAAACAACTTACGGGTGACGTCGTCGACAACCGCATATATTTCAGCAGGAGGACACCCTGCCATTCTCAAGGCACAACAGCACTTAAGGAAGCAATGTGCAAGCGTATTTAATACCTCGGTTTGCAAAAGGGTAAACAAGGAAGATAACACACTGCAGAGTCAACACAACCAAAGATGACCAAACATAAAAAATATTGATAGTGACTGTTAATCAACAGGTGAGGAAGCATTAATTTTGTCCCTCTGTTTTTTGAAGAGAGACAGTGCCGGATTCCAAACAGAATTAAAAAAAAAAAAAAAAAAAAAAAAAAAAAAAAAAAAAAAAAAAAAACCACACAATCTCTGTTTATAAGTTCGCTTGCTGGAATATATCGACCATTTAGTTTGTGCAAGCACGGAAGAAAAACTTTTTATGTGCACACGAACAGAAGATATTGATTTTGAATCACACAAGTGCCAGCTGATGATGACGTTGGAATGATTTATGCTCTTGGATTGTACACGTATTGTAGAATGCTTTATGCTCTGGGATTATACAGACAGAATTTATTGGAATTCAAAGTCATTTTGGCTTATGTACAGAGTTTGATGCGCACCTCATAACCTTCCATGTGTGGTTCCGTGTGCTAATGGTAATAATAATAATAATAATAATAATAATAATAATAATAATAAAATAAAAAATAATAAAAACCTTATGTAATAGATTGTGAAGAGCACACAGGTTGCTATAGATCGCTCTGCCATCCCGACAAGGCCGGCTCTTAAGAAAGGAAGGAAATTTAGGGTTTAACGTCCCGCCGACAGCTTGGTCGTCAGAGACGGAGCTCACGCTCGGAGTTTGTGGGTAGGTATGGGAAAGGAAATCTGCCGTGCCCTTTGAAAGGAACCATCCCGCCATTTGCCTAGAGTGATTTAGTGAAATCACGGAAAACCTAAATCTGGGTGTCCGGAGGTGGATTTGAACCACCATCCTTCCGAATGCAGGTCCAGTGTTCTTTTGAAAGAAAAGCATCAACATGAAAAATATGATGACCGAAGCGATATTTATTATCACGTAACGCGAAGTCTCGCGCAGCAACGACTAATCCCCGTCAACTTCGCCGACTTTTCTCCGCCATGCCTGCAGACGCACTAAAGGAAAAGAAGAGAAGGAAGCCGGCCACACTAAGCAACATCGTTGGAAAAACTGTAAACGCTCTTCACACTGAGGCAAATGAAGTATGTCCATGCATGAAAAAATTCAATGTATACAATATGCTTTATTTCACATGACGCGTTTCGAGTACATCACCATCAGATAAAAAAAATCCATGCATGCCAACTTATGGTCGCTTGTCCACATAAAGGAAGGCTTCATGAAGCAAGTAAAGTATTTGCAGAATATTTGGCTTTCTGAAAGCCTGTACGGGGAGTTGAGGCTCCCGCGTGCGGCCTGTAGCGAGACTGACCTTCCTCCGGGGGCAGCTCCTCGCCGGCCGCGGCGGTCACCATCGTCAGCAGCAGCAGCAGCGTCAGCGGCGCGGTCCAGCTCCCTTGCGCGTGCATGGCGTCTGGTGGCCTACTGGCCGGCGCGGTACCGTCCTTCGCCTCCACCTCCGCCCACCCGCCCCACGCCTCGGCTGCCCCATGCGCGCTGCTTTCGCGCCTTTCGCCCCGCCTTTCTCCGCAGCCGTTGCGTCACCGCAGTTACGGCCCAACTCGCGGAGAAAGTGGACCAGCCGCACTCACTCGGCAACTGTTGCGTCGCCTGTTTATGGCTGACGTCCTTCCATAATAGCGGCCAGGCTCTTCCTTCCGATGTCTCGGCGACGCATTCTATTGCAGCTGCCTTGTTATTGTTATGCTGCCATCACCATTCTCAACATTACATCTACATGTGGCGTCTACTCCGAAGGAACAGATCCTGCAGTTGTTATTCTTTCTTATTCACAGAATATACATCAACTGAGCATGGGCGAAGCTAAAAATGTGTACCCAGCCGGTACTTCCTAGGCAGTTGCGCTGACCGTTTTTTTTTTTTTTTTTTTTTTTTTTTTACGGGCCCCCTCTCCACCTCTTCAGCCCGGCCTTGTGCTCACCAGTGTTCGCCTTCTTCGGCGTCGGCTTCAAAGGCCATAAAACAAAACATTCCTCTGCTGTAGATATCAGTGTTGTATTGCAAAACAAATCATTTGCGTCTTCCCTTCAAATCATACGAAACTAAAATGATGCTCTATGGAATGAATAAGAACTGCCCACTCTTCGTGTAGCAAGAAGGAAAAAAAAGCTTGTAATTGTTTTTTTTAATTTATTATTATTTTTTTTATAAAATGTTTGTAAATCTATCGGACTTAACTTCTAGGTTATCAGTCCGTAGCTTACAAACTACTTAAGCTAAGGTAAACTAACGTAAGGACAATACAAATACCCATGCCCTAGGGGGGACTCGAACCCCCGACGGCGGACGGCCGCGCGCACCGCAACACGGCGCTCCAGTACGCGCGGCTAATCCGCCGTGGCTACGGGGGACACAGTGATCACCGCTCCTACAAGGACTACCTAAGCACGCCTCCCGTCAGACACAAATTCCCAGCTGTACCCTGCCCGCAGTACTCAAACTCGTAGTTGCCCATGCGCAGTTGATGTCATATATTCTGTGAATATGGAAGAATAACAACTGCAGGATCAGAAGTGACGTCTGTTCCTTCGGAGTAGACGCTACTTGTATATATATATAATATGCCAGTGACGGGAGGTGGGTAGTGGAGCGGGGGGGGGGGGGGGGGAATTTGGAGCCCTTACTCTTACGGGAATTAGTACATAGTTACTACTGGGAATTAGTACATAGTTACTATAAGTTTGAGTACTGTGGGCAGGGTACAGATGGGAATTTGTGTCTGACGGGAGGCGTGCTTAGGTAGTCCTTGCAGGTGCCGTGATCACTTCGTCCCCAGTGGTGTACCGGTCAGCGCAACTGCCTAGAAAGCGGGAGATCCGGGTTCGAATCCTGGCTGGGTACACATTTTCAGCTTTGCCTATGCGGAGATGATGTCATATATTCTGTGAATATTCTCAACATTGTTTCCGTGCTGCTCTCCGAGATTGTTTGCCCTGAGGAGGAGTTTTGATGTCTACAGCAGCATCACCCTACATCAGTGTTTTACAACCTGTGGGTCGCTACCCCCTGGGGAGGTGCAAAGTCTTCTTCGGGTTGGTTGCGGTCATAGGAGGAAGTACTTGCACCAAAAAACAACCAGACTAGTGCACCTCTTGGTACTCTTTTGTTCCGCTGCACCTAAATTGCCTAAGAACATTTAAATTTATTTTATATGAAACTTACGTAATTCCTTGTTTTTATCAATTCTGGTTGAATAGTACAGACTTTTCTTACAATAAATAGGCCATGTTAACGACGAATCAACAAAAAGCCTGAGTACTGTTTTCAGGAACTAAAAGTAATTTTTAAATTTTCTAAAAATAATAATAATAACAAAAAATAAAATAAAATAAACTTCTTTAGAAAAAATGCTGTGGGACTTAACGAGCATAATTCGCTTCCGAATCTTACCTACAACACGAAATATTCTCCACGCAACATATATTTTTTGTCGAAATTAATGTAAAAACTTGATAATGTGTTCCATTCCGCCGCGGTGGAGTACCCCAGCGGTCTAAGGCGCCTTGCTGCGGAGCGCGCGGTTGCTCGCCGTCGGAAGTTCGAGTCCTCCCTAGGGCATGTCTGTGTGTGTTATCCTTAGGTTAGTTCACATTAGTTTAAGTAGTTCGTAAGCTACGGACTCATGACCACACAGTTTGGTCCGATAGATTTACAAACATTTGAACATTTTTGTTCCATTCCAGAGAACAGACTACAAATTCACCCTAAAAGCCGCGGCGGAGCGGCCGAGCGCATTGAGGCGCTATGCTACGATACGCGAGGCTGTTCGCCGTCGGAGGTTCGAATCCCCTCCTCGGGCATGGATGTTTGTGCAGTCTTTAGTATAAGCTAGTTCATAAGTAGTTTGTAACTTTAGGGACTGATGATCCCGCAGTTAAGTCCCATAAGCTTTACAAAAAAATGTTCAAATGTTTGTATAGCCTATGGGACTTAACTACGGGGTCATCAGTCCCTAAACTTACAAACTACTTATGAACTAACTAAGACTAAGGACGGCACAAATATCCATGCCCGAGGGGGGATTCGAACCCCCGACCGTAGCGGCCGTGCAGACCGTGACTGGCCACCGCGGCCGGCTAAGCTTTACAAACATTTGAACATTTCACCCTAAAGTGTAGAATACTGTATCCCTTTTTTTCAAGAATGTTTCATCTACATAAAAAATAAATAAATAAACAAATAAAATTCGCTGTCCTTGAATTCACACACATAATTCTGTTAAGGTGATGTGAGAGCGGTACACAGGAGGGGTTCGAAGAATTTTTTTTTCTTATAAGGGGGTTACTAACTCAAAAAGGGTGAAAAACACTGCCCTACATTATACAACTAAGGATGGCAGCAGTTCAGCCTTACGTGCCGAGCGAGTAAGTTTTCGTTTAATCTTTCTCTCTGCCGCAGCGTAGCAAGTATTTGGGAGTTTGTAAGTGGCGCGAAAAGAAAAGGAGTTTCTGGAATATCCTGTCTAAGACAACGGATAGATTGGTGGGACACATTCTAAGACATCAAGGAATTATCAACTTAGCATTAGAAGGAAGTGTGTGGTACAAAAATCGTAGAGGGAGACTGAGGTACGAAAATAGTAAGCAGATTCAAAATGATGTAGAATGCCGGACGTATTCTCAGATGAAGGGACTTGCACAGGACAAGGTAGCGTGGAGAAATGGATCAAACCAGTCTGCGGACTGAAGACCACAAGTAGCGCGAAATAGCCCCGTGTTCTGTGGCGACACACTACGGACAGGGCGGCTGTTCACGCAGGAGTTTCGAGCTCTCTCTCTGGCACAGGTGTGTGTGTTGTGTGTGTGTGTGTGTGTGTGTGTGTGTGTGTGTGTGTGTGTGTGTTGTCCTTAATGTAAATTAGTTTAAGTAGTTTGTGAGTCTAGGGACTGACGAACGTAGCAGTTTGGTCCAATAGGTTTACAGGCATTCGAACATTTGGAGTTTGTACTTGAGATGTTCACAGAAGGGCAGCTAGTTTTGTACTATCGCGATTTAGAGGAGAGAGTGTCACGGAAATGATGCACGAGTTGGGATGGAAATCATTAAAAGAAATGCATCATTCGATGTGGCGACATCTATTTGTGAAATTTTCTTTCAGCAACTTTCTCTTCCGAATGCAAACATATTTTGCTAGCAACCATTTATATAGGGGGACATGATCATCACAATAAAATAAGAAAATGTTCAAACGTCTGTATAGCTTATGGGACTTAACTACGGGGTCATCAGTCCCTAAACTTACAAACTACTTATGAACTAGCTTATACTAAAGACGGCATAAACATCCACGACCGAGGGGGAATTCGAACCCCCGACGGCGAACGGCCTCGCGCATCAAAGTATAGTGCCTCATCGCGCTCGGCCGCTCCGCCGCGGCTATAAAATAAGAGAGATCAGATTTAACAGAAAGATTTAGGCGTTTCTTTAACCCACGAGCTATCGGCGAATGGAACTGTAGAGAAATATCATAAATGCAGTTCGGTGAACCCTTTGCCATGCACCTTTAAAAACTCTCTGATCTTAAGACAAATGTAATAATCCCCATGTCAAAGAAAGCAGGTGCAGATATGTGTGAAAATTACGGATCATCAGTTTAATAAGTCATGGCTGCAAGATTTTAACAAGAATTAAGTACATAAGAATGTAAAAATCATGTAGAACCTTACCTCGGGGAAGATCAGTTTCGTTTTAGGAAAATGTAGCAACACGGGAGACAATACTCACCATAAGGAAAGTCAAACCTACATTTCTAGCATTTAATGATTCGAAGAGAGATTTTGATATAGATGTTTGAAATTAACTCACCAGGCGTAAATTATATGGAAAGGAAGGTTATTTACAACTTGCACAAAAACCAGACAGCAATGGAGGCAAAGAAGGATTGGTTGGGAAGGGAGTGAGACAGGGTTGTAGCCTTTCTCCAGCGATATTAAGTTCGTACAATGAGCAAGCTGAGAAGGAATGCAAGAAGGAAATTGGAGATCGAATTAAAATTCAAAGAGAGGAAATAAAAGCATAGCGATTTGCTGATGGCAGCAATGGACCTGGAAGAGCAATTGAACGGAATGGACACTGTGATGAAAAGAACGTATGAGGTGAACATTAAAAAGAGCAAGAAAAGGCTAATGGAATGGTCTCTAAGAAAATTATACAAGGCTGTAGGAGCTAGATTAGATTAGGTAAGGAAACAAAAAACGGTGAAGATGAGTTTTGTTACTTGGACAGTAAACGTATAGTAAACGTATAGTGGTCGTAGTACAGAGGATATAAAATGCAGAATGGCAATAGTAAGAAAATCGATTCATTTATTTATTTTTTAAGAGAAATTTGCTAATATCGAACATTAAGTGTAACGAATATTTCCTGGACGAATTTGTGTGTAGTGTTGCCTTGTACGGCAGTGAAACATGGGCGATAAGTATTTCATATAGGAATAAGATATAGGCTTTTGAAATGTGGTGCTACGGAAATATGTTGAAGATTAGGTGGCTAGATCGTGTAGGTACCGAACAGAATTGGGGAGAAAAAGAATTTCTGGCATACCTTGACTAAAAGAAGGAATCGATTAGTGGGACACTTTTTGAGACATCATGGATTCTTAGCCGAAAACATACATGATCTTTTGTAAAAAAAAATTATTTTGTCCGTCGCAGTTGCACAATTTTGAAGTCAGTGACTAGTTTCGAACTCTACCGTCCATTATCAAACTATTAGCGTTTTTCAAACCGAGATAATCGAATCCATATTACACATGGCTTCTAAAATCTTGTAGATTATACTCTGTCGATACATATCACTAAGTACATTAAAATTTAAAATTTCAGTTAAAACAGGTACACGCCGGAGGCCCGTGAATGTATCACTTCTTTTAACTGTCATTTTAAACTTTAATGTAACTAATAATAAGTATCTACAGGGGATAATGTACAAGATTTTAGCAGCCATGTGTAATATGCATTGGATTATTACGGGCTGGAACACGCTAATGGTTTGATAATGGACGGTAGAGTCTGAAACTAGTCACTGACTTCAAAATTGTGAACTGCGACGGACAAAATAAATTGTTTTACAATCTAATCCTAAACCATCATTACGATGAATTTTCATATATATGATATTATTGTTAACTCTCCTTCTTGTAGATCGCTAGCTACGGATGTGCTTCCCAATGAATTTTATGTGCATATCTGGCCCCTCTTAGATGCCACATTACGTCCATGTTGAACAAAGTGATAAGGAATGCAACTGTACATTTACCATTGAAAGCGGGAAAAATTGTGTTGATACCTACACATCTCGACCTATCACGTTATTGAATTTTGATTATTAGTCAGTGGTGACAGCGATAAATCGCAGGTTGTCTGTCTCTGGCGAATATCAAAGCTGCCTTCCTGGTCGTTCTATTCTTACCCCTGTGGCTGAAAATCGTGATATTGTTTCAGTTGCTGCCGCTACTTCTGTCCATTGCACATTTCCCGTTTTTGATTTCCATAAGACCTTTGATCATGTAAATCATGGTTACTTACATTGGACACTGCAGATGATCGGATTCATTTTCGAGGCTCGTAAGATGTTATCAAACTTATTCCTGGGCATTTTGGCTAGAGTAGATGACAAAGAGCAGCTGGAACCCCCAATTTACACTCGTCAGGAGGTGAAAAAGGAGAGTCCCCTCTCGATGTCTCCGTCTTTTCTCTGGTGCCACAGCTTCAGAAGTTTGCTTCTCAGCTTCAAGGTTGGACACTTACTGGAAGGACCATTGTAGTTCGTGGTTATGATGATATGATGGTTTTACTGCGTCAACATTCAGAGATACCTCGGGTAAAGGCGGTAATGTATTATTATTGGCATACTTAGAGAGCTGTGAGTTGACGAAGGCTAATGTAAACCTCTTAATTTACGAAGTATTGATGGAGCAGGAATCATGTGTGCTACTCCTGTCGATCGACATACAACATTCAAAGTTGCCATTGACCGTTGACTGCTGCGAAAGTTGACTCTCAATTGGAAATCGGTTCCTGATAAGATCCAGAGAGCAATACTAGAACATGAACTATGTTCTCTTACCATTCTTCAGAAGGAACGCGGTTTGGATAGGTATGTGTTGTGTGAAGCGTGTTACGTAGCACAACTTTTTTTACATCCTTCCGTGTGACAAAGCCACGTTCCCTTGCCGGATTGGACTTTTCGTATATAAAGCAGAAGCGTCTGTCTTATATGTTCGGCACCCCACCGTGGAACTAAATACCTTCACGTCCTGGCTTTTCACTAGTCCGTCCAGAGAGTCTTGATCTCCTGTCGATGTCGGTCATGTAAATTATAACTTGATACATTCGAGACTTTTATCTAGCTGTGAGTTATCTGGGGGCTGACATATTGCAGCGGCCGGTGCTCACGACCAGGTTTTTTATTAGCTCGCTCGGAAGAGATCCCCTGTCCTCATCCCGTAGAACTACTAGCACCACGAACAGGTAGGAAAATTGTGCGGACTAACCTCAGTCTCGCGGTTCTATTAATGGAAGTGATTTAGTGCTGGTGCAAGGTTGATTTCCATCAACGAACGGTCATATCTCATTAGGATTACTGACATAAATAAATGTAAAAACCCTGCATGCCTAAAAAATAAATGTGAAGTCATCCATCTGAGCACTAACAGCAATCCGTTAAACGTTATTTACACGAAAAATCGATCAAATCTACAGGCTGCAAATTCAACTAAATACCTAGGAATAACAATTACGACGTAGGAATAACAATTACGAAAACCTTCAATTGAAAGACCGCACAGGAAGGCGAATCAAGGACTATGTTTCAGTGTCAGAACACGATAAATCAGTCAAATCTACAGTCTGTAAATTAAAATAAATGCCTAAGAAAAACAATTACGAACAACTACAGTGGTGCGTCATATTTTGGAGTATTGTTGCGCATTGTGTGAACCCCAACAGGTGGGTGTGACGGAGTATATAGACGAAGTTCAGAGAAGGGCTGCTCGAAATACGGGGGACAGAGTTTGACGGAAATGATGCACCAATTGGGGTGGAAATCATTAAAAGAAAGGCGTTATTCGTTGCGGCGAGATTTATTTCTTTCGCCGACATTCACCAGCATAGGAGACATGATAATCATAATAAAATAAGGGAAATCAGGTCGCAGACGGAAAGGTGTTCCTTTTTGTCGCGCGCTGTTAGAGAACGCAACCGTAGAGAAATATCATTAGCGCCGTTCAGTGAACCTTCTTCCATTCACTGAAATGTGATTTGCAGAATACTTATTTAGATGTAGGTTGCAGAACTATTCACTTGTGGTCATCAGTTAGTTGACCGTGGATTTTTAGGAGGTAAAAAGTGCATTTTAGGCGCCTAAAATAGGTTCTTTCATTACCTCACTTAGGCGAAATAAAATCTAAAATAGGCCATGAAAAGAACTCATCAGACGAAATAAACATAAAGTATAATAACTAGACTGATGAGCGATTTTTTATTCGCTTGTAATAAGATAAACATCACACAACATTAATGATCAAACCTTTATAGCTTTCGAAGATAAAAACACAATTCAGATCAGGAGCTACTTGTAGAATTTAACAACCACTAAATAAACCAATGGTTTAAAACATCAGTCCATAACTGGTTTCACAATAAATAACTGAAACGTTTTGTAGGTTTTATATGGAAAAGCCACGAAATGCCGAGAATGAACGTTGTACATTAATGGATGTACTGTAGTTCACTTTCGCTACTTTTTGGACAGACGTCCTGCATTCAGTGGAACTAGATTTTCCGTAAAGGCCCTTCACGTCGGTGTTGTTCTGGAAAGTCGTAAATGTATCATATTATATGTGAGGTTCTGCAACAGGGAAAGGAAGGAGGGGGCGTGTTCTGGAATATAGCTTTAGTAATAAAGATAAACAGCCATTAAAAGGAACGACACAGTCATATGAATTTCTTTCATTCATACAAGTCACAAACCAAAGCATTTCCATAAGTTATAACGAACATGTGTATGGAAGATGTGAGAGAAGGCAGTTGACCAGGTGAAGACGTGATGTACAGGGAGTCGCTTCGGCGGCGTGGTGTGTGACGTCACGGCTGCGACGTCCAGCGCGTCACCGTCATCGTCATCATCAGCAGCGCGCCGGCCGCCACCGCCGACAGCCACGGCTGCCCCGCCCCACCTGCCGGCAACAAACGTGTGCTGCATGTTATACACGCTACCAAATGCATAAGAAAATTACCTACTTAACCAGTTGTAAGAGTCCATGTCTTACCTGTAACTTCGTTTCGTAAAGTATATGAAAATTTTATATAGATTGGCAATGTTGGTATATTTAATTTTGTATTTTTCGTTCTATGTAAATTTCTCAGCATATCTTGGAGTTATTACTATTGCTAAATAGTATCGAGTAGGAGTCTCTCTGTCGAGATTCGCGCGTCTTTAAGAAATCTTTCACGCAGGAGGACCGCACAAATGTACCATCAATTGATCAACGTACTAATTCCGAAATGGGGGACATAGCAATAGGTATTTCCGGGGTAGAGAAGCAGCTGAGAGAGCTAAATACGAAAAAGTCTGCTGGTCCGGATGGAATACCAGTTCGGTTTTACAAAGACTATTCTGCGGCGTTGGTCCCCTACTTAGCTTGCATTTATCGCGAATCTTTAATTCAGCGCAAAGTTCCTAGTGATTGGGAAAAAGTGCAGGTGACTCCCGTTTATAAGAAAGGAAAGAGAACTGACCCACACAATTACAGGCCAATATCGTTGACATCAGTTTCATGTAGAATTTTAGAGCATATTCTCAGTTCGAATATAGTAAATTTCCTTGAAACGGAAAAGCTTCTTTCCATGAATCAGCACGGGTTTAGGAAACATCGTTCATGTGAAACTCAGCTTGCCCTTTTCTCACATGACATCTTGCGAGCCATGGATGAGGGGCAGCAGGCGGATTCTGTTTCTCTCGACTTCAAAAAGGCGTTCGACGCGGTGCCACACTGCAGACTGCTAACGAAGATACGAGCTTATGGAATAGGTTTTTCAGATTTGTGACTGGCTGGAAGACTTCCTAAGTAATAGAACGCAGTACGTTGTTCTCGACGGCGAGTGTTCATCAGAGACGAGTGTATGATGATGACTTAGACAAAATTTCTAGTTGGTGCGAAGAATGGCAGCTAGCTCTCAATGTAGAAAAATGTAAGGTGATGCGCATGAGTAGAAAAAACAATCCCATAATGTTCGAATACAGCATTAGTAGTGAGCTTCTTGATGCTGTCGCGTCGTTCAAATATCTAGGCGTATATGAAATGGAACGAGCATGTAAGGACACTTGTGAGTAAGGCGGACAGCTGACTTCGGTTTATTGGGAGACCGCGTATAAAACGCTTGTACGACCACGTCTTGAGTATTGCTCAAGTGTTTGGGACCCGCAGCAGATCAGTTTAAAGGAAGATATAGAGGTGGTTCAGAGGCGAGCAGCTAGATTTGTTACCGGTAGGTTCGACCAATGCGCGAGTGTCACGGAAATGCTCCGGCAACTCAATTGGGGATCGCTGGAAGAAAGACGACGTTCTTTTCGTGAATTTCTGTTAAGTAAATCTAGAGGGCCGGAATTTGAAGCTGAGTGTAGTACGATCTTGCTGCCGCCTACTTACATTTCGCGTAAAGATCACAAAGACAAGCTAAGAGAAATTAGGGCTCGTTCGGAGGTATAAAGACATTTATTTTTCCTCGTTCGATTTGGGAGTGGAATAGGAAAGGAAATGCCTAGTAGTGGTACAGTGTACCCTCCACCACGCACCTTACAGTAAATTGCGGAGTATGTATGTAGATGTAGATGTAGAGGGCCCCACTTCCTCATTTCCTTCCTCCCTCCTCTCCCCCTCCACTTACCTGCCCCTCCGGTATCCCCCCACTCCTTACAGCTCCTTGGGACATCCCACTTCCCCCCCCCCACTTTACCACCATGGCCCTGTGCCCCCCTTCTCCACCCCCCTCACCGCCCCACGCCCCTCCTCCCCTCCCTCCCCCCTCCTACCCTCAATCGCTCTTCTCCTGCCCTTTCCCCATCCACATTCATTATAATCATTTAACATATGCGTGTGATTTGTCTGTGTTCCATCGCAGTGTATCATCAGTGAATTCTTAACCAAACTACGAGCGGCCATCCCGCAGCCGACGCCTGTGTTTTTTAACTGTCCGCGTATCTCAGTGCTACTGTGTTGTGTTTCACCATTTTACGTCGCCCTTGTGTGTATAAGAACTTCACTTTTTTCATTCCATTTACGCATTTCTTAAGTTTCTTAATTTTTTCGCTATGGCTATGTGTTGTATTCTTCTGTTTCGTCCTTTTTATTTCTGTCTTCTGTTCATGTATTATATACTGTAGGCTGAAGAGAGCCTCAAGCGCTGCCAGCCCGCCCCACCAGAAGAAAGAAATGATAATAAAGGGGAAAAAAAGAAAGGCTCTTTGTAGCAGTCAGTATGAAGTCTGGGGCAGTCGCTATGTTGACTCGGTCTGTGACAGGTATTCTTGGAGGTCAATATGCGCTAGCGAAAGAAAGCAAAAGAAATTTTGTAATGGCAGGTTAGATATCAAGTAAAAGCGTGCTTTGGCCCCATTTTTTGTCGTTGTTAAATTTATGCCCAGATTTTTTAATGTTCATTGTAAATTGTTGAAAAGAACTTTTAATGTCATTCTCCGTGCAAAAAAAAAAAAAAAAAAAAAAAAAAAAAAAAGTTTTGATTTTAAGTCAATATAGGATCCTGTGTTAAAACTAAAGATGTGTCTGGCAGCATCATTCAATTCACGTAGTTAGTGTCCTCTTTCCTCTGTACATTTTCTTTTAATCCAAATTTGAGTCAGCATACTTTACTTTGCATCACATTGCACTTTCCATGCAGGAATTATCTATTTATTTATGATTTTGCCTGCTACCGATGCCTTTGCTGCTATTGTTACCGTGTCGCTGTAATTCTTGCGAGAGAACTGAATGCTTTATCCAACTTAGAGGTAAGTGAAAGAACAGGGACATAAATTCGACAAAAACAGAGAAATCACTTTCACGTTCTGCTACTTCTGCGCATAAAAGCCTTACCTCATTCTCGACTAATTAAATGCTGTTGTCTTACACTTAAAAACAGTTGTCAGGTTACAATGTAAAATATACCAATTTTACTTCAATTTTTATTCAGAGTAAATAATCAATTTCTATTCAGCCTTCAGCACACTTAAAACTGATACCTTTCATGTGACAATTTTTTATTCAGCCCACTCTCGCGAGACTGCCAAGTAACTTTGTCGAAGAAACTTGGACCATACAGTCATAGGATGAACTATTACAGAACAGTACAACACTGCACTTAATACAATACAGTTCAGTAGAATACAGAAGGTAACTGAAACAAATACAGTATGTCTAGCAGAAATCAGCCGTACTATCCTTTTGTCGAAGCCTCACATGGCATTACATTTAATAATGAACAGATTACGAACTTGGTCCATTAAATACTAAATTGTCAATAGGGCTTATGTCCATCGTGAACAATTTCCCATATACCACTACGATACACTGCAGTCAGTCTAAACAGCTCACAGATGGACATGGGTTCTGCAGTGTTCACATACTGCCAAGCGTACGTGGCACTTTTCGAGAGTACTCAGGATTACAAAAAAAAAAAAAAAAAAAAAAAAAAAAAAAAATGTTCAAATGTTTGTAGAGCTTTTGGGACTTAACTACTGGGTTATCAGTCCCTAAACTTACAAACTACTTATGAACTAGTTACAACTAAGGACGGCACACATATCCATGCCCGAGGGGGGATTCGAACCCCCGACCGTAGTGGCCGTGCAGACCGTGACTGAAGCGCCTCAGTCCCCTCGGCCACCGCGGTCGGCGGACGGATTACATCTGATAGATATAACTTCGGTCCGCAATCGTCAAAAATTTGTCAGAGATTGATATATGAAAGGCCCCATCAGAAACTTTGTTTAATGATGCCTACGAAATTGAAAGCGCATTACATTTAATAATTAAAATCTAAATTCGATTTTGAAATTAAATACATTTATTGTAGGCAACTAAATAGATATCAGTTTATAAGAAAATTGTTGAATAGGTGCTTCCATAGACACTAAAAATAACTTTTACATAATAATAATAATTTAGTGTGGCTCATTGGCCTGGTGCAAGTCTTTCGATTGGACGCCACTTCGGCGACTTGCTTGTCCGTAGCCTACCCCAGTTATCCAAACGGAGAAAGGGGACCTACAACTTAACGTGGAATCAGAACCACGTGTTGTTTCTGGCAACTCTTCACATCGTTGAGAGGTGAAGGATGGGTTAAAACGCAGACTGGTAAAATCCGAGGTCCGACCAGGTTTCGAACCCGCTACCCTTCGGTTTCCAGTGGAGCGCGTTAACCCCCAAATCAACAGGCCCGACAACTTTTACATGAGATGTCATAATTTTCTTTTCCACGCTACAAGACAGTAGTTTTTTTTACGAATGTTGTTCAGTTTATGTCTCGTGGCACGGAAATATGAAGCAAAAGCTACTTTTGTAGTTAAAGAACAGTGAACTTAAACATCTGTCATGATCTTTTTACGATTATACTCTTCCGGTTTTTTTTTTTTTTTTTTTTTTTTTTTTTTTTTGACCCACGATCCTAGGTCTGAAAAGAAAGATTTAGAACTATTTCTACAACGACGCATTATGAACCAGAACAAACTGAATAGAAGATATTACAATTTACAGAGGCTGAAAAAAGAATTAAAGGTAATTGACCGCACATAGGCGGAACTGTGGTTTTTCTCCAACACTATACTCAAGGCTTACTCGGTCATAAAATAACAGTTGAAAAAACTATAAATGCAGATTCATAAACTAAGAACATAACTCATGAAAAGGAATTTTGCTGTATTATCCGTGATCTATATATCGTGATCGTGTTGTTTTGACCTACGAAAACTGAATGACAGTCTATCTAAAGGACGTCTGTAAAGTGGCTGATAATTGATACCTCAACAAAACACTTGAGAAGCAGCACAACTATGTTACAAATGTAGTTCTCGAGCTTATCTCAACCACTGTATTATTTTTTCAAAGGCATTCATTTTTTCTCTTCTTGTTTTTTTTTTCTTTTTTACTGTCGGGTACAACAAAATTAACTTGGTAAGGAACTTGCAAGATTAGCTCCCAATGGGAAATGAAATGTATCAATGGGTATGGTTGAAACTTTGTTCCCAGGCGGGGCCTGCTGCATCTTCATTTGTCCTGACAGCTGACACGCAGCAATCACCACGAGTGCACGGACTGCCCTACCACCCCTCACGTCCGCAGCAAATACTTCTCTCATCCACATTACTAACATTACTAACCTAGTGCCCTGCCTTTTCATTCATTATTTGCGGCATTTCGCCGATTCTCGCGAGTTCGTGACTGGTGTGTATCGTGGTCATTTTGACATACATGTACGTAAAGTGAAATTTAAGAAAAAATTTTAAGGTTAGCTAACACACACTGAAATCGATCGTGTATTAAAAAAAAAAAAAAAAAAAAAAAAAAAAAAAAAATTCAAATGTTTGTAAATCTATCGGACCAAACTGCGTGGTCATCAGTCCGTAGCTTACAAACTACTTAAACCGAGGTAAACTAACCTAAGGACAAACACACACACCCATGCCCCAGGGAGGACTCGAACCTCAACGGCGAGCAACCGCGCGCTCTGCAGCGAGACGCTTTAGACCGCTCGGCTACTCCACCGCGGCGTTCGTGTATTCAACATGAGAAGTTCTGCTGCCATATATTTCTATTCACAAAGTGAGAAAATATTATGTCTATACAAATTTCTACATTTGAATGTCGTCTGGAGGAAGAGTATACTGCACAAAGTAACACATCATGGCGAACCGGCGTTAAATGAGATGCCAATGTTAATATAATGTATGAGAAAAATCCTATGAAAATAAAACAAATATTAACTCAGTTCACAACTGTGCTTCATCACAGCAGTATGTTCTTCCGATCGGCGACCTTAATTTGACAATGCATATATGTGCATGTATTTTATGAAAGGCGTCGCCTAGCGTCAGAAAAATTGTATAGTAGAATGAAACTTTCACTCTGCAGCGGAGTGTGCGCTGATATGAAACTTCCTGGCAGATTAAAATTGTGTGCCGGAACCGGGACTCGAACCTGGGACCTTTGCCTTTTGCGGATAAGCGCACTACCGACTGTGTTATCCCGACACGACTCACGATGCCGCCTCACAACTTTACTTCCGCCAGTACCTCGCCTCCTACTTTCCAGGTTCCAGTCCCGGTTCCGGCACACAATTTTAATCTGCCAGGAAGTTTCAAATTGTATAGTGCTTGAGAATGGGATAATGTCGATCCCAAACATGTCGTGTTGACATAAAATGTTATATATCTGCCGGCCGGGGTGGCCGAGCGTTCTGCGGCGCGCCAGTCACAGTCTGCACGGCCACTACGGTCAGGGGTTCGATCCCCCCTAGGGCATAGATATTTGTGCCGTCCTTAGTATTAGCTAGTTCATAAGTAGTGTATAAGTTTAGGGACTGATGACCCCGTAGTTAAGTCCCATAAACTTTACAAACATTTCAACATTTTTTTTTGTTATATATCTGACAAATGGTGCATGATTTTGAAAGTAGGCAGCTATAGGCTGAATATCATTATTTATTTTATGGATTTTCTGTGATATTTTGTGAAATTGGACATGTATTTGCATTACAGCTTTATTTGTACGTAAAATTCACCTATTATATACTTCGATAATCTTATTTGGTGTTTGTGACCACTGCATACCATAATATCTCTGTAACTGCGCTACAGCAGCATCTTTGACCGCTGAGGCGGGCAGTGGAGAATAGGCTAGTAAAAGGGTCGAGTGGAAGATAGTTCAGACAGTCGCATGGTAGTCACCGTGTTGTACGGTTCGGTTTATCGACTATGACTCTCATGCCGAATTTGATTTCGCTAATTGGTTTATGAACCTATGAATGTATTCCGCCAGAGGGTGATGAAATTTTATTTGATTTTGTAAGAGGAATTTTGTATTAAGAGAACGAGAATATTTGTATGCAATGTTATTGTTCAAACCCATTGTAATCACCATTATTGACAAGTCAACAACAAAGGTATGTTTCTTTAGCAAAAATAAATAATTTAATGATTACTAATTTTTTTATTTCACCTCAACCTAGTCCCTTATTTTCCTGATTGTGGCATTTTTCTATTTTTGTTGCGTGGTACGTGTCGAGTTTGAGATTTTCTTTAAATGTAAATGTTCACGTGCCAGTAAAGTAATCAGTTCTTCCCACTGAAATCTAATTTCCAAACTAGGGCCTACTATCAATTAGTCACTATAAATTAGAAACTTTCACCTAAATTGCCGTTTTGCTTTCCGTCAGTTTAAACGCGCTGTTTCTTAATTAAATGCGCAAGTATTAATATTAGAGCAATAACTAAACATTCTTGCCACTGAAATCTTATTTCCAAACTAGTGCTCGCTCATTTTCAATTTGTCACTACAAATTAGAAATTTTCAATTTGCCTCACTACTTAGACAAACAGTTGCACGAGTGATGCAAGGACCGTTGCCCTGCTGGTTCCGCGAGTGTGCTTCCCGCGGGTGTACTCACTGCAGTGCATGAGGTCTGGGGTGGGGAAGTAGCCCCCTGCGCATGCGCAGGTGCCGTTGCTGGCGCAGGCGGTGTGCTGGTTGCCGCCGTCCCCCGCCATGTAGCACCGGCCCAGCTCGTCGTCCGCGCATGCGCTGCCGAACTCTGAAACACACCAACACCTCACGTCTATTTAATGTGTAACATCGACAGGTAACTGTGTCTGCTGCAAATTTACAGCATATTCTCTCTGCCGAGAATGCGCCACTCACGTTGTGCAATGCTCTTACAAGGAACTCTTTGAGTGTATATTAGAACAGGACAGACGAGGTTCTATTTATAATCTCGGAATCACCCTTCTTCAGATGTCGACACGACGCTTAAAATTACTCTTTGCAATTAAATGTTTTTATTTTTTAATTACAGAATTTGTGCAATTACAGACAGCTTAGAAACTAAGACTATGATACAATATTTTTCGTCTTTACGGTTGCGAAGTGCCACACTACAAACCCAAAGGTCGCGCGTTCGATCCCCGCCAGGTCCTGGGATTTTTTTCTGTCACTTTCCTCTTCTTTCACCTCTGGCAGTATTGCTCACGTGAAAAATACCGAGTATCACCGTGGTTCGGAACCCGCGTTAAACTGTAGGTCCCCCTATAACTGGCTGGGTAAGTCAGTTCGAAAGTCGGAGGAGGGCAACGGCATACCACCTCCAAACAGGACCATGCCTAGTAAAGCACTGTAGTGTTCAAATCAATCTTCGGATTGTTGACTGCTTTACCTTTCAATCCCAGAACTTCTTCATGCACTGGTTAATCGCCTGCCTTTGTTCAGTTGACAGGTTGTACCTTTTGTTGTTAGATGGAAATTTTGCAGAACTGATCTGTAGCCGGAAATTTACCCTGTCTTGTATAGTGTCTCCTATGACTTTAAGTTTTCTCAAATACCTTTTTGTCTCTTTCAGCCACCCCGCAGTGTTCTCCAATTTGGAAATGAAATTAATTTTTTTGTCCGCCTATTGTCATTCATTCTATAAATGTGTCCGTTAAACTTTAAACGCCTCTTCCTTATAGTTTCTATGTTTCTGTATAAATCTTCATTTCTTCTTTCCATCCATTTGTAATACTTGTTCTTTTGTGGCCCTAAAATTTTTCTGAATATTTTCCTTTCTTTCTAGTCCTTCTTGTTCCCCTCTTTTATTCAGCATGAGGCATTCAGATACATAATGTTTATTTTTTTATTTATTTTTTTTTTTTTTTGGAACGATACTTATCTTTTATTATGTCCGTTTTGGGTGAGTTTGTACACTAATTCCATCTTTCTTGATCTTTCTTTACTTGTGGTATTATGCAGTCCATTTGATTGCATCCATTCTACCAAATACTTAATCTTCTCTAGTCTTTTAACTATTCCATGTTTTGTTTGTAGATATTTCTAGTGTGTTTATGTTCAGTGTATTCCACTTCTATACAGCTTTTTTTATATACATGGTGAACCAGCTATCTTGTCCTCCCAAAATATCTCTGGAACAATAACAGCTATTGGAAAACGACTTTCACCGGTATCAATGTACGGCTGCGACCGGGTAGCGCAGGTCCTGAGACTCAGGCGAGATGCCCATGCTGCTCAGGACGTGATCTAGCCACGCGTTTCGCGTATTTCAAGCGTCAACTTCGCTTCGCAATATCTCGGGATGTAATTGAAATATTGCGATGCAATCAACGCCATTATTTATGTAATTTGTCATGCTATGGATTGCTGAAGAATAAATATAGGGTGTCATTTAAAAAAACATATGTTTGTGTTAAAAAAACACATTTGCTTTCGTTTTAAAATGTTTCCAAATATGTACATTCATGGGCCCCAGCCGTACATTGATACCGATGAAAGTCGTTTTCCAATTGCTGTTATTGTTCCAGAGATATTTTGGGTGGACAAGATAGCTGGGACACCCTGTATACACCTTTCATATAAGGTGGGTCTGAAAAGTTCGGTGAATGGTCTCGTATTTTACAAACCGTGCTGGCGAGATGAGGTGACCGTGCGTACACATTGAGGGACATGTCAACAAGCGTCCCTTATCGTGCAGAGCACTGCACTGAAGCGGTGTTACATGACGCGACCCAGCTAACATGGTCAGTGTGAGAACTAGTGGCACTGCAACGTGGAGCGCAAATGGAGCAACTCGTTAACATCAAATTTTCTTTTACATTAGGCAAAATGGCAACGGAGATCCATGGGATATTAGTGCAAGTGTATGTTGTTGAAGCAGTGAGTAAAAAGTGTATGCTTGGATGATCGGTCGACTTCTTTCTTTTTCCTCGCCTTAAATTAGCCCTGAAAGGCTTACGCTTGGCACGAGCGCGAAGATCCTACAGCGCGTGTCCTCAGTGCTTCCAGAGATTCCACAAGAAGCGTTTGGTGACAGTTTCCAACATCTGCACAACTGATGTAAGAATTGTACTGTAGCCAATGACGATTACTTCGAAAGCCAGAAAAGGTATTTTGTTTGTAACTCTCGTTTCCTATATTTCCTGATATTCACGAACTTTTCAGGCACACCTTGTAGCATCAGGACTTCATCTCATTTTGCATATTTAAAGGATGCGATTTAAACTATATTGTCTGAATGGTAACATGTGGTTCTTGCTCATTCTAGAAGTTTAGATATTATTGTAAACCATAAACTATACATCCAAAACGTAAAAAAAATCTACCCACCAGAAATTATAATTATTGTAAACTCTTGTTACTAGTATGTTCACTACATGATACGAAAGCACTGCGTTTAACATGACAAAGCAACTTAGCACAGTTTCGTATTTGGATAAAGACGTTATTTTCAAAAGTCTTCTCATTCGATCATTGTAGTGTGCTGCATCAAACGTTTGAAGACGAATTTCTTGATTAAAGGACTGTCTTTGTGGCAAAAATATGTTTTTATTCAGATATGACGCGTTTCGCCCGGTTACGGAATTTTCAGATATCTTGCATTATGTCCCTGTAACACAGAGTACGTCTTCGTTTCAACTTTTTAATAGGACATGCGCCGGAACAGGCACTGCCTGGGGCAGCGTCCAGATACGTACTGCGAATAACTGCCGTTTCCCACAGTACATATCTGAACGCTATCCCAGGCTGTACTAGTGCTGATGCATGTCGTGTTAACAAATTGAAACGATTGTGTGTTAAATGGACATATTGAAGACATCAGATGATGTCCTGACTGGAAAAACGCGTCATATCTGAATAAAAGCATTTTTTTGCAAGCAAGACAGTCTTTTATTAAAAAAAAGGTTAATTTCATGAAACCTCATTGTCGCTAGAAGATAGCTTTCTTCATTGCAATTCTGTTGTCATGTTAGTATCTCGTGACTTTCACTCATTAAAATAATACAGCATGTAATGTTAGAAAATCAGATTATCGTTTGTTCAGAATTTTTATTGTAAATCTCAACATTTTATTTATACATAAATTATATACACTTAAGGATGTTTAATATTTCAACTGTAAAATTATTTATCTCACCAATCCCTTACTGTAACTTGTAATCTCTCTCTCTGTCTCTCTCTCTCTCTCTATTCGTTTATTCGATTCCGACTCTTCGTGACCCCATGAACCACAGCACGCCACTTTCCTATGTCTTGCACTTTCTCCTGTAGACCTTCCAGTTTGGAACACGTTGCTTCTGTGATGCCATCTATCCACCTCATCCTCTGACGGACTCTTCATCTGGTGCCTTCGATATTTCCCAGCATTAACGTTTTTTCCAGTGAGGAATGTCGTCACATTATGTGTCCAAAAAGGTCAGCTTTTATTTTAATATTAGACTTTCCAGAGAGCAATCTGGTATTTTTTGCTCTAATACAGGTCTGTTGCTTCTCTTTGCCGTTTATGGAATTCTAAGAATTTTCCTACAGCACCACAATTCAAAGGAGTCAATTCTTCACCGTTCAGCCTTTCTAATGGTCCAAGTCTCATGTCCAGACATCAAAACTGGGAAGACCATAGCCTTCACAGTACGTCTCTTTATTGCTTAAGTTATGTCTCTGAACCTTATAATCTTTTCAAGGTTTGACATCGCCTTTCTACCGTGCAACAAGTGTTGCCTGATTTCGTGGCTGCAGTCGCCATCACCGTAGATCTGGGAACCGAGATAATTGAACGTGGGCACTACCTCCATGGATTCTCCTCCTATATCCCATGAATCAATAGGTGTAGTTGTCATAATTTTGGTTTTCTTCACATTTAGCTTGTGACCGGCCTTTCCACTTTCGTTTCTTAACTTCAGCAAGAGGGTCTTTAACTCTTCTCACTCTCTGCCAGCAGTAAGGTATCATCTCCATATCTGTTTATATTTTGAGACGTTACTGTCATACCGCCTCATTGCTCCACCTAATCGATTTTGCCAATTTCTCTTACCTTGCTCATGTTTTTCTCTCTGGTATTAGTAATGTTTGCTATCTTCAATATAAATTGAGCATTATCATGTAGTTTTGTCATTGGTTATCAAAGATGAGTGGAGATGGCAAAAGGGTGGAGCCTGAGCTATTTAAGAGCAGTAAACATTGCTCCAGCCAGCAGTGACGCACTTGAAGGTTCCAAGTTTCCTGCCAGCTCCACACCTTCAATGGGTATAACATCGTTTTATTTCTCTTTATTAATTCAGTTTAAGTTTGACTCTTATGTATACGCTGAAAGTCTTCTAAATGTAACTGATATATTTCAGAGCTATATTTCCTGAAGATGGTCTAAGACAAGACCGAAACTACTCGGAAAGAAATAAATTTTGTGCTCTCTAGTCTGTTCTTCATATATAAATTTAAATAAGAATGCTGTTACCCAATAAATGAAAGAAAAATTTTTCCAAAAATATGTGTAGCGTCACTCACGCAGCGAGCGGTAGCAGGTGAAGTTGTGGTAGTGCGCCGCGGCGTCGCAGACGCAGCGCCGGCTGGCGTCGCAGCGGCCCAGCGCGCCCATCGCCTCCGCGCACTCCCAGCTCTGCTCGCAGCTCGCGTTGTACGCCTGCGCCTCTGCAACACCACGACACCCACCGTACTCTCGAGCTACTCACCGACAAGGCGTGTTTAACATAATGCGAGATGCACACAGAGACATTACAAGAAAAACTTTACTGGCAATAGGCACAACAATAATTTACTGTTTTTCGACACATTCTTCAAGACATTTAAAACGCTTGTCATATCGTGAGCTCAACTTCTGTTTTCCTGTATGGTAAATATGTGCCACCTTTGAATAGAACCAGATTTTGACAGTCGTCTTCAGTTCATCGTAGTACGGGAGGTGCAATAAAAGCTGGAAATCGCTGCGAGCAAGATGAAGACTAGAATGAAACTTTCACTCTGCAGCGGAGTGTGCGCTGATATGAAACTTCCTGGCACATTGAAATTGTGTGCCGGAACCAGGACTCGAACCTGGGATCTTTGCCATTCGCGGGCAAGCGCACTGGTTCGCAGGAGAGCTTCTGTGAAGTTTGGAAAGTAGGAACGAGTTACTGGAGGAAGTAAAGTTGTAAGGCGGCATCGTGAGTCGTGTCGGGATAGCACAGTCGGTAGTGCGTTTGCCCGCGAAAGGCAAAGGTCTCAGGTTCGAGTCCTGGTTCCGGCACACAATTTTAATCTGCCAGGAAGTTTCAAGTTATAAGGCACCAAAGTGCAAAGTCATAGTAACGCACACTTGTTACCAACAAGTAGACAAGTCGCCAAGTTCAGAGTGGCGTCTAAGTTGCACCCGCGTTCGCACCTCGTCCAAAAGTCCTGTCCGCCACCCTTGGGGACAGCACCCAGAATGAAGTTCGCATCGCCCGCTTTGTATGTTCTCCCCCATCATTCACGTAGAGAGTGCATGGAAAAATAGCAAGCAGGCAATGAGCGTTTGCTGCTTAAAAGGAACACCAATTGTGTATGTTCTTTGATGTGATTCAAAGGCCCCAGCAAAGCGTCAAGAGCAATAACTGTGCCTCGTACATATGGCACAAACCGCCCTCGCATTAGCTCATGACAATCTCGATATAGACAATGAGCATTCCGGATACTTAGAGGTTTTTCGCAACAGACAGACAGACGGCAACTTCACAGCGCATTGAACTCACAATGGGAGGCCACGACGTTTGGAACGCGGATTGACAGCAAACTTCGCACACTCGTAGTTCTCTATGAGGACAACAAAATGTGTAAGCAGTAGCGCGTACTTCTCAAGCGTTATTGACAAAATCGCAAGATACTCTCGGTCGGGCGTCAAACATGTACCGCATGTACCTGTGCGTGGCCGTTTTAGTCATGAAGCGGCGGCAGTCGAGTGGTTATTGTCCGGGCCCCGTACTCTTTGGTCGCTGGATCGAGTCCCGTTCGTCACCTTTTTTTTTATTCTTCTTCTTCAACACAGTCATATTCGTTACTATTTATATTACAATTGATGTAACGGGAACATTCGTGTAGACAGATGTACTTTTATTAAATTTACAATGTTATTTGACAGTCTACAAAGTTTTATTATCACGAATAATATAATATCCATAACTACCGACTAGTCAACGACCAACGAGGTGTCGAGGGTTGTTAGTCAGAAGGCGCGATGTGAATAAGGTCACGCACTCGTAAACGGCACAATTTGCGATAACACTGTGTAGCGAATTATTGTCGTACGTGTTTCTTTGTTTGCAAGAAGCCACGGGGAACTTTGGACCAAAGGTTCAGAACACCGTTGACAAATTAACGAAAGACCTCCCGAATGTCGTCGGAACGAGTTAGAAATCCGGGAAACTTACCACGTTATTATATTGTTCATTTTCGTTTAGGGTCCTGCTTCCCTACGTGAAGAAAGAAAAATTCTTATTAATTACAGATTCTTGGGGGGGGGGGGCAAACGAATCCTGGTTTGTACCACGAAATTTTCACCGAAGACGAAGGACTTGGAACATGTACGGTTAAAAACTTACCTCCGAAAAGCACGCCAGTTTTCCAACCATGCAATGTTTATTTCTACAGGCAAGTTAAACATTTCATTAAGCGAGGTGTTCTTTCCCGCAAGGTAAACAGTGACAGATCCGCCTTGATTTCTAGCTCCGTCGCTCCGGCTGACCAGATCCTCTGCTGGCTCGAATTTACAATATTATTTCTACACGCTCTCCTTGCTTAATTGCTAACTACATCTTGTTACTGTCACAATCGTATGTACACTGCAACTCGTGCTGTACAGTTAATATCACAGTTCCGGTAACAAACTAGAGGAACACTCATGAATGAAGTTCCTGTCACAGATTTACATGTTTCCCTCTCCTGTGAAATAATGTCAATTATAACTTCGTAATAAAGTGGAAGAGAATTAGGGAGGCAATACTAGTTCAGATGATGGTATTAAAAAGACAAATTGGAGTTAATAGGAAAACATACTTAACTTTTACTGATTTACAAAAAGGCTTTTCACATGGTTAATTGGAAATTGTTATTTCAAACAACGAGGAAAATAAATCTATTGGAGAAATAGAAGTTTAGTTGAAATCTGTATAAAAGACAGTGAACAGAGATCGAAGTGAATGGTGTGAAGAAGAAAGCAAAAACAAGGAGGATGTCCATATTTATTTTAATAATTTATTTAAAAAACATTGCAAAATTGAAAAGAGTAACAAAAGGAATTAAAATTAACGGGAAAGACACCCTGTATCAGTTTTGCAGATGCTATAGTACTATTTGCTGACTCAGTAAAAGAAATGGAGTTTATGTTGGTGACATTTCCCAAAATATTAAAGGAATTTAATCTAATAACAAGTAAGAAGAAAACAAAAACTATGATAGTAGGGTAGACAAAACATAATGGTAAATATATAAAAGTAAAAGATGACGTTCTAGAATAGGCTGGAAGCGTCTGTTATATGGGGAGCATGAAGGAAGGAATATTAGAGTTTAACGTCCCGTAGACAGCATGGTTATTAGAGGCGGAGCTTACGCTCGGATAGTTTGGATAAGGATGTGGAAGGAAATCGGCCGCGCCCTTTCAAAGCAACCGTCCCAGCATTTAGGGAAATCATGGAAAATCTAAATCTGGTTCGCCGGAGATGGGTTTGAACCATTGTCCTCCCAAATGAGAGTCCAGTATGTTACCACTGGGCCACCTCGCTCGGTATTTGGAGAGCACAGTTACTGAAGATAATAAATGTCTTATATATATAAAGAGAAGAATAGCATTGGCAAAGCAACCTTTCAAAACTAACAGGCATTAACTTATATACAACCATTTAAGCCTGGAAATTAAGAAAAAAATGTCAAAAGTGACTTATAATACGGACGTGAAACATGGACTCCGAGAAGGGCAGAGTAAAATATATTGGAAGCAATGGAAATGTAGATTTGGAGAAGGATGTCGAAAAGAAGCTAGGTGGATAGAAAAAGGAATGACCAGATATTAACAGAAGCGAGTAAGAGCAAAAATCTACTAAATTATATAGGAAGAAAAGCAAAAATGAAAGGACCTAAAATGAGGCAAAACCAATTCTTAAAGAATGTATCTGAAGGAATAGTTTTAGGAAAAATTCCAAGAGGCAGTTCAAGAGCAATGACAATAAGGCATAGCATTTAGTTAATGATGACAATCAAGTGGAAAGGTAGCGAGAGGGTAAGACGGCTACCTCCCAACCATTGTGGTGAATGAGTTATTAACCCACGTCGTCAGACATGAATCTTATGTAACACTAGCTAAAAACCCGGCGATGCCTGGGTATTTATTTATTTATTCCTGCCTTGAGTTAGTACTTCTCTTATCCCTTTTCTCTCTGAACATCTTTTTTCTAAAAACAAGGAAAGGAAAGCAATCAAAATTCAAATGAAATATAAAATTTGCACGATCTCATATTTATTGAGTTGTATGTTGTAAAGTTGTATAATTTTTCAGGTATATATTTATTTGTATAAGTGCGGCATGTCTTTAAAATCAGTTGCGAATATAATTAGTAGTAAAGTAGTAATAGATTAAAACTTGGTGCGTGATGGAGCGGTTCTCCATGAAAGTTACTGTTTATGTGCTCATATCTCATGAACTACGCGTCGTACGCGTTTCGAAGGTACATTCAGCGGTATGAGTGTATACTGTCTGCAAAATTTCCTGCGGCTAAAATTTGTAGTGTAGAAATTATAAATTGTAAGGTCATACCGAATACCGTAGTTTTAGTCCATGAACAGCGGAAAGTAGTAAGCGCGAAACGTTTTTCCTTTCATTATTTAGCTATGGTTGTCAGCGAAAACAAGTTCAATAAAGGCTTGAAATTATGTTTAAAGTTTATCGCAAATCATTAAGTACTGTTATTCTCTTACAGTGTGTGAATAAATTGTAAACGCATTATTTGTCAGTTTCTTGCAACAATATTGTTTATGAGGTTGTATCTCCTGAACCTTGTGTAGTTTGTGGTTCTTAACCCGATAACATTGTTACCTTACGGTAAAGAATATGGGAACCAAATTTGGTTGAAATCGGTCGAATGGTTTAGGAGGAAAAGTGTAACGCTATCGTTTGATGCAGCAGTTTGTCGCGAATTTCTTCGTTTATGACATCATATCTAGCGAATAATGTGTTGTACGTGATCCTAACACTTACGGCGACCGTCCTCGTGGATTGAAGCTTGTGTGTGCAAAATTTCATAAATATTTAAGAAAACTGTAGCTTTGTATACAATACGTGCACACAACACAGACAAACATACGGACACTCTGTTTTATATATAAAGATATATGGGAGATAATCCAGAAGTCAGTCATCATCATCATCATCATCATTAGAGACTAATTATGCCCTTCAGCGTTCAGTCTGGAGCATAGTACCTCTAATAAAATTCCTCCATGAATGCGAACATTGATGCCTCATCTGATGTTATGCCTTTTACTTCATAATCATTCTTCACCGAATCTAAGTACTTCCTCCGTGGTCTACCTCGACTCACCCTCCGCTGCCGAGCTCATGAGTCTCTTAGGTAACCTTGCTTCTCCCATGCGTGTAACATGACCCCACCATCTCAGCCTTTTCTCTCTAACTGTTTTATCTATGGTGTTCATTCGAAGTTGTTCTTTGATTTCCTCATTATGGACACCCTTCTGCCATTGTTACCATCTATTAGTACTTGCAATCATTCTTGCTACTTCCATATCTGTCACCTGAACCTTATGAATAAGGTAACCTGTATCCACCTAGCTTTCACTCCCATACAACAAAGTTGGTCGAAAGATAGAGCGGGACTTCCTCCTTGCAGAAGAGAGTAGTTCTTAGCTGAGTACACTGCATTAGCTTTGCTGTACTTTGATTCAAGTTCTTTCACTATGTTGCCATCGTGTGTGAAAATACATCCTAGGTACTTGAAATTGTCTACCTATTATAAATAGAAATTTATCATTAATGTCTCTGGCAGTATCGAGGTGGAAAACAGTCTCAGAGTGTGTAAATTTCTATTTATAATGATATTCACATCACCGTAGCCTGAGGTTAAAGGCAGGAATGTTCCGATCTGTCTATTGCGGAGGTGCTATTCCGCTGCACGGAGAACCTTGGCAGATGTGGAAATATTTCATAGGAATACAGAAGCTGAATTAAAGTTTGTGACGTGGGAGGAAGTCGTGCGTAGACTATTCCGAGGTGCCTTAATTTCTAGTGATGCGGTGGTCTATCGGTAAGACGTCTGCCTAGTAAGCATAACAAATTTTAGTTCAGTGCTTCACTTTTGTTATTAATGTCTACCTAATCTTTGTTCCTCCGATTTGGCACTCAATCTGTTTAAATCTCTTTCTCACGGACATTGCTTTTGTATTGGAGATGCTGATCTTCATATCACAATCCTTATACCTCTGATCGAGCTCTGAAATATTAGATCTACATCTACATACATACTTCGCAATCCACCGTAAGGTGTGTGGCGGAGGGTACACTGTACCACTACTAGGCATTTCCTTTCCTATTCCAAATTGAACAAGGAAAAAAAGAATGCCTATATGCCTCCGTACGAGCCCTAATTTCTCTTATCTTGTCTTTGTGATCTTTACGCGAAATGTAAGTAGGCGGCAGCAAGATCGTACTACACTCAGCTTCAAATTCCGGCCCTCTAAATTTACTTAACAGAAATTGACGAAAAGAACGTTGTCTTTCTTCCAGCGATCCCCAATTGACTTGCCGGAGCATTTCCGTGACACTCGCGCATTGTTCGAACCTACCGGTAACAAATCTAGCTGCTCGCCTCTGAACCGCCTCTATGTCTTCCTTCAAACCGATCTGCTACGGGTCCCAAATACTTGAGCAATACTCAAGACGTGGTCATTGCAACTTTTCAATCGAATCTGCCATCACAACTAACTCATCTGCACAATTAAGAAACTTTCACACAGTTGAAAACTGGGTGTTAAAATTGTAATAGTCTGAATGAAAGTCCTTGGTCCACTTGGGCTGTTATTTTATTGGAGTCGTGAAGACCCGCACATCTGCATTTGGAAGACTGCTTATTTTGTTTCCACCTGTTTTAATTCCGCCCTGCTAGTCTACTGTTTTCAACATATGATCCGTAAATATATGAACAACAGTGGACACAGATTGAAACCTTGCCTTACCCCTGAAACTACCCTAAACCGTGAACTTTATTTGCCGTCTATTCTTACGCCTAACAGTGTACGTAAAGACCTTTAATTGCCTGCAGAAGTTTGCCTCCTATAACAGAATCTTGTAAAACTGTCTGCAGCTTCCTCCTAGGAAGACGGCCATTAGCATTTTCTAGATCTATGAAGACATAGAGATGAGTTAGCACATAAAACTGTGCAGTGGCAACACTTGCTCAGTTACGGACAGCCATAGAGGCATCACGGTTCAGTAGTGCTGCAGGAGACTTGCAACGCCTTGCTGAGTCACACGGCTCTTTAGAGGGATGGTGTTGGTGTCGTCAGGAGCAGTACACTCACTGTGGTGGCAGCGGTCGCCGCTGAAGCTGGGCAGGTAGTCGGCCAGGCAGGAGCAGCGGCCGTCGCGGCACTCGGCGTTCTTCACGCAGTCCGTGGGCGAGCCGCACTCCTCACGCAGCCCTGCAACAACACCAACACACTAAGCACGAACCCACGGCCACTGTCATGTGGAATGCTACGACTTCAAACGAACACTGCAATCCTTTAGAAGGAAGTTATCCTTGAAGTACTAGAGAAGATTGGGTGCCAAATTCTCAACACAATAAAATCAAGTTTACAATGGATTTGCGAGATGACAATATCAAATTTTGGTATCTTACCATTAATATCAGTACACAAAAGTATTTAAGTTACACTATTGGTCATTAAAATTGCTACACCAAGAAGAAATGCAGATGATAAACGGGTATTCATTGGACAAATATATCATACTAGAA
This sequence comes from Locusta migratoria, assembly GCA_026315105.1. NCBI lineage: Eukaryota > Metazoa > Arthropoda > Insecta > Orthoptera > Acrididae > Locusta > Locusta migratoria. Next base: position 505,798,990 of record CM048744.1, read on the forward strand.
CTGACATGTGATTACATTTTCACGCAATTTGGGTGCATAGATCCTGAGAAATCAGTACCCAGAACAACCATCTCTGGCCGTAATAACGCCCTTGATACGCCTGGGCACTGAGTCAAACAGAGCTTGGATGGCGTTTACAAGAACAGATGCCCATGCAGTTTCAACACGATACCGCAGTTCATCAAGAGTAGTGGCTGGCGTATTGTGACGAGACATTTGCTCGGCCACCACTAACCAGACGTTTTCAATTGGTGAGAGATCTGGAGAATGTGCTGGCCAGGGCAGCAGACTTTGGTAAAGGTCGGATTGTAGCCTATCGCGATTGCGGTTTATAGTATCGCGACATTGCTGCTCGCGTTGGTCGCGATCCAGTGACTATTATCACAATATGGAATCGTTAGGTTCAGGAGGGCAATACGGAACGGCCTCGTATCACGAGCAGTCAGGATGACAGGCATCCAATCCGCATGGCTGTAAGAGATCGTGCAGCCACGTCTCGATCTCTGAGTCAGCAGATGGGGACGTTTGCAAGACAACAACCATCTGCACGAACAGTTCGACGACGTTTACAGCAGCATGCACTATCAGCCCGCAGACCATGGCTGTGTTTACCCTTAACGCCGCATCACAGTCAGGAGCGCCTGCGATGGTGTACGCAACGACGTAATTTTTTGGATGAATCCAGGTTCTGTTCACAGCATCGTGACGGTTGCATCCGTGTTTGGTCCACTTGGGCGCGACCAACGCGAGCAGCAATGTCGCGATACTATAAACCGCAATCGCGATAGGCTACAATCCGACCTTTACCAAAGTCTGCTGCCCTGGCCAGCACATTCTCCAGATCTCTCGCCAACTGAAAACGTCTGGTTAGTGGTGGCCGAGCAATTGGCTCGTCACAATACGCCACGCCAGTTACTACTCTTGATGAACTGTAGTATCGTGTTGAAGGTGCATGGGCATCTGTACCTGTACACGCCATCCAAGCTCTGTTTTACTCAATGCCCAGGCGTATCAAGGCCGTTATTACGGCCAGATGTGGTTGATCTAGGTACTGATTTCTCAGGATCTATGCACCCAATTTGCGTGAAAATGTAATCACTCAGCGAGAGGACGACTTGTGTTTTGGCGGCCTGAATGCGGGACCGGCGCTCTGGGGGTGGCAGGGCGAGATTGGTGTCAGAGGGGGCGGGGGGACAGCCAGCTGTGGCGAGAGCTGCCAGCTCTGTGGTGGCAAGCGCCGCGTTCACATAAATACTGCTCTGTGTTCCGCAAGTGTGCCGCGATATTACCTAGACGTTTTTCACGTATGTAAGTCAAAAATGTAGTTGTTAAATGGGAATGCTTAATAATAAATCGGCGCCATGCGACCACTTCTCTTTTGTCTGTGTGCAGCTGTCGCCCTCTTTACAATACCGAGGCTCTGAAGCTCTTGAGTGCTTCCTATGTTCCCAGTAACTGGTGCTACAGGTCTGTGACTTCCCAGCATCGCTGCACTGTGGTGGGGGTAAATCTATACGGGTCCAGACTGGTGAAGTAGGCAGCAGTGCTCATTCAGCCGGCGACGCAAGCGAGGGGCTGGGCTGTGCTCTTGGCACGTATCACCTCAGATAATGGCATTGAGGGAGGCCGTGGTCTGTGTTGGAAGTTGGAGAGAGGGCATGTGTGTATTCGATGTGACATTAATGTTAATCAGTGCATGTCGAGTGGTGGTGGTGTGTTTGTGTTTGTGTGTGTGTGTGTGTGTGTGTGTGTGTGTGTGTGTGTGTGTGCGTGTGTCTGTGCGTGTGTGTATGGACTGCATAGAATGTTTTACATTTGGCTCTGCCTAAGGTTCCCGTCAGTTTCGTATGCTGGAGGGGAGGGGGTCCACATAATCTGGTGTGTAGTGAGGTCAAGATGTGATCTGGTAGTCAATTCAAGTCCGGAAGTATAGGAGGACGTTTGGATGGCTCCAATGTGAACAAAGTTTAATAAAGCAAAATTAAACTACCCTGAAACCCATTCCGATGTCTGGAGAGCGGTTGGTGGAGGCGGGGGTAGTACGTTTGTAAAAAAAATAAACAAATTTCGAAAGAAAGAATAGCATACATTCATTTAACACTTGGTACTATTCGATACCTAAATAAAATAATCAGGAATGGATTGCCTAGGGGTAGGCGGATCGCAAATACCCCCCACCGCTAGCGTGTCCCGCGGCACCGAGCCCGTGTGTTTAAATACTGCGATGGGGGCCGACAAGTGTGAAACTGTAGGTGGTTCTCCCAGCTCTCAAGCTGTTATTCTTTTCGAAATTTCATTGTCCGAGGGTGGAGGGGTGGGGGTTGAAGCCGGGCGATGGGCATCTCTCAGTGGCCAGCAAGTGTGAACCTGTGCGCGGTTTTTCTCCGGTCCTCAGACGCTATTATTGTTTACGAAATTTCAGACTCTGGTTAAGAGTATTAACATGTTCGATGTCAAACATTCTTAACAGTATCATTGTCTAAGGGTGGAGGGGTGGGGGTGGAAACTGGGCAAGTGGGCATCTCTCGGGGGTCTCGGGGGGGGGGGGGTGGAAGTGTGGGGTTGGGTTTTCCCTGGCCGCCATCTTTAATTTGATATAGGCTCCCGGGGTTGTGGAGTGGGTCTTCTCGGCCGCCAATTATGAAGTAGAATTGGCAAACAATAATTCTGATTTCACTGTCGACCAAACAGAATTCCTGCTGATGCTGAGGGGGAAGGGAGGTGGAGATCACTAGACAGACGATATTCATGAAGTAGACATTAGTTAGTAGATTGGTATTATTATTGTAGCAACAAGGTAAATAAATAAAGAAATACAGTAACAGACGTAGAAAGTCCACACAGGTGCGAGATCAAAAACTAGATGCTATACGTGATGCACGCAATTCTCTATCATGTGAATTCCTCAGTATGAACAAATAAAATGACTCTAGGGTGTAGACGACATCACCGATGTTGAGAATGGGTGAAAAGACACACGCTCTGTATAGCCATGCCGTTGTATCTGGATCTTTTGTAGTTAGCTGCTGCAGAGGCGGCCTCACCTTTGGCGCAGTAGATGTTGCGCGTGTCGGCGTCGGTGACGGCGCTGTAGCCCGCCCTGCAGGCGCAGCTGCCGCGGCCGCCGCACTCGGCGTTCACGAACTCCGCGCAGTCCGCGTCCACGGAGCACGCCTTGTAGATGCCTGCAACACCGCTCACGTTTATTCAAACGGGCCCCGCGTCTACATACCAGTTCGTAAAATCACAGGCTTTGTGTGAAATAAATCAAACGCCCTCATCGACAACCTTTTCCAGCAAACATTTCGTCAAATAAATGTTTATACAGACTTATAAATTTGTGTTTAGACACAATTTTCTGAACACAATGTAATTTGGTGTAACTCCGTGTAGAATTCACAGGAAGGTAAAGGGGGATAAAGGTGAGGGGGGACTCTGCAAGTCATGGTTGTACCTCTATTTTTAGGATAAGGTGTCCAATGAGAAACTCAGTCAGGCGGCTGCTAAGGATTATAACAGTATGAACCCTTGAACTCACTAACTTCGTCTTAGGGGATGACTTATTTCTGCTACTTGTGGCTTGTTGCTGTCCATACAAGTATACATTTATCTGTAAAACTAAATTTTCATTTTAAAAGTCAGGGAATGTTTAACTAGGGCGACATCTACTAAATAACTGACTACAAAATGAGATTTGTGTTTTTACTAAAATTGTTTATTGCCCATTGCATGATTGTCTGGCAAGAACCACTAAATTCATTGGACTCCGTCTGGTATGATTAGTTCGAGCCCACAATATTGCCAACAATATAGCTATATCAATGTTTAAACATTTGGATAATGTTCCTAAAATGATTGCTATTAAAGTTCGTTGTTCTATCTAATTGATGGCATTTCCAGCAGGGTAATAAAATGTTTGAAAACATAATTTTAGGAAAACAATGATGTCTATATAGTATTTATTAATAAAAAGTCACAAATCACAAAAACTATCATTTATACAAAAATGAAACCGGTTTCGGCTTGTTTACAGGGCCATCTTCAGATCCATGTGCCCTAGGCGTGACGTCCACGGAACAGGAGCTTCAGCAGTTACGGCATGGGACAAGCGCCTGCTTTGTGGACGTAAAGCCTACACCACAGGTATCTGAAGATGGCCTTGTAAACAGGCCAAAACCCGTCATTATTATTATTATTTGACAAATAGGAAATGTTTCTCCAAACGATAGAGGAAGATTTTTGCGTTAAGAGAATATAGAAGATGATGAGGCTGTTATGTTCACTTCATGATGTCAGTTCTGTTTGTCTTACTTTGCATATTTTTTAAATCGTATTTCTCATTTTTGTTCAAGATCAACCAGTGCTAAAATATCTGTTAATGAAAATTTATTGATGGTTCATTTTAAGAAACCTTTCGATCTGATCATTTAGTAATTGTTTTAATTCAAACGCTAACACCCTTCCTGCGTTGTGTGTTTATTTTATATTGTACACCGATACAGTTCGGTGTGGTTTCAAAATCGGTCAAATCCAGTAGTTAATATTAAAGTCGCCCAAATCCACATTTAACCCATCTTCACAGCTTAACTATTGATGTTCGCCATGTTTTCGTTACTGGCATAAAAGTGACTACACAAAAAATGTCACTGCTTGAATATGAAAGTGATTTTTGAAAGTAAAAACTTGCCTTTAGAGAGTTGTGCACAACTCATACACTTTGTTTTAACCAATTAATCTCTTGCATATGTTGCTTTTGGATGAATAATTTAAGCACTATTAGGTCTACGTTTGTTTTCCGCAAGTATATTACTTCAAGCAAATAATTTTTTGGACTATTGTTTGGAAATGAAATCACACATTGACTTCATTAAATTACATAGAAGGTGAATCACCTAACACTTGCAGCGCAAATTTTGCGGAAACAGAAAGTGCGATTGATGTGTGGTTTTCACAGAAAGGATTGGTAGTCAAGGACTCGTATTGTTAGCCAATAAACAGATTGTAAAAATACATAGAAAGTGTAGTTTTTGCAAACATGCAATTTTTCAAATGGAACAATGGTTGTTTCTATCATGCACTGAAATTTTTGACACCAGCTCTGTACAAAGAATTTTGAATGACATTTTTATCACTTTTAGTTTGGTAGCTACAACCATTCAAAGTTTGGAGGGGAGGGGGCTACGACAGCGTAGCTGTCTGGCTGGTGATCATGAGACAGTGGGCCGTGCTTCAGGGCCTAACCAATTTCTAAATAATATTACAATATGTTAGTTGGCTAAAAATACGAGCCCCTGACTACCAATCCAATCTGTGAAAACCGCACATCAATCGCACCTTCCGTTTCCGCAATATTTGCGGTGCAAGTGTTAGTTGATTCACCCTGTATAATTTCTAGCCAATGGTATTGTTTCCCCTTGTGGGGCAAAATGGAACGTTTTGTATGAAAATAGAACAGTCCACCGATTTTGAATGATCTAGCGTTATTCTAAGCACGGTTTTGTGCAGTCGAGATGAAATGTGCAAGCTGTTAGCGACTTTTCCCCTGACCTCTCCCTGCATGATAATATTCGTAGCATTATTGCCAGTACTCTTTCCACAAACCGTGGAGCACTGTTCGCAGTACTCTATCCACAATTAATTGCAGCCATGATGGCTAAGTTTAGAAACTGTGACAGTGTGAAGCAATAAATAAATATATCTATTTCTGCTACGAGTCATATATTTATTAGTGTTTAACTTAGCACAACGCGTTTTGAGCATGTTTTGCTTATCATCAGGCGCTTTTTATACATTCAGGAATGTTAATGTTGCTTATAATTTGCTTATTTAATGTCTAATTGTTATTATTCCTGATTGGGGGTAGTTGGGAGGGGGGGGAATGGCAGTGAATGACCAAAAACTAAGATGTAGTGCTGTCTTCTGCTGGTCTTCGTGTATGGTGCGATTTGTTTCACCACCGGTGTGGGATGTATGGGATGTAGACAGGAATGCATCAGGTGTTGTCATGGAATGGTCGTGTGATTCACTTACGTTGATAGTCAGTTGCACATTTACGATTTTCGTGTTCCAAGATTTCTTCTGCATCTCTGGTGCACTGGTGGAGCTGCTGCATATAGAATCACTTATACATTTCTTCTTTTACACCAATTGTTTTTATCACACACTCAAACATATAAGCTGTTCACAATCATGTAAATACAGTATCCATAAAACAATACGGCGTAATGTTTATGTATAAATATCGACTATCTGTCTAGATCCTACACAGGTGACGAAACAAATCACACCATACAGGAAGACCAGCAGAAGACAGCACTAAATCTTAGTTTATGGCCATCCATTGCTCTCCCCCCCCAACCACCGATAGTAACAAATAGATTATAAATAAGTAAATTCTAAGTAACATAAACATTTACGTATGTATAAAAAGCGCCTGATGGGCAACACGTGCATTGTGCTACGTTAAATTAAACACTAATAAATAAAGTGACTTAACATAAATACAAATATTTATTTACTCTTTCTACAAGGTGCTGTAATACTGCATGTGCATACTTGCACAGGACTTCAGAAATATAGTAACCTGATCAGAAGTCCAATATGGAATTATGACATAAGTATAGATGTCCATTATGGAATGTTTCATGTAAGGTGAGAGCTTTCTCAAAATTCATACAACGGACTGTGATGATGTCAAACACACAATGGTTTATAATTGTAGCTTAAGTGAATGACTCAAATTATTGTTAATTTATACATTGTAGAAAGAAATCGGAAAAGTCCATACAGAAGGTAATAGTTGCATGCTGAAAATCAGTACTGCAGAGATTGCTGCATATACGCGTGAGGAGGCAGCGGCGGAGCGGTCGAGCGCATTGAGACGCTATGCTGCGATGCATAATGGTATAATCCCCATTCCAAAGAAAGCAGGTGCAAACTGGTGTGAAAATTATAGAACCATCAGTTGAATAAGTCATAGTTGAAAAATTTTAACACGAACTATTTACAGAAAGATGGAGAAGCCGGTAGAAGCTCACCTCGGGGAAGATCAGATTGGATTCAGGAGAAATGTAGGAACACGGGAGGCAACACTCACTTTGCGGGTTATCTTAAAAGATATACTAAGGAAATGCAAACCTACCTTTGCCGGCCACGGTGGCCGAGGGATTGCGGTGCGCGGTCCACACGGCCACTACGGTCGGGGGTTCGAAACCCCCCCCTCGGGCATGGATGTTTGTGCTGTCTTTAGTGTAAGGTATTTCAGAAGTGTTTCGTAAGTTTAGGGACTGATGACCCCGCAGTTAATTTCCATAAGCTTGACAAACATTTGAACATTTGTATACTGTGGAAGAAGAGTAGCGGCCTACACCAGGCTACGGATGGTTTACCCTGTAGGTAAACGCATGTGGTTCCAACATGACAGGGCGCGGCATTCGTCATGTGCGTCGATTCCTGCACCGACGCTTCCCAGATACCTGGATTGGCCGAGGTGGTCCCGCACCATGGTCTGCTAGATCCCCAGATATGTCCCCTCTGGACTTTTTCGTGTGGGGAGAGATGCGCAACCTTGTTTATGCAACTCCTGCTGCATTACAAGAGAATCCGGCTGACCGGATAGTAGCAACAGCAGGAACAATTCAGGATACTCCTAGAAGTTTTGCCCGCGTCAGACAGAACATGATCCGACGATGTAACCTTTGTTTACGTGTCAATGAAGGCATTTTTGAAAATCTACTGTAGCTGAAATTTGGTTGTGTTAATGTGTTGTCTCTTGATAATATATATATATATATATATATATATATATATATATATATATATATATATATATATATATATATATGGCGTCTGTTTCGAAACAACAGACGTCACTTCTTATCCTGCAGTTGTTATTCTTTCATGTTCACAAAATATATGATATCAAATGCGAATGGACACCGCTGTAAATGTATACCCAACCGGGATTCTAACCCGGGTCTCCCGCTTTCGAGGCAATTGCGCTCACTACTACACCACTGGCGACACAGTGACACTGCATCTGCAAGGACTACCTAAGCACGCCTACCGTCAGACAGAAATTCCCAGCTCTGTCCTGACCACAGTACTCAAACACGTAGTTTCAGAAACTAATTCCCGTAAGAGGCCCCAAACTTGCCAACGCATCCCCACAAACGAAAGAATCATTGCCCGTCATTTGCGTCCTACGGGAGGCATGCTTAGGTAATCCTTGCAGGTGTGGTGCTCACCGTGTCCCCAGTGGTGTAGTGGTCAGTGCCTAGAAAGCAGGAGACCCGGGTTGAAATTCCGTTTGGTACACATTTTGAGCTTTGCCCATACACACATTATGTCATATATTCTGTGAATATGGAAAAATACTTGTTTTGATGTCCCCTACAACCTCGCAGAGTTTGTCGATTTAAATACTTTTCAGCTTGTATAGTAGATTTGCGCATACTAGTTCGCGATCGGTAGCGCTCACTTTAGTTCTCGGCAGAGCCGCAGTTTGTTCTTTTAGTTCGTCTGTTCCCAGTGACGGCTGAGGGGCGTGGTCTGCGCATGCAGGTGGAGGGAGAAGTTCCTCCACCTAGGTGTTTCATGCGCTTGCTGCTTGAGCCCCTAACGATGTCACGGAAACCAAAAGAAACAGTTTGTGGATAATTTATCGCGTTTAAGTTTAGAGTTATCTCTTTATCTTGGCATTATGGAATTTATTAGTCAGATATTGCAGAGTGCAGAATACTTGAAAACAGAAACTTTGTAGCACTGAACTATGTAATCTAGCAGGCAGACGCTCACCTCGAAATGGCTCTCACCAGATGAAGGCAGACACGTGATTCTTAATTCTGCTGCGCGCCCTCTAGCTATTGTCCGTCGGACTTCGGAAAAGAATCCAACGAACTAAGAAGGAGATACGTTTGGCATAATAGTTCCAACCTATAACACATGTTGTAGTTCGCGACCGATTGTATGTATTTTAGTTCGCGACCGATCGCGCATATTTTAGTTCGCGACCGGTAGCTCTCCATTTAGTTCGCAGCTCGGCCGCGAATTAGGTCGCTCTTTTTAGTTCGTCCGCTCTTTTTGGCTTTTGCTACCGCTACTAAAGAGCAGTTTCTTGTGTTATGACAGCTTTTTTATATAATGATCAGTGTCGCCCAAGCGTGTGCTACCACCCGTATTTTTGGGCAATGCCCATAAAACTACAGCTGAGCTGCATCTCAGCTCGAAATGACGGTGACTTGCAGAAGGAAATCACGCGATTCTGCGCGCTCTCGCGTCCCCTCGCTGTTCCCCGTCAGTCGTCGGAAAAGGAGAGGACGAACTAAGAGGCGAGGGATCTGCGAACTAATTCGCGTAGTTCGCCTGTGGGAGCGCTCTCCCGAACTAGTTCGTTCGCGAACTCAAATGTTTGTACAGCTTATGGGACTTAACTACGGGGTCATCAGTCCCTAAACTTACAAACTACTTAAGAGCTAGCTAATACTAAGGACGGCACAAATATCCATGCCCGAGGGGGGATTCGAACCCCCGACCGTAGTGGCCGTGCAGACCGTGACTGGAGCGCCTCAGTCCCCGCGGCCGGCGTTCGCGAACTACTCAAGAGTACTGTATAGGACAAGTAAAAGGAGCAGGGCGCGTGCGATACTCACCGCACCTCATGAGCTGGTAGTCGGGGGCGTAGCCGTCCTGGCAGGCGCAGGTGCCGTTGCTGGCGCACACCACGTGCTGGTGGTCGCCGTCCAGCGGCAGGTAGCACGAGCCCTCCACGCCACCCGTGCAACGGTCGTTGAGCTCTGCAACACCACGCCACACTCCTGTAGCAGGGTCCTCACACCCTACAGCTGCTTCAAACTGACGGCTAACACTGCGTCAAGCCGTGGGTGGGTACGGTCATTTCCACGCGAGACACCAACGTCTTCACCGCCAGGACAGTGTTTCCAGGTGCAGTTTGCCAAATTTCCCCAAAGCGACACTATTTCGGGAATTTGTCCCCAAATATTTTAAACCTGAATATTCATTCACATTATTATTATTTGTGCTGGCAGCTTGAAGAGTTGGAATTACGCATTTAACGCCGTAAAATAACCACACATATAAAAGAAAATTATAGTATGCAAACGTAGGCTTCCGCGGCTGTTGTCATTATCAAGAAAATTCTTCCGGGTACGAGACCGCGTCGTCTCTACCGACGTTTCGGCCACTGTTGAAGGCGGCTTTCATCAGGGTCTGACTGCTGAATATACGATCGCTTGGGGTTTGTGTATCAGCGGATGAGGGAGAGGAAGGGGGACGTTGGTTTTCCTTTATTGGTGGTTACATTATTGCACGCCATTGGTGGAAAGGGGTGTTGACGATTGGTGTTTCAATGGCTTGTTTTTCATATGATTGTAGTTTGCATTCTTCCCCCTTATTGGTCAAAATGGACGTTTTCGATTGGCTTTCGCATTAGTAGATGCTATTGGAGGAATGGATCTGTGAGAACGGACAGTAGGGCTGGGCAAATGATACTCGCGTTCGAACATGTTTGGGATTTCTCGATATAGCGGAGAACTCGATACAGTATCGAACTGTTCCAACACCGATAATAAATGACTGGCCTTGCGTATCAGCTATCGATATGAAGCTAGCGAGCTATCGCTTTGCTCAGAACTAATTTCATAGGAAGTACAAGTACACGTAAAATAAAAGGGCAACAGTATGAAAAAACTGTATATTTTGTTTAGAACAGTGCATACGTATGTGTCTGGTGTCACTGCAAGATATGATCCATTGATAAACAAAATATCTGCTATTAGAACAGAACTACTGCACCTCATTACTGACGGCTAACATTCAATGGAAAAAAATGTGAATCCTTCATAAGTAGAAATTACGTTTAATGTGATTATAAGAGATAGGTTGTAAATGACCATTCCATTCTCTGTTCATACGATACAGTAATAGAAGAATGTTACCACCTTTTAATCGCCTTGAAAACAAGATTAAAAGAGATGAAGTAGGGAAAACATTAGAAGTTTAACACCCAGTAAAGGAAATAAAATGAACTGATTGCGACCTTTGAATAAACAGTGCACGAGCTGCTGTGAACGTAGTATCAACAGGCGTCGCTAGATCGCAGCACTAGAATTTTAAATCGCGATTGCTATCGTTTACTTATAGCCTATATTCGCTACTGTTTTTACTTATGACCTGCGTCCTAGGAGCTACTATAGTGGAAATTTCACACTTATCAATCCCTATAGTACATTAATGACACCCTATGTTAGTTATAAATTGTATACTGCGGAGCACAGGAAAGATTTATGAATATCATCGTTGTAAATCGTAGAGATAGTACCTCCTGACATTGCTAGATAGCGTCGTGATCGAATGTTCGAACATTTTTCGAGATTTCCCGAACTGTGACGTAAATTGTTGGAACAGTTCGAGTCATGTTCAAACCCAGCTCTAACGGACAGCAGTTTTGGCGTGCCGCTGTTGACTTGTCGCCTGGCACAGACGACACGCAGAGCACCGGCCCGCCGCCGTCTGCAACAGGCGAGAAGTCAACAGCGGCACGCCACAGCCGCTGTCCGTTCTCTCCGGTCCATTCCGCCAATAGCAACTTCTAATGCAAAAGCCAATCGGAAACATCCATTTTGACCAATAAGGGGGAAGAATGCAACCTCCAATCATACGAAAAACAAGCCATTAAAACACCAATCGTCAACGCCCCTTTCCACCAATGGCGTGCAAAAATGTAACCACCAATGAAGGAAAACCAACGTCCCCCTTCCTCTCTCCTTCATCCGCTGATATATAAACCCCAAGCGATCGTACATTCAACTTTCGTCCCCTTTCCCCCCCCACCCCCCCCCACCACATCCTCAATGCTGTCAGTGCCCCACCATCTACGGAACCTCCTTTGTGCTTCGACAAGTGTGGTGTGTTTTAGTTACATTGTTTTATTTTACAACAGTGGGCGGCCAACCCGCAGCCGACACCGTCAGTTTTAACTTGTGTATTTCTCTGAGTGTGTATTGTGTGTTTTTTTTTTTTTTTTTTTTTTTTTTTTTTTTTTTTTTTTTAACTCCACAATAGCGGACGGTCTCACCATAGCCGCCGCCCTATGCTCATTTTAATTGTGTGTGTGCGACTGACTTCGAGCAACTGTTTCTATTCACCACTTTCGCCGTTCCAAATGTTTTATGTCATCACCGTTTTCCTCCATGTTATGTACTTTGTTTTATCTCCATTTTAAATCTCCGTTTTATGTATGTGTTATCTCCAAAATTTTATCTCCTTTGTGTTTTTATGTTTCTCGTCTATCAAATTTTATTTCTGTAGGCTGAAGAGCGCCAGTGGGCGCTGCCGGCCCGCCCCCCTTTTTTTTAGGGGAATTGAAATAACAATAAAGAAAAAATAAGTACATTCAGCAGTCAGACACTGACCCTGATGAAGGCCGCCTGCAACAGTGGCCGAAACGTCGGTAGAGTTTATAAAATTGACGACGTGGTCTCATACCCGGAAGAATTTTATTGACATAGTATTATCATCATCATTAGATGCTGATTATGCCTTTCAGCCTAGGCTCTCTAATAAAATTCCTCGTTGATCTCCTGTTCAATACTAGTTCTTGATATTCGTAGAGCTGCCCTTCCTGTCCCCAAACGTCTCCTTTATTTTCCTGTAGGCGGTATCTACTTTTCCCCTTCTTATACATTCTTCTACAGATTTGAATTTGGCTTCTAGCCACTCCTGCTTAGCCATTTTGCACTTCCTGTCAATCTCATTTTTAGTTGTCTGTACTCCATTTTGCCTGTTTCATTTACTGCATTTTTATATTTTCTCCTTTCATCTATTAAATTTAGTATTTCCTGTGATATCCAAGGATTTTTTGTTGGTCTTGCGTTCCTACCTATTTTGTCCTCTGCTGCCTTCACTATTTCTTCTCTCAATGCTACCCATTCCTCTTCTACTGTTTTATTTCCCCCTGTTTCTGTCAATTGTTGCCTAAATCTCCCTCTAAAATTCTCCAGAACTTCACTTTCCTTCAATTTATCTAAGTCCCATCTCCTTATTTTCCTACCTTTTTGCAGTTTTTTCAGTTTCAGCCTACAGTTCATGACTAACAAGTTATGGTCAGAGTCTATATCTGCCCCTGGGTATGTCTTGCAGTTTAGGACCTGATTCCGGAATCTATGTCTTACCATTATAAAATCTATCTGATACCTTCCTGTGTCTCCTGGTCTCTTCCACGTATATAACCTTCTTTTATGATTCTTAAACCACGTGTTTGTTACGATTAAATCATGTTCCGTGCAAAATTCTACCAGGCGACTTCCTCTTTCATTCCTCCTGCCCAGTCCATATTCTCCTACTATTTTTCCTTCTCTTCCTTTTCCTACTACCGAATTCCAGTCTCCCATCACAATTAAGTTTTCCTCTCCCTTAACTGTCTGAATAATTTCCTCTAGCTCCTCATATATTTCTTCGATCTCCTCATCATCAGCAGAGCTAGTTGGCATATAAACCTGTACTACTGTTGTCGGTGTTGGCTTCGTATCTATCTTGACAATGATAATGCGATCACTGTGCTGCTCATAGTAGTTTACCCGCATTCCTATTTTCTTATTCATTATCGGTCCTACTCCTGTGATACCCCCAACTGATTTTGTATTTATAATCCTGTACTCACCTGACCAGAAATCCTGTTCATCTTGCCACCGAACGTCACTAATCCCCACTATATCTAACTTCAACCTATCCATTTCCCTTTTTAAATTTTCTAATTTTCCTACCCGATTAAGGGATCTAACATTCCACGCTCCGATCCTTAGAATGCCAGTATTGTCTTTCCTGATGACAACATCCTCCTGAGTAGTCCCCGCCCGGAGATCCGAATGGGGGACTATTTTACCTCCGGAATATTTTACCCGAGAGGATGCCATCATCATATGTTCATACAGTAGAGCGGCATGTCCTCGGGAAAAGTAACGGCTGTAGTTTCCCCTTGCTTTCAGCCGTTCGCAGTATCTGTGTGGCAAAGCCACATTATCTGAAGTTATAAGGCCAGCTCAGTCAATCAGCCAGCCTGTTGCCCCTGTAACTACTGAAAAGGCTGCTGCCCCTCTTCAGGAACCACACGTTTGTCTGGCCTCTCCACAGATACCCCTCCGCTGTGGTTGCACCTACGGTACGGCTGTCTGCGTCGTTGAGGCACGCAAGCCACCCCACCTCGGCAATGTCTGTGGTTCATGGGGGTGGCAGATTCACCTATCTTTGAAAAACCATCTTTGTATATGTAACCTCAGTGTTACAAAGTTATCTGACGATGGCCTAAGAATCCGAAAGCTGCTAATAACAAACAAGTGAAAATATTATGGAACTAAAATACTACGTATTTAATTTTTTAACTGCTGAAAATAGTTTGGGAGATATAGTCACCTTGCTTTATACCCGTTTCAATACGAAATTCGTCAGTTTCTTCGACAGCGCTGTGAGATTACCGCCCAATAGAAATACTGTTAATTAGTAGCATTTGATAATTAAACAGTATGAAGTTCACTGCAAACATTGACCACGCCAATGCACTAAATGTTACACAATTTTAATCTTATTAATTATGGTAGCAATGTACGTACACAGTTAGGTGACAACATTTATAGTTAGGCCATAGGTAGAAATTCTCCACGTTGAGATTTGCTGTGTGCTTGTATCTGACGGGAGGCCAGCGAGCAGGCCGACGTTGGTGGCTTGTTCCAGCTTAGGATTTTACAGTTCGTTTCCGGTGAGGGGAGAGAGGGACAATGGCGAGTGCCAGGCACAGTGCAATGCACAAGTATTCTAATACTACTGGCATTTGAAGTAATACAATGCAGTTAGGACCCTTTAAGGCCCTCATTACAAAATAGCCTGTTGACAAATAAACAATACATTAGCTGATATAGTCACATCTGACGTAATATGTTTAATTGACAATGAAAAGTAATAAATTACCAATAAATATAAGACAGTTACACAACTAGCATGGCAATGTTTGTTTATAAAAATAACATATTAACTATTTCTCATTTTATTTTCAATCAATCTTTTGTATTTTATCTTGAAGTATTCAGTTAAATCAGTTATCTGTGATATAAGAAATTGCACAATTATGATAAACAGTACAAAGGATGTTTATATCAATATAAAAACCTAAGAAGAAATTTGTTTAATCTGTAGTGTAATTATTTTGATTTTAAGGAAAGTTTTAGAAATGTATTGGCTGAGCGCTGTACATTGGCAAATCGGTTAGAACAGCTCACGTGGGGAAGTTGATGACGTAGGGGAAAAAACCCCGGCAGTTGAGCTTTTGGCGCACGCGCGTGCGAGGGCAGGAAGTGAGGGAGTCGGGAGCACGTGGAGAACTGGCCGGGCGGCGTCGCTCTGCATCAGTCGGCATGTGGACCTCGAGGTGGAGGTTATAGATTTGTGTGTGGCAATCGCCACGTGTGGTTGCTCGTCGTAGACTGCACCAAGTTAAATCGAGTGCTACTGTGTGTTTGTGAATATTTAGCTGGTTGAACAAGGTGTGCATCGCATTGAATTAAAGTGACTGTGATATGTTAATGTAACACGTGTCGTCGCATAGGCATGAACATAAACGGTGTTTGAGACAGCCACGTGGTGTGGAAACAATTCGCGACAAATATTCATTTTGTCTGGGGGCTCACGAGCTATAACTTTATTTGATAAATGTGCCGACGTACAGACGTATCAGCCACAGGGTTCTAAGATTGTGAAATAAATAACATAAAGTGAACTTTTACGTGTGTTCAAAAATAGTAGTTAGTACACCCTTTTCTCTCATGAACTTGATTTTATTATGAATTTGTTTTGTTAATCATATGCAGGGAAGGAAAGCTGCGAACGTGTGATATCATCCCCTAAAAAACGAGTCAAACAGTCGCAATCACAGTTCCAGTGTTTGTGCATGTTTAGGAATTTGGTTCGCAGCTGGTGGTTGTGAGTTTTAAAAATTAATCTTTCCCTATTTTAAACTCTCACCCCGACCTTCCCGCTCGTAGCGCTTACAAAGGCTATGGAGGTTTTGTAAATGTTGTGTAAGATTTTAATAAAGCCCTGTTCTATTTCTTGTTCTTTTGCAGCTGCAAACAAAGCTGGGTGACTGATCGAATCAAAGCTCTTGTCAAAATCTATAAAAGCAAGGCAAAGAGGTAGATGGTACTCATTTGTTCTACTAAGTATCTCCCGTAGGGTAAAGATATGGTCAACTGTGCTAAATCCTGTTCGGAAACCTGCTTGCTCAGTGGGTTGCGCTAGGTCGAGTGTACTGTTCAATCTGATAGTCAAGATTCTGGTGAAAACTTTGTATACTACGGAGAGTAAGCTGATAGGTCACTAGTTCTTTATGTTTTTGGTACAACCTTTCTTATGTATTAGAACTATTATGGCTTTGTTCCAGTCTCTTGGTAACGTTCCGCTATGCAAACAACCTGAAAATATGTATAAAACATTCTCGGACTTCTTGCCGCGTCGAATCTTGATAAAACTTCCAGCTTTCTGCGATTACCTCCATCGCCTTCGTCAGGAGTAACTGACTGGTTGTGTAGTGCTGCGGTGGTCTTAAATAGAAACTAGATGGCTTGTGATTGGTCAGCTTCTGACTGGCTGGCGACTACGTAATGCCGTCGCAGATGGTGTCCACGTCTGCACTGGTGGCGCCACCGCTCCCGTAGTACGGGATGTCTGCCTTTCTCTGTATCAAGCGCTCGTTTCCATGCACCACTAAGATTGTACCCCCTGTCAGGGTTAAAACTGTCCTCACACATTCTTATTTCTACAGCCTCTTTAATTACAGAATCCCAGTATGTGCAGGCCTGGGACAAATTGTTGTTTCATCGAATAAGATTTTGTGTTTGTTTGTGAGGCTGTGCTCTGCGACTGCCGATTTCTTCAGTTCTGTTTCTGATGTGTCTTTGGTGTTCTGTTCAACGGCCGGCGACTGTACGGATGGACTGACCGATGTAGTTGCTTCCACACGCACATAGTATACTGTAAATACCAGGGATTGACTCCGAGGCTGTCCTTTACAGAGCATAGAATCTCCTCGATTTAATACCCTGTCTTCTTAGGACTCTTCCTACTTTGCTAGAAGTAGCACCACAGAATGGAAGGAAAGCCGTCGGTTGCTCATCAACATTTTTCCTCTTCTTGCCAAATGCTGTCTATATATCCCGTGGACCATAGCCGTTCTTCCGGAACTCATACTTAAGATGTTGAATTTCGGATTCCAAGTGGTCCTTGTCAGAAACTGTTTTTGCTCTGTGTATCATTGTGTTCAGAACGGCTCTCTTCTGAACTGGGTGATGGAAACTCTGTGCGCTGAGATACAAATCCGTGTGAGTTGGTTTACGGTACACAGAGTGGCCGAGACGCACGTCTGATACACGTTGTATTAAGACATACATAAAAGGCAGACTTCCTTTTCCGTCTCGATGGTAAACTGAATGTTAGGGTGGATACTGTTCACGTGTTCCATGAAATTGCCGAGAGGTTCTATTCCATGTGGCCACATAACGAAAGACCAAAGATGGACGAAGAGGAGCTGAATTTAAAGCACGTTCCTCCAAATGTTCCATAAAAAAGTTTGCCATAGCAGGAGACGACGGAGAACCCAAAGCCATTCCATCCGTCATTTCGTAAAATTTGCCGCCATACAAGTAGGTAATCGCCGAAAAATTGAAGTTTTATCAAGATTTGACGCGTCAAGAAGTCCGAGAATGTTTTATACAAGAGTGCCGTCGCGAAAGACTTCGTTCTCAACCTGAAAATATCTATCTAAATGCTTTATCGATTCCTCATCCATCAGCTTTAGAACATCGAATGAGAGGTCATCACTACATCTACATCTACATACATACTCCGCAATAAACCGGAGGGTACACTGTACCACTACTAGGCATTTCCTTTCCTATTCCACTCCCAAATATAACGAGTAAAAAAGGAATGCCTATATGCCTCCGTACGAGCCCTAATTTCTCTTATCTTGTCTTTGTGATCTTTACGCGAAATGTGAGTAGGCGGCAGCAAGATCATACTACACTCAGCTTTAAATTCCGGCCCTCTAAATTTACTCAACAGAAATTCACGAAAAGAACGTCTTGTTTCCTCCAGCGACCCCTAATTGAGTTGCCGGAGCATTTCCGTGACACTCGCGCATTGGTCGAACCTACCAGTAACAAACCTAGCTGCTCGCCTCTGAACTGCGTCTATGTCTTCATTTAAACTGATCTGCTGCGGGTCCCAAACACTTGAGCAATGCTCAAGACGTGGTCGTACAAGCGTTTTATACGCGGTCTCCTTTACAGGTGAAGTACATCTTCCCAAAATTCTCCCAATAAACCG
Organism: Locusta migratoria; assembly: GCA_026315105.1. NCBI lineage: Eukaryota > Metazoa > Arthropoda > Insecta > Orthoptera > Acrididae > Locusta > Locusta migratoria. The sequence goes on from CM048744.1 coordinate 505,817,380, forward strand.
AAGTCGGCTGTCCGCCTTACTCAGGACTGTCCTTACATGTTTGTTCCATTTCATATCGCTCTGCAATGTTACGCCTAGATATTTGAACGACGCGACAGCATGCTGTATTCGAACATTATGGGATTGTTTTTCCTACTCGTGCGCATCCCCTTACGTTTTCTACATTGAGAGCTAGCAGCCATTCTTCGCACCAACTAGAAATTTTGTCTAAGTCATCCTGGAGCAGACCCTTTTTTCATATTATCTATTGCTTGTTTCACTTCTGGTCTACACTCACATAATTAGTTTCGAAAGAGTGGAGAATCTCATCGAGTGAAACGATAACCGAATTGTGATTCTTCAGTTTCTCCCGGCGTATTTGATAATCAAAATATCCACGGGTGTACTGCCGGTCTATAGTGTCCAACGGGCACAATATTTCGGCGATCATACATGTCGCCATCATCAGGTGAACAGACGGACTGAGCTCCTGGAGACGCGTCGGCACGGAGATCCGCACGCTACGGTTGCTCGAAGGGAATTGGGTTCTAGCCCGGTAGCGGGCGATTTAAATACCCTCGGCCCGCGGAACGACCCATCCGCGGTCCGCGCCCCGCGCCGCGGCCGAGCAGTGGAACCGGCGTCTGAGAAGACGTCGGTGTGAGGACTCTGTCCGGCGTGGTCGTCACTTCGTTACGTTTGCTAGATTCACTCTTAATTAACCGAATCGCTGGTTCCCAAGCTTTGCTAAGATTATAGCCACAGTCAGGACCTCATAAACCGTAGCTGTGGCTATAATCTTAGCAAAGCTTGGGAACCAGCGATTGGGTTAATTAAGAGTAAATCTAGCAAACGTAACGAAGTGACGACTACGGCGGACAGAGCCCTCACATCGACGTCATCTCACATGCCGTCGCAATCGGTTCCACTGCGTGACCGCGGCGCGGGGCCGAGGGTATTTAAATGGCCCGCTACCGGACTAGAACCCAGTTCCCTTCGAGCAGCCGTAGCGTGCGGATCTCCGTGCCGGCGCGTCTCCAGGAGCTCAGTCCTTCAGTTCACCTGATGATGGCGACATGTATGATCGCCGAAATATTGTGCCCGTTGGACACTATAGACCGGCAGTACACCCGTGGATATTTTGGTTAACCGAATTATTTGCTTGTTTGGATAAATATACAGATACAAATATAGAGATAAGGAACAGCAAGGAAGCAATAACACTACCTTGGAGAAAGGCAGGTAGCGCTTAACATGTAACGTGGGAGCAAGGGAAGAAAACACGCAGAGAAGGACTCACGCAGGTTCTTGCGGCAGGTTGTGGAGGGCCGGTCGTAGTGGTTGCTGAGCAGGCAGAGGCAGCGCTGGGTGGTGTCGTTGGAGAGCAGCTTGCTCTGGCAGGCCGCCTTGCTGCCCAGCACCTCCTGGCACTCGGCCGTGTCCCGGCACGGCGCCCCGTACACCTCGCTCGCTGAAACAACCAAACACAACACCTGTCATTACACCACTAGCTAAAGCTTTACTTGTTTCAGTGACGAATTTTTTTTTTTTTTTTTTTTTTTTTTTTTTTTTTTTTGTGGAGTGGGGGGGGGGGGGGGGAATGAGGGCTGAGTGTGAGTGTCTTCGTGCCCCAAACTGCTCCCCATTTCTCAATTTAAAAAAGTGGGAAGTATTTGATTTCATAAAACAGTACAAAGAGTACACTCTTTTCTCTCTCTCTACCTCCTCTATTTTATGTTATTACTCTGTTTTTAAATAGAAAAATGTTAAGAAGAAGCAAGTGTAGTTCTGGGTTCCAGAAGTTAGGAGAGGAAGCAGCCCAACTGATTTCTGTTGTTTATCCCCTTTTCCCTCGGTACATATCTTTCTGCTTCCTCTGTCCATTACCGCCCCTCTTCCCTCAGTCCATTCTCTTTTCTCCATTTACCTCCGTCTCCTCCTCTCTTCCTCTTCCTTCCTCTTTCCACCCCCAATGCTCTGTCGCAGACAAATATATACAGATGGGAAACCTCCGTAAGGGCCCGGTCCTACGCTCAGGTGTGCGGGGAGGGACGGTTGCCGGCCGCGGTGGCCGAGGTGACTGAGGCGCTCCAGTCACGGTCAGCACGGCCACTACGGTCGGGGGTTCGAATCCCCCCTCGGGCATGGATATTTGTGCCGTCCTAGTTTGTAAGTAGTTCATAAGTAGTTTGTAAGTTTAGGGACTGATGACCCCGTAGTTAAGTCCCATAAGCTTAACGAACATTTTTGATTTGGAGGGACGGATTCCAGCAGTTCCGTAAGATGTCCCATGATGGCGCTGCGGTCAGAAGCAGCCCTTTAAACTGGCCAGAGCAGACGGCAGGTAGCGGCTGTCCCCACCACCACTTCCCCTTAAACGCCAGCAAGCCGGACACAGCCGTGGCCTCGTGGCAGGCGGCACGAACTCTCCCCTCAGCCTTCCCCCCCACGCTACCCTCATAAGCGCCTCTAGTGTGGTCTACCGGTACTAAGCCAGGGAACCGCCTGACACCTGCTAGCATCTTACGGAACTATGAGGGGAGCGTAGGACAGTGCTTTAGGGGGGATGCTTCTCTGTATATGTTACTCTGTGGCTCTGTCCATCTCCTTTTCCCCTCCTTATAAAAAATGTACCTTCTCCTTCATATATGAATTTTCCCTCTCGCATCCAGCTCCTTCCTATCTCCTGCCCAAACTCCTCAACCTTTTCTCCAGTCATCTCCTCATTCTCTTCCTCTTCTCTCTTCCTCATCCTACCTGTCTCTTAGTTCATCTTCCTCACACACTCTCTCACAAGGAGATCGCATAGGTATCGGATTTTAGCATGTTTTTATATTTACGAAACTTGAAGTTCAGAACGCAAATACCTATCATCCAAAGCCATACGACGCAACTCACAAAAATTTTCGAGAAAACCGACTTCGAAATTTTGCAAGTACAGAAACGGACCAATATTAAACCAGTAGTAGCATCTGTTGGTGTAGCTCAGGTGGTATTGTACTGGCCTCGCAACCGTAGGGTTGGTGATTTTTTTTTTCGTTATGCTCAAATACTTATTCAATTTTAGTATCTAATGGTAATTTTTACGAAAAATACACTAAATTTGTTTATTCGTTATTTTCTATATTTTGTAGGAGGTTCTTGATAATGATAGTTTGAATAAAAAAAGTTACGTTTTTTACAGTATTGGCCTAACTATTAGGTGACAATAGTAGTCCTTGATTATACAGTTCGTGAGGAGGCATGACACTATTTTTGGAAAGTCATCTCCATAGCTACTAATATCTTTCCAAGCAGCTACCTTACTGAACCATCATTTTAGGTGACGACAAAGTGTTCAGCTCGTCTACATACACAATAACAAAAACTGACGCAATGAGAGATCCCAAAATGTTTTATATAACTGAATTCGAAAACAACGAAAAAATCTGTCACTGCGGGATTCGGACCACTGATCCTATGGGTGTGAGTCAATGACGCTACCACCGTTTTTTTTTTTTTTTTTTTCCACAGCGCCCGGCATGCTACACCATCCGATGCTGCAACTCATTTATTTATTGGTACTTACGTGGACTTGCGAAACTTCACGATTTTCTCGAGAATTTTTGAAAGTTGCGTCTAATGGTTTTGGCTGATGGTTATTTAATTTCTGAATTTCACGTACCAAAAATATAAAAAAAAATTCTAAAAGCCGATAGCCATGTGGTCTCCTTGTCAGCACACCTTCTCCTTCGCATTATGAAAAACTGTTGTTGTGCTCTTCAGATAGAGACTGGAGTGATGCGACTCTCCATCCTACTCTGTCCTGTGTAAGCCTCTTCATCTACGCATAAAAATGGCAACCCACATCCGTTTGCAGCTGCTTACTGTATTCAGAGCCGGCGCTGGATTGCGAAACTTCAGTGTTGGGTTTCCCCGCATCCTCCCAACACACGTTACACACCTTTGCCACGTTCAAAAGAATTCCAAGTTTCGTCATTGACATACTACCAATATATCAAGACATTTACTTCAGCAAACCTACTGTTACATCAATCTTAAAATGACAGTCACTACAATTTTAATAATAAACAAAAACTTAGGTATCGGAAGCCTTCCAAGTTAACGAAATTCAGAATCTAAAACGGTTCACATGTGCTGTTTAGGATATACGCTTAAGTTTTCATTTTGAAGACTCTTTAAAATTGAATAATTAGACAATCATTCACAAATACCCCCCCCCCCCAATTACACACACACACACACACACACACACACACACACAACACCAAAAAAAAAAAAAAAAAAAAAAAATCTCCTAGCACTTACACTCTTTCTATCGTCTTCTTCTACTTCATCCCACTCCACCCCACCCCTTACACCACCACCCACACTTCTCCCTACCAAAGCCCAAAATTATTTTGAAATTTTCGAATCAATGAATAACACACAAATTCAAATGTCTTAAGCTTTTATTAGTCTTTGGTTTCACATAGTTCTTATCTTGTGTATAAACATACTCTTTGGTTTGTTTACAAGCTGTAAGTTATGCTAGTGGCTAAAAAGTAATGTGTGTGAAATATTTATTAATTTTACCACCTAAAATTCGTGTGATTTGTTGTGGCATGATGATGGAAAAGAAGTGTTCTGATATTCTATCAATAAGCGGACCAAATATGGACAAACTACATGTAAAGTGCATAACTGTAAGTAATGTCTTGAAGACAAACTTTTATTGTAATTTAAGTATAGCCTACCAAAATTAATGTTTACCATTTTCTCGTTTTCTGCCCTACCACAGATTGAAATGTAACTTGTAATATTTTATACCATCTGAAGATGAGCTGCTAGGCAGCTCGAAACCGGTAATGGTTTAAATAAATCTTCATTAAGAAGAAACAAAAGGCGACTGGTTGCTGTAATTTCTGAAACCTATTTCAATAAACAGTCGCAGGTTCCTACACAATGGATAAAAGTTTCATACGCTTAAGTGTTTTCAGAAATTATTTAAAAGAAATTATATCAGTTGTAGCTGACATATAATAAGGGCCTTCTGATTTATACACTTGACACATAACGTCTTTTCCTTGCTAGATGTTACTACTGAAATAATAATAAGAAATTAAATTTCAGAAGGCCAATAAATGCATGCAATCGAGTTTCCTATTTCCATGTCCACCTCTGTAGCTACATTTTAAAAGCACCTCTTTTTTATATTTTATATTTTAATTTTTTTTATGTGGAGATCTGAAGTTTAAAGCCAAAAAGTGATAAAATTTGTTGAATTTAAACACTAGAATGGAGAGAACAGTCATAGAGCAAAGAATTTGAAGTAAAACATATTCAGGATTAAAACAGCCACGGTGGTTAAAATCACACAGAAATAGAATTTAAAAATCCAGGATCGTTAGAATCAAATTGGTGGAGCACACTAGAAGATGACGAAGACATTGCTTAAAACACATGGCAACACAAATATTCTGCCTGATCGGCGGCTAGTATTAAAACATCACTGAGCATGAAGCACAAACACTGGCACAACACTAAACGGCGCACTGTTAAAATATGTCGAAACGTGGGCCACGGCAGTGGAAAAGGGGGAGAAAGGGGAAGCGCGATGGGAGAATGACGGGAGGGGTGGGGGAGAGGGAGGGGGGGGGGGAAGGCGCAAGGACTCATCGTGGGAAGGAGCTGGGAGAGGAGCGCCAAGCATGCGAGGGGACAGGGGGGAGGAAGGGAGACGTACAAATGCCGGGATGACTAAGGTTGAAAGGAAGGGTAGATGTCGGGATGGAGGGCGTCATCTGGGAGAGGGAGCGGACGGAAGTTACCCTCAGAAAGAACATGGAGAGTGTGGAGGTGAACGGAAGGAGGGATAATAAGGCATCGGTGTGGCAGGGGCCCAGGATGCTGTAAGAGGTGGGAGTCGCCTGGGTGGCGAGATTCTATTTTACAGGACACATAGTGATGACAGAGGTTTTCAATAAACTTCAGAAGGTGAGGAAAGGGAATCAAGTCGTAAAGGATCCGCGTGGGGGACGGGAGGCGGATATGGTAAGCGAGGTGGAGGGCGTGGCGTTGTAGGATCTGGAGGTAGTCGTAGTGCCCACGTAGTCATTTCGAACTGATCACGTTAAACTATTACTAAATCCAATGGCCAGAAGAACCAACTTTACAGTTAAAAAGTAGAAATTTATAGTGAAAATTATTTATAGCTTGCTCCATTCTACCACGAGCGTAGTGTTCGGAGTTTGCAGTTATGTATACCATTTCGTCAAATTATTAGGTTTGGCCAGTTAAAGCCAAATCTCGTTTTCAGTTTACGTACAACAGTCTCTCATTAGCAGGACCAGTGATATTGGAATTAATTTAATCTATTCACTAATACAATAAAAGTTCAGTGAAATATGTTACAGGTGTTAATTAGACATATTTGAGATTAGTTATTGTATTCTATAGTTACAGAAATACGATACGCACTTCCAACACGTTAACATGGACTTAAGCATTCAGCTTTATAGATGCATTTAATGGTATTAGCAAAACAGGATTTATTTTGTAGCTTTTAGTTCTGGGCGTCGGAGGTAAAGTATCGTCACTTCAAAAATGCGAGTGTTATGTTTTTAACGCATGTGGCTTGTTTAAGTCATACCCTGTTAGGGGTAAACTACTGTAGGTATCTACATCTATATGAATACTCCGCTAATTACATTTAAGTACATGGCAACGGGGTCATGGAAACGCTTTTATCATATTTCTCTACCGTCTCATATTCTAATAGCGTGTGGGAGGAAGGAACACCTGGATCTGTTTTCGACCTGGTTTCTCTTATTTTATTATGATGATCTTGTCTCCTTATTTAGGTAGGTGCTAACAGAATATGTTCGCATTCGGAAGAGAAAGTTGGTGAAAGAAATTTCGCAAATAGATCTCGTCCCATCAAAGAAAGCCTTTCTTTTAATGAGTTCCATCACAACTGGTGCACTATTTCTATGATACTCTCTCCCGTATATCGCGATAATACGAGGGTGAGTCAGTAAATAAGTCGCTAACTGAGGTATATCAACTCCGTCTAGATACAAGGCCTCACAACAAGTCCGCGTCACGTCAGGCCGACAGGCTACCGTCACTAGCTGAGTGTCTGGTCGCTGGGTCACAGGGCCACTGCCTCGAAGCGCCGCGCAGTGAGCTTGCGATGGCGGCTTACCGCTGTGACGTGACACGAGCTTGTTGTGAGGCCTGTATCTAGACGGTGTTGGGTAGACACGCCAGTACTGCGCGCTGTCTAGGGGTACTTGTTTACCACTGCGACACATCCGTCTTGTCGGTTGCAGCAGTTTAAGGAACCAAATGAAGTTATAGCTGCCACAAAAGTTCCAAGCTCCAGGCTTTTAAAGCCTTATCGAACGATGTGACGATTGTTTAAATTCAGAGGTGGAGTCAGCTGAAAAGTAAAGCAATTATCAGTCTTATAAACGTTGTATTGGTGTGTCTCCCTCACCTCGTACAAAACGAGCTGCCTTTCTCTGAACTTTCTCTGTACCATCCGTCAGTTCCACTTGGTGGGGATGACACGATACGCAGCAATAAAATAGTACGCACAAGTGTAATGTGGGCAGTTTCTTTAGTAGAGCTGTTGCATCTTCTAAGTGTTCTGCCAATGAAACGTAACCTTCTGTGTGTTCTTCCCAAATGAAATTGTTCGTAATTGTAATTCCTAGGTATTTAATGGAATTTATAGCCTTTATATTTTAACAGATTTCATTTAGTGTTCATATGGATGTCTTCAAACTATTCATTATTAAGGGTCAGTTCTCAGTTTTGTACTATGCAAATATCTAAATCTATTTGCAGTTGCTGGTTATTCGGGTGACTTTACTAAACGACACATAAAGGCATTATCCGCGAACGGTGTAAGAGAGTTGCTCAAATTGTTTCTTAAATCGTTTATAATGGTAAGGAACAGAGGCCCTTTAACACTTCGCTGGGGAACGCCAGCATCACTTCTCCTTTACTCGATGAATTTCTGTCAATTACTATGTACGGAACTGTTTCCTTTCTGACAGGAAATCGAGAATCCAGTCGTACAACTGTGGGGACATTCCAAAATCAGGCAATTTGATTGGAAGACACTTCGAAATCCTTCCGGAAATCTAAAAATATGGAATTGACTGGAGACCTCTTATCAACAGCACTTATCACTTCATGTGAGTAGTAAGCTAAGTGTAAGTGCAAATACAGAGAGCCTAAGCAATGTATTTCTTATGGATAAAATATCACAAGTGCAATCCCCCTGGTAATATTTCATTTAAAATAGTGCATAAAGACGAAGTACGTGTAGAGACAAACCGAAAGGGATCTACAAGGAAGGCTCTTCATAACTGAGAAACTAACTTACTTTAGAGGTAGCAAAATTCGAGCCGAAACAGCTCCTTTAAAGGTAGCGAAATGTCACTGACGACTATTTTCCTCCGAAGACCAGAATTTATTCACGTATGTAGTCACTCATTCACAAACACACACACACACACACTTGCACATGTGCAGAATTAATTTAGACGCCATTATCAAAGGTAAGAAACAGTGATCTATTTTGTATGATTAATATTACCAAAACTGTCTTGATCGCAAAATTTTAACCGTTTTTTATTGACCGGTTTCGACCAGAAGTAGGTCATCTTCGGAATAAAATGTAGCCCACGTGGTCAGTGCTGGACTCGGCTGAGCTGGGCTATCCTGCCAGCTGGTTACTGTTACAGTAACTGTTACCTGCTGGCAGCAGAACAGCCAGGGAAGCCCAGCCCAGCCGAGTCCAGCACTGGCCACTGTTTACTGTTACAGTAACTGGTTACTGGTTACTATTACAGTAACTGTTACCTGCTGGCAGCAGAACAGCCAGGGCAGCCCAGCCCAGCCGAGTCCAGCACTGGCCACTGTTTACTGTTACAGTAACTGGATACTGGTTACTGTTACAGTAACTGTTACCTGCTGGCAGCAGAACAGTCAGGGCAGCCCAGCCGAGTCCAGCACTGACCACTGTTTACTATTACAGTAACTGGATACTGGTTACTGTTACAGTAACTGTTACCTGCTGGCAGCAGAACAGCCAGGGCAGCCCAGCCGTGTCCAGCACTGGCCACTGTTTACTGTTACAGTAACTGGTTACTGTTACAGTAACTGTTACCTGCTGGCAACAGAACAGTCAGGGCAGCCCAGCCGAGTCCAGCACTGGCCACTGTTTACTATTACAGTAAGTGGTTACTGGTTACTGTTACATTAACTGTTACCTGCTGGCAGCAGAACAGCCAGGACAGCCCAGCCGAGTCCAGCACTGGCCATGTGGGCTACATTTTATTCCGAAGATGACCCACATCAGGTCGAAACCGGTCAATAAAAAACTGTTAATTTTTGCGATCAAGATTGTTTTTTGTAATATTAAACATGTGCAGAAAGCAGCTTAAACAATGTTATAAGATAATGTTTATCCACTTAGACATGAAATAGCGTTCGCTGCAGTGTCCTGGCTTACCGTGCAGACAGCGCGCGCCCTCCAGGTCCGGCATGTAGCCCGCAGCGCAGGAGCAGCGGCCGGCGACGCAGCTGGCGTGGGCGATGCCGCCGCAGTCGCTGTCCGCGCCGCACGCCTCGCGCAGCTCTGCAACACGGACGCAGCCTCTACTGCCGACTGTCGCTAATTCCCATCCTCCCTTGTGGCCCTTACATTTGGAACAATAAGAGTTTCCGAGCACCAATACCTGTGGAAGTACATTCTACACGAATGGGCCCAGCAGTGTTGCCAGACGACAGAGAGAGAAAATACCTACAGTCTCACAAAAATGTACCTACGTTTTCCCTACTTTCTCCCTACCACCTCATTAATGCCAATACATTAGGGTCGCAGCCGGGATTTGGGAGGGACTGAATCCAGGAGTCCTGCCAGAAGACGTTAACCAGTTGATTAATGTGATATGTTATAATTTTGAAAAACATTAAAATAAATATTTGCCATCATGCTTCACTTGCTAGATATGTTTCTCCAGTGACTGATCGTTACTGACTGATGGAGTCGAGTGTAGATTATGTCGCGAATTCCAAGAGCTCTTTTACAAGAGGATTACTGATTTATCGATCGGACAAGGGTACATCAAGAACCTGTCAACCATAGAGAGGAACAGCATTAATTAGCTTCACAATTAATGTGACATGTTACAATTTTGAAACTCTTTAAATAAATGAAACTTCCTGGCAGATTAAAATTGTGTGCCGGAACCGGGACTCGAACCTGGGACCTTTGCCTTTCGCGGGCAAGCGCACTACCGACTGTGCTATCCCGACACGTCTCACGATGCCGCCTCACAACTTTACTTCCGCCAGTACCTCGTCTCCTACTATCCAAACTTCACAGAAGCTCTCCTGCAAACACGCAAGACTAGCACTCCTGGAAGAAAGGATATGGTGGAGACATGGCTTAGCCACAGCCTAAGGGATGTTTCCAGAATGAAACTTCACTCTGCAGCAGAGTGTGCGCTGATATGAAACTTCCTGGCAGATTAAAATTGTGTGCCGGAACCTGGAAACATCCCTTAGGCTGTAGCTAAGCCATGTCTCCACCATATCCTTTCTTCCAGGAGTGCTAGTCTTGCGTGTTTGCAGGAGAGCTTCTGTGAAGTTTGGAAAGTAGGAGACGAGGTACTGGCGGAAGTAAAGTTGTGAGGCGGCATCATGAGTCGTGTCGGGATAGCACAGTCGGTAGTGCGCTTGCCCGCGAAAGGCAAAGGTCCCAGGCTCGAGTCCCGGTTCCGGCACACAATTTTAATCTGCCAGGAAGTTTCATATCAGCGCACACTCCGCTGCAGAGTGAAGTTTCATTCTTTAAATAAATATTTTCCGTCATGCTTCACTTGCTAGATATGTTTCTGGAGTGACTGATCGTTACTGATTGATGGAGTCAAGTGTAGATTATGTCGCGAATTCCAAGAGCTCTGTTACAAGAGGATTACTGATTTATCGATCGGACAAGGGTACATCAAGGACCTGTCAACCATACAGAGGAACAGCATTTATTAGCTTCCCCAAATATGCCGCTAATTCCGAGTGCACTGTTACACGAGTATAACTGATTTATTGACCGCACAAGGATACATTGAGACACTATCAACCATAGAGTATGGACAGCAGTAATTATTTAGTTGTCAGCACAAAAAGGGAGGTCCGTTACTCTACATGATTCGATTTTCAAAGAGTAATGCTATGTTGACAACGAATATCTAGCGCTTTGTTCATTATAACGTTAGCTGTCGCAAATGTTTTAGCATTTTCGTGCCAGCATCTTCTGATTTACAAGTACTAACTAGTATATCGTCCTGACTTAAATAAATAACAGTCTAGTCAAGATAATAAAACGTCTTTTGTTCGAGGAAACAATGATTTTTTCTTGTGCTCTCCATTTCACTGATATACATTGAAATCATCATATTTCGCATCAATTTTAATATGTCTGAATCTAAGTGTTCTAATTAATATTGTTTACTATTAAAAGAAAACAACTATGCGTTTAAAATATCATTGGCTACTTTACACTTTACCACAATTGGTCGGCTTCATTCCCGCGTGCTGACAACTGTTCTGTTGCTAACATTACCCGCTAGGCCTGTGTTGGCGACTGTAAAATTTTACCAAAGTACCTACGCATTGGGGGCTTTTGGATGAAATTTCCCGACATGATTTTAATGTTTATAAGTACTTACGTGTAGGGAAAATTCCCTACATCTGGCAACACTGGGGCCCAATTCGTATGAAATGTCCTCCCGTTTACACGACGTTGACTGTAATTGTACAAAACTACCTTCGTTTATCATCTGTGTGTTGTGAACAAGTACCCGAGGTTGTGATAATCCTTTCGTCAATTACAGCTAAATACATGGACAAATTTCATTTCGAAAGTTATACGAGAGTTGGAACTTAAATAGTGGCAACACTGTTGTGGAGACACTATGCAATGGAATCTACTATTGCAACTGGTAGCACACGTTGTTGACATACCTACATTACCTTTGAGCAAATGGACTCGCCCGTCCCACGTCACCGGCTTGCGCACAATCGAGGGAAACACAGTCACTTGAGAGCGAGCAAACTAACGTAACGGTGTCACTATGTTCTCGAAACAGAAACAACGGAGTTGGATCAAGAATGAATGTGCCAGAGATCGTACAGCACGACAGTCTAATCAAGGTCTTCAAGAGGTGTGCAGAAAAGTAGCAAGTTGGATAAAAGCCTTCAACAAAGGTCGGCAAACTGTGGCGGACGTGTATCGGGCAGATCGTCCTTGAGTCTCTGAGGAAGAAGAAGTGCATACTGTTGCCGCCTTATTGGACAGTGATCGACGCCAGACGATTCGTGAGCTCGCCCACGAAACCGGATTAGCGCATACGGCTGTGCTTCGCATCCTGAAGGAACGCCTGGGCATGCGAAACATTGCATCACGATGGGTTCCACATGAATTGACGAAAATGCGGATATGGATGCGTTACGACACTGTTCAGGCGTACTTGGAGCACTATGAGCGC